>OY998177.1:15897389-16582612 GCA_963921935.1 Galeruca laticollis | reverse complement strand
AATCGTTCAGTTGCAGTGACATTACGGAATTCAGCATCAATCAAGTCGACTCGTTTTTTGCAATGAACGAAATATTGTTGTGCATTAAAGGCTCACTCAATGTACATGGAGCTGGTGATGTAAAGCTGGCAAATAATTTTGGTGCTTTCCTTTTCGATTCGTGCACATACAGTGAAAGTGCAAGAGAAATAGAAACGGTTCGAAATCCTGGAATCGTGAGCGCTGTACGTGCCATGACGTGCTACAACCAAGAAGATTCCAATCATATGGCTATAGCAGGCTGGAATTATCCCAAAGATCCCATCCTTAATGCCACCGATAAATCATTCAACCTACAAATTCCTCTCAAGCACATTTTCAACATTTTCAATGACTATCCCATGATTACATGTGGACGGCAAACAATACGTTTGGTTCGAGCTCGAAACGATAATGATTGTGTGTATATCACAGAAAAAAACGTTGCTGGTGTGACTTCCACTACAACTGTAAGCATAAATATTAGCAACATCGAATTGAAAATCAAGCATATCTACCCTAATGATGATATTAAGTTGGAACTGATGAGGACCATTCAAAAGGATCAGCCTATAGTTATTCCATTTAGAAAGTGGGAGATACATGAACTGCCATCCATCACCAGAAATGCTAGACGTGAAGTTTGGGCTGTTAAAACTACAACTACAGTCGGACGACCTCGCTATATTATTATTTTCTTTCAAACCAACAAACGTGATAAAAACACAACTGACCCAACTTTATTCGACAATGCCGACATTCAAAGTATCAGACTATCGCTAAATGGGGAGTATTATCCCAATGAAAGAATGCAGTTGGAGTTTACTAAGAATGATTACAATGAGGCATATTTCAACTATACTGAATTTTATCCTAGCTATATGAATTCGACACAGAAGCATCCTCTGTTGGATTATTCCTCTTTCAAGAAGCGTGCATTGTTTGTTATCGATTGCTCGAAACAAGAAGAACGCATGAAGGTATCTATAGTTGATGTAAAACTTGACAATGAAGCAAACATTGGTTTCCCCGAAAATACCAAAGTATATTGCATCATAATACATGACTGTGTAATGGAGTATTTTCCCCTCACCGAAGTTGTCAGGAATTTAAATTAAAACGTACTGCTGCTGCACTGCACGTTAGTATTCTAGCAATCATCATCATGAGAGTAGCGTTCGTCGACATCCAAGGATTCATCGTGGATGGACACTTTGTTCCTAAAGGACTCGCCATCGAAATTGGTGGCAAGCAAAGTCACTACATGTTTTTGTCACCTCAATCGTTTGATACATTAAGTGAGCGTGATAAGAAAACTACGTCATATCTGGAAAAGAACGTGCATGGCATTCGATATTCTTCAGGTGACATAGAATATACCAAAATAAATGATATATTGGAAGCTAAGCTATTATATGCTGCAGACTTTATTTACGTACGTGGACAGCAAAAAGCCGAATTTCTACTAAAGGAATGTCACATTTTTAGTGTGTTTCCCCACATTATTGATGTTTGCAAGTTTGATGGTACATCATGTGCTACAGGAAACTTTGAACGAGATCCAAATCCTTGCCACGCTAATGGGCTATACTCTTGTGCCAAAAGAAATGTAGAGCGTCTCCGACAATGGTTTTTGAATACTATATTACCTTTGTAATGTCTGAATAAAAAACATAAATTGTATGACGATTTAAATTTGCGTTTAACAATTTTCAGTAGAATTTTAACTATTAAAACAAATATGGATGCTAATATTATACATGATAATGAAAAAATATTGTTAAGTTCATCTTTCATGTTGCTGGTGCTGCTGCTGCTTCTGCTGCTGCGGGGGGGGGGGAGTGTCGTTGCTCATATTGAAGTCTTGTAGGTTGGATCCTGTTTAATGGATATATCGTTTGTGGTGTCTGACGTCTAAAAATGTGATCTAACGCACTCGAAATCTCTTGTTGTTGTTGTATTTCGTTTTGTAATTCTTCGGGTACCCAATTAATTGTAAGATTTTCCCATTGATTTGAGTCAGCTATGCAAAGGTTTTTAATTTGCTTCATAACCATTCACTTATCTTCATAAAAAGTAATGTCCTTAGTTAATTGATTTATTTTTAGCATAAATTCCTCAATTCGATGTCTGTACTCGACAAAAGACATACCGCTAATGATTTATTTTCCCCAACAAATAGACTCCAAGTAAATATATAGTTTGACGTAAGCGTCACGTGTAACGTCACAATAATAGCAGATATACATTGTTGTACCCTTACGATATCTTTATGTCGACACCTTGTATATCCAACGATGTAGTAACGTACCTAACACCGTTTATTCGATGAAATAACAGCAGAGTGCCTTTTTGACTTCCTGTATATAAAAAATAATCTATAACGTTGTTTGTTCCCGTAAAACTCTGTCCAATAACAACGGAGATACATCATAGCGTCTTATGGTGTCTTTATGTCAACACCCTGTATATCGAATTTTAGATTAGATCATTCCACGCCATAAAAATTATTACAATGAGAGAGATCTATTTCAATAATATTTTTATTAATAGACGCTTTTGATTTCACTCGTATATCGTTAATTTAGTTCCTATGGTATCTTGAATGAGAAAAACGGAAAAACTCGTTGATAAATTTGGGGGTTATCATGCTAACATAATTTGGAATCTTGATTTCGCTCGTTGTTTGAGATAAGAGAATAATGGTTTCCTGTGTGATAATGTAGTGTTTATCGGCTAACATGATTAATTTTAATTTGGGGAATAATTAATATACGTTCAATTTAAGCTTATCTTATGATTCTATACCTACTGAAAATTATGTGGGGTCACTGACACCCAACGGATGAAGGTGAACCTCAAATAAAGAATTACGTCACACACTATATACAAAATACATGTTGACATAGAAAGAAATGGAGGACATGAGAGAAAACGCACATCACAGAACACAAGATCGATTACACATTTGACATATGACACATACGACACATATGACAGATGGTATATGTGACAGTTGACAGATGGCGTGGGTGACGTCATAGAACAAAAGATGGATGACTGTTGACAGATAACGTAGGTGACGTCACAGAACAAAAGATGGATGACTGTTGACAGATGACACACGTGACGGGATTGACAGATGACACATACGACGGTCCGGCGCGTGCGCAGAAATCCAAGATGGCCGCCTTCCGGTACGGTTTCGAGGGGTTTACTTCCGCTACATAAGTTTTAGGTGGGGGTTGTTATGTTAGGTTACCCCAGTTTTCGGTGGGGGTTGCTATGTTAGGTTACCCCCATTCGAGGTTCCATTGTTGGATAAAAAATGGCGTCTCCTTTCGAGCTTCCGGTAGCGAAGTGCCCCACTATCTACTATGCAATCATTAAATTGGTCCCTTGTATACACTCTGGAGGCTGTATCGTGATAACAACCTAAAATTTCTTCAAAAAGGACCAAAAATTTGGCACTTCGGGTACCATAGCATTCGTTATACTAGCTCTGGTGAGCTAAAAATGCATGAGGTTCATCTATAAGAGACGCCCTGAATAATATTCAATCATAAAATTGATCACTTTTATATACTTCGGAGGCTGTATCGTGCTAACAAACTAAAATTTCTCAAAAACTGACAAAAATGTCGTACTTCAAGTACCATATCACCCGTTGTACTGACTCTGGTGAGCTGAAAATCAAATGAGTTCATCTGTGAGATGTCCTGAATAATATTCAATCATCAAATTGGAAACTTGTTGCACTCCGGAGGCTGTATCGTGCTAACAAGACATGTAACGAAAAGTGGCCGAAAACGGCACTGACGACAACGACGACGACGACAGGGTTTTTTTTCTAAAACCCGTTTTTTCGTGTTGTTTTTGATGAAAAACGTAAAAATAACTCTAAAAATGTTTTCAAAATTTCAACTTTTTTTGGGGTATACCAATACTTTTTTCGCATATTAGATAGGGTGGGCGGAATAGTAAAAATATGGTGTGACAGATGAAAGTTTGTAGCTCTATTCAAGACTTTTTAAACGGTGTATAATATACGGAATACTTGTTATACCCTTGTCGAGTTATACCCAAAATAAGTGGTTCGCCTTTTGATTTTTTTATCGTTTTCTCAATTTTTTTTCAATTTATATGGTTTTTGACACCATATCAAATTAAAAAAAAATTCACCCTAAATACTGCATACTTGTAACAAATTATTGAAAAAATCTATATTACTTTTCATAAATATATGAGAATAGAATTTAAAAGCTGTACAAAAAGTACTGATATCAGTCCAAAAACCTCTTTACGAGGTAAAAATAGATGACGAAAGTACACCCCTTATAGAACATATGATCAAATCATACGATGTATAGGGTAACACTAGTACACTACTTATAATCTTTTTAAAATAAAGGTGAGCTGTGGCTAAATATTCACACTTTATTTCTTATTAATTTGAAAATGCATGTACTTGCGTTCAGCCCTGTTTAAATATTGTTAGTGTTTGTTTGAAATGATTAAAACTGTATATACCTATTTTAGACGGACGTGCAAATTAGGATCCATTCAGTTCATACTACCAGAGATATATACGAAATTTACTGTTTCGACCCTTACTCTGTGGAATCTACTCATATTACTTTTTTACATGGAATTCACTGTTTCTAAATAATTCCACAATATATTGAAAAAATATATAAGATTACAATGTATAGAAAATGCTTCATCCAATCAATACCTCCAGAATAAAATGCAAAGAAACGCTGCATCCGATTTATAGGTATCAAAACACATAACAAAGTAACAACCCCATTCGAATTACACTATCAAAAGACATAACAAAGAAAAGGTCCGATTTCTATTATTAAAAAACGCTAGAAAGAAAGGGCCCCATCCGAATTATACTATCGAAACGCATTACAAAGAAGAAGGCCGTATCTGTTTCGCTTGAGTTGTCAGAACTACAAAACAATGAACAAGCTTCTTTACCTGCACTACAATAAAACTGGTTGAAAAACAAAATGCATTAAAATGATAGTGGAAAGAACACAAACAAACACTAACATTATTTAAACAGGGCTGAACGCAAGTACATCAATTATTAGAAACCTTCAAATCAATTTGGAATAAAGTGTGAATAAGTAGCCATAACTTAACTTTATTTTAAAAAGATTATAGGTAGATATAGTACTTGTCTTACCCTATAAATCGTATGATTTCATGTCATATATTTTATAAGGGGTGTACTTGCATCACCTATTTTTACCTCGTCAAGAGGTTTTTCGACTGATTATAATTACTACAGGAAATACATAGGTTTAAAAGTATAAATTGTTACCTGTAAAACTTCAAATTGTATAGCGAAATTCAGCACCAATATTTTATCAGCTGAACTGTATGATAGTTCTACATCTTCATATCTTGATATAGTGGCCAAATCACGCAACCATCCTTTATTTAATGTGATTTTTCCTAACAACAGTAGCTAAAAATAATAAAATATGTAAACATGTGGGAATAAAAATTTCAAAAAAGACATGTTAATGTTTTTTTATGATATCAATTACTTTTTGAAAGAAATAATGATAAATACATAAATTACGTTGCCAATTATAAATGTGGAATCAAATTTTTTTAAAAAATATAAATAAACAAATAAAAACTATAGAAAGAGTTCATTAGAAGAGAAAATAGAAAGATGTGGTGAACTCTACTTTAACTTCAGTTCAAGCACCTGTTGTATTAAATGTCAGTCAACATTGCGTATACATTATATTTTTCCGACGACCTGCATGAAAAACGCTCCAAACTAGCGCACAAAGTTATCTATTTCGCACTAGTGCGAAATATTCTGCAGTCACCTGTTCTGATGGATTGCTGTGCTTATTTACCTAATATATACCTATACTCTGATGTTCACACAATTGTAGGTAGCTGTGACAATGACATATATTTAAATAAATTCATGACATATTAATACCTACTGTCAGTGCGCTGATTTGATTTATTTAGTAATCAAATTGATACTTATTTGTATAAGTTGAATCTGCTGATATCTGCAATGAAAACATGGAATATTCGTCAGACGATGAAACGGTAGATTTTATTTCCATGGAAGTCCATAATTTAGCAAGGGACACAATCGCGAATGAATTGCTACCGGGAAAATCAAAACACAAGTATGATCTTGCGTATAATAATTTCATGGCATGGAAAGAAAAAATAATACGAAAAACTTGTCCGAGGTTGTTTTATTGGCCTACATAGGAGAATTGGGATATAATTACAAGCCAAGTACTGTCTGGTCAATATACTCTATGCTACGGACATCATTAATTGCTAAGCATAACGTGAGCATAGGAAATTACCAAAAATTGAAAGCTGTACTGAAAAGACTCTCAGATGGATATGAACCAAAGAAATCAAGTACTTTGAACCCTAAACAAATTAACCAATTTATAGCGACTGCTCCGGATGAAAAATATTTGTTAATCAAGGTAGGTGTATGTTTTAATTTGTAGAGTTGATTAATTTAGGAAGATGATATTTATGAAGAGATTTTTAATTTAGCCAATTCACCACTCATTAGTTAATTGAAGATATATTAGATATTTTATAACACAACGATGAATACTCATTTTGTGTTCATAAGTTACTGTTTCTAAAAGTTATTAATATTCGCCGGTGACTTAAATCGTCGAAAGGTATGCCCAAATAGCATTTTTTTGTCAAATTTTTGCTATTAAAATTTTCCATATTTGAAGAGGAATTGATCATGTAACTGATTTGCCTATACTCATATAGACTAAGTTCTAAGTTTTTTAATAATGTGATGATCTCAAAAAGACATTAGCCGAGAAGACATTATTAAATTTGTGTAAATAGTAATTTTAATGTGGTTAGCGGGCATTCATCTATTAAGGTCAGGTAAACATAACAAAAAGCACGTCCGCTGTAAACATATCACATTCACATATTCAGGAAGGTCTAGTGTACGGGCCACAGACTCATTAGTTCGAAGACTTCCAATAAATAGAAAGGTTTGACAATTTCATTATGATTCATTATTATTATTTTGAATAGTACAAATGTATATATTGCGTATCTGTGTTAGTAATTCTTAATTATATTTTATCCCAGTGAGTTTTAAACGATGTTATTTATTCAACCCTAAGGAATGGTTACGAGATAAGTGTTTCTCAAAGATAAATGGTTTTATGGTTAAAGTATTCTATACGAGGGGCACTTACTAAGTAACCACCACAATAATATACAGTGTTCACTACTCGAATAATAAGAACTGATTATTTTAATCTTTCTAGGTTGCCTTAGCATTCGCTATAAGCGGAGCCTTGAGACGAGCTGAATTAGCCAGTGTAAAAATATGCGATTTAACTGATGTAACATCTGCATTAATTGTAAAGATTCCTAACACCAAAAATAAAGTGACTCGAACTTTTACATTAACAGGAAAATTTATAAAAAATATGCTGATCTACGACCCAAAAGTATGGTGGATAAAAATAAGAGATTTTTCATCAATTACCAAAAAGGCAAATGTACCTCCCAGTTTGTAGGAATAAACAAATTTGGTGCAATGGCCAAAGAAATCGCTACATTCTTAAAATTACCAAACCCACAAACCTACACTGGTCATTCATTCAGGCGTTCTTCTGCTACAATATTAGTGGAGAGTGGCAGTGACTTATTGACTTTGAAAAGACATTGCGGTTGTAGAAGCAGCACAGTCGCAGAGGGTTATATCAATGAACCAATTAATAAAAAATCTCAATGGCACAAGACCAATTGGACGGCTTATTTCAGTAAAGTTTATGCATCAAATTCAAAACAAAAAAAAACAAAATTTAAATTTTCTTAAATAAATGTTTTCATGTACGTTTTAGAAAAAAGTGTTTCAGTCAAAAGTTGTAGAACATATTAAGTTCTAAAAAAACTCTCAGTAACATTTTTTCGTCAGATCATAAACAAAAGAAATACGATTTTTTTCAATTTTGACAGGCCGCCATTTTGTTTCTACTGGGCCGATTGGACCCGTTAACGAACTTGTCCAATATTTTCGCCGAATCAATTTTTGTAGCGAGTTTGGTACCGATACGTCAAAAAATGCGCCCTCTATCGTGCTTACAAATTTCGTTATAACACAAACATATATATATATATATATATATATATATATATATATATATATATATATACAGGGTGCGGCATTGAGAGATACGAAAAATTTTTATTGAGATAAAAGTTGAGCCATATGTAGGACTATATTTTGAAAATATTTTCAAATATACAGGGCCACCCATATTGGCAGGATGAACCTAACTTATCTTTTTTTAAATGGAACACCCTGTATATTTCCACATTTTTTTATTCCCCTCGATTTTCTTGTTTGTGTGATATGAGGTATTGTAATGTTATACGAGGTAATTTAAAAGATATAAGCACTTTTTTAGTAATTTCCTAGTAACATCAACACCCTGTACCTTTGTATACATTTGATATCAAGAAATCTATTTACGTTCAAAAGATTTTCGATATAGTTTACTATTGTCCAAAATTATCAACATAGCGCAATATTCGTTTTTTGTATACAGGATTGGTCATAAATCGTAATGATCTTTTACTGGGTTTTCTTAAATGGAACACCCTGTATTTTAGTATCGTAATGAAATGGTATTGTATGGCACTTTATTATTTCTTAAGCATTCCCTATACCTAATTGCCTTAATTTGTGAGTTATTGATGATACTTTCAGCCAAACATAATTAGAAACGAATATTGGGTGAAATTTTATTAGTTTGACGGTAGAAATACTTAACCAAAAATAATTTTTCAAACAAAAAATCAGAAAATAATTTAGTCTGATCCATAGTTGATTAATATTAGGCGAATTACCAAAATACATGAGTACTTAAGATCGTTGGTATATAAAACATTACTAAAATCACACAATATTTTAGTTGGCTATGACTTTGACAATAAACTGGTTTAGAAATTTGACATTAGATTACTTTGGTTAGTTCCTGTTTACTATTATCAACATGAATTTTTCTCAGGAAGAGTTGATTGATATGGTATTTGTGTTAGGAGAATGTAACAGAAATGTGTTACTAGCAAGAAGAATTATCATCAGCAATTCCCTGATAGGCGACAACCAAGAACAGAAGCATTTCAAAGTTTATTAGAACGATTTCAACGGACTGGACACGTAAATTACGAGAGAACTGAACGAACAAAAAATGTTGTAAATGAAGAAAATGAATTAAATGTAATTCTTAGTGTCACTGAGAATCCACATATTAGTACGAGGGAAATTGCAAATGCGTTTGACATTAGTGGTCGCAGTGTAGGGAGAATTTAAAAAAATAATATGATGCATCCATATCATGCACATTTGCATCAAGAGTTTAAAGAGGATGATTATAATAAAAGAGTAGAATTTTGTCGGTGGGCGCAGGAACAAATTCAGAATGATGCATCTTTTTTTGAATATGTTCTATTTGGAGATGAAGCAACTTTCCATAAGAATGGTACTGTGAACAGACATAATTTCCACTACTATTCAACTTCCAATCCGCACCACATTTTCACACAGTCAGATAAGATGGTCATTGAATGTTTGGGGTGGAATTATTGGAAATTATGTTATCGGACCTTACTTTTTCGAGGATCACTTGAACGGAGAAATGTATCTACATTTTCTGGACAACGATTTGCCGGAATTATTGGAAATAGTACCGTTAAACATACGTCAGAGAATGTGGATATTACATGACGGCGCTCCAGTCCACCACAATTTTTTAGTGAGTGAGCATCTAAATTATAATTTTCCTGGAAGATGGATTGGAAGGGGAGGACCTATAAGGTGGCCACCACGATCTCCAGAGTTAAACAAGCTAGACTTTTTTTCTGGGGCTATATAAAAGATAAGGTGAATAAAACACCTCCTACCACTAAAGAAGATATGAAGGAAAGAATTAGAAATGAATTTATGAACTTAAACAGAAATGTGTTAACAAATGTGAGTCGCTCCTTTGAAGATCGCTTGCAATTATGTATCGACGTCGATGGAGGTCATTTTGAACATCTATTGTAAATTCAACGATGTTCTTGTTATTTTTGTTAGGTAACTATATTAAACGTTAATTCCCTTTTTTGTTTATTTCATAATGGGTATCAAGTTTGGGAATATTGGTAATTTGGATTTTGTATAATCATGCTTATGCTTGTGATGCAATAACCCATAACCTATTATTTTCATAGTCAACTAAAATATTGTGTGATTTTAGTAATGTTTTATATACCAACGATCTTAAATACTCATGTATTTTGGTAATTCGCCTAATATTAATCAACTATGGATCAGACTAGATTATTTTCTGATTTTTTGTTCGAAAAATTATTTTTGGTTAAATATTTCTACCGTCAAACTAATAAAATGTCACCCAATATTCGTTTCTAATAATGTTTGGCTGAAAGTATCATCAATAACTCACAAATTAAGGCAATTAGGTATAGGGAATGCTTAAGAAATAATAAAGTGCCATACAATACCATTTCATTACGATACTAAAATACAGGGTGTTCCATTTAAGAAAACCCAGTAAAAGATCATTACGATTTATGACCAATCCTGTATACAAAAAACGAATATTACGCTATGTTAATAATTTTGGACAATAGTAGACTGTATCGAAAATCTTTTGAACGTAAATAGATTTCTTGATATCAAATGTATACAAAGGTACAGGGTGTTGATGTTACTAGGAAATTACTAAAAAAGTGCTTATATCTTTTAAATTACCTCGTATAACATTACAATACCTCATATCACACAAACAAGAAAATCGAGGGGAATAAAAAAATGTGGAAATATACAGGGTGTTCCATTTAAAAAAAGATAAGTTAGATTCATCCTGCCAATATGGGTGGCCCTGTATATTTGAAAATATTTTCAAAATATAGTCCTACATATGGCTCAACTTTTATCTCAATAAAAATTTTTCGTATCTCTCACGACAAGTGAGTAATTGGACTTCCTCGCACTAATGCCGCACCCTGTATATATATATATATATATATATATATATATAAATTTACTCTCTACAATTGTCCTATTTCATTCTGAAATAAGCCTAAAAAATGGAAAATCGTATAACCCAGTCTATAGAACATGGAACAACCTTCACAGAGGAACTACCATCCAAGATTATTCACAACCAGTTCGGAATTACAATGAGTAACTTCAAGTACAGTATTTGAAACTAATAATGTGACAGAAATTAAAGCTCAGGCAGTTCAAAGGGTAATTGAAGAAAATGATCATATTCCATTGTTCCAATAAAACAATTAATAATTACTATTCTAATAGTACCTGAATACAGACCAAAATGTACCTAAATATGTATATTGAATGTTCAATAAAATTTGTTATCTTTCCGTGATCGAATATATCTTTCTTAATAATGCAATTCACTTGAAAAATGTCTATGAGTGAAAACTTGTATTATTAGTGGTTCATACATATTCATATTAATGTTACTGTTTCGGCAGCACCTTAATTTACCGATGAAGCTCCTTACTCTACAGAGTTTCCCAGAGCGTCGGAGGACCTACTTATAAAGACAACCTTTCTTTAATTTCAATTTCGATACTCCAATTATTATTTGTGAAATTCCGGAGAAATTTATTGTGGTTTTTTTTTAATTTTTAGTAACGGATTTTAATTAAAATCCCTACAGAAATAATTTACGTTCATGCAATACAATATGTAAATTTATAATTTTTTTTAAAGGTAAACTATAGTACTATAGTGCCGAAAGGTCACTGTATTTATTTTTTTTGAATACATCTAAGGTCTTGAATAACTTACCAATTAAGAATTAAGTGACTTCAATTTCCTATTTGAATATTTTATCAAGAACCTATTAAGTATTATTCCCATTGTCATAAAAATTACTATATTCAAATCTGTATAAAAGGATGCTCTTTGTCTTTTTTTTTAAATAAATTTTTATTGTTTGGCCTCACCTCTTACTTTAGATTTTTTATGTTTTGCAATTTGGTAAAATCTATATTTTTCAAATTACATGTTTTTTTTATTATATAAGACAAAATTACATGGCGCTACGGGTTATGTGATGTATTCCTGATTCACTCCCAAAATCTAGTTGTGTTGATAAGGTTGATAAGAGCCAGTTACATTAGTATCACTGAAATAACCCCAGAATTATATACTACTAGCCCAGATAGGTCTCAACATATGCTTGTAGAAAAGCAATTTATTACAAATGGATGACTTCAACTAGAAGGTAATACATTTTTTTATGTTCAATGTCAAGGTTTTTTCATAAGAACTTTGCAGCGAAGTCTCATGTGGAAGCGATTCTTTAAAAAAATTTGTATTTCATTCAAATCAATAGTTACATTACTCAATTTTCTATTTCCTCTCAAATTTTAACGTTAGTTTTGAGTTTGCGGCATTTTTGAAATCTGGGTTATAAGAAAAATAAATTTCTGTATTTGTTCATAACGCAGATACTTACGCTTACAACTTCGTCTGGTAGTTGGGCTGGATCGTAACCATTGATTATGATATCTTGCGCTAAATTTTCTAAAATTTCATCAAAATATTCGTTTAAATTAGCCACTATGCCTGATTTTCTAAAAAGACAACAATACCAATTCTGATTAAAACTATATATAAAACACTATCCATAAAATGTGTAAAATATTTTATTCTAAGAACATTAGGCTTAACTAGTTTATAAAAACAAATGTTGAAACGGACCAGTGCCAAAAATATTTTAATGCTTTTAACTTTAACTATCAATTTACTTGATTCATTCAAAATAAATAACATCTCTTTGGAGTGCGTACAAAAATGTGAAGAGTACAATATATCATTCGTGTTTCTGCCAGCGAATTCCAGCCACATATCTCAGCCCGTAGATGAGGCTTTTTTCCCCATTTAAGGAGGCTTTGCATAAGATATTATCCACATTTCTGCATTTACTCAAATTATTGTTGGAAGCCATTAAACATAATGCGGCCTAAAATGTTAGGTCGAGTTTTCGAAAATATGGAATTGTTCCAATAAATCCAGATGAAATATTATCAAGACTACCATTAGGTTCACAAATTCCGCAAAACACTTAACATATTCCATAACTGATATTTTAAAAGCTAAGATACGAGAATTTTCCAAAACCAAGGTAACAGGGTTAAAGTTTTACTAGGTGGAAATGAAGCAGGAACTGATTTTAACGAAACCAAATCTAGTGATTCTAGCGATATTAAAAATATATCCGTTCACGGCGCATCTAGAGAAGATGAAACACAAAAACATGTGGAAGATTACTTAGAAAGTCTTCCAGATCTTTCTCAAGGAACAACCTAAAGTAGTTTTAATGAACATCCTCGCCCCATTGAGCTTTTTATTACCAAGAATGATAAAATGTTTCCACTTACAAAGGAGTCTATAAAAATGGACGATTGACTATTGGTTCAATTTTTCAATCAGAAACACATTGGCAGAGTTCAATCTATAGATGAAAATTACACCGCAACTTTTTTTCGAGTAAAGCTTTCGATGAAGAGACAGCGAAACACCACATTGTTTGTTTATCCAGAAATTCCAGATGTGACCGAGTTCAGGTTTGACCGAATTATTGTCAAAGTTAAAGCCACTGAAGAAGGTCGAAGAGGCATTTTAATATTTGAAGTGGACGCCAACAAGTGGAATTAACTTTGTATGTGTTTTTTTTTATAAATGAGAAAATACTTTGTTTTAAATAAAAGAATTTCCTGTTAATTTGTTGCTTTTGATAAATGTTTACCATTAAGTAAACGAAACTATGTTATTTTGTAGTGTAAAATGTTTTCTTAAAAACATAAAATGTGCTGTAATTCACCTGTCAGACAGTGTGAAAGCCAAAACACATAAAATCAAGCATGTGCTGTTATTCACACCGATTGTTAGGTGAATCGCAACACAACAAATTAAAAAAAGGGTATTTACAAAAAAAAATGTTTCAATATGTAGAGATAAAGGTGAAGCTAAGATATGTGTATTGCACTAAAAACGGTTTTGCAGTTATACAATCAGAAATGTTGAAAAGTGTTGTGATTCACCCCATTTTTCGGTAACCCAAATAAGTCGATACAACATAATTTTACTTGAAAATAGGATGGAGAAAGAAGTATATATAAAAGGGTTACAAAATATTATAAATTTGGAGAGGTCTACCTCCAAAATAGGAGAAATTGGAGACTTTATAGTTAAGAAGCCAATGAATCTTCATAAAAGTATTATTGTCTACAAGATACATAATGGTATACAAACAACTAACTCCAAAATAAGGCAAAGAAAGAAATAAATATAAAAAAGTTGCAAAAGATAGTAAATGGAGAGAGATGTACCTCCAAAATAGGAAACAATGAAGTCTTTATAGTAAACAATGAATCTTCATAAAATTGTTATTGTCCGCAAGAAACAAAATGGTGTGCAAACTACTAACTACAAAACATGGTGTAGATAGAAATAAATGTAAAAAAGTTGCAAAAGATGGTATCAACCTTCACTATAGGGAAATTTGAAGGCTTCACTATTACTTATAAGAAACAACAATAACTAATAGTAAATAGTACTTATTTTACCTTTTATTGTAAATTGGACTTATAGTAGCATTTAAATAGTCCAAGAATAGTTCTACGTTAACATCTTGTAGCTTTTCTCTGGCAAATAATTTATGTGTATCAATTTCTTGAATTTTCACTAGGAATAAACAACTCAATAACAATATACAAAACTTCATTTTGAAATATTGAACTAATACTTGGTATGATCCTCTATTTATAGGTACTTCAGTAAAGAAAACATCAAATAAAATAAAAATTTAAATATTTATCTTACGCGCATTAAACAACAGATTAGATACAATAAGTTCATCAATTAGAACAGATATTTCTACAATCTCGTAAAAATTGTGAAACATTTCTAGCATTACCTTAATAATAATTATTATATTCGGCCTCGTCTCATAAATAAATAATATGTAGTACCTCCGCCTCTGGACAATACATCCACAATCTTGAAAGAAAATATCTACCCTCTCCCATCTTTGCCCAAACTACGGTCGTATGAATCAGTCTTTGTTTTTGTGCTGATACATACGCATCGCATTGTGAGTTAACGGAATTCGGTAGTGAAAATTATAAAAAATTTTAATATCATGCCCAAACATTCGCGAAAGAGAAAAAGGAGTCGGTCAGGGGAAGTGTCGGATATTTATAGAATGTTCAACAGACTGGAAAAAAGGCTTGTTAATCTGGAAGAAACAAAGGGACGCCATCGTCGTAAAATTCGTGTAATAAGCGATAGTGAGTGTGAGACGGAAGATTCCCGTTCTAGTTCATCGTCTAGAGAGAGGCAGGATGATAGCTTTTCGTCAACCGCTTCGTCAGGCGAGAACATAGAGAGAGAGGGAGACACGACTAGTAAGTACAATAATAATTTTATTTTTCACTTGTCAATGTGAGAAACATTCATACCTCTTCGTGCCAGCTGGTGACCTATTTGTTTGTGATGACAGATAGTGTATTAGCAACAAATCAATTTACTTCTCAATTGCCTGCTAGTGATAACAGGTAGCTTATCCATTTGTGGTAATGGATATAGCTTTTGAAATTTCACAATGTTTCATATTACTATTATTGTTTGTTCCGTTTGTGATAACGGTTATACCTTAGGAAATTAATCTACTTGTCAATTGCCTGTTTGTGATAACAGGCAGCTTATCCATTTGTGATAATGGATAGTGCTTTTGAAATTTGACAACGTTTTATATTATTATTATTGTTTATCTGTTTGTGATAACGGTTATACCTTATACCTGAATTACTAACTAGGCAAATATTTCTTGCAGACGTGCCATAAAATCCTACAAGCTTAGGAAAAAACATATTGTCAATTTTGGGAGAAGAAGGTACTACTAAGAGTACATTTGCGAAACCAATTCAAGCAGATGTAGCATCTCGTTGGGATAGTATTTTGACCCGTGGTTTGGATGAGGAAACTAAAGACGTGTTGATTAATAAGTATCTTCCCCCTGAAAATTGCCAGGGTATAAACCCTCCAATTATAAATCCAGAAGTAAAGATTGCCATCTCAGAAAGCGTCATCCGCAGAGATACCCGATTGATGCAGACACAACAGCAAATCGTGTCAAGTTTATCGGCTATAGGGTTAGCCTTGACGACAATGCTCGATAAAGAGGAGGGGGAGAAGAATAGAGAATATATTGAATTACTAAGTAATGCTGGCAGGTTATTGGCAAATGTTCATTTTTCAGAGTCAAAGTCTCGAAGAGAACTCATTGCTCTAAATTTAAATAAAGAGCTTAAAGAGACCCTGGTCAGTACGCCAATTTCAGGGCTATTGTTTGGAAATAATCTAGAAGATAGAATTAAAACAGCGAAAGAATTGGAGAAATCAGGGCAACAATTAAAACCCAAGAAACTAAGAAGTCAATCGTCAGTAGTCCAGTCTACTTCGGAAAACTACAAGAGTTCATTCCCCCAGAGGTCGATGGGAGTCAGGAGGAATGGATTTATTCACCAGGCTCCCAAGAAGTCGCAGTACACGCACAGGAAGACGTCATACAAGAAGGGGCAGAACTACTATTCTCGGAGCAACCAGAATGTCCAGAAGCGGTCGCGTCAGTTTTAGATCCGAAGGTTGGTAGACCATGTGGTCGATTAAAATTTTTCTCTCATAGGTGGAGAAATTTGTTAATACACAAGACAGTGCTGTCTTACATTGAAGGTTTTTCTATTCCATTTATTAGGAAGCCAAAACAATGTGCTATACCCGTTGAAAACAAGTGGTCTCCAAAAGAATTAATGCTGCTAAACAATTTAATAGACGATTTATTAAAGAAAGGAGCAATCTCAGTTGTGGACCAATGTTCTTATAGAAAACAATTTATTTCTAATATTTTTTCTGTTGCCAAATCAGATGGCTCACATAGACTCATTTTAAATTTAAAAAAAATTAAACATTTTTGTGAAAAACAATCATTTCAAAATTGAAGATAATAAGATAGTTGCACGAATTTTAGCAAGCAAAAGGTTTTTATATGACTCGAATAGATTTAAAAGATGCTTATGGTTCCTGTGAAAAAGGCTCACCGTAGATACTTGAGATTTTTCTTTAGAGGGGTAACTTACGAGTACAACTGCCTACCATTCGGATTAAGCTGTGCCCCCCAAATTTTTACTAAAATTGTAAGGCCGATAGTTAGTTTGTTGAGAAAGAAAGGGGTATTTTTAGTAGTATATTTAGATGATTTTTTGATTATGGGAAAATCATATAATGAGTGCAAAAGGAATACAGATTTAACGTTGAATATTTTATCATATTTGAGTTTTTTTATTAACCACTCAAAATGTAGCCTAATACCTAGTAACATATGTACATTTTTAGGGTTTATATATAACTCTGACACAATGGAAATATCAGTGACAGAGGAAAAGAAACTTAAAATATATAATTTTTGTGAAATGTTCCTAAAGGTAAAGGAATGTAAAATAAGGAACTTTGCTAGGTTTATTGGAACGCTTGTCTCGGCCTGTCTAGGAATTAAATATGGTTTTTTCCACACCAAGATATTAGAGCGTAGTAAATATCTAGCACTAAAGGAGGCCAATGGGTGTTATAATGCAAAAATGAAGATACCAAAGCAGTCATTTCCCGACATTGTTTGGTTCAAAAATAATAACACACATACTTCAAATAACATTAGTTTATCAAAATTTAACCTAGGGATATTTTCTGACGCGTCCAGGACAGGGTGGGGAGTTTTCTGTAAGGACAAAAGCACCTTTGGTTACTGGTCTGAAAAAGAGCAAGACCATTACATAAATTATCTAGAACTGCTTGCATTGTTTTTCGGTTTGAAATGTTTTGTATCCAAGTTATCAGACTGTACTCTATTGTGTCGAGTAGACAATACTACAGCTGTAGCATGTATCAATAGAATGGAGAGTGTTAGGTTTCATAAATTAAATCACATAAAGAGGAAAATTTGGAATTTTTGTGAAGAACGAAATATTTACATATTTGCTAGTTATATCAATACAAAACTTAATGTAGAAGCAGATAGGGCATCCCGTCAGGTGCATAAAGAAACAGAATGGAGCTTATCGGAAGAGGCTTTCCAAAAGATAAAAAGTTATTTCGGAAGACCAGACATAGATTTGTTTGCTAGTAGAATAAATAAAAAATTTCCTCTGTTTATATCATGGATGAGAGATCCAGAGGCGTATAAAGTTGATGCTTTTACTTTAGATTGGAATAAGTTGAAGTTTTATGCCTTTCCACCATTTAGCATGGTCTTGAAAATGCTTCAAAAAATTATAGAGGACAAAGCTGAGGGGATTGTAGTCGTTCCTCTCTGGGTCTCTCAACCGTGGTACCCTATTTTTAAGTCTTTATTAGTCGGTGATCCTTTAATTTTTAAACCTAATAGGTTTTTACTTTCTTTTAGCAAGTCGCCGCACCCCCTTTGGAAAAACCTTATCCTGGTGGCAGGAAAGCTATCAGGAAGGCGTTGTTATTAGGAAAAGTACCCATGGATTCGCTTGACATATGCTTACAATCAATTACGCCCGCCACACTTAAACAATATAATACTGCTCTGAGATTATGGTGGGAATTTTGCTTAGAAAATAATATTAACCCATTTGAAGTGATAGTTCCAAATGTTTTAGAGTTTCTGACCTTATATTTCAAGAAAGGGGCTTCATATGGTACTTTAAATAGTTATAGATCCGCGATTGCGCAAATAGCCGGACCTAACTTGGGACAGGACTTCCGAATTAAAAGATTTTTTAAAGGAGTTTTTGGGAAAAGACAACCCTTGCCCAGATATGAAAATTCATGGGACCCAGGTATAGTCCATGATTATTTAAAATCGTTCAAAAATGAAGAAATCAATTTGGAGATTCTTACTCAAAAATTAGTAGCCTTAATGGCACTGGCAACGGGACAACGAATACAAACTCTACATTTAATTAGTATCGATAACTTAATTATTCAACGTAATAAAATAGAAATAAAAATACCAGGCAGAATAAAAACTTCAGGCATTAATAGAAGTCAACCATTTATTGTATTACCTTTCTTTGATGCAGATCCTAACATTTGCGTTGCTAGGACTCTATTGAAATACTTAGATAAGACAAAAGAGTTACGGGGTACCTGTAAATTTCTATTTCTGACATATAAGAAACCCTTTCATAGAGCAACCTCACAAACCATAGGGAGGTGGATAAAGCAGGTTTTAGGCAAAAGCGGTCTGGATATAACTCAATTTAAGGCGCATAGCACACGTCACGCTTCCACATCAGCGGCAGCTAGGGGAGGAGTTAGTTTTGATTCCATAAGGTTGGCGGCGAGATGGACCAACAACTCAAATACATTTACCACCTTTTATAATAGGCCCTTGATTTGTAATGAGAAGTTTGCTAATATTATTTTGAGTTTGTGAAATGTTTAGTTTATCTTTCTCTATACATTTAATTTTAGTTTCTTTTGCTGTTCAGTTTACGTTACATAATCTTAGTTAACTATTTGCATATTACTGTATACATTTTTATTATACTTGTAAAATATAAACCACTTAAAGTTTGCCTGCATTGTTAGTTTTTTCTGATTATTTTGAGGTTGCTTACGATAAATGATTAGTTGTTGCAACTTCTTTAAACATCTACATATTATTTATTTATGAGAGGAGGCCGAATATAATCATAAGATCAAACGAACTTACCAAGTGATGTTCGATCTTGATTATATGAAGGCCTCGTCGAAATAAATAAAGTCCCACCCAACCCAGTTTAACAGCATCCCTTTTGGGTTGCAACAACAGCTTTAAAATAGACTGATTCATACGACCGTAGTTTGGGCAAAGATGGAAGAGGGTAGATATTTTCTTTCAAGATTGTGGATGTATTGGCCAGAGGCGGAGGTACTACATATTATTTATTTATTTCGACGAGGCCTTCATATAATCAAGATCGAACATCACTTGGTAAGTTCGTTTGATCTTATAATTAATAGGTATAATTATTACATTAATATTATTATAATGTTTTTGTTGTTTATTTAAACAATAAACGGGTGGGATAAATTTTAAACACACGGTATGGCTACTTACAAATTTATTTAAACACTAAACTAATCACTAACACTTAATTAATATAATAAACAGTTCACTAATTCACTTATTTATTTGTTTATCTCTCGATGTTAAATTATCAACTAAACTCCCTCTTCCTGATCAGTCCCTTATATATTAAAGCCGTTTTTACTAACAAATTCTGGGCTGCGGCTTACACAGTCACGAATAATTTTTCTTGCCTTTTCTAGATAACTGTGGTCACAAAAACAATGTTTACATAAGATAGTCGTAAACTCGTAAACAGTTTTTTATAACTGCGTATCCGCCATAATTTGGACTTTTATACCTGGCTTAGACAGAGTCGGTTTTAGGGACTATACCAGGGTGCTGTTTCGTAACATTACCCCCTCCTTAAATGGCAGTTCCTCCTGGAACTTTTGTGTAGCCGAGACTGGATGTTTGAATCGGCAACTGGCCCCATTTCTACACTTTCCGATCTTATGGAAATAGCAGGGCATCGTCTTCATCGGATACTGATAACGGGGGTTGTAGCTGCAAATTAATATCTGGACACCGGTATCTTGGAAAATAATCTCTACCATGTTCCTGATGATTCGCCAATCCTACTGGTTACTTGCTATCTTAGGCATAGCCAGTTTCTTCACGCTGGATTCTAACACATGGTCTCGGAGGTTTCGAAGTGCTTCCCACACATCGCGGTAGGTAGATCGATCTTGAAATTCATTTTAAGTTACCAAGTAGAAGACGTACCGAGAATTATGTTCCAGTTTCAGTTTCTTGCCAGGGGCTGGAATCTGGTCTTCAAGATTTTCTAATTGCCCGAACTTCTTTCGAAAGACACCAACCCTCGTGCGCTCTTGATACGGGCGGGGATGTTGTATGCCAGTGAATAATCTTCCGGGACAGTGAACAAATCTTGTCGTTGTTCAGACGTGACTCCATATCTAGCTTTCCCGGTACTTCCATACGTGCCCATAAATTCATCGAAGGGGGGGTCAGACACTTCTCGAATATGGTTTACTCCTTTCTCTAGGTCATGGTCTCCTTCGAATGGCGCTAGTCGATGTTGGTGAACTACATTTGGTTTTCCGTTAGGGATCTTGCTTATGCGATATATAACATCATTGATCCTTTTCCGGATTGAGTATGGACCTTCCCAGGATTTTTGTAATTTTGGAGAAAATTCTTTTCTCCTCGTCGGGTTGTGTAACCATATTTTGTTCCCTTCTTTAAAACCGCCTTCTGTGGCCTGCGTGTCGTACCGACTTTTCATTCTGTCGCTGGCAACTTGAAGATTGGTTCGAACTCATTCATGAATATCATCCAGCCTTCTTCTCAATTGGATTGCGTAGTCTTCGCCTGCTAGATCTTCTCCAGGCCGGCAGCCAAATTCCAGGTCACAAGGAAGCCTCATTTCACGTCCAAACAGGATTTTCGCGGGTGTTTCACCCGTGGACTCGTTGACAGCAGAACGATAAGCCAATGCGAATAGGGAAAGATACTGGTCCCAATCTCTCTGATGGCTGGATACTACTTTGGACAGGTATTTTCCAATAGTCCTGTTAATTCTCTCGACCATTCCATCTGACTGTGGATGTAAAGCTGTTGTCCTGGTCTTCTTCATTCCCAGCTTGTCGCAAATCTCCTGGAATAGATGGCTTTCAAAATTTCTCCCCTGGTCACTGTGGACTTCCAAGGGTACTCCATATCGGCTGATGAATTCCTTCACCGATACATTCGCGACAGTTGTGGCCTCTTGGTTGGGAAAAGCGTAAATTTCTACCCATTTAGTAAAATAATCCATTACAACCAGTATGTACTTGCTACCATTTTCTGTCGTCGGAAATGGCCCAGCGATATCTAAAGCAATCCTTTCGAAAGGGCTTCCAATATTGTACTGTTTCATGGGTGCCTTTCTCTTGCGATGTGATCCATTACTCGTAGCACAAGTCGTACATTTCTTACACCAGTCCTTCACATCGTCGGAGCTGTTCATCCAATAAAACCTTTCACGGACTCGCTGAAGGGTTTTCTTCACTCCCAGATGACCTCCCGATGGACTGTCGTGTAACTTTTTTAGTACCTCAGCTACTCTTGTTCTCGGGATAACTAGCTGTCTCCTCATCTCAGAACTATAATCGTTTTCAAGGACTCTTTTCAACAGCCCTTCTTCCAGGACAAGGGAGTCCCACTGAGCCCAATATGCCTTGAGTGTCGGTGAAAACTTTGACACTTCTTGCCAGTTAGGTCGCCGATTTTCTTTCTTCCATTGCCGGATCATCTTCAGGTGAGGATCATTCTCCTGATCTTCTCTGATCCTGGTGGGTGACCATTCTTCATTGACTACTGTAATTCTTGAAACTGCAACTTCCTCAGATTTCGACTTGTTGCATTGTGAATAGTCTACAGGGCATGGCCGTCTAGGCAAGGAGTTGGCTTTTTGGTGATTCACATTAGCTGGATGTTCACCCCTGTCTGATTTCCCTTGTGTCTGGAGCTCTTGGGTTACAGGAGTCTTGGGGCGCTTAGACGGACTGCGTACGTGCTCTAGCTCGCCACACTTCCGGCATTTGATCTTCTTCGGCCTCTTGTCTGTCATGCCTTCCAACAAGTTGATGATCTGGTCAAGTTTGTCATCGTCATCTTCTTCCTGCATGGTCCTACCTTTGTTGTAGCGCGAGCCCTTCGTGGCTGCTTTGCATTTAAGAGGTTCTTGGTTTGCAGGAGTCGTAGGACGCTTACACGAACTGCGTGCATCCTTTAGCTCGCCACAATTACAGCACCTGATCTTCGGCTTCACGTCTACCATACCTTTCAACAGGTTGACGATCTGGTCAAGTCTGTCATCGTCACCTTTTTCCTGTATGGTCCTACCTTTGCTGTATCCCGAAGCCATCGTGGCTGCTTCATATTCAAGAGCAGCAGTCAATGCATCGACCAATGTTTTAGGATGGGCTAATCGAAGCGTCTTCTCCATATCGTGGTCACATAAGCCGCCAATAAAGGCCTGGATGCCTAAACATTCCATCATGTTCTCTGGTGCTGATGGATAAGCAAATCGAATTAGTCGGGCAATATCCATTTCATACTCTTGAAGGGGTTCGTCACGTTTCCGCCTTCGGTTCTTCAGCTGGAATATGTACAACTGTTCCAAATGTTCGTGACCATATCACACGTCCAACCCCTTCTTAAGCTGCTCGAAGTCATACGTTTCTTCAAGTGGTATCGTCTGAAGTACGTCTAAGGCATCTCTCCGAAGCGCGATGGTTAGGTTCACTGCTTTCTCCTTATTGGACTAATTATTCACTCTAGCGGCTGCTTCAAACTGTTTCACATATTTGGTCCACGACATTTTTCCATCGAACGTTGGGGCCTTGACTTGGGCAAAACTGCCAATATCATCTGTCTTGGGTTGTGTTTCTGGCTTGCAGATCTCGATCTTCTTTTCTTCTGCTGAAGTGTCTTGTGTGTTATTAAATCGGCAATCTTCGTCTCTAACTCCATGATTTTCTCATCTATCTGATTTTCCATCGTTGTCATCTTATTCTCCATGTCTGATTTTATTTTCTCGTTCATCGTTGTCATCTTATCCTCAATATCCGATTTTAGAGACGTCATTTTATTCTCGACTTCAGCAGCAATGTCATTTTTCAATGATAAGATATCTGCAGAAATATCGTTCTTCATAGCTGAAATCTTCTCGTCCATATTAGTAGAAACCTTGTCCATGTTAACAGAAATATCGTTCTTCATGGTTGAAATCTTCTCGTCCATGGCAGAAAAATCATTCCTCATATCAGAAATTGACGAGATCAAGGTGGAAGCCTCGTCTTTGAATAAGAATGTTTCTGGATCCAAACCTTCACTTTCCAGTGCCATTTTGAGTCTTTCTATTAATTCACTTTCCTTACCGGACGTTTCCAACTCACGATCTTCCAATTCTGCTCTTAGTTCCGCCACTTTGAGGTCACATAGTCTCTTGGCCATTTTTACGTAGCAATTTATTTATATTATCCCACTTCTGACACCAATGTAATGTTTTTGTTATTTATTTAAACAATAAACAGGTGGGATAAATTTTAAACACACGGTATGGCTACTTACTAATTTATTTAAACACTAAACTAATCACTAACACTTAATTTATATATACTCAGTATATTCACTTAAACTAATTTATATAAACAGTTCACTAATTCACTTATTTATTTGTTTATCTCTCGATGTCAAATTATCAACTAAACTCCCTCTTACTGATCAGTCCCTTATATATTAAAACCGTTTTTACTAGTAAATTCTGGGCTGCGGCTTACACAGTCACAAATAATTTTTCTGGCCTTTTCTATATAACTCTGGTCACAAAAACAATGTTTACATAAGATAGTCGTAAACTCGTAAACAGTTTTTTATAACTCCGTATCCGCCATAATTTTGACTTTTATACCTGGCTTAGACAGAGTCGGTTTTAGGGACTATACCAGGGTGCTGTTTCGTAACATTATATTATAATAATACCAAGTAATACCGGCGCAATTTGAACCCATGCCTCAAACATCCCAGGCGCATGTGTGACCGAGACACAGTTCAAACACAGGTTTTTGAATAGTAGCTAATATTGAACATAGCCAATACCCATCTTGTACCCAGATCGCCACTATTGTTTTCCCGAGGATGAAGAAAGATTTGTGTTATTGAATTTACTAATTAGAAAAAGAATGAGTCATGGAGAGCTTAAGTGATCCAGTTAAACTCCAGATAGGGTATTTAAAGAATCCATTTTCCTCAAAAAATTTTCACAAACCGCCGTTTCTTTGCGATGGAAAATGCACTTTCCAAAGGTTCTCGTTGACAAATGTTTCACTGAAAGTGGCTTCAAAAATTGGAAACGTGCTACAGAGAAATTCAAATGTCATCACAATGTCACGTACATAGTTTCAGTGTCTAGAAAAATTACTCTCAAACAAGGAGTATCGATACTTTGTTTGATGATTCAAGAGTGGCGCTATTAAAAAAACAAGATGAAGAACGTCTGCGAAACCGTGGCATAATGAAAAGACTCATAGACATTACAGTGTGTTTAGCAAAAGGTGGTAGATCATTCCGTGGCCATAATGAGAAAAAAAATAGTTCTGAGCGTGGACTTTTTCTAGAATTAATTCACCTTCTTTCTCAATATGATCATTTAACAGAAGGACCAAAAATGCTTTTTACGTTAGCAATAAAATCCAAAACGATATTATTTTATCTATTCATAATGTCATAATTCAAAGTATCGTATCCACTTTAAATGGAAAACATATTTCTTTGATAGCAGATGAAACATCTGAATGTGGTCATCACGAACAAATGTCTATCGTAATTCGATTTTTTGACCCTTCTATAAACAAACCTATAGAAACGTTTATAGGTTTACAAAGATTAAATTCTGTAAATTCAGAATCCATTTTTAATTCCTTGGATAATGCTCTTAGATCATTAAAATTACAGTGGGAACAAGTAGTTTCCGTTTTTTTTTGACGGAGCTTCCACCATGTCTGGAAATATTTCTGATGTTTAGTCGCGATGCAAGCAAAATAACCCGAATATATTATATTGTAATGTTTTTGTTATTTATTTAAACAATAAACGGGTGGGATAAATTTTAAACACACGATATGGCTACTTACTAATTTACTTAAACACTAAACTAATCACTAACACTTAATTTATATATACTCAACTAACCACTTAAATTTAATTTATATGCACACAAACTTAATTATTAATTTATATTAACACTTTTATATTCACTTATTTACTGTTTATTTATCAAGATCACTTTATCAACTAACTCGGTCCGCTGATCGGTTCTTTTTATATACTAGCGCCTTTTTTACTAGAGAATTCTGGACTGCGGCTTACACAAAACAAATGGCTTTCGCGATATTTCTCGATTGCCGGCTCAATCCTTAAAAGACCTTCCGAGAACATGTCTATAAAAACTGTCACCAAACAATCTGATGTTAAAATAAAAGCAGTGGGATTACTGGCGCAGTTGAAATCATTTAATTTCTTGATTTGCTTACATATGACTGCTCCTATTCTAGTAATGATACTCAAAGTAAGCAGAACATTACAAACGGAAAATTTGAATTTAATGTCCGCAATCAATTCTGTAAAGAGTTTACAAAAATTGAGATAGGATTCTGAAACTTTTTTTAATAAAATGTATGTTGAAGTTGAAAAAATATCTGACAAACATGGTATTACAATTCCGGAAACAAGGAAAAGAAAAATTCCGCGTAAAATTGATCAGATGTGTGATAATCAACATGAATTTGAAAATATGAAAGATTTGGTTAGAATAAACAAATTTTATCCATTTTTAGAATCACTGTTTTCGGAATAGACCAACGTTTTAGTCAAGAAACGACAGACATTATTAAAAGTGTGAACAAAGTACTATCATTGAATTGTGAGGGCGATTTCTCTTTAATTGAAAATAAATTTTAAATAAAAAAAGAAGAGTTGCTTGCCGAACTGAGTGTAATAAAATTTGATAATTCTATTCCTAAAGGTGTTAATCTTGATGATTGGATGGCTTCGTTTCTTTCCTCAGACAACTACAAAATATACACTAGCTTTTTCACGCTTTTAAAAATGTTTGCTGTCATACCAGTTACTAGTTGTTCTTGTGAACGTTCGTTCTCAAAAATGGTTCAAGTGAAATCAAAACTGAGGAGTACCATGTCACAACAGAGACTCGTTTCACTTCTCTTTTTATTCATTGGACAAGAGATAACGGCGAATGAAAGACATTACTAATAAATATTATTATATGCATAGAAGAGGGTTGTTGAAAACATAATAATCATGGTGTTTTTAAATTAAACTCAAGGTCTCTAGTTAATTCCACAATATAATACAAGTTATTGAAAATTCTAAAAAATTGACAATTGTTTCGATAAATCAATATCATCGTCAGAATGACAGAAGTTACATTTCATTTTATGCCTACCTGATGTTTAGTAGTTAATTTTGGCTAGACCAAGAAGTAACCTAACTTGTGATTGGCTTAATATATGTTTATAGAAAAAAGAAGAAGATGTGATATTACAAATATTGAAGCTTAGATATTATTAGCCCTATGGTGATATCCTGGATATCATTTTTCCAATTAAGATCAGTATAACTGTGCAATGATATAGAAAACCAGGAAAACTATATCTGCTGATCTTTACAATTATCACTTAAGAAGACAGTTTATTAGTGGAGAATTCCCTAGATTTAACTGTTCATTGACAACTTCATATTGTGGGTTTCTTAAATGTCTTCTAATTTCCAGTTCTTCAAGGAAATCCAGTTCTTGTTTCTTTTCACAAATATGCAGTACTTCTAGTTCTGTGTTAGGTGTCAATGAATGATTGGTGTCAAGTAGATGTTTTGCGTAGTGGGATTTATCTGGTTGTTTTAATCTGTATGCTCGTAAGTGTTCACTGTATCGTACTTAAAAATTCCTAAGGGTCTGACCCAAATAGACAGCATTACATTCTGGACATTTGAGTTTATATATACCTGACTTCTTTAATAGTGGTATTTTTGTTTTTACATTTAACAATTTTGTACTAACGTTACTTTCTGTTTTAAAAGAAATTGTTGTATTCGTTGCTGAAGATATTATCTTTGAAATATTATTAGAAATATTTCCTGCATATGTGATGGTTTTATAAGTTTTAATTTCATCAGCTTGTTTAGGATATATTAGTTGTAATGCCACTTTTTTCTCTTTTTTACTAATTAGCCTATTTATCATATCTAATGGATAACCGTTAGATGTTGCTATTTGTCTAATTGTATTAATCTCTCTATCAAAATTACATTTGTTCATAGGAACTGAAAAAGCTCTATGTATCATTGAATTATATGCCGCTAGTCTGTGTGAGACAGGGTGATTAGAATTGAATGGAATTGTCATATCAGTCTGTGTTGGTTTTCGGTAAATTGAATAATCAAGTACATTATTAACTCTTTGAATTTTTAAATCAAGAAAATTGATTGAGCTATTTTCTTCAATTTCTAATGTAAATTTAATTTTCGGGTGTAAATTATTGATGTGGTTGAAAAATACATCTAATTGTCGTTCACTACCCATAAAACAAGCTAATATGTCATCTACATATCTATACCAAAATAAAATATTTTTCGAAATATTACTTTCAAAGATCTTTCTTTCTAAATTGTCCATAAAAATGTTTGCTAAAATAGGTGATATAGGGCTTCCCATTGGTAAACCTTCATTTTGAATATATATCTTATTGTCAAAAGTGAAATAATTCTGATTAATGCATACATCAAATAAATTAAGTATATCTGATATTATTCCTGGATTAATTTTATCTTCTAGTAATTTTCTTACAAGTATTAGACATTCTTTAGGAGGAATTTTAGTAAACATATTAGTTACATCGAACGATATGAGTTTATAGTTATCTTGCAAGTGGATTGATTTCAACTTTTTGATTAGAAGTACTGCATATTTGTGAAAAGAAACAAGAACTGGATTTCCTTGAAGAACTGGAAATTAGAAGACATTCAAGAAACCCACAATATGAAGTTGTCAATGAACAGTTAAATCTAGGGAATTCTCCACTAATAAACTGTCTTCTTAAGTGATAATTGTAAAGATCAGCAGATATAGTTTTCCTGGTTTTCTATATCATTGCACAGTTATACTGATCTTAATTGGAAAATGATATCCAGGATATCACCATAGGGCTAATAATATCTAAGCTTCAATATTTGTAATATCACATCTTCTTCTTTTGTCTATAAACATATATTAAGCCAATCACAAGTTAGGTTACTTCTTGGTCTAGCCAAAAATAACTACTAAACATCAGGTAGGCATAAAATGAAATGTAACTTCTGTCATTCTGACGATGATATTGATTTATCGAAACAATTGTCATTTTTTTAGAATTTTCAATAACTTGTATTATATTGTGGAATTAACTAGAGACCTTGAGTTTCATTTAAAAACACTAATATGAGCATATTCCACGAAGTAAGGGTCGAGACAGTCAATTTCATAATAATTATGTTTCCTCAGATGGAGAGCAAAGTCTAGTGGCACATGGAAGTATGGATCTTGGTGTGGAAGAACCTTTTAAAGAACCCTTGGAAGTACCTTGTGAAGAACCCTTGGAAGAACCTGGTAGGTACTAGTGTTATGTACATACCAACAGATTGAACATATTTATATGTGGAAAAACTGTATCTTATACACTTCTCTTATTTCCAGAAAATAGCAATAGGTTCATTTGTCCACGAAATCGAGTTTTATCACTTCTTTAAGAATTATTGAGAAGAAAACAGCAATTATTGCAGCCACATAAGAGAAGAATATTAGTCTCTCAAATAGTAAAAGTATTAGGATCACAAGGATATGCAGTAACATGGGAAAATTGTGATAGAAAATGGAGAGGTTTGCAAGCAATGTACAAAAAAATAGTAGTGAGGAAAATGCTTCTGGGAGTGGAGCAATCAATTGGGAATTCTATAACAGAGTCCAGGAAATAGTAGCTGCAGACCCATCCTACAATCCAGTTACCACAATTTCTGCAGGAGTTGCATCCATAACAACTGTCAATAAAGATGCCCCAAAAGAAAAAAGTGGTAATGATGAGCCACAATCAAAGAGAACTAAACTTTCCAAAGATTATATTGACAGCCAATTCTCTGCAGTGAATGAGAATCTCAAAAGTCTTGATGACACCATAAATAGATTAGTTGGTGTTGAGGAACGAAGAAATGAAATTTTAGATAGATTGGTATAAAATTTTGAAAAAACTCATTATGTTGAATAGTCAAGTTAAAAATAAATTAAGTTTTTACAGATATCATTTTGTTTTGTGATTCAAACTATGAATAATTTTTAGTTCCTGGGTTCCTATTCAACATGTGATAACTACTATAAATACCTTTATACTTTTCAATGGGTTTGAAATAAAATAATCCACTTAACACAGCATTATTTATTTATTCTCAATTTAAATTGAGTACAGAAGTTATCATATAATAAAGCACAAATATAATTTGTTTTATTTTAAGCAGATTGTGAGTTTTTTATTGGTTGTTGCACATTATGATTTGCTTCTGTTATTTCTAGACATTCCAGTTCTGCATCTGCATATGAATTGTTATAATATATTGTGTCATAATTATTGAATATAAGACAATTATGCAATACACAACATGCCAAAACATGGTCTCTAATATTTTCTAAATTTGTAGACTCCATGTGTTTTAGTCTCCTCCATTTACCTTTAAGAAGACAAAATGCTCGTTCAACGTGGTTTCTCATACTAGAATGTATGAAATTATAATGAACTTCTTCAGCTTGTAAGTGTCCATTGTCTCTATATGGAGTCATCATGTATAGGGCCAAAACGTAGGCAGAATCTCCCAGCAGATGACTATCTTCACCAAGTAATTCTACACTATTATTTTATTATTATTTCAGATCTATATTCTTTATTAATTATTGCAAAGACATCAGAAAAATTAAAATTTTCATAAAAGCATAAATGACTTGGCCTAACACCTATCCAAATTCGTTGTGTCATTTTGAAATGACAGGGCGTCAACGTCTAGCCGTCAAGTTAACCATGTGACAACGCTGGTTAAACCAGTGTGGTTCGACGAGTGGCTTGACACAGCCTTAGACCGGAAATGCTATGCACATGCCCAAAAATGAACTGCACTTCCACCCTTACAACGCAACACTTGCGCACAACGAATCGAGTATGAATAAGTGAGATAGAAGAATGCAGTTGCTGTCTCTCTTGGTAAACAAAACTTCCACTTACGGGCTCTAGCAATATAGGAGTATTAAATATATGAGGGAAGGCACCAAATGAAGTGTTATTACTTTTTAAAGGATACTGAGAATTTGACATTCGATTTCTGATCATGCCCTGCGATCTTTTATAGCCTAAACTGCATTTTTAACGCCATCTATTCGCTTGGAAGGTTACTAACGACATCAAATTATCAGGAGTAAAACAATAATTAGAGACTTTGACAGAGTATTATTGTATTTGTCATTTTTTAAAGAGAAATAATTTTTTAACTTGTAGATGACTTTACTGTAGCACAAAGAAAAGCCAAAAAGGCTTTAATTACAACAGACCTTTCGTCTAGTTCCAATATTTACAAAGGACGGGGATCAAGGATACGGAAAAAAATACAAGGTATATGTCCCATCACTCTAGTTCTGATTCAGACGAGAGTACCTTATTCTTCTTCTTCTAGTGCCTATCCGGTCCGGATGTTGGCGATCATTCTGGCTATTATGATTTTATTTGCTGCTGCACGGAATAGTCCTGTAGTAGTTGTTGAAAACCATGTCCTGAGATTTTTGAGCCATGAATTTCTCCGTCGTCCTGGGCCACGTTTACTAGGGATCTTCCCTTGCAAGATATTTTATAATAGAGTGAACCTTTTCTCATTTCGCATTATATGACCGAAATATTCTAGCTTGCGGATCTTTATCGTTTTTATTAATTCGGTGTCTTTCTGCATTTTTCTGCAGACCTCTACGTTGGACACATGGTCTGTCCATGAGATTCTTAATATTCTACGATAGAGCCACATTTCAAAGCTTTCGAGTTTTTTTGTTGTTGCGTCGGTCAAGGTCCATGATTCGACCCCGTACAGTAAGACGGAGAAAACGTAGCAGCGAAGGAGTCTTATTTTGGTAGTTAACGTCAGAGATCGACTTTTAAAAACTGATGCCATTTTGAGAAATACGGCCCTTGCTTTCTCTATTCTACAGCGGATTTCTTGTGAGTGGTCCCATTGGTCATTGAGTGTAGTTCCTAAATATGTGTATTTACCGACCCTCTCAATTTATAGCTGATTTAGGGTGAGGTGCTCCTGTGGAATCTGACTTTTGCTGATTACCATGTACTTCGTTTTGTTGACATTTATATCGAGACCGTATTCTAGACTAACTGAATACACTCTGTTCATTAGTTGTTGTAATCCATTGAGGTCTCCAGCCATAATCACTGTATCGTCAGCGTATCTGATGTTGTTTAATCTTTTACCATTTACTAATATTCCTTCATCTACGTCCTCGAGAGCCTCTCTAAATATGTATTCTGAATAAACATTAAATAATAGAGGGGACAATACGCATCCTTGCCTTACACCTCGTGCGATCTTTATGGCATCTGATTTTTCTCCTTCTACGGACACATACGCTGACTGATCCCAATATAGTCTCGATATTATTTCCAAGTCTCTTCCATCGATCCCAACAGTATTTAATATTTCCACTAGTTTGTGATGTTGTACTCGATCAAAAGCTTTACTGTAGTCTACAAAACAAGCATATACGTCGCAGTTGACGTCTCTACATCTCTGGAATAATACCTGTACACTGAATAGTGCCTCTCTAGTACCTACCGCATCTCGGAAACCGAATTGAGTTTCCGACATATAATCTTCACACTTTTTGTATATTCTTCTGTGAATAATTTTCAGGAATAGTTTCAATAGATGACTCATGAGACTGATAGTTCTATGATCTTCGCATCTCTTTGCTCCTGGTTTCTTTGGTATTATAACAAATTCCGACCTTATTAAATCGTAACAATTATCCTGTTTTTAAACCTACACCACAAACAAATTGTAAGTAGTTAAAGAAATTAATTAGAATGTTTTGTGCAAATAATATATTTTTCAGTATTGTATAAATCGGGTAGTACTCCAGAGATTCAAGTGGAATCTATTGCCGAAACTATGAGGTCTGAAGCTGAAGGAATTTCCCTTGAGAATAAAGAATCAAATGATATGGCGAGATTTGCTGTTCCTATAGGTAATTTGTTTCTTAAGTTAAATCATAATTTATAATAACCTAAAGTTTGCATATTAAATTTGACTTTTAGTATAAAAATACTTAATTTTATTTTGTACCTTTTTTTAATTTTTTTTAGAGTCAAAACCTTGTGGCAGTGGAATCAGATGAACACTTCACAAAAGAGATAAATCATCACCACAAATAGATACACTTGATGATCAAGGTGACTAAACTAAATAATTTTAATTAATTTTTATATTTAATCATATTTTAAATTTATTTTAGAATTTAAAAGGTTGATGATAGATGAAATATCTCAATTAAATTTAAAAATCAACACTTTAATTGAAAGCGTTGGCACTCTCTTGAAAACACAAAGAATTCCGAGTAACCTGCAAGTAACATCGTTTGAAAATAATGTGAAAACGTTATATGAAAAAATTCCAGTAATTCGACATTCGACGCATATTTTTAAAATCCAAATTCAACGTACTCGATCAAATACTGTCCCTAGTATTGCAAACCGACATTACAGATCATTTCTCAACAATACTACAGATAGTACTGGAAAAGACCTAATGCCCCAAGGAACGAGGAATAGTGAAATACATTGATGAAACAAAACTTAAAAGTACAATCAGACAAAAATCTTGGGATTTCTTATACTTGAATCCAGATCCTAACTATGCAACAAATACTGTAATTGAAACACTTTAAAAATATATAGACGACTGTACATATACAAAAAAATGTAAAAGGAAAAACACGAAGGTCGCTCCTTGGATGACAAATACACTACAAAATACACAATGTATATCGGAAAAAAATTAGTGTTTTAAAAACATTGGAATCCATTATATTGTATCATATGTGTAATATTTGTTAGCGCATGCTATTATCAATAAATTATTCTTATCTTAAGTTTGAGAAGAAAATAAAGAAAATCACCTGTACTATTTTATAAACAAAATTTTGTATTAAATTTTTGAAACTATTTGTCGACATTCGTATTTTAATAAACTATCCTGGTTAATAAAAACGGATAAAAGCTTTAAACAGCTTTTTGAAACAACTTATCCTACTTTTAAGCCAAAAGAAAATAGCAGGTTGTTTCAAAAAGTGAACTTTGTGTGACTGTTTGTATTTATTTATTTAAGAAAAAACAATATAGGCATAATTTAAAAAACCTTCAGTATTTGCTTGGCTTGCCATCTAGTAGTAGCTAGTAAACTGTGATTAATCATGCAGGTTTCTTCCTTTATTTTTTCCCTGTTGGTGAATAGTAACCTTCCACCACAATAGATGGTGCAGCACTCGACAAAACTTTGTGGCTTCGGACTTAGTACAGGAGATTCCATTCTTCCCCGTATTAAAAGTATTTATCTATGTTTCTGATAAAAAGTCAAAACTAAGTATACGTTAGAATCTGATTTTCTAATCATTCCACTAGCTATATGCTCCGACTGGTATTAATTTACTCTTCATCAGATGACATGATATAAAGCAGACAAAGTGTAATTCATTATCACTATTATATTGTCGTCATCAGCAGCTTTTTTCACTTACGTGACCAAATCAAATTAGTTGACTTTTCTTGTTGCCCAGTACTGACGGCACTTCATTACTGATAAGTTCAATCTCTTTGTTATTTTATTAATCTCGTTGGCTAAAACAATAAATGATGACAACTTGGTTAAACTTAACGTATTTTCAAATTTCAGTGTCACATTTCTGTCTTTTTATCTAAATATGGAATTCGACGAGATTGTAATCCAGTTAAAAGGAGAGTTTGACACTATCAGATTATTCTCAGCATGTAAAGCGAGATCCGATATCCAAATAAAAGATTCGGGTGATGATAATTCAAATGAAAAACTTTTAGAAAATGATTTTTCTCTCGTAGAAGCCAAATTGGAAGATATATTATCAAGAATTACAGAAGACTCGCCAGATTATGCCAAAAAATTGTCGATGATCACTTCAATACTTTACGAAAAGGCAAAAGTATGCCTGACCATGAACCTCCTTCCATCATCGCGAAACTATTTGGAAAGAGCTTTGGATATTATGCAAGGTTACACCATCAATCCGCAAATAACTTTTATTTACTTGAGAGTGGTAAATTACCTTTCTTATGTTTTATCTAGAATGGGAGATTTCGAAAGGGCAAAAACTCTATTAGAAAAGGTTGTCAACGAAGAAATTAAATGTGTTCCAGTAGTATATAGTACAGAAGATTTATTTGTGTATTATAAATCAGATGAACAACTGGCGAAGCTCAAATTACAGAAACTGAAAACAAATAACATGCAAATGTTAGGCTGGGTTTATGGGAAATTAGGAATGACGCATCTTTACGCCGAAACCATACACAATAGTCTCCAGAAAGAGCTTGATATAAACGATAGTGACCCCATTAACTGGTCCATTAGATGCTATAGATTAGCGTCACTTTTTATCGTAAAAGATAAATGGGAGAACGCAAGATATTATCTAACAGCTGCGCAAGCTATACTTGATCCCCTTGAGGTCAATTTAATTCCAAATGAGACATTATTTAAAGCTCAAGCGGATTTGGCAAGAGTCTGGGTAAGTCATATTTGAAATAATAAATAATATATATTTGTTGCAACTAAGTACTGCAACCGTTAGTGATATTCATATTGAACATATTATTCACTACCATTCTACCAACACTCACAATAAATTACACTGCCGCTAGTTTCGACTTCAGAGACCAAAGACGAAGGTCTGTTCCAACCGAAATAAATACCGTTCTATTACCGTACAATCTCAGTAACGCAGCAAATTTGATGTAAATTACACAGACTTATTATATTCACTAATCAGCAGGTCAACTGAGTTTGTATCGTAATTGTACGGTTTTTGTGTTGCTTGGAACAGACCTGATATCTTGGTTATCGAAACGCGCGTCAAACAGTGTAATAAAATTGTGGTGTAGTGGTAGTAAATACTGTGTTCAGTATGATATATATTTGATAAAAAATTGCTCAGATACTTTTTATAGCGAAATTAAGAAATTTTACATGATTATTACTCCCTCTTGTATTTCAAAATTATTGTTTAAAAGATACTCTTAGGCCCGATTTCACCAACCAGTTCCTTAAGTTAGGTAATACCTAAATCGGATTTTGGAATTGATAAATGTAATTTACGTTTCACCACGTGCTAAGAGACACTTAGAATGATAGAAAATACCTAACATTATTACTCATAGGCATTATTTAGCGCGCGGTGAATAAATTGGATTTAGCAATTCTAAAATTTGATTTAGGTATTACCTAATTTTAGGAAATGGTTACTGAAATCGAGCATTAGTATTCGAGAATTAGCAGATTAAGATCCACGTCAAAATCGAACCATACGTATAAAATTATGGTTTTTGCTATCTACATAATCTTTGGATTTTGCCACTAACTTTCACCAAGAGTTGGTGTAATGTTTCCTGGTTTGGATTTTTAATTTTATCCAAATTTCAATTAGATCTGTATTGATTTTTGAAACTATAATGATTTATGACGACCAGCTTTAATTAAACCTTCAGATTTTTCATTAATTTTTAGCTTCATTTTCAACTTCTAGCTGTTCTGTTTCAGTAAATGGAAATTTTTGTATAATCTATTTCTATCTTTTCTGTAATGTTTACAATAACAAACTACCTGTGCCAATAAAGTTATCTGATTCAGATTAACATATTTTGAATTTGTTATTCAGATTGTATGTAAATTGTAGCTTTCTGTGGGGTCCCAGAACGAATAAGATGCTTTGTTCTTTTTTAGAAGCATCTCTGAAAATCATTAAGTTTTGGGCTATCTTTTTAGGAAATATTCTCCGTTATTGAGATATTTGTTCATATGTATCAGAACAAAACTAAGATTTAATCATGCATAGTACCTATGAGAAATATATTGTTTAGCCAAACAATTGACATTTGTGTTAATAGTTGATAAGAATATTTGTTATATCGGTGAAATTTGTTTATTCTTTAATTTTTAGTTGATTTATTAAATCTTATCGATATTTAACAAATGCTGTGATAACAGAAGTAGACAGGTTAACAGGCGTTTCTGTAAATCATAAATGGTAAGACATGGAGTTGAGTTGTGATTTTCTTAATGCCTTTCCTGCGCAATTTGTTAATTTTATTCATACAAGATTTCTTCTGTTGCTTATGAACACTTGAAATATTTTCCTTGTAATCATTTCTTCACACATTCTTTTCACATGTCCGAAACATCTTAATTTGATTTCTTCTATATACTTGTTTATGGAATTTTTCTGATGAATCTGTTCCTTGTATCTTCCAGTTGCTGTCCATAATTCAGAGCTATAAATTCTCTTTTTTGCTTCCCAAAAACTTTCCGGCGGTTGTTTTTCTTTCCGTTAAATGTCCCTTAATATCGTTGAACCTAGATATATCAATTTTTTTATTTTTCTTATTCCTACTTCCATCGAATGGGTTTTATCTTTTGTATTTACACCCATAACTAATAATAATAAAATAACATAAAATCAACCGAATATTGAATCGTCAATACTGGACAACGCAAATTGTTGATACGTCTTTAATTAGAAGACTTAGATGAAGGAAGAATTGGAATTCTGAGATAGCCATATTAGTCAAAATGTATTCGTATTGAAGGTGTGAATCCAGCAGAAAAAATTGGGAAAAAAAACAGTGAAAAATGGAGAAGAAACCTGTCAAATCTTCGAAAAACTAAAGAAGAAAGCAATAATAATAATAATAATAATAATAATGTCCTTATTATTTTCAAATAACATATAATAAATATAGTGTAGGTACATTTGAAAATAAAAAGCAAAGTTCAACTTTCGTAACGACTGGCGCCACAAAAGTTGCTTTTCCACTTAATCTGAAGGTAAATAGGCTGATTATCAACTAAATAATGAATAAAAGTAACAAAAATTAAATTAAATACTCCCTGCTGTCAATTGAATAGATATTCACTTTTAAATGTATTAATATTTTGAGCTTAAAAAATTTGAGAGTATTCATTATATAGGTACATAGCAAATCTGGTAGCAAAATGACGTCTATACATTTCACTTTTAAATGGAGGAACGTTCAATATCCCTCTATTTCTAATATTTAGATTATGAATGTTATTTTTCGATATAAATAGATTGCAATGTTTGTCTATTTTCCATGTTCAGCCAACCAATTTCTTTTAATTTATAGCTTATTACTTTTCCGCCAACCTATCTAAGATGCGAGAAAAGTATTGGTTTGCCCAAAAAAAAATTGGAAATTTGAAATTTTTTTTTGAGTTATTTTTACGTTATCCACCAACAACAACACGAAAAAACGGTTTTTAGAAAAAAAATCCTGTGTTTATGTCGTCGTCGTCGTTGTCGTCGGCCACTTTTCCTTACATGTCTTGTTAGCACAATACAGCCTCCGGAGTGCAATAAGTCACCAATTTTATGATTGAATATTGTTAAGGACATGTCACAGATGAACCCTATTGATTTTCAGCTCACCAGAGCCAGTACAACGGGTGTTATGGTACTTGAAGTAAGACTTTTGTCATTTTTGGAGAAATTTCAGTTTTTTAACACGATACAGCCTCCGGAGTTCAACAAGTCACCAATTTTATGACTGAATATTATTTAGAACATCTCACTGATAAACCCTATTGATTTTCAGCTTACCAGAGCCAATACAACAAGTGCTACAGTACTTTAAGTACGATATTTTTGTCATTTTTGGAGACGTTTCAGTTTGTTAGCATCATATAGCCTCCGGAGTATATACAAGTGGCCAATTTTATGATTGAATATTATTCAGAGTGTCTCAAAGATGAACCCTATTGATATTCAGCTCACTAAAGCCAGTACAACTGGTGCTATGGTACTTGAAGTACCAAATTTTTGTCATTTTTGGAGAATGTTCAGTTTGTTAGCACGATACAGCCTCCAGAGAGTATACGATTGATCAATTTTATGATTGAATATTATTCAAGGTATCTCACAGATGTACCCTATTGATCTTCAGTTGACTAGAGCGAGTACAGTGGGTCCTATAAATCCAGATATACTAAATTTTTGGTTATTTTTGGAGAAATTTCGGTTTGTTAGCACGATACATCCCCCGAAGTGTATACAAGTAACAATTTTATGATAAAATATTGTTCAGGGCCACAGACGCGGAAAAGTTAGTTTTAATATTTAAAACCGTTTATTTAACGTGCAAATGCAAAACGTATCTAATACCATAGACAGTTTTCAAGAATATGTAAACCCTTTGAAGTAACTTGTTTATATGTTTTACTTTTCCGCCAACCTATCTAATATGCGAGAAAAGTATTGGTTTACCCAAAAAAAAATTGGAAATTTGAAATTTTTTTTTGAGTTATTTTTACGTTATCCATCAACAACAACACGAAAAAACGGTTTTTAGAAAAAAAATCCTGTGTGTATGTCGTCGTCGTCGTTGTCGTCGGCCACTTTTCCTTGAAAGTCTTGTTAGCACGATACAGCCTCCGGAGTGCAATAAGTCACCAATTTTATGATGGAATATTGTTAAGGACATTTCACAGATGAACCCTATTGATTTTCAGCTCACCAGAGCCAGTACAACGGGTGCTATGGTACTTGAAGTACGACATTTTGTCGTTTTTCGAGAAATTTCAGTTTGTTAGCACGATACAGCCTCCGGAGTTCAACAAGTCACGAATTTTATGATTGAATAATATTCAGGGCATCTCACTGATGAACCCTATTTATTTTCAGCTCACCAGATCCAATACAACCGGTGCTACACTACTTTAAGTACGATATTTTTTTCATTTTTGGAGAAGTTTCAGTTTGTTAGCACGATACAGCCTCCGGAGTATATACAAGTGATGAATTTTATGATTGGATATTATTCAGAGCTTCTTAAAGATGAACCCTATTGATATTGAGCTCACTAAAGCCAGTACCACGGGTGCTGTGGTACTTGAAGTACCAAATTTTTGTCATTTTTGGAGAATTTTCAGTTTGTTAGCACGATACAGCCTCCAGAGAGTATACGATTGATCAACTTTATGAATAAGTTTTGTTCAAGGTGTCTCACAGATGTACCCTATTAATTTTCAGTTGACTAGAGCGAGTACAGCGGGTCCTATAAAACTAGATATAGTAAATTTTTGGGTATTTTTGGAGAAATTTCGGTTTGTTAGCACGATACATCCCCCGAAGTGTATACAAGTAACAATTTTATGATAGAATATTATTCAGGGCCACAGATGCGGAAAAGTTAGTTTTAATCCTTAAAACCGTTTATTTTTTATTTCAAAACGCAATTCTGAGTCCATTATAACACCTACGTTTTTAGCTTCAGACACCAATTTAAGTTTATAGTTATTTACTTTAATATTTAATTCAAAACTCGCTGACGATTTAATTAAGAACGTTCGATTTATTGGAATTAATAATGAGACAGTGGTCTTTCACCCAAGAAACAAATTTATCAAGATCTTCATTTATTTTATCGCAAGCTGTTTCTATCATTTGGGGAGGGAAACTGCAATATAATTGAGTGTCATCAGCTTAGATATGAGTATTACAATTTAAGATGCATTTTAATAGTTGGAAAGTATAAATAGAAAAAAACAAAGGACCAAGAATTGATCCCTGCGGCATTCCTGATAAAAGTGGAAAACATTCCGAGAACGTGTTATCAAGCAAGTTGCCTATTTTTAAGATAAAAGTAGCGATTATCACCAGAGAATTAGTGGAGAAACCTAAGGCATATAATAGGCCCAACTACAGAGATTTGGAGTGAGTATTTTGTGTAAAAAGTGAAGAAAACCACCTGCGCTATTGTTTGGAGAATGGTTTCATATGATACAGTGAGATGTTTTTCATTCGAATTTATTATTCATAACTTTGTTATTAACAATTTTATTCAAAAAATCAGTTTTTTAGTTTTTTGCTTATAAAATTAAAATTGTCAGGTTAATCGTGATGGCGTCAATAGAGAAATTGTAGAGAATAAATACACAAAGAAAATGAGAGGTCGACAACGCGAGTTAGTTTAGGAGAAAGTCGGGTAAACCAGCAAAAATGCATAACTTCTGTTATTTTTTTACTTGTAATGTAGATCCTCAGGTCAGAGTTATATATACAAAAAGAATTAACTCTCCGATGCATATTTTTCGATCTGTGGCTATTTGAATTTTTTACTATACAATTTGTCAGCAGGCCTGAATGCGACTGGTATGGTCCGATTTCAATTTACAAAAACGATTTCGAAAGTAGAATTTTCATACTTCAAAACGTTCATCTTGGTATTGCGTTATTCTTAGTTGTTGCTGAGATATTCAAATGACAAAATCATGAAATTCGCGCGTTGGAACAGTATTACTATATACATGTAGAAATGGCAACAATTAATTGAAATAGAAGAATAATCCATTATTTTTTAACAATTCAAAGATAAATCAAATGAAACCAAACTATACATTTAGATGGTGACATAATTTCAATATTTTTAAATAAAATATCGTCTAAATTATAAAAAATATCTCAAAGAAACCATAAAAATGGCCATTTTTAGAAAACTGCAAATGTATTTTCGTTGCATTTTATAATTTTGAGGTTATATTTATATATGTCACTTTTAAGTATTCAAATATAACAATTAGGGCCGTATGCACAATTACATTTAATCATGGTTATCAGTTAATCATGATTAAATATTATGTTTTCGTATGCACCAATCCTAAAAACCGTTTTAAACGGCATTAAAGTTGATCGCACAAAATTTGATGTTTAAATATTTAAACATGAGGTTTGTTCCAACCGACGATTTTGAGATCGTCACGAAACGATTCAGAAACTGTTTGGACTGCTTTTGTGCGCAGGTCCAGACTTTACACCGTTTTCAATCGATCCCAAAAATGTGAAGTTGGAACGGTTTTAATGACTGTTCACTGGATGAAAAGTCTTATAGATAAAAGTTGATGTTAAGAATTTGAAAAATGATCGTTTAAGGTGAAATTAAAATTTAATAACAACAAAAATATGAACGACAAAAGTTACAGATATATCATATTTTGTCTTACCTAGGGTAAATTGTAAAAGCAGTTGTTGAGAGAGGAATTTTTGTTGACACTAAATTATATTTTCTGTTCCTTTTCTTTTACATCATATTTCAATCACAAACCTATGTACCTGTTTATGAATAATGAGTTGTTCAGTTCAAAACAAATGTAAATAATAAATAACTTTATATTTTATTTTTGAAAATATTCACATTTATACATTGAAGTGTCAAATTGTAAATACTGTTTCAGAATGGCAAAGTATTTGCAATTATCTCTCTGATATTTATTATATCTTGGTCTTCATCATCAGTCTTTAACATCACCTTAACCTACATCATGGTTCAGCTGTATATACAATAAACAAATAAACATAGGTACGTAAATAATTTTCATTTTTGATTCTGGGATTACTTAATTATAACTCTAAATCATCTTCATTCGAAATATTTGACATAAAATCACCATCTCCGACTTCTTACATTATTAAATATTTGTTTGATTTATTGAAAATAATAGTAAATTACGTAACGTGTGTTGTAAGAAGCATTATACGCACGAACGGAATAGTTACGCACGAAGCCGCGAGTTTTGTTTTTCTTTACGAAAAATGTCTTTTTAAAAAGAACTAAAATTAACTATAAAAAAATATATTTTAACGAAGAGCAGAAATAATACAAAAAATGTATAAAGACTGTACTGAGAGTTATACAAAGAATGAATTAAAATGGTGTTCAAACAGAATATATAATATCGTATAAAAGTGTCTATTATGCAGTTTCACAGGTGCCCACTTGATAACGCTGTAGACATAACTCCTCCCTCCTTAAGTTTCGAAAAACACGGAGTGGCTTTTCGAATTTTTCTTATCTTCTGTTGGGTTTTCCTTTGGTTTTTTCTTGAAAATCTTCAAAATTTGGGTTCTATATTTAATGAAAATGTAGACTAAGGCGCAGGCAATTGCAATTCCAATAACTGTTCCTAATATGCTTGTGTAATTATACGGATTGTCTTCCACTTCTGTAATTGGTTCTAATTGTTTCGAATGCTAATTTCTTTAAGTTCTTCAAAGTCTATTTTGGTTATGTTCGGAATTTGGTAATTTCTGGAACCACTTAACGTTTGCATCTCAATTTTTGGTAGTATAAACGGCTTGCCATTACTAATTGGAATTTTATTAATGTATTTCTGGTTATTAGTCCATACTTCGCAGGAGTCTGGTATTTTGATTAAAATTGGAGACGTCACAAGAATATATCTGTTACTTCTACATTTTGAAAATATTTGTTGAGGTTTTTCGGGTATAATTAAGATTTCGTTTTCGGTGACTGGTTCGACGACTGTTTCTTGTAAATTTACTTCAATGATGTGGCAATGTGAGAGGTCTTCTCCTTGGAGTAGTTGCGTTGTACAATTATCTTGGGATACAGGATTCTGTCGGCAATAATATGTGTCTTCTAGAAGAGGGCATTCTTCCTTCTCGAATTGGTTATCTTCATTCTTGTGTGCCAAATAGGGAAATAGAGGGGTAAAAGTTTTATGATTTTGGATTACTGGGAAAATATGATAAAATTCGTAGGTTTTTTCTTTAAGGATAGGTATATGGATAGCGAAAATTAATTTTGAATTTGATATAGACACTTGAGTGCCCAAAAATTGATAATAAGTTAATAAATTCTCAAATTTAGGAATTTGATTAGAGTTATATATTTTATGTAAATACTTAATCATTTCGAAAATATCAGTACTAGAAATTATTGAATTATGAAGAGAGTTTAATTTGGAGAATACTACTGCATTTTCTAAATTATCTAATAATGTAATCGTTGATTGGCAATCTAAATTAATTTGTGTTATAATTCCCTGAAAACTTAAATAACTTTCAAGAGTTTCTATTTTATGGTAAAATGAAGCTTGAATTTTCTCTAAATTATTTTTAAGTATCTCTTGATTATTGTTTAAAATATTTATAGATTTATTATAGCGTTCAATAAGTTTTTTGTATAAAGAGGTTTGTAAATTAACTTCTGTAATAATGTTTTTCTGGTTTTTCTGTAGTATATCAATTGCTTTGTTATATCTTTCTTCATCTGCATCTAGTGTGCCAAAAAGCCATTTGTCAATTTTTCCTACGGCATTTACAAGTCCTCTCTTACTTCTGATATGGGGATATAGATTATTCAGTTTTAGTTCTAAAGAATTAATTAAAGATTCCGTCCTTGTCAAAATACTTTGTGCTAAATTATGATACGATATGGGGTTACTACTATTAACTATTTTAATACTATCTTTAATGATATAATAATGTTTTATTAGGTTATTTACTTGCTTAAAAATAATGTCTAAATCTACATAGTGTATAAATGTATGTTTATTATATATAATACGAGAATTTCCTAATTGGATTGGAAGGATTAGGCTCTCGATTTTAGTGGTAGATACATCCTCTTCAATGCATTGTATCTGCAGAATCATGATGTATGTTGTCATCAATGTCAGGAGGTTCATCATCGTTAGATTCCTGTAACAATTTGTTTGTTACTAACCTCGGTTTTCTAGTCAAATTTTTATGGTATGTGCCTTTATTAGTTTTAATAAAGATACCTTTTTGGCTTAGTACTTTCGTCTTTTTAAATTTGGGTAGTTTTTTATTTCTCTGTTTAGTTTTTATGTAGCATGTTTCTTGATTTGCAAAATCTGGGGGATTTTCGCGTTTTTCATTTCGTTTTTGAATAATCGTTTCTTTGGTGGATTCGTTATTTTGCTTAATCTTTTCATACAATATTTTACTATTTTCTTTATGATCTTGTACGTAAGTTGATATAATTAAATGATCGTCTAAATCAAAAGGATCGGGATTGTTTATGTGACCTTTAATAATTTCGATAACTGAATGAATACTATTATTATAACAGAAAATTGAATTTTTTATTAGTTGATCAGGTTTCAAATTTTTATTTTCTTCTTGCAAGCATCGATAATGCTCGATTATTGTTGAATGGAATCTCTCGACTGGAGAGTTAGAGTTACTATTTTTTGATGTTGTAAAATGTAGATGGATGTGGTGTAATTTGCAAAAATCTTGATGATCGAAATTTTTAAATTCTGTACCTTGGTCAGATGTAATTTTGCTAGGTAAACCGTGATGGGAAATAAATTCAAGTAATTTCTCAACTACAGATACTCCTGTTATACTGTCTAACGGATAAGCTTGACCATATCTTGAAAATGAATCTATGATTGTTAAATACGATTTATTCGATATATAAAAAACGTCTAAATGGATATGTTCGAAAGGTCTCGAAGCTGTCGGTGTTAGATTGAATTTTATAACTGGGGGATTTCTGTCATACTTATTTTTCAGACAAGTTTCGCAATTATTTATGAAATGTTCTATTTCTTCTATCATTTTTGGCCAATAATATCTACGACTAAGGGATGCTTTTACTTCATTTATACCTCTGTGACCTGATTTACTTATATGGTAATATTCTACTTTTTCTCGTTGTTCGTCAACTGATTGAATATCAGTGAGAATTTTGGTACACATGATAAATTTAAAAGCTGAATTTTTAAATGTTTTTTGCGCAGTTACTATAAACATTCGTGATAAGGGTTCGTTTTGGAAATAAAGAGCATAATTTTGGTTAGGATTTATAAATTCCTTAATGAATTTTATTACGTTTGATTCAGTGTCTAATACTGGTAATGTAACATATAAGCGAATATTTTCGAATATTTTTTCTCTTTTAACTTTGAAAGAAAGGTTTTCATTGCTAGTAAAATATAATTGATTTTTATACATATTTAGTGGTTTTTCAGATATTGGAATTGATAAAATGGGATTTTCCACAGAAGTGTGTACTGTTTCGATGTCATCATTATTGGGGTTCGCTTCTTCGTCCAATGGGGATGAATTAATCATGGTATCTGATACGTCTCTTTCGTTTTCGTCTAAAATAGTTGTAAGGTCAATATTGTCTAAATTAGGAAGTTGATTTGTAGATTCGTTATATGAACTAATTCTTTCGAGTTCTTGATTTACAATTTCTTCAATATCACCTAAATCAACGTCAAGTGATGCAGTTTCTAAAGCATTCATATTAGGGAAACGAGACAGTGCATCGGCTGCCTTCTTACTTTTACCTTTTAAATATTTAATATTGTAATCGAATTCTTCGAAAAAAGAAAATTCTATATCATCAGATTGTCTATATTTAAATGGTATTTTTATATTAGGTCCTACTAATTGTTGGTTCGCAAGGTCTATATTTAAATTCATATTAACAAGATCTTTAATACCTATGATTCCATCGAAGTAATCGTGGAAGTCATATAATACAAAATCAATATAATAATTTCTACATTTTAATTCTGCAAAAGCAGGCACAAGTGCTTGAAATCTAATATCTTTACTTCCAAGACTAGTAGATAATACAGTATTGGAATGGTAAATTGTATCTGGAAAATATTTTTCTACAATAGAAGGTTTTATTATTGATCTAGAACTACCGGTATCGATTAATAGTCTAGCTTTGGGATTCTTAATTTCTATGTACGGTAAAGGATTAGCAGAAATAACGTTTATTTCAACTACGTCTTTGTTTTGGAAGGCCCGGTTATCTGAAAATTTTCCTCAAATTGAACTTCGTCATTCACATCGGGTTGATCAAATTCTACTTCTTCATATTCATTAAATTGGTTAGGATCATATTCTAGATTATCGCATTGATTTAAATATAATTCTTCGGAAACAAAATTTGGTTTAGCACGTGGATTTGTTTGGAAGAATCTATTATTATTGTTATTATTATTAACAGGCATTCGACTTCTTTCTGTGAAATTTCGCGACGTTGTCGACATTGGTACAGGTTTGGGTAACTGATTTTGTGGTATTTGATTAGGTTTAAAAACATTTTTTGCTGGACCAAATACTTGTCGATTCGTGAAATATCTATTATTTTGTGGGATAGGTTGAACAGGTATCGGTTGGTTAGGCCAATATTCTCTGTTTTGTTCTACATTATTTGAGACATTGGGTTGATTATATCGACACTTATTATATGAAGGTTGATGATTATTAATTGGTCTGTTATTTGGTACGAAATTTCGATAATCGTTACGATTTTGATTTCGGTCTGAATTTGACCTTTGAACATTTTGGAATCGCGAATATTGCATACCATTATTATTATAATTAGAATCATTTTGTCGAAAATTTTTATCATGTAATGATCCATAAAGTCTTTCGAAATTTTCAAATTCTGCGACATATGCCATCGCATCTTCTTAGCATGTGGGTTTTCTTAAATGCATATTATTTCTTAGCGTTCCATTACAGCCCGCTATGAAAGTACTTAGTGCAGTTTTATCGTATTGAATAATTTGACAATTTCGCTCAACAGCATTTATATTTGGGTCGTTACTTATTCTCTGAATTACACTACTACGAATTAGCTGAAGCCTGCTACCAAAATCGATAAGGTGCTCATTTTTAAAAGGTTTGGCTCTAATTAATTCTTGTACTAAACAATCTATATCACGCCTATCAGCAAAACACTGTAATAAAGCAGTTTTCAATTTTTGCCAAGTATTTAACTCTACTCTACTACCGACCATGAAAGCTGCTCGGCCTTCTAACTTTTCTTGAATACATTCTATTAAGTGTGAATTTAATTCGGCATCATTTAAATTTCTATAGGATTCAATTAAACTCTCACATCTAGTGATAAATTTGTTTAAATATTCACTATCACCGTTAAATGGTTTGATATTTGCTAATTTAGATCTGAAAAGATCCCAATTAATTTTTGGTGTAGCCATTTCGTTACTGTTTATTTCGTTTAATGAAATATTATTAAAAGCGTCTACAATATTATCAACGTTTCTATTATTCAAATCGTTCATATATATTTAATGTATATAATAATAAAAATATCTTAATTTATATCTTCACTAATTCCAAAGAATGGTATAGGAAGGCGAGAAAAGGAGATTCGGCACTTACGTTTAGAAAATCTTCTTCCCCGACTCTTTGGTTCCTCTCACTACGTCCACAGGAAGGCTGCTCTCAGTTGTTGATCCCACAGAAAGGGTAGATAGAACTCGCGCTCAAAACGTTAAAACGTTAAAGTCATGAAAGTTTATACGAAAACCGTAGAAATCGGTACACTGTATAATTCACGTTTTCACAACTCGCGCGATCCTACTGACTGCGCCAGTTTTGTTTTTCTTTACGAAAAATGTCTTTTTAAAAAGAACTAAAATTAACTATAAAAAAATATATTTTAACGAAGAGCAGAAATAATACAAAAAATGTATAAAGACTGTACTGAGAGTTATACAAAGAATGAATTAAAATGGTGTTCAAACAGAATATATAATATCGTATAAAAGTGTCTATTATGCAGTTTCACAGGTGCCCACTTGATAACGCTGTAGACATAGCTCGCGTAGCGGCGAGTGCGTAATTCCGTGAGTGCGTAAAATGCGTTACAACACGAGTTACGTAATATACTTTACCTAAGACCCACTTGTACTTGTGTTTATAGTATTATTAAGGTATTTAAAGTACAAGTAAAAACGTACATCCTCGATGCCCAGCCAAGTTTTATAAAAGTCGCTCCTCGATGCCCAGCCAAGCATCTTAGAAGTTCACCCTCGATGTCCAGCCAAATTTCGTAAAAGTCCGTCCTAAGTAGTATTTATTCTTATTAAAAACGTATGTAGAATTATCGGAATTGCATAAAATATCGTATACACCTCTCGACTAAAGTGACATTAATCCCTTAGGTGGATTACTTCCCTCAGGAATCATACACCACCCGCGGGATTAAATGGGCCACTTTAGTCGCTTGGTGGATAATATACTATTGTTTACTAATATGAGATACATTCAGACAGCTAAAAGATGCGGATTGAATGAAACGGAACCAATTATCATATAATTCCAAATAACTCTTAGTATTAAATGCAATCTCATATCTAATATTTATATATAGAATAAAATGCAACGTCAAATATCTAACTAATACATTTTGAATAAAATTGCTACGTCTATTGACAGTTGCTAAGTGGTTGTTATGTAAGCCGTGCGATTTACTTTACAGCCATGTGTTTTGTTTTACCGTGCGTAATAGACGTCTTACATTGATTGCCGACTGTGTATTGTTGACTACTTACAGGGGTGGTCGTAGGTAATAGTATATTACGTAACAAGAGTTGTAAGTAACCCATTACGCACGAAATGAAAAAGTTTATGCACGAAGCCGCGCAGCGGCGAGTGCGTAATGGGCTTACAACTCGTGTAACGTACTATACTTTTTCTACGCCCATTTATTTTCTTCCATTAAATAAAAAAAACATCGCAATCATTTAAACTTTATTATAATAGTTGTTAACAATTGAACAATTATTGTAAATCGATTGTGCCTTATCATTTAATGGTGATGAACGGTTATTTATAATTGTATTATATTTTGTTCAAGAAATTGACAATATAAATGACATGACATTTTTTTCATAGCATGCTACGTGTCCTATTTTTAAAGAAATTGCATAATGTAATGCCTACATTTAGGGGCATCACTCTTTCAAACAATAACAATTTCAAATATTAGGTTAAACGATAACAGGATGTACATGTAATGAATAGTGCGCAAGTCAGTCAATTCAGTTTCAGCTCACGACCATGTATCGAAATGATCGTTTCAAAACTGTTCGCAAACGGTCACAAAATCAGTTGGAACGCCATCAAAACCGTCCGATGAACCGTCAATTTTTAGTTGGAACACTTTTTTAGTACTGCGCATGAGCGTGACCCTTGCTGAACGGTTTTCAATGAAGTTGGAACAAACATATGATTAGCGACTCACATAACCTCAAAATTTAGCAGTTGTCAGTTTTAACTTTACGGGTATCATCACGGGTATTCCGAATTACATATCGTTTATCGATATGTCGTTAACGATACTCACTGTAAAAGCGATTCCTGATAAGTATCGAGAATAGTACTTTTCATCACTTGACAAGCGCAGCCGCTATTTTGAAAGAGCCGGAGTTTAAAAGTTTCGTACTGTTTTGTGCAATAATAGCTGGGAACCGCAATATTATCTCCACAAACAAATCTATCATTAATTCAAATTATTGATGGTGCGGTACTTGTTGAGAAACGAGTTGAAGCGTGTAATTGTAAACGACTAAAATGTGGTTAAAGTGTTATGGGCGTTCTCAAAAAGGCAAAATAGGTCTGCTAGTTGTCAATACAATCTGTGATCTAAATAAAATTCAGTATTATTAATAATATTAAAATAAAAAATTCTGATTTAAACATACTTTTAATCATAAGATTCCGCGATTATACTAAGTACATCTATATATTGGAAAATTCAATAAATAATATATATATTATGCATTGGTTTCAAATAATTTATATCATGTATCACTCTCATTTACACACTCCATAACAACACCGTTTTATTTTTCCTTTTCATACAGATAATAAAGTCGACTTGAAAAATTTATTTTTTAATTAAGACACTCATTATTTTAATTTCCTCTTAATTTTATTTTCAATAAGTATTATTTGTTTAATCTTTATTGATTTTAACTATTTGTACACAGGTATTTTAACATGCTTATTTACAAAACAGTACGAAGAGATGGCTGAACTGCACGCATGCGCATAAAAAATAATTGTGATGATAAGCTCTATCCCTTCGACTAACATCGGAAAATTTGAACTAATGAACTACTTTTACCAAGGAATATGGGGTGTTCTGTGCTTCTCTGATTTTGTACATGGTATAATTTTGCTTGTTCAAAAATAAGTTTGTTTATCTTTTGGAATAAATATTTGCCTATATGAAATGGCTTTAGCACCAGTAGCGTTATTATTAGATTTGGTAGAAGATCAACGCGAACATTTGAGGAACTTGAGAAGAGAATTTCGTGACTCAAATAACGCTTTTTTATTACCTGATGAAAGATTCATCGAACTGCATCGATTAAATAAAAGTAAAAATATATAATGCACAACCACAATTTCCTCACATATGATACTTTTTCAGGAGCCGTTGAATATCTTATAACTTCAGTAGAACCTGTCTTACCACCTATTGAAAAATCACATGGAATTAATATGGAAATCAAAGTATTGTCTGCCTTGAGATTTTATGCATGTGATTCGTATCAAAGATCTATAGGCAAAGTGAGTGAAAGTGCACATTGTGTTTTTAAGAAGTGTTTATAAACATATTTCAGGACTTCAATTATGGATTGAGCCAAACAAGCTTTTGTCGAATCATTCATGATGTTACCTAGGCTCTGGGGGAAACTATTTCCCCTCAGTGTCAGTCTTTCCACAAAATGAAGAGGAAATTTTAAATATTCAACAGGGTTTTATGGAAAAAGGTTTTCCTGGGTATATTGGAGCCTATTTTGAAACCAAAGGAAAATGAACATCTATATATAAACAGAAAGGGAGATTCAAATTTAAGAATCACAAGTGTAAATGCTAATTATCCAGATATCACACATGATGCATTTATTTGGAGAAATTCAGCAATAACACAGCATTTGATGCAAAGGCACTTAGTAGGACATTCGGGGTGGTTAATTGGTGATAGTGGGTAGCCACTTCAACCAATTCTTTTAACTCCTTTTTTGGGTGCAGCAGATAATAGCCCAGACAGTCGATACCATGAAGCTCATTTAAGAGCTAGAAACTGCATAGAAAGATGTAATGGGGTTTTGAAATCAAGATTTAGATGTTTATCTAAATATAATATTCTTAGATATGAACCCACATTTGCTGGATCCATAATAAATGTATGTTGTACTTTACATAACATAGCAATTAATGAAGGTGTGGAAATTGATGTTGACAATGAACAAATTGATAATGTACATGAAGCTCTCCATGATCATGAAGTAGATTTTTTAAATGAAGGACGACAGCTGAGAAATAGAATTATTCAGAATTATTTTGTATAATGTTTATTAGATTTATACTGATGCCATCTAATTTTCTATAAATTTCTGATAAGGTGTTTGATATTTTTTCAAGGTGGTGCATGTGTTCTACATGCATATTCTTCACTTGTAGCGTTCTGTCCGTAAGCCTTCTTTTTACTGAAAATAAGTGTTTATGAAAATACTTTGATATCAATAACAAAGTCAATATAGATACATTAGGTCAATTTACATAATACTCACCACCACTTGATAAAAGTGTCTTATCATCAACCTTTCTTTTTGGTTTCACTAGCTGTGGATTGGTTGCCCCAATCCCAAACTCTTTATTGGAATCTCCTTTGACTGCCTGGTGCCCTATGATGGCTAACACTCTTCCTTCAATGTGATTTAGTTCTTCAATATTTTACTGGCCGCCACCAGTTTTACTCCTTTCTAGTTTTATTTTAGCAACTTTACTTTTCGTCCTAAGCTTCATGTCCAAGCCTTTTAATTAATAAAATTTTATCTATTAATTAGTTATGAAATATTGACACTTTTTAATTGTACATTGCAAAACATTTTGTGTGATGAAACTGAATGTGTAATTCACATATATTTATTATATTTCTTTGAGACTTCAATGAAACAGTTTTATATTATCTATATGGTTTATTCCTAAATTAGTACTTAGTTTTTGCCACTTAGTTACGTCTTCATCCCCATATCCTGCTGCCATTAGTTTGTTTTTTAAATTTTCCTATAAGTCTTTGTACACTTGTTTCGCATTAGGGCAATTTAAATGACCCCTCGCAAAGTCTATATTATTTTCCATATAAGAAATAAAAAGCTCCAATATAATTAGTACTTTACAATTATTTTTTAACTTAATTTAAACTTAAACTCTATCTGATTATAAAAAATACTTCCACCATTGCCTAAACGCGTTCACGAAATATTTAAAAATTATAAACCCGTCATGAGTCAAGACCACAACACATCCACAAAACACTATCTCAAATACACATTTTTTGTTTTTGCGGCACAGAAGACGAATTTGATTTGATTATCGACAAGTATGTTGCTATCGTTGTAAAGTGACAATTGGAAACGATACCCACTATATACAGAATCGCTTTAGTATCGTTAAACGACACTCATATGGAATCGGAATCCCGACCCAGGTTTGCGCCTTTTGAGTATTAGAAATTAGAAGATATAAAGTATATGGAGATTGAAGATGAAATGTTTATGGAATAAGATGACATTATATTAACCACGGCTGGCCAAGACGACGTCATGATAGATCGAATTATTTTAATACGATGGACGATTTTTTATTGTTTAGATTTCGTTTAACAAAACATATAGTTTTGCGGCTACTAGAAGAAATTGATGAACAACTAGAATTTGATAATAATTTGTCAGTGGTTAATAAATTTGCCTCAACACGCATAAATTACCCTCTTGTCTGTAGGAACGATAAGTGTGTCTCCGCTAAATCAACTGTTGACTACTCTCCGATTTTATGCCACTGATGGACATTAGTTTAGTTTAGCAGATTTATGGGAAGCCATCAAAGCACAGTATCTCGCATTATCGTTAGAGTTTCAGCTGCAATTGCTAATTTACGCCCTCAGTATATCAACACGCCATCAGCACAATAAGTAATGCAGATACAACAAGAGTTTTTTGCCAAAGCACATTTCCCCAAAGTTATTGGTGACATTAAGATTCAATCTCCAGGTAATGCTAATTGGGTAGAGTGTTTATTTACTTTTTCACCTCGTTTTTCAACCTTCGTAAAAATAAGTTTTTTCTGTGACAGGAAAAAAATTTGACATTTTATCTCTGTTGACAGGTAACAAAATACAACTTTTCACGAAATTACCTTTTTTCCCACGGGAAAAAAGTGAGTACTTTTTCCCCGGATATATATATACATATAGATAAAGGAAGATATTTGATTTTAGAATATTTTATTGAACATAAGTTACATTTCCTTTATATCAAGAGTCAGAGAAAACTCGGAATCAGACATTTTACTTTTCCGCCAACCTATCTAATATGCGAGAAAAGTATTGGTTTACCCACAAAAAAGTTGGAAATTTGAAATTTTTTTTTGAGTTATTTTTACGTTATCCATCAACAACAACACGAAAAAATGGTTTTTAGAAAAAAAATCCTGTGTGTATGTCGTCGTCGTCGTTGTCGTCGGCCACTTTTCCTTGCAAGTCTTGTTAGCACGATACAGCCTCCGGAATACAATGAGTCACCAATTTTATGATGGAATATTGTTAAGGACATTTCACAGATGAACCCTATTGATTTTCAGCTCACCAGAGCCAGTACAACGGGTGCTATGGTACTTGAAGTACGACATTGTGTCGTTTTTCGAGAAATTTCAGTTTGTTACCACGATACAGCCTCCGGAGTTCAACAATTCACCAATTTTATGATTGAATATTATTCAGGGCATCTCACTGATGAACCCTATTGATTTTCAGCTCACCAGAGCCAATACAACCGGTGCTACAGTACTTTAAGTACGATATTTTTGTCATTTTTGGAGAAGTTTCAGTTTGTTAGCACGATACAGCCTCCGGAGTATATACAAGTGATGAATTTTATGATTGGATATTATTCAGAGCGTCTTCAAGATGAACCCTATTGATATTGAGCTCACTAAAGCCAGTACAACGGGTGCTGTGGTACTTGATGTACCAAATTTTTGTCATTTTTGGGGAATTCTCAGTTTGTTAGCACGATACAGCCTCCAGAGAGTATACGATTGATCAACTTTATGAATAAGTATTGTTCAAGGTGTCTCACAGATGTACCCTATTGATTTTCAGTTGACTAGAGCGAGTACAGCGGGTCCTATAAAACTAGATATACAAAAATTTTGGTTATTTTTGGAGAAATTTCGGTTTGTTAGCACGATACATCCCCCGAAGTGTATACAAGTAACAATTTTATGATAAAATATTGTTCAGGGCCACAGACGCGGAAAAGTTAGTTTTAATATTTAAAACCGTTTATTTAACGTGCAAATGCAAAACGTATCTAATACCATAGACAGTTTTCAAGAATATGTAAACCCTTTGAAGTAACTTGTTTATATGTTTTACTTTTCCGCCAACCTATCTAATATGCGAGAAAAGTATTGGTTTACCCAAAAAAAAATTGGAAATTTGAAATTTTTTTTTGAGTTATTTTTACGTTATCCATCAACAACAACACGAAAAAACGGTTTTTAGAAAAAAAATCCTGTGTGTATGTCGTCGTCGTCGTTGTCGTCTGCCACTTTTCCTTGCAAGTCTTGTTAGCATGATACAGCCTCCGGAGTGCAATGTCACCAATTATATGATGAAATATTGTTAAGAACATGTCACAGATGAATCCTATTGCTTTTCAGAGCACCAGATCCAGTACAACGGTGGTATGGTACTTGAAGTACGACATTTTGTAATTTTTTGAGAAATTACAGTTTGTTAGCACGATACAGGCTCCGGATTTCAACAAGTCACCAATTTTATGATTGAATATTATTCAAGATATCTCACTGATGAACCCTATTGATTTTCAGCTAACCAGGGCCAATACAACAGGTGCTACAATACATTAAGTATGATATTTTTGTCATTTTTAGAGAAGTTTCAGTTTGTTAGCACTATACAGCCTCCAGAGATTATACGATTGATCAATTTTATGATTGAATATTGTTCAATGTATCTCACAGATGTACTCTATTGATTTTCAGTTGACAAGAGCGAATACAGCGGGTCCTATAAATCCAGATATACAAAATTTTTGGTTATTTTTGAAGACATTTCGGTTTATTAGCAAGATACATCCCCCGAAGTGTACCTATATAAGTAACAATTTTATGATAGAATATTGTTCAGGGCCACAGATGCGGGAAAGTTAGTTTTAATCTTTATAACCGTTTATTTTAACTTTATATTTTCCAAAATAACTACTAAACAATCACTGAGTTCGCAATTTTTGAATCAAATCACAGAATTAAATTGACATATATTTGATTACTTTGAAGTTTTCCTTAGCAACGCAGGTCTAATTGTCGCTATAACTACAACAGCTTATTAGTTTAAAAATTCAAATTTCATATCGATAACATTCTGACTTTAATATATTGTAATAATATGTTCTTTCACTATTGAATCGTCGTTTTTCCTGTCACAGAAAAAAATAGTGTATTATACACGGGAAAAATATTGGATTTTAGCTCTTGGTTTGTTGTCTCTCTCCGCTTCGCATCGGGAGACAACATAACCTCGATCTAAAATCTAATACTTTTTTCCCTTGTATGATAAATAACTATTTTTTATTTAAGGTGGAGACGATGCGGAGGTATTTAGGAATAGAAAAGTATTAATACATACTCAAATAGTTTGTGGGCCAAATTTGAAAATTTTTGAGATTGTCGCTAGGTGGCCTGGATTGGCTCATGACTCAACAATTTCTGGAAACATCAGAATCTGTGCTCGGTTTTTGAGACTGGAGAATTTCACATTGGTGTTTTACTTGGTAAGTAGTTTTCTACGGCATATTTATGAATGATTAAACGTTCAAAACTTGTAACTGTTACATCCACAAACAAGAGGTGATCAATTATATAATCGTTCACATATTAGAACCAGAGATAGTATTGAGACGCTATTTGGTATGTGGAAAAGACGCTTTCCTATGCTTGTATATAGTCTAAGATGTAAATTAGATGCTTCCTTAATGTAATCATAGCAACTGCTTTACTACAAAATATTGCTGTTGCAATGAACGAAGAGCTGCCACCACCACCCCAAGAGTTGGGTATTGATGGATTTCAATATTTAATTAATCAAGACCACGTATTAGAGCAAATGATTAATGATAGAGAAAATCAAAATTATAGGCAACAAATTATTGACAATTATTTTTCTTATTTAGAGTAACATGTTAAATATTTTATGTATTATGCTAGCAAGAGATCATCAATAAACCTAGATGTTGTAAAGAAAATACGCCAAGTAGCACGAAAATGCAAGAAAGAGCAGCAGCTCTTGATAAATAAGTCAAAGAGGAAGCATTGGGACGATCTATGTAAAGAACTGGAACTGGGGAAAAGGTTATCAAATAGCTGTTAAAAAGCTGGTAGGATATGGCCCTTTCCAACTAGCAGCGGAGCAGAAGGTAAAAGTAGCCAATGACCTGTTTCCGAGAAAGACCAAGACCTGGAGAGGAGCTAAAACCGAAGAAGCTGTAGTACCGTTCAAAGAGGAAGAACTAGAAATAGTCCTGAAAAGGGAAAGCACCAGGTATAGACGGTATCTCCACAGAAGCCATCAAGATAGTGAAACAGATCTCGCCAGCTGCAATACTAAAGCCACTAAATGCAATTCTTAGACAAAAGTCAATGTTCCTACTGAAGGCCATTAGTCAAGTGTACGAAGGATAGTTGAGAGAAAGATTGGAAAAAAGGTTGGAAGTTACTGGGGGACTCTCAGAGCGACAATACGGATTCAGAAAGGGAGAATCAACGATACAGGCCATAGACAGGGTAATAAGTGCAGTAAATGATAGATCAGATGACAAATGGGCGGCTGTTATCACATTGGACGTGAGAAATGCATTCAACACGGCATCCTGGGATAAAATCCTACAGAAACTGGAAGCAAGAGGGGTGGCGAGATATCTGCTGGAGATAGTAGACAGCTATCTAGAGAATAGATCGCTACAAATAGAAAAAGATGTGTTACTAGAAGTCCAAGCTGGAGTTCCACAGGGTTCTGTTCTAGGACCTACTCTGTGGAACGTGTTCTATGATGACGTGTTGAATGATCTGGCACTAGAGGGAGTGAGTACAATAGCATACGCAGATGATCATGCAGTCGTCATAACTGCCAAAAGTAAGAAACATCTTGAATGGAAAGCAGACGAAGCTCTTCACCAAATCCACACCTGGATGAAGGAAAACGAACTACGCTTAGCCCCACAGAAATCCAAAACAGTTATCCTGAGAGGGCAGAAAGGAAAAGAGCAGGTTAAATTCGTATGTGGAGGGGAAGAAATTCCTAGAAAAAAAGCGTTGTGTACCTAGGAGTCACTATCGGTGAAAACTGTAGCTTCACGCAGCATATAAAAGCCGCCGCACAAAAAGCCGAGAAAAGGGTAGCTGCTCCTACTGACTAAAGAACCCTCTTTTTATCTATCTACTCTCTACCCTGGAACCGCTTGTCGCATATCTTCAGGAGTGAAGTGCATTGATCACTATATGATCGGCTTGCATCTTGTCTTTCTTCTAGCTCGTTCTAATGCATCACTCTTTTTATGAAAGTATGTACTCTATTCCAAGTCTCTCTTTTACTTCTCATAGTCTCCACTAAATATTGCGGATTAAGGTTGACCCCTATATCTTGCGCCAACTGGTCCCTTAATTCTCCCCATCTATCGCATTCAAAAATTGTATGTGCCGCTGTGTCTACTGCTTTACGGTACAAACACAATTCATCATCTGTTTTCCTAATTCTTTTTGTGTAAACTTTGAACGAGCCATGACCTGTGAGGACTTGTGTCAGAAACAATTGTTTTTAAAAATGTATTCTTTGTTAATAAGTATAATAAAAGTACAATGTAACAGTTACTACTTATTACTTAATTTACTATATAACAAGTATAATAATAGAAGATGTTAAAAAAGAAAAAAAAACTAATTAATAGGAGGTATGAAACTGTTTTTTATTTTTCATCAACTGGTTGATGACAGGTTTGATAGAAGACAGTTGAAGTCTCATATCAGGTTCGGCGTCCATTCTATTGCGGTATTTTGTTTTCGTGGCTGCATAGGTTGAGAATCCTGTTACGCACAAATACGCTGTTGAGAACGGAAGAAGAATATTCAGAGCCATTTTGCCGGCATTGGATATTCATCACGAATTCTGTACCAAAAATCGTTGAACAGTGACTCCATACTTGCATCTGACGACATTTCTAAGAGATTCATATCTCGTTTGACATACTTTCGGGCTTTTGCAAGTTGGATTATGAATCCATAAATTCAGTTTCCTTTTTGTTTCTTGTTCTTCGGGAAAATACTTCTCAAAAAATGCGCGCATCGGAGTGAGATATTGGACCAATTCTTCAAACACATCAGCTTGAAACATTTTCGTCATCACTAACAAATTCACTGAGTGACGTAAAGCTTTCCTTTTTTTCTCTTACTAACGCAAATAATCCAAGAATCTAGATTTCTTTTGAAGACAGTTATTTGGTTACAGGCCTGTAACACTATTGTCTGTTTACCTTGCAAAGACAATTTTAATTCGTTCAGTTTTTGAAAGATATCCGCAATAAAAGACAGTCGAAACAACAAAGTTTTATCATACAAACGATCTTTCAAATTAAGAGAAGTATCTGAGAGAAAGATTTGTAACTCTGTTCTAAGTTCAAATAACCTTTTTAAAGATTTACACCGAGACAGTCATCGCACTTCTGTATGGAGCAGCAGTGTTTTATGTTTGCTGCCATAATCTTCACATAATAATGTAGTGGTAGTGATTTGAAAAAATTAATTGTTTTTACCGCTTCATCCATAACTAATTTTAAATTTGACAAGCAATTGCTGGAACTACAATTAGGCTCTTTATTTTTTATTAGTGTCACTGCTCCTGCTGTTTTACCCGTCATCGCCTTGGTCCTATCTGTACAAATGTCAATGCAATCGTTCCAACTGAGATTATTTTCTTAAAAAAAAATATTTATTTAATTAAAAAAAATTTCTCCGGTAGTGTTTGTGAGCAGCGATTAACACATAAGCATGTCTTCTTCAAAAGAACTTTCATATGGATGTGGTGGTTACTTAGTAAGGGTCCCTCGTATACTCGATGTTTACCATAAGGGCATATTATTATGGAAGAGACCCCTTACCTTGCAACCTGTGTTCGGGGACAGAATAAACAACGACACATTTATAAAATCACTGGGTTCAAGTTTAATACATTAAAAATACACTACTATATCAAACGACTTATTCGAAGTATTAATAACAATAATAATAATCTCATCCTGGTTCGTTCACATCCATTATATAGGAAACATAGTTGTGTTTTTCTGCACAGCTGACCTCCGTACATGTCTATTTATAAAATAACAAAAACAATCTTTCTTTGGTGAATGACATTGAGTATGGTCGGCCGATGCTCCTTAAATACTATAATTAATATTAGATTAAATATTATTATTTCTAAGGTAGTGTCCTTTTGTCTTTAATGTCTTTTAGGGATCACTACATCATCCCCTCTTGGAAGAGAAAAATTATCATTTTAATTTTTCGATAACACTTATATCTAAAACTGTTTTAATGAATGTTTTTTGCTTTGTCTTTGTTTAGTAAACACTACTTGTTCGTTTATCAACACACTTCACTTATTTACAATTGTTTCCGCTCATGGTTACAAACAATCGATTCTTATGAACGGTCTGTTGTTTTTTCTCTGGAGATGTAATCTCACAATTTACCCCCTTGACTCCCGTTATTTTAAACGGACCTAGATAATGTGAATCAAATTTGTTTCTTGCTTCATTTTTTAGAATAACTAATTCCCCTATTTTAAAATTTACGGGTGAAGAAACGTTTTCGCTATTATTAACTCTACTTAATTTATTATTTATTAAAAACTGTCTGGCCCTTTCATTAGCGTATAGTAATTTATATCTCAATTCATTATCATATTTTTCAAAATTGTAGCACGGTTCAATTTTTGCGTTTAAAAATTCTGGCAAATTGGGTTTTCTCCCATATAATAACTCAAAAGGAGTGTATCCGTGATACGTATTTGGTGTTGTATTATAACAATATGCGAACAGTCTTACAAACTCACACCAATTATCACTAGAATCTTTGATAAAATTTCTTATATATTCTTTAAATGTCCGATGTAATCTTTCGCAACTGCCTATTGTTTCGTGGTGGTATGCTGTTGAAAAATTATGTTTTATATTCAATAGTTCTGCTAAATTCTTCATTATTTCGTTCTTATATTCCGTCCCTTGATCTGTTCTTATTTCTTTCATCAATCCGTAATTTGGTATAAAGTTGTCGAAAATTGCTTTTGCTATTGTGTGTGCTTCCTTATTCTGAACTGGTATCATAACTGCGTACTTAGTTAATTCGCATAATATCGTAATGCAATAACGATTTCCGTTGTTACTCTCTACAAACGGGCCTATTGTGTCTATGTAAATAATATCAAACGGTTTTATAGATGTATCTGTTATAACAAATTTTTCTTTGTGATTGGGCTTTGCCTTATTCACTTGACATTTATGACAATTTTTTACGTATTTCCCTACGTCTTTCTCCATGTTTTTCCACTTGAAATTTGCTCTTAGTTTCTTTAATAACCTATTATTTCCTACATGTCCCCCAAACATTGGATCATTGTGGTATCTTTCTAATATTTTTTGGATCTCTTCTTTCTTCTGTACCGTTTTTGGTACGTCGCATATACATACTTGAATACTTTTTAACCTTTGATTTCCTATTTCTATAAATTCTTCTACTGTGCACTTTTTAAATATATCATCATTTGTAGATATTTTCATTCTTTTTACTTCATTTCTTACCGATAGCTCTTCAAGCTTTTCCAACGTTCGTCCTAGGTCGAAGTTGTGTAAACCGGTATTTAAGGCTTCACTAAATTTCAATTTGTTTTTGATCCGAATGCTCATCCTAAGCGAGATACGGTTATTTTCAAACTGTAAAATTGGTAATTTATGTGCCTCAAGGTTATTTAAAACTTTTACTACTGCTGGTTTTTGTATTCTTACTTCTTTTGTTTCCACTTTATTCCTTTGATCCTTTGCTGTTTGTACGTTTTCTTTTTGCGTTTGTGCTCTTGTGATTGCCAAGACATGTGAATTATTTATGTATAAATCCTTAAGCTCTTCAATGGATATTCTCCATATACTGTCCGCGTAATTTTCTATACCTTTTACATACTGTATTTCAAAATCGTATTCTTCCAAATCGATTCTTATTCTCGTTAGTTTCGACGTCGGGTCTTTCATTGCAAATAAATGCGTTAGTGGCTTATGATCTGTTTTTACTATGAAATGTGGTGAACCATATAAATAACATTTAAAATGATTGATTCCCCAATGAATTGCTAATAATTCTTTTATGATGGTAGGTTTGTTAAGCTTGCTTTTCTTGATGCGAATGCGATGGGTAGTCAATCCCTTCGTAATTTTGACTTAAAATTGCCGAACATGCGCTATTCGAAGCGTCTGTAGTTAATATGAATTGTCTATTAAAATCTGGATATTTTAAAATTGGTGGGTTGATTAATGCACTTTTTAAGACCTGAAATGCGTCTTAGCACTCTTGTGACCACTCGAATTTTACATTTTTCCTCGCTAACTTATTTAAAGGAATACATATTTCTGCAAAATTTTGAATGAACCTTCGATAGTAATTGCAAAATGCAACAAATCTTTTGACTTCGTTGGCATTTTTTGGCACTGGGTAATTCTGAATGACTGAGTATTTTGCTTTATCTGGTGAAACACCGTCCTTTGATAAATTGTGACCTAAATATGTGACTTCTCGCCTAAAGAATTGACATTTTTATGGATTTAATTTTAAATTGAATTTACGACATGCGTCAAATACTTTTGTTAGATTGGCTAAGTGATGCTTCTCTGAAATTCCTATTACGACTATATCGTCCATATAAAGAAATGCTTTTTCCGGCGGTAGGCCTGAAAATGCTATTGACATCATTCGTGAAAAACTATTAGGACTTATATTTAACCCAAAAGGTAGTCTTGTGAATTGAAATGAGCCTTTTTCGGTGCTGAACGAAGTGTATTTTCTAGAAGATTGTTGTAAAGGTATTTGATGAAAACCTGACATAAGATCTAAAACTGAAAACCATTTTGCTCTCCCTAATTGAACTAAAATTGCATCTATCCGCGGTAAAGGAAATTTATCTGTGACTATTTTCTTATTTAGCTGTCTAAAATCTATACAAAGTCTCCACGCCTTATCCTGATTCGACGATTTTTTTGGTACTAATAATACTGGACTATTATATTCTGATACTGAGGGTTCTATTATTCCCTGTGTTATAAGTTTTTCTATTTGGCTATTTAATTCTGTTGATTGTGAATGTGGTGTTCGATAATTTTTTATGTATATTGGTGTATCATCCTTTACTGATATCTTTTGTTCATAGAAGTTGTTGTGTGTTATTATATCGTTCTTCAAACCGAATATATCCTCGTAATTTTCACACAGTTTCGTTAAATCGTTTCGTACATATTCCGGTACTTCTAAATTTAATGCTTTCCTTAATTCTTTCATTCTATTACTACTCTCAGTCTTAATTGTGTATATATCGAATAAATCTAAATCTAAAGTTTCAATATTCTTAGTTTTTACTGAAATACTTTCATAATTTGTATTTAAAATTCTAACGTACGGGTTTTTCCCTGATATTATGGATCTGGCTACAAATACTCCTGGTGCTATTTCTTGTTGCTCTACTATTGTATCCTTTCTCAAATTCCTGAAATTCTCTATTAGCCTGTATACTTCGCATCTAGGTGGTATTGCTAAAGTATCATATTCTGGATTACCAAAAATTTGTATGGTTTCTGGATTGTTAGACTTGCAATTTATATGTAATTCTGATTGTGAATAATCTAATACACAATTATTTTTTGTCATGAAGTCTCTTCCTATCAGTCCATTTGTTGGTATTGGAAAATTTTCTTCCACTACGTGAAAACAGTGTCTTAATATTATGTTATTGATATAGAGGTTTATGTATATTTGACCTAAAGTTTTAGCTGATCCTTCACTCAGACAACATGGGATATTCATAGAATAATCTTTAAATACACCAAAAAGTATGAGAATATTCCGAATCAACTAAGAATATTCTTATAATATTAATATTATTTTTGAATATTCAATTAATATTCCTTAGTGAATATTCACAGAACAAGCCTGATGAATATTCTTAAAATATTCATTTTAGAATATTACCAAACTGAATATGCCTAGCATATTCTTTTAAGGATATTTACTTAATATTATTTTTCATATGGGACGAAAGTTATAGTTCAAATATTTATCCGGATATTAAACCCTACATAGGTGTAAATAGTTAAAATAACCTTCATACAAATAATAAATATAATATATCAAATAATAAACTATTAACCATGTATTAAACTCATTGAAGTTCAGATATAGATTATAAAATAAGAAAAAGATATAAAAATATGCTCAATATGAACACTATATAAACGGTTGATACGGTGTGGTTATAAATGTTATTCGTCGTGTGATAAAAAGAGAACAAATATATAAATCATAATTATAACATTCACCGTAAAGCCAAATCAAGACAGATACGCAATCGCGTCAACCAAAAGCAGCCAGCCAATTAAAATGCAACTGGCGTTCTCTATACACATGTTTATTGGTTAATTTCTTATATCATGTGTCTGTGATGGGCTTAAGCTTGGCATGCTCAAAGTGAAGTGTCGATAGGTTCGTTTCTCTTCCGTTTTATCTAATATTAACCTATGAACTGGAGTGGATTGACATCCACCCATAGCTTAAATATATATTAAAAATAGAATATCCACCATTTTAACGTTTAGCAAAGAATACGCCAACTCAAACTGGCGAAACTTCGACCAAAGAATACACCATGGTGTATTCTTTGCTTTTTCTTTTAGACAGTTCTTTTTCTGAATGGGCAGGTGTGACGTGTGATACATGTTTCGAATAAGTTATATGTCAATGTCATATTTCATGCTAACCAAAAAATATTCTTCGTTGTTAAACAAGCATGTATTTGTTATGGGATGAACAACTTGTGCAGTTCGTGGATGCCACTCAAGAACAGGAGAAGGAATAATTTTGTTTGGATTTCCCAAAGACCCTGTGAGGTAAGAGAAATTGTTTCTATAATATGCAATATATTATAGGTATATATTACTTTTTAATATTTTACATTGTACTTTACATGTTCCTATGCATTGTAAGTTGTGTAATTCTATGTTTTCGATTTTTAACATTGATCTGTCCCTCTGCCTTTAATAACATGAAATAATAATATGTACTACAATAAGCTTTCTGCTGACGAGCCCTGTTCTGCAAAAAATATGCTGAATAATAATACATAATATTCACTATAAATTAGTAGTTGTTTTATTTTATAGACATGTGAAAATATAAAAATATACCTACATTTATTTACTTTTTAGGGTACACTTATGGTTTGAAGATTGTAACTATGCAGATTTGTTTGGAAAGACTACAGATGCTTTACAAAAGAATTATAGGTTGTGTGATCTTCACTTTCAGAAAAAATTTGTTTCCAAAACAGGGTATCCCAAGTATTTGTTTCAGCTAGCTCTGCCTACCCTATTTCCATGGTTAAAACGCAAAGCTCACATTTTATTGAATGATCCACCAACAAAAATAGTTACTCAGTCTGGTAAACATTAAATTTGAGTAGACATTATAATCAGCTGTTATTGATATTTATTTTTTGTCATCTGGCCGCATAATGCTTTCTGACGGGATTAATACCTTCTTGGAATTTGTGTAAGGGAATATCCTGGTGCTAAGATAATGGAAACAAAAAAATTAAAACATTTATATCTGTTGATAAAACTAAGTCAACATTCATTTAAACAAGTAAATTATCTTAAGAACTTGAGGCTGGTAAAAACTTACATGAAAAGAACATACAATAATTAATCACCATATGCTTTGTATTTAGGCAACATTACAGAATACCAGTGTCAATGTAATGTATTCTGCATAGTGACAAATTTAAGCAAATATGATATTTTTTATACTTATATTTGTAAAATTCCAACAAATGATTACTACAATTACTTTTATAATTGCAGATACCAGCAACCGGCAGGTTCATCTCAAGCCGTCGCAATACATTCTAGTGACTGTGACGATATAACACAAGTTTATGAATCCACACGCTGCCAGCTTTTAACACCGCCTTACCCGAACGGGTAAAATTGATATATCTGATTGAAAACGTCAACAATAAGGATGTTTTTCAGTTATACCTCGGTTATGTAGCCTTAACCGGACAGTTTTATCCATTTGGGTAAAACGAATGCTAAAAGCTCGCAGTGTGGGCCCTATAAATACTTATAAATTTTAAAAGATTAACCCTAGATTTTTTGATAGAAACAAGTATTTGGTCAATTTTGTTTTTTCAAAGCCAACTTGAGTGAAAATTTTGTCGAACACTTGATATTATAATTAAACATTTATAAATTTTAAAAGTTTATAGAGAGTTATGAAGTTTATGTTTGTCTAATAAAAACTTGGATAATTTAATATTGAATTTTATTTTATTATTCTTAGGAAGTTAAAATATATGTTTTTCTTAGGTGTAACCAGAATTAAGCACTAATGTTATTGACCTCATGTTCTAAATCGAATTTGTGCCTGTGCCGCTTCATTCACGTTAGAAGCCACCATCCAGTGAATGGTAGAGAATCCCATCAGGCTATGAAAATTTATTGATTTACAAAAATTTGTAAAAAGTGCATTTACATGCATCCTTCCCTCTCCCCCATTAAATGTATAGTTCTGAACATTCTGAGGATATTCCTGCAATATTCTGAATATACGAAGAATATCCCCTGAATATACAATTTGAAATAATTCTACAAAATTCCAAATGAATCTACCACGAATATTCATAGTATATATTGAATATTCTGGAAACATTCATTGAAGAACATTCTTAGATAATGCTTTTCTGAATATTCTCAGAATAATCCTAGCTTATTTATAATACGAAAAAGAATATTCATTTGGGAATATTCTCTGAATATTTAGGATATTCCCATTTTCATTTTCTAGGAATATTCCAAAAAGCATAAAGATATTCTTGGCATTTTTAAAGAATATTCCAATATGCCAAAATGAATATTCCACGGAGATTTATAGAATATCTAATGTTGTCTGGGCAGTTATCCCCTTAATATTTATTTTATTCCTTGTTTCCATCAAATGATGTGGAAAATTTTTAGAAATTTTTATTAAAGAAATGTTTGCTCCTGTATCTAATATAAAAGTGTAGATATTATCAGATGGACTTGTCTGAATTTCTATAAAGTTAGAAAGTGATAAATCTAAATAATATGCTGAATATGTTTCTGTAATTTTACTTTCGTTACTTGGTTTTTTATTCAAAACCCCAATTGTTTCTGATTCTCTCTTGTTTCTTCATTTTCTATTTCACATATTCTTACGTTACTTTTAGCTTGACTATTGTAATTTCCATTATTATTGTATTTCTTATATTTATTAAAATTTTCGTATCTGCCGTAGTTGTTTCCTTGATTATACTGTCTAAATGTTCCTCTTGACTGATTACCATTGTAAAATCCTCTGTTGTTTCCTCTCCGGTGGTTATTCCTAAAGTCAAAGTTTGATTTCCTGAAGAAATTCCTGTTATCTTTCATATGTAAGACGTGTTGTTGTCCTACTATACCTTCTACTGAAACCAATTTTGATAATACTTCTTGTGTTGTTTCAAAACTTCCCGCTGCAATTATCGTTTTGCTTGCATCCGTTGCGGCATTCATAGTTACTGCCTTAATCGTTGCTTCTTTCGTATATTTCTCAGCTAGTCTTTCATGCATCCCTTCTGATATGTATGCTGCCTGTTATCTTTCCGCCAGTTTCTCTATTTCTGTTGCATACTGTGTTACATCCTTTCCGTTCTGTCTTATTTTGCCCAGTTTCGCTAGGAGAAGCCTTGGATTGTCTCCTCTTATCCCTGCTTTTAGTTTATCTTTGATGTCTGCAATGGAGTTTTCCGTTGTGATTAAACTTCTAGCTTTTCCTGTTAATCTCGTTTTTATCAATAGGATAGCATTTTCCTCATTACCATAGTTCTATTTTTATAACATCAATTGTACCATAACTTATCATTTACTTTACAGGATAATTATTATACTTTTAATTTTACCATAACCATGTAGTGGCGATATCTATTTTACCATTCATTCTACCATAACCATTTTATAATTACCATGTCCCATTAGTTTGCAGGATCGCCATGTGGTGGTTACTTAGTAAGGGTCCCTCGTATACTCGATGTTTACCATAAGGGCATATTATTATGGAAGAGACCCCTTACCTTGCAACCTGTGTTCGGGAACAGAATAAACAACGACACATTTATAAAATCACTGGGTTCAAGTTTAATACATTAAAAATACACTACTATATCAAACGACTTATTCGAAGTATTAATAACAATAATAATAATCCCATCCTGGTTCGTTCACATCCATTATATAGGAAACATAGTTGTGTTTTTCTGCACAGCCGACCTCGATATGTAAACTATACATGTCTGTTTATAAAATAACAAAAACAATCTTTCTTTGGTGAATGACATTGAGTATGGTCGGCCGATGCTCCTTAAATACTATAATTAATATTAGATTAAATATTTTTGTCTTTAATGTCTTTTAGGGATCACTACATGGATACCTCACGATAACCAGCAAGCTTGCCAGATCTTGGATTCGCCGTGAAACAGTATCGTTTGATAGCGGCAGAGTAGAAAGATGCTTTGCAGATTTTTCATCAAGCATACATTCTATTATGTCTAACACATATGGCTTTATTAAGTTCTCAGCGATAATGTGCATCACCTGTTTGTGCAATGCGATAGCTAACTAAATATGATGCCTCCGTGGTCTTTTCATATATAATACCACGAGAGTGAAAATTTTGTCGGCAAAATTTTTCGATTGTCATGAAAGTTTGTTGCTTGGCAATTTTGCGAATGACATTTTGAACAAAACCACGAGCCGTCAGGCGAGTGGTTTTAGATTAAATGTCATGAGCAAAATTACCTAAAAGCAACAAACTTGAATACGACAAGAGAAAAATTTTACCTTACAAAATTTTTAATTGACTGGTATATGACATGACTATTTCACGAGAGAAAAACTAAAAAATCATATGTTTAAACGTTTTATTTATTGCAAACTTCAATTATACAAAGCCAAAAAAATAATAACATTATGAAAAAAAATTACTTATTTATGTAAAAAGTACAATTAATATAATTGTACGTTGTAGCATTATTTTGGGGATTGTTTTGCATCATAATCTGTGATGAATTTAAGTTAGGAACTGAGGATTCCTTTTCTTCATTTTTATTTTCTCTATAAGTTGGAAATGGTGTTCTTCATTTAATTGTAAATATGGTTTCAAAGAATGGGCAGAAGAATGTCCTGTACGCTTAATTACTTCCTGTTCACCAACTCCTTCTTTTGCTAATGCAGATATTGCAGAAGCTCTATGTGAATGATTGGTTATTTTTTTTTTTTGTGTCTATACCAATTGATTCTGCCGATATTTTCGTCCACTTTGAAATTGTATTAATTCCCAATGGTTAATTTTTGTACCATACTCCTTTCTCCCAATTTGGATGTACTGTTAAAAATAATCTTGTTGTTGTTAGATAAGGATTGGATTCTCTTTTTTCAATAATTTTTAAAAATAAACGAACGGGACACAAATTGTTGTTAGCATTATTTCTTACCAGCCACTTACTGCCAGATAAAGCTTTTGATCCTCCTTGTGTCGTTTTGGAAAATATTGGATTATATTCTATCCTGCCAGTAAAATTACCTTTATTATCATATTCTTTTTTAAAGTAATTAATATCAAAATTAGCAGCTTCATTTCTACGCCGTGCTAATTCGAACGAACATAAATGAAAAAACTTTTTTTGTAACCCATCAGGATTATTTTCAGAATAGCTTTCTACCATTTCCATTAATTCTTCTTTGGTAAACGCGTTAGAACTTCTTTTTATGGTTTCAGGTTCAGCCTGAAGCTTTTTACGTTTTGTATCCCTGGCCAATCTAGCAAATTTATAGGTAATATCTTTAAATGGATTAATTTTGATGTTAAATTCTAGAAAATATTTTTCTTGAACCATTTGAGCAGTCGTATTCCAAAGTGTTTTCACACTAGCTTCAGTATAATCAGTTCCATCTCTTTTTTTCATGTTGAAACCATAATCTTCAAGAATTTTTGCTATAACTTGTTCAGAAGTATCCTTTTCTAACGTATAATTACGTGCGTCCAGAAACATTCCAAACTGTTCCCACGCAGACTTTTTTGTCTTCATTGTATTTCGCGGTATACTTTGCTTAATTGTACTCTCTATTTCATTTATTGAATTATTTCCAAATCTTGTATTATTCATGTTAATAATACTTATTTAAATTTTTGAAACAGTTTTAATAATTTTAGAGAGTTAAATAAATAAATAAACAACTTAGTTTCCTTAGAAACCACTAACAAAGATTTTATATTGAATTTTATCACAAAGTGATATAATTTTATATACATAGATTGCCAGTTCAAATCCTTCAAATTTTGTCAGTTATCAATTTACTCTAGTGAAATAGTCATTGATAGTTTGTATTACAAGCATTATAGTTTTTTGGCTTTCCAATAATTGTTCTTTTTTACGAACAAAAATCTATATTCTTGTCTTTAGACTCGGGGTGTACAGTTTCCAAATGTCGGCGCAACATGGCAGGTGACATGGAACTATTAGGAAGCAGTTTACTACATAACATGCAGAGAGGTGAACCGTTGGAATCAACAAATCCGAAACTGATATATGATAAATCGTACTTCCTTTTTTCGCCTTTGAAACCGTGGAGCTTACGTCGTTGCATCATCGTTTGGATCGGTAGTTGCTGTATACTCCGCGCATATTGATTTGAACATTCGGCTTCGTTAGAAGATGTTGTTGCAACATGTTTAACGCCTTTAAGCCAACGTTCCATTCTTCTTTATTAATAATGTTACTGCGTAGAAGAGTTTAGTCCAAAGAAGAAATGTACAAAATTGATACAATCAGAATACAGCAGTAGAACAATACCTAAACACTTCGTTTAAAATTCGCAATTCGTTAGCTAGCTTGTAAGTAAGTAGGTACTTATCGCTCCGAACACTAATCGTCGCCTGATGAGTGTTAGGCGCGATCGTCAATTTTATAGTCCTAATCTCGATCTCGAACATTCTCAAAAATACTCAAGTCAGCGCCTTTGATAAATAAAAAGCCGAAATAAAAATATAAATACAAAAAGTGTGTTGTAAACAATTTCCACTTTATGTTTTGAAGTCGCTTGTTCACAACTATAGTGTCTTATCTCAGAGGCAGCTTTTATAAAAGGGACTGTAGGCTCACAACGCATTTGATAAATAGAATGCGGAAATAAAAATAGAAATAAAAAAAATGTGGTGAAAACAATTTCGACTTAGTGAGCGCGCACAAGTGGATATCGGCGGTGGCGGCATAGCAAAATTGCGCAGTTGTGGGTGGCCACTAAGTTTGGCTGCGCCTCGTGATACGCCCGCGTCAAAACGTTCGACCAGAGAGAGGTGTTTTGATTTTTTTTCTGAATTCTTGCGGAACCCCAACGGGGGTATCACGGAACCCTAGGGTTCCGCGGAACATACTCAGAGAATGGCTGCTCTAACTATATAATAATTTTAATATGTTTAGGTTATTATATTATTGTAACGTTTTTCTTATTTATTTAATACAGTTTATCTGACGGGTGGTATAAATTCATACACACGGTAGGTTCACTTACTTAATTTATTTATTCACTAAACTATTCACTAATTTATATAATATACACAGTATATGCACTTAAATTAATTTATACAAACACTTCACTACTTAGACTATTTACTTGTTCGCTGTTTATATCACGAGATCACTTTATAAACTGACCTATCCCGCTGGTCGGTCCTTTATATATTAGTGCCTTTTTACTAGATAATTCTAGATTGCAGCTTACACAAACACAATTGGCTCCCTGGAATTTTCTAGATAAGGCTGGTCACAATAACAATGTCTAGATAAGATAGTCACAAAAAATCGTAAACAGTTCTAAGAAATCCCTGCGCATTCGCCAAAATTTTAACTTTCATACATGGCTTAGACAGAGTCGGATTCAGGGACTACACTAGTGTGCTATTTCGTAACATTACCCCCTCCTTAAATGGAAGTTCCTCCTGGAACTTTTGTGTAGTCGCGACTGGATGTTTGAATCGGCAATTGGCCCAATTTCTACACTTTCCGATCTTATGGAAATAACAGGGCACCGTCTTCATCGGATACTGATAACAGGGGTTGTAGCTGCAAATTATTATCTGGACACCGGTATCTTGGAAGATCACCTCTACCATGTTCCTGATGACTCGCCAATCCAACTGGTTACTCGCTATCTTAGGCATAGCCAGTTTCTTCACGCTGGATTCTAACACATGGTGTCGGAGGTTACGAAGTGGTTCCCACACATCGCGGTAGGTAGATCGATCTTTAAATTCATCTTTAGTTACCACGTACAAGACGTACCGCGAATTATGTTTCAGTTTCAGTGTCTTGCCAGGGGCTGGAATCTGGTCTTCAAGTTTTTCTAATTGCCCGAAATTCTTTCGTAAGACGGTTGCCAACCCTCGTGCGTTTTTGATACGTGCGGTGATGTTGTATGGGCAGGGATGTTGTATGTCACTGACTAATCTTTCGGGAGATTGATCAAATCTTGTCGTTGTTCTGAAGTGACTCCATATCTAGGTTTCCCGGAACCTCCGTACGCGCCCATAAATTCGTCGAAGATAGGGTCAGACACATCTCGAATATGGTTTAGTCCCGTCTCTAGGTCTAGGCGAATAACGCTAGCCAGTTTTGGTGAACTACTTTTGGTTTTCCGTTGGGGGTTTTGCTTATGCGATATATAACATCATTGATCCTTTTCTTGATTTAGTATGGATCTTCCCAGGATTTTTGTAATTTTGGAGAAAATCCTTTTCTCCTCGTCTGGTTGTGTAACCATACTTTGACACCTTTTTTAAAACCGCCTTCTGTGGCCTGCGTGTCGTACCGACTTTTCATTATGTCGATGGCAACTTGAAGATTTGTTCGAACTAATTCATTAATATCGTCCAGCCTTCTTCTCAATTGGTTCACGTAGGCTTCTCCTGCTAGATCTTCTCCAGGCCGACAGCCAAATTACAGATCCCAAGAAAGCCTCGTTTCACGTCCAAACAGGATTTTCGCCGGTGTTTCACCCGTGGACTCATTGACGGCAGATCGATAAGCCAATACGAATAGGGAAAGATAGTGGTCACAATCTCTCTGATGGCTGAAAACTACTTTGGACAGGTACTTTCCAATAGTCCTATTCATTCTCTCGACCATTCCATCTGAATGTGGATGTAATGCTCTTGTACTGGTCTTCTTCATTGCCAGCTTGTCGCAAATCTCCTGGAATAGATGGCTTTCGAAATTTCTTCCCTGGTCACTGTGGACTTCCAAGGGCGCTCCATATCGGCTGATAACCAGGATGTATTTACCACCATTTTCTGTCATCGGAAATAGTCCAGCGATGTCTAAAGCGATCCTTTCGACATTATACTGTTTCATAGGTGCCTTTCTCTTGCGATGTGATCCATTACTCGTAGCACAAGTCGTACATTTCTTAGACCAGTTCTTCACATCGTCGGAGCTATTCATCCAATAACACCTGTCACGAACTCGCTGAAGGGTTTTCTTCACTCCCAGATGACCTCCCGATGGACTGTCGTGTAACTTCTTCAGTACTTCAGCTACTCTCGTTTTAGGGATAACTAGCTGCCTCCTCATCTCGGAACCATCATCGTTTTCAAGGACTCTTTTCAACAGCTCTTCTTCCAAGACAAGGGTGTCCCACTGAGCCCAATATGCCTTGAGTGTCGGTTAAAATCTTGACACTTCTTGCCATGTAGGTCGCCGATTTTCTTCCATTGCCGAATCTTTATTAGGTGAGGATCATTCTCCTGATCTTCTCTGATCCTGATGGGTGATCATTATTCGTTAACTACAGTAGTTCTTGAAACTGCAGCTTCCCTTGATTCCGCCTTATTGCAGTGGGAGCACGGCCTTCTGGACAGGGAGTCGGTATTTCGGTGACTCACCAGCTCGATGTTGGATATTGAAATCGTTCAATCCATGTAGCGATCTGGCTCTCGGGATTCTTGAACTGCATCAACCACTTGAGTGCCGCCTGCTCAGTTCGGATTAAATACTTCCTACCATAGAGATACGGGTAAAAGTGTTCCACGGACTTCACTACGCCCAAAAGTTCTCTTCTTGTGACGCAGTAGTTTCGTTCTGGTTTGGAGAGGACTTTACTGGAATATCCCAGCACTCTTTCTTGCCCTCCTTGGATCTGTGAGAACACTTCTCCAATTCCTACGTTGCTTGCGTCAGTGTCAAGAATAAAGTCTCCCTCTGGTAATGGTTATCCCAATATCGGCGCCGTGGTAAAATGCCTCTTCAAGGTTTCAAAACCCGTTTGACGGTCATCGTTCCATTGGAAAGCTCTTGCTTCTTCTGTAAGTCGACTTAGAGGCTTGGCAATACCTCCAAACATCCTGGTAAATCTTCTATAATATGTGCAAAGTCCAAGGAAACTCATAATTTGATGTTTGTCGGTTGGTTGCGGCCATTACTGAATGGAAGCAATTTTCTCTGGATCCACCTCCACTCCTTCATTGCTCACTATATGATCTATATAGTTGACTCGGCTTTGGGACAGCTGACATTTCTTCGGGTTTAACATGAGCTGGGCAGCTTGGAGTCGTTCGAATACGTCTTCAAATTCTTCAAATATTCGTCAAATGTCTTCCCCAGTACTACGATGTTGTCCAAATAGACCAGGCATGTATTTCAAGACAACCCTCTCAATACATTTTCCATGAGTGTTTCAAATGTCACAGGCGCATTACAGAGCCCGAATGGCATGACGTTGAATTGCCAAAATCCAGTGGTAAAAGCAGCCTTCCCTTTGTCTTCTAGGTCCATTTCCACTTGCCAATAACCAGAGGTTAGGTCCAAGGTGGAAAAGAGTTTGCTGCCGGCCAATGTATCTAGCGTATCGTCAATTCGAGGCAGAGGTTAGCTGTCTTTCTTCGTCACGTTGTTTATCTGATGATAATCCACGCAGAATCTCGTAGTTCCATCCTTTTTCTTGACGAGCACTACTGGAGACACACATGGACTAGTAGATGGTCCTATTACTTTTTCTTCTGCCATCTCTCGAATTATTCATTCACCTTCCTCTCTCTTCGCTCGTGGAAGTCTTCGAGCTGATTGGCTTAGCATTACCAGTACAGATTTTATGTTTGACGGCTGATGTTCTACCAGTCTTTCCTCCTTTTGGTACGAATAGGTCTCGATACTGCACGATAAATTCTCTTATTCTCTTTTTTTCAGCTCGATTCAAGGATTGACCAGCTACTGATAACATATGTTCGAATCTGGCATTAGAATTATCAGTAGACGTTGTTTGACGAACTATAGACGTCACTGGTACGCAGGATCCAATCATTCACGTGGGATCTCTTTCGCCGACGTAACCAATCCTTTCCCAATTAGTACTCCTTTGCCAACCTCTTCGTCGTGGTTCCTTGGCTCCACCATAGCCGGCGTACCTTCTTCCATGATTCCCTGTAGCCGTGCTACTATCATGGTTTCGCTTCGAGCAGGTAGAACGGTATCTTCCTGTACAGCTGCCAACACCGCGCTCTCATCATGTGGATGAAGGAATACCTCCTCGGAACCCACTTTCATGGTTCTGTTTCTAAAGTCTTATTGGAAACCATGTACATTCATTACGTCTATTCCCATAATCACGTGTTCTTCAATGTCAGTTACGATTACCGTATGCGTGAACTTTTCTGCGCCAGTTTCCAATTGGATTTGTGTCTCGCCGTGAACGTTGGCACTCTTACCTGTGGCGGTCCGCAGTCGCAGTCTCGTTGGTAAAAGATTCTTCTTGGAGTTTATTATTTCTGTTCTTATAATGGTTCTAGTTGCTCCAGTTTCTATCAGCAGAGTATATCTCTTGCCATTCACTTCGCCATCTACATATACACTGCCGTTGCGACATCTGAGCGAAGCTATCAGTATGAGAGGATCTTTGGAACGATCATGGGTCGGTGCTGTCCCCTCGTAGCCGACCCGTTCTAGTTTTTCTGTGACTGGGGTTCTTGGTTTTAAGGAGTCCTGGTGCGCTTACACGAACTACGTACATGCCCTAGCTCGCCACAATTCCGGCATCTGATCTTTCTCGGCTTCTTGTCCATCATACTTTCCATTAAACTGACGAGCTGGTCAAATTTGTTTTCGTCACCTTCTTCTTGGATAGTCCTAATTTTGTTATATCCCGAAGCCACCGTTGCTGCTTCATATTCAAGAGCAGCTGTCAATGCGCCAACTAGTGTTTCGGGATGGGCTAAACGAAGCGTCCTCTCCATATCAGGGTTACGTAAGCCATCAATAAAGGTCTGGACGCCCAGACATTCCATCATGATCTGTGGTGCTGATGAATAAGCGAATCTAACTACTCGGGCAATATCAATTTCATACTCTTGAAGGGCTTCGTCGCGTTTCTGCCTTCGATTCTTCAATAGGGACTGGTACAAATGTTCTAGATGTTCGTGGCCACATCGCATGTCGAGCCTCTTCTTCAGCTACTCGAAGTCATCCGTTTCTTCAAGTGGTATCATCTGAAATACATCTAAGGCATCTCCCCGAAGCGCGATGGTTAAGTGTACTGCCTTCTCCCTGTCGGACCAATTATTCACTCTAGCGGCTGCTTCAAACTGTTTTACATAATTGGTCCACGACATATTTCCATCGAACGTTGGGGCCCTGACTCGGGTAAAACTGCCAATGTCTTCTAACTTAGGGCGTGCTCCTGGCTTACAAGGTTTTGTTTGCTCGGTCTTTTTTTGCGCTGACGTGTCTTGAGTTCTTATATCTGTCATCCACCTTAATTTTCTCGTCCATCGTTGTCATCTTATTCTCAATCTTCTCGTCCATAGTTGTAATCTTATTCTCGATTTTCTCGTCCAACGTTGACATCTTATTCTCGATTTCAGATTTTAGAGACGAAATTTCATTTTCAACGTCAGCGGCAATGTCAATTTTCATTAATAAGATATCGGCAGATATATCGTTCTTCATAGCAGAAATCTTCTCATCCATATTAGCAGAAATGTCGTTCTTCATAGCAGATATATCGTTCTTTATAGCAGAAATATCGCTCTTCACATTCGTTGAAATCTTTTCTTCCATGGCAAAAATATCGTTTTCCATATCAAAAATTGACGAGATTAAAGTGGAAATCTCGTCATTAAATAAAACTGTTTCTGTGTCAAATACGTTTGCTCTTAGTTCCGTCACTTTCAGGTCACTTAGTCTCTTGGCCATTGTTAAGCAGATATTTATTTATAATATTCCACTTCTGACACCAATGTAATGTTTTTCTTATTTATTTAAAACATCTGATGGGTGAAATAAATTAATACACGCGGTAGGTTTACTTACTTAATTTATTTATTCACTAAACTATTCACTAATTTATATTATATACACAGTATATGCACTAATTTATATTATATACACAGTATATGCACTAATTTATATAAACACTTCACTACTTAGACTATTTACTTGTTCGCTGTTTATATCACGAGATCACTTTATAAACTGACCTATCCCGCTGGTCGGTCCTTTATATATTAGTGTCTTTTTTACTAGATAGTTCTAGATTGCGGTTTACACAAAAACAATGGGCTCCCTGTAATTTTCTAGATAAGTCTGGTCACAAAAAGAATGTCTAGATAAGATAGTCACAAAAAATCATAAACAGTTCTAAGAAATCCCTGCGCATCCGCCAAAATTTTAACTTTCATACATAGCTTAGACAGAGTCAGATTCAGGGACTACACTAGTGTGCTATTTCGTAACATTATATTTACAACCTCATCAAGCTACCTTTTCGTTAATATCCATAAATTAGTAGTAGTTTAATTTTATTTTATTACTAAAATCAATTTGTACTTCTAATTAACCTAATATGGTTTTTAATACTAGAGTATTTTTAGTAGGTACTGAGAATAATAGATGTGAGAGAGAAAACAAGATATTGAAATACATTTTATGATAAAAACAATATTAAATTCCTATAAATATAAACAACAACAAAAATAAAAACATATTAGTATAAATAACTATAAATTATTTATTAAGTTGTTGCAATTTCCAACTCCACGTGTTTTTTTCTTGCCTGCCTCATTTTAATTTCAATTAATAAAATGCGCTTATCCAAAATCACTTTATATTTTTCTGCAACATCAGAAGATGTAAAGATTTTGAGTGAATTTGGCCTCCGTCGAGTTTTACTGGGAGTGAAAGAAAATGTCGGAAACGAAAATGATATTGTTTAGCATGCTGTAAACGGGTAGTGATGAAAATGGTCATCACATTTCGCAACATTACTATTTTAAACCTAAAAATAACTGTAAAGTCTTCATTGGGGCATACCTTAGAGTAATAATATACAATAGAGAGGGCTATTCATTCATAAACACGTTTATTTTTGCGGCCAACAATCCTAAACGCTAGTAGTAAAAAATGAATGAATTATCAAAAGTGGGGATGGTATTGTGGATACATGGCTTTGGTAATTTCGGCTGTTTTTCTTGAACTCTTTAGTAACTTCATTATTCAAAGGTTCCTGTAAAATTTTACGTTCAATAGATATTTTTATATTTCCTTATTTGATGTAATTATGACACGAGACCTACTGTTGTACTACTACTATAATACCTACTGTTGTTGTATTTGATGTATTGGACGTTAAATCATCAAGGGTGTTATTTATTACATATTCAAAAATAAACTGGTAAATGTCATCAGACTAGTAGTTTGTTTAATTTCAGTAATCAAATGGATTTGTTACTCTTTTTATAGTATTTTTATTTAAAATATTTATCAGAATATCATCACTACTACATATACTACAGGTGTACCGCCACCCGTCTTAAATGTCTCTCTACTATCAAGTGCTATCAACTTCATGACATCTCTTTTTCGATTTTCATAAAACCTAAAAACTGCCAATCTCGATAGGATGTCGTAGGTGCTACAGCATTGAACTCAGACTCCACTTTTTTCGCTATGATGTTCATCAATAAAGATTTCTCATCTTTGTTTTTCCCCCTTGGGGCTCTTTTTTCAGTTGCTTTTACGGGTAATGCTCTGCTGAAATAGTAATTTACTAAAAGCAGGGCCGTTCCAATCATATGTGCAGGTCGTGCGGCGCACGACGGCGCCGTCACAAAAAAAGCCGCGAGCCACCGAAGATATTTTTTTTATTTTTACCAATGTCTGAATATGCTAGAATTAAGATTAAAGTAGGAAATTAGTAATAATATTTAAACAAATAATTTATTAAATGTATTATTATGATAGTGTTTTTAAATGAAACTCACGGTCTCTAGTTAATTCCACAATATAATACAAGTTATTGAAAATTCTAAAAAATTGACAATTGTTTCGATAAATCAATATCATCGTCAGAATGACAGAAGTTACATTTCATTTTATGCCTACCTGATGTTTAGTAGTTATTTTTGGCTAGACCAAGAACTAACCTAACTTGTGATTGGCTTAATATATGTTTATAGAAAAAAGAAGAAGATGTGATATTACAAATATTGAAGCTTAGATATTATTAGCCCTATGGTGATATCCTGGATATCATTTTTCCAATTAAGATCAGTATAACTGTGCAATGATATAGAAAACCAGGAAAACTATATCTGCTGATCTTTACAATTATCACTTAAGAAGACAGTTTATTAGTGGAGAATTCCCTAGATTTAACTGTTCATTGACAACTTCATATTGTGGGTTTCTTAAATGTCTTCTAATTTCCAGTTCTTCAAGGAAATCCAGTTCTTGTTTATTTTCACAAATATGCAGCACTTCTAGTTCTGTGTTAGGTGTCAATGAATGATTGGTGTCAAGTAGATGTTTTGCGTAGTGGGATTTATCAGGTTGTTTTAATCTGTATGCTCGTAAGTGCTCACTGTATCGTATTTCAAAATTCCTAAGGGTCTGACCCAAATAGACAGCATTACATTCTGGGCATTTGAGTTTATATATACCTGACTTCTTTAATAGTGGTATTTTTGTTTTTACATTTAACAATTTTGTACTAACGTTACTTTCTGTTTTAAAAGAAATTGTTGTATTAGTTGCTGAAGATATTATCTTTGAAATATTATTAGAAATATTTCCTGCATATTTGATAGTTTTATAAGTTTTAATTTCATCAGCTTGTTTAGGATATATTAGCTGTAATGCCACTTTTTTCTCTTTTTTACTAATTAGCTTATTTATCATATCTAATGGATAACCGTTAGATGTTGCTATTTGTCTAATTGTATTAATCTCTCTATCAAAATTACATTTGTTCATAGGAACTGAAAAAGCTCTATGTATCATTGAATTATATGCTGCTAGTCTGTGTGACACAGGGTGGTTAGAATTGAATGGAATTGTCACATCAGTTTGTGTTGGTTTTCGGTAAATTGAATAATCAAGTACATTATTAACTTTTTGAATTTTTAAATCAAGAAAATTGATTGAGCTATTTTCTTCAATTTCTAATGTAAATTTAATTTTCGGGTGTAAATTATTGATGTGGTTGAAAAATACATCTAATTGTCGTTCACTACCCATAAAACAAGCTAATATGTCATCTACATATCTATACCAAAATAAAATATTTTTCGAAATATTACTTTCAAAGATCTTTCTTTCTAAATTGTCCATAAAAATGTTTGCTAAAATAGGTGATATAGGGCTTCCCATTGGTAAACCTTCATTTTGAATATATATCTTATTGTCAAAAGTGAAATCATTCTGATTAATGCATACATAAAATAAATTAAGTATATCTGATATTATTCCTGGATTAATATTTTTATCTTCTAGTAATTTTCTTACAAGTATTAGACATTCTTTAGGAGGAATTTTAGTAAACATATTAGTTACATCGAACGATATGAGTTTATAGTTATCTTGCAAGTGGATTGCTTTCAACTTTTTGATTAGTTTTATTGAATTTCTAATTGAGTACTGAGATTCATATCCGTAAGTATTGAGTATATTGTTGAGCTTCTTTGCCAATATATTATTAGGAGCATTAACATAAGAGACTACAGGTCTAATTGGTTTCGTTATTTTATGTAATTTAACTGTTCCATATAATTATGGACAATGAGGATTCTTATGTATGATAGACCTCTTTTCATAATCATTTAAAAGATAATTTGAATTATCAACAAAATATCCCTTACATTATTAGAAAACTTCTTTGTTGGGTCTGCTTTAAGAACTTTTACATCGCTGGATTCTATAAAGTTATATACTTTGGAATTGTAATTTTCAGTCGTCAAAATGACAATAGCGTTCCCCTTATCAGATTTTGTAACTGTTAGGTTATTATTCTCTATCTTCTATTTTATTGCATTTAAAACTGTGATGTCATTTTTTGTTCGACGTTTAACTTTTGAAGGTTCAATATTTTTGATTAAATTGGCAATTTTTAATTTCTCATAAAGAAAATTATTTGAATTAGATTTTAAAGCTATTTCTGACTCCGTTGCTATAATTTGTTTAATATTATTCGTAAATTTAGGTGGTATGCTGTACTTTAAACCTTTATTTAAAAATTCTATTTCACTATATGTAAAATTAGTGTCTGAAAGGTTTTCAAATCGTGGTGCAAAGTGTGTTGGTATGATGTTTTGAGTATTGAATTTTATGTTGTGTGTGTTCAAGAATCTGTAGCTTCTTTACTTGTTTCTCAAACTTCATATACTTCATCGTGCTGACATTTTCTCTAATTTTGTCATCTAAAGAGTCAAATTCTACTGGATGTAATTGGAATGTGAGTTCTGAATGTACAACTTTTATGTAGTTGTCTAAGGAGTCCCTAACTTTGAACCATTTCTTACATTTTAAATAAAGGTTCAAAGTACAGCATACCACCTAAATTTATAATTTTCTTTATGAGAAATTAAAAATTGCCAATTTAATCAAAAATATTGAACCTTCAAAAGTTAAACGTCGAACAAAAAATGACATCACAGTTTTAAATGCAATAAACAAGAAGATAGAGAATAATAACCTAACAGTTACAAAATCTGATAAGGGGAACGCTACTGTCATTTTGACGACTGAAAATTACAATTCCAAAGTATATAACTTTATAGAATCCAGCGATGTAAAAGTTCTTAAAGCAGACCCAACAAAGAAGTTTTCTAATAATGTAAGGGATATTGTTAATAATTCAAATTATCTTTTAAATGATTACGAAAAAAGGTCTATCATACATAAGAATCCTCATTGTCCACAATTATATGGAACAGTTAAATTACATAAAATAACGAAACCAATTAGACCTGTAGTCTCTTATGTTAATGCTCCTAATAATATATTGGCAAAGAAGCTCAACAATATACTCAATACTTACGGATATGAATCTCAGTACTCAATTAGAAATTTCAATAGAACTAATCAAAAAGTTGAAAGCAATCCACTTGCAAGATAACTATAAACTAATTTCGTTCGATGTAACTAATATGTTTACTAAAATTCCTCCTAAAGAATGTCTAATACTCGTAAGAAAATTACTAGAAGATAAAAATATTAATCCAGGAATAATATCAGATATACTTAATTTATTTTATGTATGCATTAATCAGAATTATTTCACTTTTGACAATAAGATATATATTCAAAATGAAGGTTTACCAATGGGAAGCCCTATATCACCTATTTTAGCAAACATTTTTATGGACAATTTAGAAAAAAAGATCTTTGAAAGTAATATTTCGAAAAATATTTTATTTTGGTATAGATACGTAGATGACATATTAGCTTATTTTATGGGTAGTTAACGACAATTAGATGTATTTTTCAACCACATCAATAATTTACATCCGAAAATTAAATTTAGATTAGAAATTGAAGAAAATAGCTCAATCAATTTTCTTGATTTAAAAATTCAAAAAGTTAATAATGTACTTGATTATTCAATTTACCGAAAACCAACACAAACTGATGTGACAATTCCATTCAATTCTAACCACCCTGTGTCACACAGACTAGCAGCATATAATTCAATGATACATAGAGCTTTTTCAGTTCCTATGAACAAATGTAATTTTGATAGAGAGATTAATACAATTAGACAAATAGCAACATCTAACGGTTATCCATTAGATATGATAAATAAGCTAATTAGTAAAAAAGAGAAAAAAGTGGCATTACAGCTAATATATCCTAAACAAGCTGATGAAATTAAAACTTATAAAACTATCAAATATGCAGGAAATATTTCTAATAATATTTCAAAGATAATATCTTCAGCAACTAATACAACAATTTCTTTTAAAACAGAAAGTAACGTTAGTACAAAATTGTTAAATGTAAAAACAAAAATACCACTATTAAAGAAGTCAGGTATATATAAACTCAAATGCCCAGAATGTAATGCTGTCTATTTGGGTCAGACCCTTAGGAATTTTGAAATACGATACAGTGAGCACTTACGAGCATACAGATTAAAACAACCTGATAAATCCCACTACGCAAAACATCTACTTGACACCAATCATTCATTGACACCTAACACAGAACTAGAAGTGCTGCATATTTGTGAAAATAAACAAGAACTGGATTTCCTTGAAGAAATAGAAATTAGAAGACATTTAAGAAACCCACAATATGAAGTTGTCAATGAACAGTTAAATCTAGGGAATTCTCCACTAATAAACTGTCTTATTAAGTGATAATTGTAAAGATCAGCAGATATAGTTTTCCTGGTTTTCTATATCATTGCACAGTTATACTGATCTTAATTGGAAAAATGATATCCAGGATATCACCATAGGGCTAATAATATCTAAGCTTCAATATTTGTAATATCACATCTTCTTCTTTTTTCTATAAACATATATTAAGCCAATCACAAGTTAGGTTAGTTCTTGGTCTAGCCAAAAATAACTACTAAACATCAGGTAGGCATAAAATGGAATGTAACTTCTGTCATTCTGACGGTGATATTGATTTATCGAAACAATTGTCAATTTTTTAGAATTTTCAATAACTTGTATTATATTGTGGAATTAACTAGAGACCGTGAGTTTCATTTAAAAACACTAATATGAGCATATTCCACGAAGTAAGGGTCGAGACAGTCAATTTCATTATTATTATGATCATTATTATCATCTATCGATTCAAATATGACTTCTTTAAGTTGCTTGGTCCCGACCTATTGCATATTTTGTTCTATTACTGAGCGCCGTGCGCCCGCGCTATATTTCTTAGTTCCTATGTTTCATTTCACAAGTTCATTCTTGTCTGGCCAAACGAGTATTGCAGTGAAATCATGTTCATTTGAGCATAGGCTTTTGTCTTAAGCAGTAGAGTAAATCGCATCTCGCATCAGCTAAAAAGTTATACCTATTTCTTATTTCCTTATTTGAAATTTTGTTCTTTTCTGGAAGCTCAAACTTTAAAGTATAAGTTATAAGTATAAAATAAAGTTAAGGTAAGTAATGTATATCCAGATCGTTATAATTCGTAATTATAAATTAATTAGATTCAACAAACCCCGAACCCAAACCCAAAATTTTATGTGGTATTATTTTTTTAGATGTCTGAAGGTAAAAAGAAACTTTCTGGTTACCAAAATCTAATTAACAAACGTAAACGGGAGGAGGTGTTGGAAAATACCAATAAGAAAATAACTCAATTTTTCAAAGCACCCATTGATTCTCCTTCGGAGGCTTCCGTTCAGTTCAGTTCAGTTGAAGTTGAGAAAACTGTAACGTTTATCGAAGCTGATGATGATGAGGTTTTTGATAGTAAGACTGTACAGCTGTCTAAAGATCCAGGTTTGTGACCGAAAATATTATCTTCAATGAATATTGAACTTCTGATAAAATATGGTCCAACCTATTATAACAATTAAAATTGCGTTTTTCCGAAAGACAAGACTGGGCGAAAATTTTCTGAATCATACTTCACTCGAATTTTGCCACATAATGAAAAAATGAAGCGTGATTGGCTTCTGTACTCGGTATCGAAAAATTCAGTGTTTTGTTTTTGTTGCAGAATATTCAATCTTAACACCGCAAAAGCCCGATTGGCTGATGAAAATGGCTATGATTGGCAACATTTGAGTGAACATTTAAATATTCACGAAAAAAGTAAAATGCATTTCGAAAATCTTAAGACATGGTCTGACTGTTTAACTAGATTTAAAACAAACAATACGATTGATCTAACTCATAAATATTTGTTTAATGCTGAAATTAAATATTGGCATGCAGTTATTGAGCGAGTATTCTATGTTATTCAGTTTTTAGCTAAACAAAATCTGTCCTTTCGCGGTCAAAATTTGAAATTGTTTCAAAATAATAATGGCAATTTCTTAAAATGTGTGGAAATGATTGCCAAATTCGATCCTATAATGTCTGAACATACTAAGAGGGTACAAATGCAAAGCAACAGAATTAATCATTACCTTGGCATCCTCATTCAAAATGAAATAATTGAAATAATAGGCAATAATTTAAGAGAAAATATTTTATATATGATTATAAATTCAAAATATTTTTCTATTATTCTTGATTGTACTCCAGACATGAGCCATCAAGAACAAATTTCTGTCTGTATCAGGTTCGTAAATTTAGATACAGCATCAGGGGAAATTGTTGTTGATGAACGTTTCTTACATTTTGCTCCAATAGAAGACACAACAGCTGAGGGCTTACAAAAATTTCTACTAAATGCTTTAGAAAAAGATAATTTAAATTTATATGATATGAGAGGCCAGGGATACGACAATGGTGCCAACATGCGAGGCAAGCATGCCGGTTTACAAAAAAAAATTCTAGATTTGAATCCAAGATCATTTTTTGTACCTTGTTGTAATCACAGTTTAAACATGGTTGTAAATGATTTAGTTAAGGGAAACAACTCTAGCTGGCAATTATTTTCTACGGTTCAAGAACTTTACAATTTTTTTCGGTTTCAACTAATCGTTGGACCGTTTTGAAAGAACATATTTCCAATTTATCTTTAAAACCACTTTCTGAAACTAGATGATCGAGCAGAATTGATGCAATTACTCCATTGAGGTATCAGCTTGGGGAAGTCTATGATGCTTTATATAGTATATTCAGTGGAGTTTCTTTCGATAACAATACAAAGCATATGGCTGAATCTTTAGCAAATAAATTAAAAAGTTACCGGTTTATATGTACATTAGTATTGTGGTAAAATGTTCTGTTTAGGGTCAATACTGTTAGCAAAACATTACAAACCAAAGATTTTAATATCTCGGAAGCATGTACCCAAATGAATAATTTACTAAAGTTTTTCAATAGTTACCGAAGTGATAAAGGATTTGGAGATGTATTAGTTGATGCTTCTGAACTTGCAAAATCTCTAGATGTAGAGCCAACCCTCAAAACTAATAATGTGTTTAGACCAAGGCGTGTTAAAAAACAATTTAATTACGAGAATGACGATGAACCAATTACAGATGGAGAACGGGATTTTAAAATAAACATTTTTTTTAGTACACTTGATATTGTTATAAGATCAATTGGTGAAAGGTTCGACTTATTGTCGTCCCATTCCGACCATTTTCAATTTTTATGGATATTTGTAAATTTTCAGATTTACCAGAAAAGGAACAACTAAATTGTTGTTTACAGCTTGAAGGAGTTTTAACAAACAAAAATCGTAATGAGCGTGGCATAAATGGAACAGAATTGTTCCACGAGTTGCAATTTTTGAAAAATCTTAATCTACAAACACCGACACAAATGTTAAACTACATTATAAAAAATAATTTCACTCATTCTGTTCCAAATGCAAGCGTAGCTTTGCGAATTTTGTTGACAATGCCTGTATCGGTTGCTTCAGCGGAGAGAACTTTCTCAAAGTTAAAGTTAATCAAAAACTACTTAAGATCATCAATGGGCCAACAACGGCTCGATAATTTGGCAATCATATCGATTGAAAGTGATTTGTTGGACAATATAAATATGACTGAACTTATTTCTGAATTTTCCAGAAAGAAAGCGCGTAAAGCTACTTTTATTTAGTGGTTATTTAGTTTTATTCAGGTTATTTAGATTAGGTAACTATTTCTTCTTCAAAAAATGTATATTTTTTGTTTGGTAATAAAATGTTTATTTTCGCTTCAAAGTTGTATTATTTATTAATTACCGTCTAGCGATTATGTTGAATGTACATAATATAAAATTTAAAAAATATATGCACCAAAAAAAGGCGCTGTGATCACATTTGCACGACGGCGCTCGACCAGGTTGGAACGGCCCTGACTAAAAGAGATATAATGAGAAATTTATTAAGCTCACCTTTTAAAATACCTACAGACTGAAAGAAAAATTCACAGATCAGTATAAAAGAAGGCTCTGATTCTGAGTAAATATATTTTTTTACTTTTTACCGGATAAACTTTGATAACCTATACGACAAATGTCAGAATAATTGCTTAACTTCATCGTGCTACTACCAACTTTAGCAACACAATTTTCTAGTATTTCACACGTTGCCAAATTTAAGAACTGATTAACTGAACAAGGTTAAAATTTTACTGGTGAATAACACCAGAGAGTTAAACAATGTTAAATATTTAACCACAATTACTTAAATAGGATCATAGCAGTTAATAATACATACGGCCCTTAATTAATTAATTTTCAATTAATCAAGTTACTGTATATCATTTGATTTTTCTATTTCAATTAATCGTTGCCATCTCTACATGTATATAGTGTTGCCCGCGCGTATTTCATGATATTTTCATTCGAATATCTCAGCAACAAATAAGAATATCGCAAAACCAAGAAAAACGTTTTGAAGTATGAAAATTCGACTTTCGAAATCGTTTTTGTAAATTGGAATCGGACCAAACCTGTCTCTTTCAGGACCGCTGGAAAATTGTATAGAAATAATTCCCAATTGCCACAGATCGGAAAATATGTATCGGACAGTGCCTGCTTTTTGCACATATAAAATTTATATTAAAAACTAATACTGGCCGGAGGATCTACTCTACAACTCAAAAAAATAACCGAAATATGAAATTTTTAAAAAACTGCACTTTGGCCAATTTTCTTTTAAACTAAAGATCTGATTGAGTTGTTCGACATCTCATTTTCTTCATGTTTTTATTCTTTACTATTTCTCTCTTGACGCCATCACGATTACCCTTACAGTTTTAATTTGATAAGGAAAAACAAAAGAAGCGATTTTTTGCATAAAACTGTTAATAACAAAGTTATGAATAATAAAGTCGAGTGAAAAACATCTCACTATATCATACGAAACTATTCTCCAAACATTGGCGCAGCTGGTTTTCTTCTAACACTTTTTACATGAAAAAATCTCTGTAGCTTGGCCTATAATATATTGATCAATAAATCATAATTTGTGGTGTCAAAAGCTCTACTAAAACTCAATTGCACAAGTAATGTACATGTACCCTCGTCGTTGGCTTTAATAATATCATTAACATCATGAAGAAGAGCTGTTGTGCAGCTATAGCCCTTACGAAATCCTAATTGTATAGAAAATAATAACGAAAATGAATCCCAAAGTTCCTTTATCTGCATCTCCATAGCTCGGTCAATGATTTTTGATAAAGTAGGTGGTATACTTCTTATCGCATGAAGATCTTATACTCTTTTGGTGTTACATACTTTAGGAATAACTGGCACAGTTGCTCCTCCTCATACTGAAGGATACATATTCTCAGACAAACAATAGTTGATTATGTGAGTGATATAAGGAATAATACGAGAACAACAGATCTTAATCATGGTACTTAAACTCGTCAGAACCAACAACATTTGTTTTTATGTCACGAATAGTATTATAAACAAAAACATCGTCAATTTCTTTAAACATGAAATTAGATGTTATCAGTCTATTATGAACGAAATAGTTATTTGCGTTATCAGAGTTGTTTAGATTCTCGGTTATATCTGATTGTTTATCTTTTATCAACTCATTAGCTTTTAATGTTTTCCACATTTCCTTAGAAGTACTTTTATTAGTTACTTGATAAGTAAAATAAGCTTTTTTTCACTTATAATGCCTCTATTCACATATTTACGTAACTCCCTCTGCAGTGTTTTATTTATTTCCCGTATCATTTCATTTATTGAATAAATCGGCCAGGAAGCCTTGGGTTTAGTTATTCTTGCCGTAATGAATGGAGCATGTCTGTCAAATATCAAATAACTGTATTAAGCAATTAACAAGATACGAGATGTTTCCATCTATAGAATCTTGATCATATATACGAAGACAAGAAATGTGTAACAAACCTCTTTTGAAAATATCATCATCAAAATGCTTAACACTTCTCTAAATATGCATTTTGGGTACATACTTCTTCCTCCCAAGTGATAACTTACAGTACACAATATTATTTGGAATTTTTCCATTTTCCACTAGCACTTCCTTTCGGACTATTAAATAATCCAAGAGAGTTGCTGAAGTAGCCGTTACTCTTGTTGAGACATATATTAAATGTTTTAAGTTTAAAGATGCCATTAAGGCATAAAAAAATTTGACACTAATATTATCCAAGTCCAATAAATCCAAGTTAAGATCCCTCTTATACACAAGTTCATCTACCGTAGCAAAAATTATTCCCAACGAGTCTTCCAAAGAATCTAAAAATAAATTCGTGTTCTGTACATGAAGTTTCTAAGCAACTGCCACTGCTATAGTTTTCTTATTGATTGTGATTTGTATCCAGCACTGCTCTCAGATAAAATCCCGAGAACAGTCTATAATCTCCCATTTTAATTTATTATTAATATACAAACACAGACCCCTTGCATTGACGTTACACGATCCACCCTGTCTAGTTCATAACCTTCAATATGTAATTAGGCAATCCAAACCACGTGACTTTTACGCTGTCAATATGGCGGCGACGGTCAACCATTGGATTCAGTACATTCATTTATGTTTAGAATGCTGCAGAGTTTTATAGGTATAAAACGGTTCACTTTGTATTTTTGGGGTTTTAAGGTGTTTTGTAGTGTTTGAGAAGGACAATTTTCCTATTTTAAGATGAAGAGCGCTTATTTTAAATCGTTATTAGTGTAAAATCCTGATGTTGGAGAAACATAGTTTAGCTAATAGATATATGATGTGTAACCTTCTGCTATTAAATCAGTGTTGTATTTTATTTTTTGTGAATAAATGTAGAACTAAGTTAGCCTTTCATTAATTGTAAGGAATTATATATGTATTTGGAGTTATGTAATGAGTTTATAAATTATTGTTTTCTGAAGATGTTGTCTTGTGAAATTGTTTCTATGGCCTTAGGGGTTATATTTTCTAGCTTTTTTTTGTTTTTGGAAAAAAATAAACTATTATATAAGGGTTTTATTTTTTTATTGTCCCTAAAGTGTGTGACATTTAATGCATTAGAAAAACAATTATTTTACACCGCAAAATATAAATTTTATTTCATTTTAAACATGTGTACATTACAATACATATTTCTAATATTCACATGAGTAAAATCAATGAACTTCAGCCTCATTGTCCAAAGATTTTGATCTTATTGACAAAGCTATGTAAAAATATATTACCATAATAACACATAATACATAAACGTTATACGTACTATGAAGAGACAAGAATTATTACTAATTTAAATACAAATCAAAATAAAACATTCATGAAATGTTAAGAAATGATAAAAGTTGCAAAGTAATATTTACTAAATGTTTAGCTTCAAAACTAAAACATAAATACTTAACCATCGTAGACACCACAGTCTCCATAAACTCAATTTGATCATCCTGGGACTGTTGAGGCATTTCATCAATATCTATGACTGTTTTATACTTTATATAGGTTTAATAATTAAATTAAACAATCCTGACTAACAATTAACTTTATTAATTCTAAGTGTCAAGTGACAATCAGTTGTCGGCATTACAACCACTATTGCCAACCGTTATTACCAAATATCACTATACAACATCTTCCTCCTTAAGTAAGTTAATTGACACATAGTTAATACAATACAAAATCCTTAAACTTAGATGGTTTTTTGCAGACCCGCTTTTCGAGCGACTCTTGTTCAGGGCTCTGAACAACAGGCTCGTCACACTTATTTTTTAATTCTAAGTTATCATCAGCTAAAGTAGAATACAGTTTTTCTGTTTCATTACTATCACTATTACTACAATGACCTGTGCTATTAGGACTATTTTGAATTTGTTTATTAGTTATCGAAGGTTTTAAATGTAAGGTATTTCTTCTTAAAATATTATTATTTTCATTAGACACATAATAAGATCTGGGTGTTTCAGCTTCTGCAATTATTTTGCCTGGTACCCATACCTTGTCTTTGATAACAACATTTTGACCTGGACAAAAATCAACATTTCTATTAACTGCTGACTTATCAAACTGAGCTTTATACTTTAGCTGTGATTGTAAAAGTTTGTCCTTTACATTTGTTTGAATTTTAGGCTTCAATTTGCACAAAGAGGATGGAAGCTTTGTACGTAATAACCTACTCATTAATAGTTCACTTGGACTAGCGTTTAAACTAGGAATTGGTGTGCTACGATATTCTAATAATGATATGCTTAAATCTTTTCCCTCCTCCTTGTGTTTTTTAATCATTTGTTTAGCAATGTGAACAGCTTTTTCTGCAAGTCCATTGCTTCGAGCATAATGGGGACTAGAAGTTATTATTTGGAAATTCCACTTCAATGCAAAATCTTTGAATTCCACTGACCCAAAAGGCATATTATCAGAATATATAATTTTAGGAATCCCATGATATGAAAATATATTTTTTAATTTAGATATTATTTCTTTAGCAGTTTTATACTTTAATTCAATTACTTCAATCCACTTAGAAAAACTGTCAATAACAACAAGATAATCTATACTCTGATATGTTAAAATATCTGTAGCAATGATTTCAAAAGGTAATTCAGGTACCTTGTGTAATAACAGTTTTTCTTTTTTGTTTGATGCACTAAATTTTTCACAGATTTTACAACATGCAACCATATTATCAATATCTTTGTACATGCCAGGCCAATAAAGTATGTTTTTAGCTCGTAGTTTTGTTTTAGTCATCCCCATGTGTCCTTCATGTAACAGTTTCAGCATAGTTGATCTTAAAGATTGAGGTATAACTATTCTATTATTATAATAAATTATACCTTCATCTACAATAATTTCATTTTTAATTGTGTAAAACTTTTTCAAGTAACCTGTGAGTTTTTTCTGTTTTGGCCAACCTTTGATATGATATTCAGCGACTTTACTTAATAATGTGTCTGTTTCACTAGCTTTCCTTAGATCATAGAGTTCATTTAAATTATTATTATAACGATTAATACAATGTACTTGACCATTTATTAAACTTTCACTCTCACTATTTTCTTTAATAAAGTTCCTGGACAATAAATCTGCTATATATTGTGATTTTCCTGGTAAATACCGCAATTCAATGTCATATATTAATAATTTTAGTCTCATTTTTTGAAGACGTTGGGAAGGTATAAGTGAAATATCTTTATTCATTATAGAAGTAAGTGGTTTATTATCATTAAAAGCAACAACTTTTCTACCATATATTAAGTAATGAAACTTACGACACGCAAATATTAAACTCAACATTTCTTTTTCAATTTGCGAATATGCTGTTTCTGTGTTTGACATACTCCTTGAAGCAAACGAAACAGGTCTTTTGTTTTGAATTAGGCAGCAGCCTAATCCGTCTTTTGATGCATCCGAGTAAATTTCTATATGTTTATTAACATCAAATTGATTTAATACCGGTGGCTTTGCAACTATTTCTTTAAGTTTGTTTAATGACTCCCTGTGTTTACTGGACCAAAACCATGCTGAATCTTTTTTAAGTAATTCTCTTAATGGACTACAAATTGTGGACATATTAGGTATATATTGTCTCAAATAGTTAAACATTCCTAACAATGACTGAAGCTCTTTTTTATTTTTAGGTTCTTTTAGGTTTAAAATTGATTTTGTGTGTTCTTCTGAGGGTATTACACCATTTTTATTGAATTTATGACCCAAAAACTCTATATTGGCCTGTTTGTACTGTAATTTTCTAAGATTAAATTTTATATTTATCTTTTTAGCTAAACTTACAACTTTTTTTAATAACATATCATGTAATTCCTCATTTTCAGTAGCGATGAGTAAGTCATCAAAATATATTACAATATTGTTAACATCAATTTTACCAAAGTATTTTTGAACCATATTAATGAATGCTTCGGGAGCACAAGACAATCCAAAAGGTAGCCTATTGAATTTATAAAACCCAAATGGTGTACTGAAGGTACAGAGATCTGATGATTCTTTATCAAGCTTAATTTGCCAAAACCCTTGTTTCAGGTCTAACAAGGTATAAAATTTTTTATTCAACAATTTTGGGCGAATGTCTTCAAACCGTGGTATCAAACAATAATCTCTTACAATTACTTTATTCAACTCATTGGGGTCCAGACAAATCCTTAATGATCCGTCTGGTTTCTCCACTAATACAACATTACTAGACCATTTCTTAGGCTCTGAAACTTTTGAAACTATACCGTTTTCAATCATTTTGTTTAACTCTTTTTCAAATTTATTCAAAAGTACTTGGGGTAGCCTTCTAGGCGGCCTTATTACTCCCTCTGCATTCACCTTGGTTTTTATTGTATAATATTCAGGAAATGCGCCTAACCCTTCAAATATCTCATTATTATTTTTTATAAATTCATTTTTGCTATTTATTTTTAATGTGTCTATTTTACTATTTGTTATTTTCACAAGAAGATTAAATTTTTTACATACCTGTAGTCCTAAAATAGGCATTACATTTTTATTTACTACAGCAAACTCTACATCACCTATACTATTATTTATTTTACAACTTAGTTTTATGTTACCTAGGGGCTTGATTTTTTCTCCTCCAAAGGCTTCTAACAGCCCTCTGGACTCTCTTAACATTACCAACAATTTTCTTAAAAGTTTTGAACGGAAGGACATTGACTTGTGCACCAGTATCCAGCTTAAAATTAATTTTATGATTATTTATCTCTACATCCTGGGTCCAAATATCTTCTCTGCTGTGAGTGCAAACAGTATTTACTGTGTCGTTTAATGAATGAACTTGGAAAAGTTCAGTAATATCTTCAATGCTATCTTCTTCTTCAACATTAATTTCTTGTACATTTTTATTATTGTACATTTGATTTTTGGTACTTCTACAGCCCACTGCAAAATGATTAGCTTTTTTGCAGTTCTTACAATATTTACCATAAGCAGGGCATTCTCTGGGCCCATGTTTATAATTGCACTTTTTGCAATGATATTTTAGTTTCTCATTTCTGTCATCTTTTAATTCATCTATATGATTTTCAACATGAAGACTTTTTACTTGTTTTTTACTTATTTCTGCGGCTTGACAGGTTTTAATTGCATCATTTAATTTTAAGTCTGCCATTCTCAATAATCTCTCTTGCAGCTCTCTGGAGTTCACGCCTAAAACTATTTTGTCTCGAAGCATTTCATCTTCTTGTTCTTTGAATTCACATGTTTTTACTAAGGTTTTTATGTCTCTTAAGAACACTGCGAAGTCTTCATTTTCTTTCTGAATTCGTTGATGAAATATGAATCTCTCAAATATTACATTTCTTCTCGGATTTACATAATCATCAAAAGCTTTTATTATTATTTCTGGCTTTTTCTCATCCTCTTCATTTAAATTGAATGTATTAAAAAGATCTAGTCCTTCTTCGCCAAGGAAGTTTAATAGGATTGCAGCTTTTACTTCAGGGGTTTTGGAATTGTTGCCAGATGCCGTCATGTATATTTCATAGCTTTGTTTAAACTTTTTCCAATTGTTGGCAATATTTTCATCAACGATAAGATTTTTGGGGGGCTTAAACAGTTCCATGTCGTGTCTTCTTAATTGCACACGTGTTTTTTACTAGCCTAACCTCACTTATTTCTTAATATATTATTAATTTTCTTACTGGGGTTTGAGAATTTTCAATATTACTCTACACACTTCTAACTTGATTAAGCAGCGCCATGTTTTATACTTTATATAGGTTTAATAATTAAATTAAACAATCCTGACTAACAATTAACTTTATTAATTCTAAGTGTCAAGTGACAATCAGTTGTCGGCATTACAACCACTATTGCCAACCGTTATTACCAAATATCACTATACAACAATGACCTGTTGACAAAGTAATTAATTATAACAATTTTCAGCAACTATCAATACATAACTTAACATAGCTATTACTAAAAATTAACATTCTTTTTATCAAAATGAAGTGTGCAAAACAAGCTCATCGAGTATCTTTTCTTGACCAGGACGATCAGTTAAACATATCCCAATCAATTGTCATTAAGCTCTTGAGACAATTTACATAAAAAGGACTACTATTAATTATTTTTTACCTTAGTGTCAGTCAGTTTTGTCCTTTTATCTCTGCGATTCTTTCGGTCAACATCTGCAGCCCTTTTTTTTACTTTCTGAGACACATGTCCCATATGTTGAGATAGTACCCAGTCATGGTGTTCTTTATCTTCGAGTACAGCAAGTTTGCCTAAAATGAGTTAATACCTACTTGAGTACAAACTACGTAAACTAGGAGCTAGTAGGGTTGATATAATATTTGATAAGAAGCCTACCAGTTATAAAGTTTCTACAGCAAACTTTCTGTTGTTTCAATATAGATTCGGTCAGATCGTCTATCTTTATTGCTGCAATCCATGCATCGTTAGAAACCTGTGTGTTGTCTCTGCGGGAACGCGATAAAACGAAACTTCATACGATTAGAACGGCTTCCACAACCAACTACAATACATATCGAATACAAACACTACACTATTTAAAAACCACAACTTACAGCCAATAAACAGAAGGAAAATCAATTTAACGTGGGTTAAACAATCACACTCTACAGTTGTTGTTTATTTGACCGTCACCGCCATATTGAATTTATTTTGACAGGTCATTGGATTGCCTAATTGATTACTATATAATAATATTTAATTCTGGATACAACAATGAAAAACTATTAGATTTTGAATTAAATTTACTAAATTGGAATTTAGATCTAGTGGATATAAATAAATATTCTTCTTAAAAAGTAACAAGATTATTGTAGTAATGTTCACAAGGTACCAAATAAAGTGTTTTAAGAAATTGTAAAAAACTCAAAGGAAAAACATTGCAGAAGATTTGATACAAGAATAAACAGTTGAGAAAAGAAAATTATTGAAATACCTTCAATAAGCTAGATCTTAAATTACAAAAGGACACATTTGTATTGATGGAGACCATTAAAATGAAAAAATGAAAGCAAAATTGAGAGCATGTTTTTATTATTATTTCCTGCGAAATTACAATTTACTACAAAAAATAGAGTAATAAGTAAATGATTTGTTATAGATAGTAGGCATGAGTCAGGTACCGCCCAGTGACGGTTCTTTGGGTTTATAACCCTTCTGGCCAGATTCTTTTCAATCTTCTATCCTCAAATGGTGGGTTGAATAGGACGTTGATTAGTTCGTTGTCGTGGTCTGTACATCTATTTCTAGTTTTAGTAGTGAACGTATTTTGATCAGTCACAGTTGTCAGCTCCTTGAGTATTGCTGTATAGTCGCTGACTGAGTAAATATATATTGGAGGACGTTTTAGTTCTTTAGCAGTATTATCTGAATTTTCAGGGTTTGCGTTTACTGTCTCATTTTTTTCATGATGGTTTTCGTTGGCAACGATGAGTTATTTTTCTTTTGTTTTTGGGCCTTGCTTCTTGCCAATGATGATTTCTTCGTCATCACTAAACATTTCAGCTTCGTCGCTAGATGTTGCGCTAAATGGAAGATAATCTTGACTTATGTTTTGATGGCTACTTGCTGTATTTTGGTGATTATTTATGATTGGTTGAATTGGAGTTACTTGTTGTTGATACATTTAGCAAGGATGTTGCATTAGCTGTTCTTGTTTATTGAATCCATAGAATGGAGCCTGATTTGTCATTTGGTTGGATGTTGTTGATATATATATATATTGTATCTGTGGATTTTGAGAAATTGAAAATTAATTGGGTAAGCCACTGGATTGGCTGATGGGTCCATTTGCGTATTGAACATATTGTCTGATTTTATTTACACTTATTCTTTTTACTTATATTTGTATCACTTAATTACTTCTAGTTTTGATAAATACATTTTATTTATCAAAAGACCAGTTTTTGTTGTTTAACTCTGATAATGGTTTTTGTTATCACTTTTTCACCGGAATTCACAGCCCTTCGTATTTCAAATTGACACTTGTTTACGATTCGAAAGTCAAACCGAAACTCAATTGAGTATGTGGAAGGAAAATTGAAGATAAATTGGGTTTGGAACCATGGAACTATATTTAAAAATGTTTACACGGTGTTTCCAAATTACGCTTACAACGTTTGCCTGAAGAAACTTCTCTTAAAATTAGACTAACTTAAATAGGGAATGTGGGGTCAAACATATTTACTTTTTGAAATACAGGGTGCTTGAGTGAAAAAAAGGAAAATATTTTATTTAATAACTTTAGAACGGATCAATATTTCAATTTGAAATTGGGCAGAATGTTTTTAGATTTTAATTCGCATAGTTTGGGTGAAAAACAATTTTACTTACTTGGGCCAGTGGCGTGCTTTTGGAAAAATTAGCCTTTTTCCCCCACCGCCATTTTTTACGCCACTGACCTTTTATACCTTTCAAGCAATTATTTGTATTGCTTAATAATTTTTACGTAAAAAACGCATATCCTTTACATATAGTAAAATTTACGGTTTTAAAGATATTGGATGTTTATAATAAGCTTGCAACATCTCGTTTTAATCATTGTCTATTATAAGAAAATAGCTTAATTGAGATTTTTTAAAAACAACTTCAGTCTACTGTAAGTTTATAAATGTTGTAGAACTTACTTGAAAAACAATATTTAACATAAATATTTAGAAAAGACATACATAAAAATATTTAATAAAGCTATTTTCTTTTATATGTAATAATTAAAAGTGATATTGCAAGCTTATTATAAACATCCAATACAAGTTTTACGATATGTAAAGGTTATGCGTTTTTTACGTAAGAAACATTGAGCAGTACAAAAAATTGCTTGAAACGTATAAAAAGTCACTGGCGTAAAAAAAGGAATAAAAAGTGACTAATTTTTCCAAAATCACGCCACTGGCCCAAGTAAGGAAAATTGCTTTGCACCCAAAATATGCCAATTGAAATGTAAAATCATTCTACCAAATTTCAAATTGAAATATTGGTCCGTTCTAAAGTTATGAAATTATTTTTTTTTATTTTTTTCAACTTAAGCACCCTGTATTTCAAAAAGTAAATAAGAACCCTCATTCCTTATTTCAATTAGTCTAATTTTAAGTGAAGTTTGTTGACGCAAACGTTGTAAGCGTTATTTGGGAACACCATGTATAAATGAAGATTTTTAAGCTCAATTAGTCAACGCAACAAAATTTTTCTTCTTCTTGTAGTGCCTTGCAGATTCCTGAGTAGGCGTTCATCGTTCTCTTCTTTCTTTGGAAAGTCACAATAATTTTTTGCTATCTATTCCTCTTCTCCCTCCTTCAATTTTGTCTTGAAGAAAGAGACAATAGAAGTGGTAGCGTTCCCCACGCAGTATGCCTATTTTTCTCTTCTTAATATTCGCATTACATTTCTGCTAGACGGTGCCTTCCGAGAACGTCCTCACTTCTCACGTAATCAACCCAAAATACCCATAATATTCGTCGCAGGATCCGCATTTCGAAAACTCCAATTTTGCTGATGATTGGTACTTTCAGCGACCATGCCTCAATACCGTCCAGGAGAATGGACCAGATAGACAAAATTTTCCAATTTTGTATTTGAGCTTGAAACTCAAGTTCTTGTTTGTAAGAAATTCCCGAAATCTTGGCAAGGTTGTCAAACTTGTTCGATCCTGCATCTTATTTCCTGATTCGGATCCCATCCTTTATTAATCGTGCATCCTAAGTATTTAAATTGTGTGACGTATTCGATGTTCCCTTCATTAATATGTAGGTATGGATTTTGTTAATCTTAATTTTTGAACGTAGTCTACTAGAGGATCCGAATTAGAAACGACCTTCACCCATCTGTTTAATGGATGAAAGTGCTTTATATCAAATTTAGTATGTTAAAATATTGTTACGAAACAGCACACTGGTATAGTTCCTGAATCCGACTCTGTCTAAGCCATGTATGAAAGTTAAAATTATGGGGGATGCGCAGGGATTTCTTAGGACTGTTTACGGCTGTGACTATCTTATCTAGACATTGTTTTTGTGACCAGTCTTATCTAGAAAATGCCAGAAAGCCAATTGTTTTTGTATAAGCCACAATCTAGAGTTATCTAGTAAAAAATTCACTGATATATAAAGGACCGACCAGGGAGAGTTAGCTTAGTTGATAAAGTGATCTCGTCAAAGAAATAGCGAGCAGTAAAATGTTGATATAAATTAATAATTAAGGTTGTGTGTATATGAATTAAATTTAAGTAAATAGTTAAGTGTATATAAATTAAGTGTTAGTGAGTAGTTTAGTGTTTAAATAAATTCGTAAGTAGCCATACCGTGTGTTTATCCCACCCGTTTACTGTTTAAATAAATAAGAAAAAAATTACAATGGTGTCAGAAGTGGGATAGTATAAATAAATTGCTACGTAAAAATGACCAAGAGACTATGTGATCTGAAAGTGGCGGAATTAAGAGCAGAATTGGAAGATAGTGAGTTGGAAACGTCCGGTAAGAAAAGTGAATTAGTAGAAAGACTTAAAGTGGCACTGGAAAATGACGGCTTTGATCCAGAATTATTTTTATTCAATGACGAGGCTTCCACAGTAATCTCGTCAATTTCTGCCATGGAAGAAAATATTTCAACTAATATGAAACACGATTTTTCTGCCATGGACGAGAAGATTTCTGCTATGAAGAACGATATTTCTGCAGATATCTTATCATTGAAAAATGACATTGCTGCTGAAGTCGAGAATAAAATTTCGTCTCTAAAATTGGATATTGAGAATAAGATGACAACGATGAACGAGAAAATAAAATCAGACATGGAGAATAACATGACAACGATGGAACAACAGATGGATGAGAAAATCAAGGAGTTAGAGAGAAATATTGCCGATTTAAAAACACAAGACACTTCAGCAGAAGAAAAGAGGATCGATATCTGCAAGCCAGAAACACAACCCAAAGACAGATAATATTGACAGTTTTACCCGAGTCAAGGCCCCAACGTTCGATGGAAAGATGTCGTGGACCAATTACGTAGAACAGTTTGAAGCAGCCGCTAGAGTGAATAATTGGTCCGACAAGGAGAGAGCAGTGAACTTCGCGCTTCGGGGAGATGCCTTAGATGTACTTCAGACGATACCTCTTGAACAAACGGATGACTTTGAGCAGCTGAAAAAGAAGCTGGACATACGATACGGTCACGAACATTTGGAACATTTGTACAGATTCCAGCTGAAGAGCCGAAAGCGGAAACTCTTCAAGATTATGAACTGGAGATTGCCCGACTAGTTCGATTTGCTTATCCATCAGCACCAGATAACATGATGGAATGTTTAGGCATCCAGGCCTTTATTGGCGGCTTATGTCACCACGATATGGAGTAGACGCTTCGATTAGCCCATCCTAAAACATTGGTCGATGCATTGACTGCTGCTCTTGAATATGAAGCAGCAACGATGGCTTCCGGATACAACAAAGGTAGGCCATACAGGAAGGGTGACGATGACAGACTTGACCAGATCGTCAACTTGTTGAAAGGTATCGCAGACAAGAAGCCGAAGAAGATTAAATGCCAGAAGTGTGGCGAGCTAGAGCACGTACGCAGTCCGTCTAAGCGCCCCAAGACTTCAGTCACAGGGGAAATCAGACAGGGGTGAACATCCAGCTGATGTGAATCACCGAAAAGCCAACTCTTTGCCTAGACAGTCATGCCTTGTAGATTATTCGCAATGCAACAAGTCGAAATCTAAGGAAGTTGCAGTTTCAACGGAGAATGGTCACCCACCAGGATCAGAGAAGGTCATGAGAATGATCCTCACCTGAAGTTGATTCGGCAATGGAAGAAAATTGACGACCTAAATGGCAAGAAGTGTCAAGATTTTCACCGACACTCAAGGTATATTGGGTTCAGCAGGACTCTCTTGTCCTGGAAAAAGGTCGGTTAAAGAGAGTTCTTGAAAACGATGATGGTTCCGGGATGATAAGACTGCTAGTTATCCCTAAAATGAGAGTAGCTGAAGTATTGAAGAAGTTACACGACAGTCCATCGGGAGGTCATCTGGGAGTGAAGAAAACCCTTCAGCGAGTTCGTGACAGGTTTTATTGGATGAACAGCTCCGACGATGTGAAGAATTTGTGTAACAAATGTATGATTTGTGCTACGAGTAATGGGCCACATCGCAAGAGAAAGGTACCTATGAAACAGTATAATGCTGGAAGCCCTTTCGAAAGGATTGCCTTAGACGTCGCTGGACTATTTCCGACGACAGAAAATGGTAGCAAATACATACTGGTTGTAATGGATTATTTCACAAAGTGGGTAGAAATTTACGCTATCCCGAACCAAGAGGCCACAACTGTCGCGGATGTATTCGTAAAAGAATGTATCAGTCTATATGGAGTGCACAGTGACCAGGGAAGAAAATTCGAAAGCCGTCTATTCCAGGAGATTTGCGACAAGCTGGGAATGAAGAAGACCAGGACAAGAGCATTACATCCACAGTCAGATCGAATGGTCGAGAGAATGAACAGGACTATTGGAAAATACCTGTCCAAAGTAGTTTCCTGCCATCAGAGAGATTGGGACCAGTATTTTCCCCTATTCGCATTGGCTTATCGATCTGCCGTCAATGAGTCCACGGGTGAAACACCTGCGAAAATCCTGTTTGAACGTGAAATGAGGCTTCCTTGTGACCTGGAATTTGGCTGTCGGCCTGGAGAAGATCTAGCAGGAGAAGACTACGTGATCCAATTGAGAAGAAGGCTGGACGATATTCATGAATTAGTTCGAACAAATCTTCAAGTTGCCAGCGACATAATGAAAAGTCGGTACGACACGCAGGCCACAGAAGGCGGTTTTAAAAAAGGTGTCAAAGTATGGTTACACAACCAGACGAGGAGAAAAGGATTTACTCCAAAATTACAAAAATCCTGGGAAGGTCCATACTAAATCAAGAAAAGGATCAATGATGTTATATATCGCATAAGCAGGATCCCCAAAACCGGCTAGCGCCATTCGAAGGAGACCATGACCTAGAGAAAGGAGTAAACCATATTCGAGATGTGTCTGACCCTACCTTCGATGAATTTATGGGCGCGTATGGAGGTACCGGGAAAGCTAGATATGGAGTCACTTCCGAACAACGACAAGATTTGTTCACTCTCCCGGAAGATTATTCACTGGCATACAACATCTCCGCCCTTATCAAGAACGCACGAGGGTTGGCATCCGTCTTTTGAAAGAAGTTCGAGCTATTAGAAAAACTTGAAGACCAGGTTTCAGCCCCTGGCAAGACACTGAAACTGAAACATAATTCGCGGTACATCTTCTACGTGGTAACTAAAAATGAATTTCAAGATCGATCTAACTACCGCGATGTGTGGGAAGCACTTCGAAACATCCGAGACCATGTGTTAGAATCCAGCGTGAAGAAACTGGCTATGCCTAAGATAGCGAGTAACCAGTTGGATTGGCGCGTCATCAAGAACATGGTAGATGTTATCTTCCAAGATACCGGTGTCCAGATATTAATTTGCAGCTACAACCCCCGATATCAGTATTCGATGAAGAAGGTGCCCTGCTATTTTATAAGATCGGGAAGTGTAGAAATGGGGCCAGTTGCCGATTCAAACATCCAGTCTCGACTAGACAAAAGTTCCAGGAGGAACTTCCATTTAAGGAGGGGGTAATGTTTCGCAAAAGCACACTGGTATAGTTCCTGAATCCGACTCTGTCTAAGCCATGTATGAAAGTTAAAATTATGGCGGATGCGCAGGGATTTCTTAGAACTGTTTACGACTGTGAATATCTTATGTAGACATTGTTATATAGAAAATGCCAGAAAGCCAATTGTTTTTTTGTGAGCCACAATCTAGAATTCCCTAGTAAAAAAGGCACTAATATATAAAGGACCGACTAGGGAGAATTAGTTTAGTTGATAAAGTGATCTCGTCAAAGAAATAGCGAACAGTAAAGTGTTGATATAAATTAATAATTAAGGTTGTGTGTATATAAATTAAATTTAAGTAAATAGTTAAGTGTATATATATTAAGTGTTAGTGAGTAGTTTAATGTTTAAATAAATTCGTAAGTAGGCATACCGTGTGTTTAAAGTTTATCCTACCCGTTTACTGTTTAAATAAATAAGAAAAACATTACTATATTGCGGGTGGGTTGCCTAAAAAATTCCTGGCCAGACCATGATTAATTAGAAATTGGAAGATTACTTTTTATTAAACATTGCACTCATTATTTTAACCGGTAAATTTAATACCAAGAGAAAGAATGAAGCCTATAGAATATACAAACGCCGAATTGTTTATTTTTTTCCTGGCGTATCTACTGGGTTGGCAGGTATAAACAGTCAGTATTGAAACAGAGTCGGCTTCAGGGACATGTTGTGTTAATTAAAATTCAAAAATTATAAATAACTGCTTACTCAGCGTTTGTATAACTTATAGTCTTCATTCTTTCTGTTGGTATTAATTTTTTTCATTCAACTCGTGAGTGCAATGTCTAATAAAAAGTCATTTTTCAATTTTTAATTAATCATCGTCTGATCAGGAAATTTTTAGGCAACCCACTCGCAATATATTTTTTAACATTTTAAATTTGATACAAAATACTTTTCATCCATTAAACAGATGGGTGAAGGTCGTTTCAAATTCGAATCTTAGACTTTGACTTATACTGCTAATATTACTGTATCATGCGCATATCGAATATTGCAAATGGGGATTCCGTTTACATTAATTCCAAAGTATAACTCGGTGAATACTTTTTCTACGTAAAAGTTAAGCAACATAAGATACACCCTTGGCGACCGTCTTTTTTAATTTCAAAAGCTTCAGTTGTCCCGGCGTCACTTATTTGAATTTCTACTTTCTGATGCTAATTACCGACTAGTTTTATATATTTTCCATTCAGTCCCAAATCACTAAGGTATGTTGTAAGAATACCTAACCTAGCCTAACCGTTGTCAAATACCTGCTCATAATCGAGGAAACACATGAAGACATATTTTCCTTGATCCTGGTAGTTTTATGATTATAATGAGGGAACGTAAAAGTGAAATATCATTCTTCTACATGAACAAGTATACATAACCTTATCAGGTATTATTTTTATAGTTGGTCCGGGAAATCTTTTCCCATCCGTCATTAATATCTGATAACATAACCGACAAATGTCAAATTATTTTGGTCTGTTCTTCACTATTAATAGAAATAGATATACGACTTAAAAATTATGTCGGTTATGTTATCAGATATTAATGACGCATGGGAAAAGATTCACCGGATCAACTGTATAAATACCTCAAGTATAAGTTTTAAGAAGCTTCTAATACTTACAAATTCTCTGATTTTTATATATTTGTCTACATTTATTCATATATTCTTATGGATAATTGTATATTATACACTTTGTGACATTGAAAATGCAACAAGTAAACATCCATATATTAGACTTCTAAACACAAGTCGAAAAAATCGAAGTCTTATATTTCGGCTTCTGGAGTCCGTACGTCCGTCCGTTTTAAGCATCAGCCGACGACCGGTAAATGCTAGAGCTTCGATATAAACGGATTTGGAATTACCAAAGTCTGAAACTTCTTCAATGGAGGACCCGCGCATGGAGTCTCTGCAATCGCGGACTACAAGACTGTTTTTACATAAACAAAATAGAATAAAATAGTTCAAAATATCGCCTTTAATGTCGATAAGTATTATAAAATATCCTAGTTGGTGCGAATATGGCTTGTGTTTGTCAAATTCAAAGTGACAGTGTCAAAAATAACAATTGCGAAAAATATGGCATAACAAGGGTGAGTAGGATTAGTTATTTTTTAATGTACTTAGGATTTAGTTCTAATAAAGTAAATAAAATGAAGTTTGAAAGCAAAACATTTTTTAAATTACCATCTGACATTAGGTACAAATTTTTCGAACTTTCTTATAAATCCAATAATCAAAGATTGTGTGAAGATAATTTTGATAATGAGACATTTGTGATTGCCTAGGGTAGTCAGGGGGTAGGACATGAAGGGCTGTTTGATTAGAATTGCCTTTATTCAGATTTCGTTACAGTTATGTTGGAAATAAAATTAAATAAACTCTTTCGTAGGAATAATAAAACTATGTACAATAAAATTCTATATACAACTATGTACAAAGCGTCTAGCTTCTGGTCCACGCTGTTTCAATCTTGGCCGGCGGTCGCCGGTTGGGGTGGTCGGCTTCTACAAATCTCACGTACTTCGCCTCTAAAGTACTCTGCGGTGTATTCTGGGTTTAATAAGGGTCGTTCTTCTGATATCTACGACTTCTGGGATCTAGCCACGTCTTCTCTGGATTATCTACAATGGCTAGGGTCTAGGTGCCTCCCCCCACGATCAATACTCAGCGGGGTTCGGTAGGGTGGGAACACAGTACTATCTAAAGAGAAAAACAACAATGACTTAACTCTGATGGTATATGATATAATATAATAATGTTATTTGTTCGGCACTCAAATATAACTCACGAGGGTTCCTAAATACAATCGCCCTCTTTTCCAGTTAACGTCCGGTAAGGACAACGGAGATCATTCGTCAGAGAAAGTGGCTAGGGTTTTCTTTAATATATTTCATGGACTGATATTGAAAATATTTCCCCCTGATTATAGTGTAAACAAACGATTAGCATAAATAAATATCTCGGAATAAAACATTAGAAAGCAATAATTGATACAAACTTTGGAGAGTGTGATGGGAGTAATTTACCTGTCTCCGGGTTATATGGGGGATGTACCCCTCGCAAAAATCCCTTGAATAAAGCTTTATAGTTATAAGAAAAAGAACAATTTATGAAGCATAATCTCACTGATTACGGTAGTATATGGTTCAAGCTTCAGTAGTACACCAATACTTCGCGGTGATCACTAGAAATCACTGTCAACACGCGGGCCGTCGTAAATACTTTGAGACGAGTTAGTTATTCAAAACATCAAATGTAGCTGTGTTTTTGTGCGTCGTTTACTTGCCCTTCCTTTTATGTTTTTTATTTTTGTAATTGCAGGTTAACTTTAATTAAATTTCTCTATGCTAAGTTGCATAATTCGTTTGTATTTTTATGATATTCTCAGCATCTATCTTTTTTTATTTCGACTTATTTTCGTGACTTCCTTTTTGAATCACTTTAATTATAACTATAATTAGAAACTATAACAGAGACTAAATAGTAGGTATATTGTTTAACGAGTGACGAAAGTAGCATTTGCTGCAACGAGAGAACAGTTTATCAAACGAGACTCGGCCGAGTTTGATAATATTGTCAAGTTGCAGAAAACGCTTTTCGACAAGTAAAACACTATACTTTTTCTATAACCATGGATTACTGCATAGGATGTACAAGAAGTTTGAAAGAGTTGAATTATCTTTAAAGGGATCTCGACGAAATGTGCTATGTGCTATACTTGTTTTGGCATCTACCTTTATAATATAATTCTAAACTTTTGCCATATACATAGGTACTGTATAAAATCCTAAAAATGAAATCTAAGACTGCAACAATAATTTTATTTAATTCATAATTTAAAAACTTTGAATAACTCAACGATTTAAAATATGATATTGCCACCCCTTACTTTCGTCACTAGTGACGAAAGTTAACGTTATGGGATACTCTATCACTGGTGTCGGAAACTGACGTTTTCGGTTGAAGTAAAAGGTGACGAAATTTGTTGATTTTTAAATGGTTGACATACCTTGTTTCGCTCTATCTCTCTCTCTCTCTTTTTAAACCACAGAGAAAGTAATGTGTAGTATTGTCACAACAGAACAACCGAATTGTTACTCAACAGAAAAAGCTATTTACTTTTGAAGTTTAATTATGCCTTAGTATTTTATAGATTATTATGTTGAAAACAAGTTTGCAGTGATTTATTTTTATTAATTATCAATAAAAGACAAACATAGTAACGACACCAAAATTCTAAAATTTAGTAAACAATAAATTTATGACAAAAATATTGTATTGTTGTAATGTTTTTCTTATTTATTTAAACGGTAAATGGATGGGATACATTTTAAACACACGGTATGGCTAGTTACTAATTTATTTAATTACTAAACTAAACACTAACACTTAATTTATATATACTCAGTATATTCACTTAATCTAATTTATATAAACACTTAAGTGATTTATATTCACTTATTCACTTGCTTATCTCACGATGTCAAATTATCAACTGAACTCATCCGCTGATCGTTCCTTTATTTATATTACTTTCTTTTTTACTAGAAAATTCCGGACTGCGGCTTACTCAAAAACAAATGGCTTTCTGGCATTTTCTAGATAAGACTGGTCACAAAAACAATGTTTAGATAAGATAATCGTAAACAGTTATAAAAAAACCTGCGTATCCGCCATACTTTTAATTTTCATACCTGGCTTATACAGAGTCGGATTTAAGGTCTATACCAGTGTGCTGTTTCGTAACATTACCCCCTCCTTAAATTGAAGTTCCTCCTGGAACTTTTGTGTAGCCGAGATTGGATGTTTGAATCGGCAACTGGCCCCATTTCTACACTTTCCGTTCTTATATAAATAGCAGGGCACCGTCTTCATCGGGATACGGATATCGGGGGTTGTAGCTGCAAATTAATATCTGGACACCGGTATCTCGAAAGGTAATCTCTACCATGTTCCTGATAACTCGCCAATCGAACTGGTTACTCGCTATCTTAGGCATAGCCAGTTTCTTCACGCTGGATTCTAACACATGGTCTCGGAGGTTACGAAGTGCTTCCCACACATCGCGGTAGGTAGATCGATCTTTAAATTCATCTTTTGTTACCACGTAGAAGACGTACCGCGAATTATGTTTCAGTTTCAGTGTCTTGCCAGGGGCTGGAATCTGGTCTTCAAGTTTTTCTAATTGCCCGAACTTCTTTCGTAAGACGGTTGCCAACCCTCGTGCGTTTTTGATACGTGCGGTGACGTTGTATGCCAGTGAATAATCTTCCGGGAGAGTGAAAAAATCTTGTTGTTGTTCCGAAGTGACTCCATATCTAGCTTTCTCGGTACCTCCATACGTGCCCATCAATTCATCGAAGGTAGAGTCAGACACATCTCGAATAAGGCTTACTCCTTCCTCCAGGTCAGGGTCTCCTTCGAATGACGCTAGTCGGTTTTGGTGAACTACTTTTGGTTATGCTTTGGCTTATGCGATATATAACATCATTGATCCTTTTCTTGATTAAGTATGGACCTTCCCAGGATTTTTGTAATTTTGAAGAAAATCCTTCTCTCCTCGTCGGGTTGTGTAACCATACTTTGTCCCCTTCTATAAAACCACCTTCTGTGGCCTGCGTGTCGTACCGACTTTTCATTCTGTCGCTGTTAACTTGGAGATTTGTTCGAACTAATTCATGAATATCGCCCAGCCTTCGTCTCAATTAGATCACGTAGTCTTCGTCTGCTAGATCTTCTCCAGGCCGACAGCCAAATTCCAGGTCACAAGGAAGCCTCATTTCACGTCCAATCAGAATTTTCGCAGGTGTTTCACCCGTGGACTCATTGACGGCAGATCGATAAGCCAATGCGAATAGGGAAAGATACTGGTCCCAATCTCTCTAATGGCTGGAAACCACTTTGGACAGGTATTTTCCAATAGTCCTGTTCATTCTCTCGACCATTCCATCTGACTGGGGATGTAATGCTCGTCTTCTTCATTCCCAGCTTGTCACAAATCTCCTGGAATAGGTGGCTTTCGAAATTTCTTCCCTGGTCACAGTGGACTTCCAAGGGCACTCCATATCGGCTGATAAATTCCTTCACCAATACATCCGCGACAGTTGTGGCCACTTTGTGGAATAATCCATTACAACCAATATGTATTTGCCACCATTTTCGGTCGTCGGAAATGTTCCAGCGATGTCTAAAGCAATCCTTTCGAGAGGGCTTCCAACATTATACTGTTTCATAGGTGCCTTTCTCTTGCGATGTGGTCCATTACTCGTAGCACAAGTCGTACATTTCTTACACCAGTCCCTCACATCGTCGGAGCTGTTCATCCAATAAAACCTCTCACGGATACGCTGGAGGGTTTTCTTCACTCCAAGATGACCTCCCGATGAACTGTCGTGTAACATCTTTAGTACCTCAGCTACTCTTGTTCTCGGAAAAACTAGCTGTCTCCTCATCTCGGAACCATCATCGTTTTCGAGGACTCTTTTCAGCAGCCCTTCTTCCAGGACAAGTGAGCACCACTGAGCCCAATACGCCTTGAGTGTCGGTGAAAATCTTGACACTTCTTGCCATGTAGGTCGCCGATTTTCTTCCTTCCACTGCCGAATCTTCTTTAGGCAAGGATCATTCTCCTGATCCGCTCTGATCTTGGTGGGTGACCATTCTTCATTGACTACAGTAGTTCTTGAAACTGCAGCTTCCCTAGATTCCGCCTTGTTGCAGTGGGAGCAGTCTGTTGGGCACGGTCGTCTGGACAGGGAGTCGGCTTTTCGGTGCCTCACACCGGCTCGATGTTCGATCACTCCACCAATTCCGACGTCGCTTGCGTCAGTGACAAGAATAAAGTCTCCCTCTGGTAAAGAGTACCCTAATATCGGCGTCGTGGTTAAATGCTTCTTCAAGGTATCAAAAGCCGTTTGACAGTCTTCGTCCCATTGGAAAGCTCTTGCTTCTTCTGTAAGTCGCGTTAGAGGCTTGGCGATATCTCCAAACTTCCTGATAAATCTTCTATAATGCGTGCCAAGTCCAAGGAAACTCCTAATTTGATGTTTGTCGGTTGGTTGCGGCCATTGCTGAATAGAAGCAATTTTCTCTGGATCCACCGCCACTCCTTCATTGCTCACTATTTGACCTAGATAGTTGACTCGGTTTTGGAACAGCTGACATTTCTTCGGGTTTAACATGAGCTGGGCAGCTTGGAGTCGTTTGAATACGTCTTCCAAATTCTTCAGATGTTCATCAAATGTCTTCCCCAGTACTACGATGTCGTCCAAATAGACCAGGCATGTCTTCCAAGACAACGCTCTCAAGACATTTTCCATGAGTCTTTCAAATGTCGCAGGCGCATTACAGAGCCCGAATGGCATGACGTTGAATTGCCATAATCCAGATCCGGTGGTAAAAGCAGTCTGCTCTTTATCTTCTGGGTCCATTTCCACTTGCCAATAACCAGACTTCAGGTCCAAGGTGGAAAACAGTTTGCTACCGGCCAAAGTGTCTAGCGTATCGTCAATTCGAGGCAGAGGATAGCTGTCTTTCTTCGTCACGTTGTTAAGCTGGCGATAATCCACGCAGAATCTCGTAGTTCCATCCTTTTTCTTGACGAGCACTACTGGAGACATTCATGGACTAGTAGATGGTTCTATTACTTTTTCTTCTGCCATATCTCGAATTATTTTTTCAGCTTCCTCTCTCTTCTCTCGTGGAAGTCTTCGAGCTGATTGTCTAATTGGCTTAGCATTACTGAAAATAGCTCTGAATACATTTTAAATGTCGCTCTATAAGCGTCTACGAGCTTACTTCTATCAAAATCCAAGGGAAGGTATATGAAATATTTTTTAATTGGAGAAGGACAAAGAACGTATTAAGAACAGATGACAATATAATGCTAGCATGTTTTTGAGAAAATTAGCTAATTTTATATATACTTTAAAGGGCTTTTCATTCAATGTCTTTTATTATTTTGGGCAAAAGCTCTTAGGGCATCCAGTTGATAGTCAACATATTCCATGCTAAAAAGTACTAAACAAATAAACGAAAATGTGGATCAATCACAATACAAAAAACTACTTGCCTTTTTCAAACGTCTAAATGACGCAAATAAATCAATAGATTTGATAATGAAAAACGTCACAAACTATTTAAATGAGGCTCCACACGATAAGTTCTTACTAATGAAAGTGGTACTAATATTTGGTGTGAATGGGGCATGTCGGGGTCGAGAATTATGTAACAGTACAAGACATAGAAGATATGAAATTTATCATAAGTATTCACGATTAAGACCTAAACTGGTAAAACACAATAGATTTTTCATTTACTGTAATCACGGTAAATGCACAATACAACCAGTTGGCATCAACAGTTTTGCATAAATTCCCCAAAAAGTTGCTGAATATTTAAAACTTCCAAGGGCTTTTCGGAAACAATGATCATAATCGATATGTTTGGATCCTTTCAAATCGAGTGTAATGGTGGGTAAATGCGTTCAGCTGACGGGTTGTTTCGTTTGTTTTTGTTTTCGTTAACCTAAAAGTTATTAATTCTTTAAACCACGTAGTTGACAGGTTGCTAGGGTTGCGGATTTTTTTCCTTTTTGGCTTTTCGATATAAGAAATAGGTAGCTTATTGATAATAAAATTTTGTTTCTGTTTTCAACAACCTAAGAAGTTATTAATTATTTAAGCCACGTAGTTGGCAGCATGCTGGGGCTTGCGGTTTTGGTAATTTTTGCTTGTTACTATTAAAATTCAGTGAAAAACAAATTATACCTTTACACAATGAGCATAGAGAGAAGTACATGAAAAATAGAAAAATCAAAGCACAAAACTAAAATAATAAAGATAAAATGTTTTTGTAGGCTAAGTTTTAAGTTTGACATTTCCACAGAAAACAGAACGTGTCGTTCGGAAACTCTGATGAAAATCTCGTTCTGGGCTAGGATCCGCAATCAGCTGAAAGGTGATCTTCTGATACAAGATTGCCGTTTCCGAAAAAACCTTCAGATGCATTCAGTTACATTGGCCATTGCTTGAGAACTTCAGCCACCTTCTTTGCTGACAGAGGGGCTGACATTCAACTACTTAAAAGGAATGGAAGACGGCAGTAAACTAATGTGGCTGAATGGTATATCGACTAAAGCATTCCCATTAAGTTAAAAATTTAGTGCCAATTTATTAAATGATTTTGAATCTAGTAAGATAGCACATTTTAAGATAATTTGCCTTGTATACTGGGTACATATAGAATGCATTTGACGAGACAAAATTCCACCTTAAGCTGCAGTCGTATGCAAGAACTTGTCAAAACCAATCGGCATTAATCTTCGTTCTACGCCGTTGGTCGTTACTAAGCGACGTAGATAAATAAGGCAGAATTTGGTTTCTGCGATTGTCAATGTTCCAATTGGATATCCCAAGAGTATTCTACTTCCAAGATTCAAGCAAGAAGACGCAATCGCAGTTCGTGCAACTACGTCAACTGTTCCAGATGTTACGATATCGAAAAATGTTGCGGAGGGGAAGGGGGATCTCTCTGTTACCACTGATATAAATCTTAATGTTAATAAGTAATTTTTGAATAAACTTCATTCAATTGTAACTATATTTCTCTAGTTAAATGAACTAACTTTATTCAACACGTGGATAATATATTGGTTAATACGCTTCAGAAGAGTGAATCAAAGTCCAATTATAAGGTGACTGTGGATAAAATATATTGATGTTTACTAGGTTTTCAATGTGACAGTATATTGAGTAAATAAACATTATTAATAAGTATTATTATTATTACTAATAAACGGCCATACGGCCTAAAGCAACTTTGCAAATCTGTTCCCACCGTTATCTTTTGAATAAAAGATTTTGGTATGATTTTTAACTATTTCATTATTTTATTGTAGGTTAGTTACGGTATTCAATTATTCGGACTAAGCAAACGTTCAGTGCTAGAAAAAGTATGGGACGAAAACGGTGAGATTCATCGTCAGGATAAATCGGTTGGTACGCACAATTTTAAATTCATTGGTATGGACATAACCGTGCCGGATATTCCTGTTAAAGAAATCCGTAATATTCAAGAAGCTCGAGACTTATTTACTCATACACACAAGTGGTTGAAGCGAGCTCGTTTATTTTACACTCTACGAGAGTACCCTTTGCAGTACGTCAATATTATTCTCGAATTAAGCGAATTGTACAAATACCTCGCTTCTTACGAAAAGGATATCGATTCTCAGTATGACGTGCACAAAAAGAGATTCGAAACGTTGGAAATGTTGAGTACGGTAGTACGAGAAGTACGACCCAGTTGTTACGCCACTGTGTGCATGGAAATTATTAGAGAAATCATGGATGTGCAGATAGAAATGATGCATTTAAATCTGAGGAGAATATTTAATCCGACGGAAGATGGGCACTTAACTGATCATCAAGTAAAGAAAAGAATGGACACGATACATACTTTCACTGCGAAAATTGAGAGGTTATGTAACATCGAAAACGAAAGGGACGCGTCTCTAATTAGAGAAATGAACGAAGAACAGGAAGAATCATCTTCATCTGATATTGAAATTGGAGGAAGTAGAAGTAAGGAAACAGAAAGAAGCACTGACGTAAGTGAAGAACAATTGAATCCAACAAAAAAAAGTTTAGGTGTTGGACAAGGCGAAGGAAAACGAAAAAAGTGAGAATATTTCGACATAAATTGTTTTACAAATGTTGATTATATAAAAATTGGTGGTTTGAATACATTTTTCTACGATTGTTGAGTGGTGTTATTATTTACGAATTTTAGAACGCAAATTTCGAAAAACTTGTAGGTACCTAATATTTTTCCCGTTAAAAATAAAGATTATCTCAAATTCTATGTCTAACAATTCATTATGTTTATACAGGGCGATTCCTTGTGAGTTCCAATTAGACAATATTACTTTTCATGACATGACAAGCGCAAGCGCAGCCGCAATTTTGAAAGAGCGGGAGTTTAAAAGTTTCGTACTGTTTTGTACAATAATAGCTGGGAATGCAATACTATCTCCACAAACAAATCCGTCATAAATACAAATTATTGATGGTGCGGTACTTATTGAGAAACTAGTTGAAGCGTATATGTAATTGTAAACGACTAAAATGTGGTTAAAGTGTTATGGGCGTTCTCAAAAAGGCAAAATACGTCTGCTAGTTGAGATGTTAGCTGTCAATACAATCTATTATCTAAATGAAATAATGTAAATAATAATCTAGATAACATTAGGTAAATAATTTTATCCTACTAACCATAATTTATTGTTAGGACATGTAGAAACACTCTTAATATTAGCACCTGGGTTGATAATGAGTGTTATTAATAATATTAAAATGGAAAATTCTGATTTAAACATATTATACTTTTAATCATAAGATTCCGCGTGTATATTAACCTTCCATTACTCGCGCCAAATTTTGGTACTTAATAACTCGCGCACGGTCTAGGAGACCGGGTAATGAATTAAGTAATTTCTGAGCTTACTTATTACTTTGTGAAGGATTTTAGGGTTATTTCATCATTTTGGGACAGAATAAAAGTCATTTATTAGGTTAGTTACAAAAAATATATTAGGCAAAAAAACAGAACTGAGAAATTGCATAACATAAAGATAACAAAAAAAATTAACTTATATTTTCATAACACGCATTACACATAGGACGAATATGTTCTAAACACAGATATTTTGCACAATTTTGACAAAAGTACTTCGTCTTTCTGTTTTTCTGCCAGGTACAGACTGCACAGCGGCCGACGGTTCCAGGGGTTCTTACTGGGGGCTCATCTCCAGCTGGGACTCCACACACTTCTTGTAACCTGCTTCTTAGGCTCCTTGGCAAATTGGCAGATATAGCTCTTTCTTTTTGATAATCATACAAAAGGGCCATGGAGAGCTTAAGAAGAAATTCCTTTCGAGGCGTTGTTGAATCGGGATTGTTTCCATTATAAATGACATTTGCATTTATCCCAGCTACGTTCAGCATGCTATAAAAGGGGACCATTGGCCATCGTCTGGTACCACGAGCACAATTATATTGAGCACACAATTTATCGACCATGTCGACCCCTCCTTTGGTGTCATTATAAGTCATTATCATTTCTGGCTTATTCGTACGAGGGTCAATGTCATCTCCAAAATGCATTGTTGAAATGAGAAGTACATTTTTACCTTTTTTTGGAATAAATGAAACCAGTGTTGTATTGTTGCAAAACCCAAACATTGAGGAACCGCTCGGTCGGCCTGTATTCTGTACAAATTCCAAAGGAAGCTATCTCTTGTTCTTTCGAATGGTTCCTAGAAGGGTTAATTTCTTTTCTTTTAGACTTTCCGCAAGTTCCATACTGGTAAACCAGTTATCTGTGGTGACGTTTCTATTCGTACCATAGATATGCTGAGAAAGTCTTTCTACTACTGATTTAGCAGTCGTTTCTTTTTGAAACGGGCCTTCTGGCTGCTTACCCACATAAACTTCCATGTGACTGGTGTAAAACATATGAGAATTAGAGAGTGCAAAAATTTTTATGCCATACTTATTTGGCTTGTTGGGTATATATTGCCTGAAGCTACAATTAGCTTTAAATGCTTCAAGCTTTTCGTCTATGGTTACATGCGCGGAATGTGAGTAACACTTTTTTTGGTTATCGTTAAATTTTTCAAACAAAAGTCTGATCGGTGCCAATTTATCCATTTGGACCCTTTCTTGTCTTGTATTTATATCGTCAAAACGAAGGCATCTCATCAGGAATTGGAATCGTATTCTATTCATTCCCAGGCGAAAAGCTTCAACGCCACTACCATCTGTTCTCCAAAGGTCGCCCAGATTCATATGATTAGCTTTTCTGACTCCAGCAAGATATAGGATGCCAATTAGTGATTTTATTTCTATGAGATTAGTAGTTCTCACGTCTCTTTCCCTCGAAAAGTTTTGAGCGATGCTATTAATTTTTATATTGGTGCAAACTACAATGATATTCAGCATTTCTTCGTCAAACAAGCACAGCCAAATATCGAGAGGAGACTTTTTGGATTTTGCGTAAGCTTTCACCCCTGGCAATTGCAAAACAATATTTGCACTAAGTGTTCTAATATTTTTTGGTGGAAAATGTTTTTTCCACTGTGTTACCTTGTCTTTTCCTATAAATACTGCATCTCTGGTAACAGGAACAGGTACATAGTCACCTCCACCATCCTCAAATTCTTGCTCAGTGTCACTGTTTTCTGATCTCTGTTCTATGCTATCTATGTCCCCTTGCTCATCATCATCATCATTTCCATAATCTTCATCAGTTTCAACTTCTTCAAACAATCTCAAAAGTCTTGCTTGCTCCGTTTTGTAGTTCATATCTATAATAAAAATAGAAAATTGATTTCCAAAAAATTACAACCAAGAAAACACACGTTTCTATATGCAACGAGATATTTCAACTATTATTTCATGACACACCTTATATTAGCATTATAGTATCAGAAATTTTCGTAAAAAAATGTAGAAAAGTCTAAAAAACTTACCGGTATTATTTATGAAATCTTTTCAGCGACAGTTAAAATTAGTTACTTAAATACTCGCACCCGGTCTACTACACCGTGTTAAAGCACCACTTCCGTAAAACACTTTCTATCAACTAATAAATGAGTGGGATGTTCGTTGAGTATGTACTGGAAAGGTACATGGAGGGGGAACGATGCTTAGCCAATGAAGTCGTAATTACGTCATATTGAATATTGGACCGGTCTGAGAGACCGTGCGCGAGTAATGGAAGGTTAAGTACATCTATATATTGCAAGTAAGGTTTAGGGAAATTCAAAAAATAATATATATACTATGCATTGGTTTCAAATAATTTATAACATGTATCACTCTCACTTACACACTCCATAACAACACCGTTTTATTTTTATTTTTCATACAGATAATAAAGTCGACATGAAAAATTTACTTTTTAATTAAGATACTCATTATTTTAATTTTCTCTTAATTTTATTTTCAATAAGTATTATTTGTTTAATGTTTGTTAATTTTAACTAATTGTACACTGTAATTTAACATGTTTATTTACAAAACAGTACGAAAAAGATGGCTGAACTGCACGCATGCGCACAACAAATAATTGTGATGAAAAGGTCTATACAGAGAACGTGACAGTTAAAATCTGAAAATTTGAGGGTTCACAAAATATGCTATTCACGCGATGTAAGATAGCAGTTTTATATAACGCGTCACTTGAGTATTGTCCCTAGATCTTTTTTCAGCAAGGGCTATTAAGAAAACTATATCAAAAAAAGTTCTCTTTAAATCCTTTTTCAATAATATTTTCAGTAGTAATATCACAAGAGAGTGAGAATAAATTGAAAATAATTTAACAGATTTTAGAAAGCTTGATGCAATGGAAACAAGTTTGTGAAAAGGCCTGGAGAATCATTATTATCTAATTTATCGAACTCTCGTGTGGTAGAGTTTTAAACATTCTTAATATTTTGTGTAGTTATGTAGACGTTCATGAAATCGAAAATGACTCAAAAATTTTAAAAAGAAATTTATATAATAATGTAGCTTTAACCACATTTTTATCAGGACATAGAAAACCGTTAGGTACAACTATTAGATGCATGAAACCAAATAATTGGGCCGAAGCTTTACGATATGTTTTAAAAGAAGACATTGTACACTATTCAATTCAATTGAAATTAATAAATAAATAAATCATATATATATATATATATATATATATATATACATATATATATATATATATATATATATATATATATATATATATATATATATATATATATATATATATATATATAAAGAGCAAACAACAAGTGTTATCATGGGAAAGCACGCAAAAATAAAGAGGTTACTGAAGAGGAGTGGTAACCGTAAACATGCATGTTTCTAGCTCATTAGCCTTCATCAGTACGGTATAACCAAGTATGGATGTGAAACTTGGGAGCAACGACGTTGAATGAAACATGGAAGAACACAAAGAACGGAAAATAACAGGACAACCAAACGTACATTTGTGCCATCAATTGGAAGATTCCGATTTTGGAACAACAACCAATATCAACACGGAGACGCATAAAGCCCTCCTGCCTGGAAAAAACCAACCCAAGGTACAGAAACAAGATCAAAAATGGATCATGCGTGAATTTAACAAAAACAAAGAGCAAACAACAAGTGTTATCATGGGAAAGCACGCAAAAATAAAGAGGTTACTGAAGAGGAGTGGTAACCGTAAACATGCATGTTTCAGTAACCTCTTTATTTTTGCGTGCTTTCCCATGATAACACTTGTTGTTTGCTCTTTGTTTTTGTTAAATTCACGCATGATCCATTTTTGATCTTGTTTCTGTACCTTGGGTTGGTTTTTTCCAGGGAGGAGGGCTTTATGCGTCTCCGTGTTGATATTGGTTGTTGTTCCAAAATCGGAATCTTCCAATTGATGGCACAAATGTACGTTTGGTTGTCCTGTTATTTTCCGTTCTTTGTGTTCTTCCATGTTTCATTCAACGTCGTTGCTCCCAAGTTTCACATCCATACTTGGTTATACCGTACTGATGAAGGCTAATGAGCTAGAAACATGCATGTTTACGGTTACCACTCCTCTTCAGTAACCTCTTTAATTTTGCGTGCTTTCCCATGATAACACTTGTTGTTTGCTCTTTGTTTTTGTTAAATTCACGCATGATCCATTTTTGATCTTATATATATATATATATATATATATATATATATATATATATATATATATATATAATTATAAATAAAAGAATCCGTACAAACATTTATAAACGAATGTCAAATTTGCCACCAAAGCAAATATGAACGAAATCCAGTGCATATGCAATTAAATATCGATAGTATTTCTAAATACGCTCAAGCACAGAATTCAAAAATTTCGTGTTAACAGAACTACTGAGCCTTCATAAAATTCAAGTTCATTTTACCTCTCCCAATCATCCTCAATCCAACGGTCAAATATAAAGACTCCATTTAACTCTAATAGAGCATATACGACTCCTAAATACTCAAGGTTTCTCAAAAACCCCAATTAGAATGAAAATGTTACATGCTATACTTGGTTACAATCATTCGATTCATTCCAGTACAAAAATGAAACCGATAGATATAGTCAACGGACATATTAATAATAATGATGTTTATAACATTGAGATAAATAAAATACTCTTAAATGATTAGATCAACAATCACAAAGAAAAAACAAAATTATTGTACTCAAAAATTAAATCCGACTTAATTAATCGAAAAGAAAAAATTACTTCTAAGCTAAATACAAATCGAGACAAACCGGAAATATTTAAACCTAGTCAAAAAGTATATGTAAGAAAACACATACGACAAAACACGCTAATAAACACACTTTACCAATCAAACTAAAAACCGTCAACCTTGCACATAAATCGAGATAAGGTACATATGGACAATTTGAGACGTCCCAGGAAAAAACCTGAGAAATAGAAATTTATGTACGATACTTTCACACAACTTTCACTCGTGATATTAAGACAATGATTTAGAATGTAGAATTTTGCTTTATTTCAGATTTTCTGTTATGCTAAGCAACCGAAGATGATTGATAGCTTAGATATTTCAGTTCAGGAAGATGAAATTATGCCACCTACAAATTTACAATTGCATAGCAATATCGACACAATTTGGATGTTGATCCATGCTCTGCAATTACTAAATCTTCCAATGTGGGTTGGATACAATTGTTTGATAATAATACAAAGCAACTAATTTCTTATCTCACTCCTATAAATGCAATAACGACTAACACATTAGTTATTTTGTAAACTTTGAAACAAAGCCAGAGAATTTGTGAAGAAGTTGAACAATCTTCTATTCAGGTTACTTACGATCTTGCAATTGCAAAAGTAGCCTTACAGATTCATGCTACCGAAGCACCTAGTTTGACAACATATTTATACATTTGGGGCCGTTCAATATTATGATGTCATACTTCAAGGCTATAAGAAAATTTTGCTAGCGTCGCGGTTAGTTGGTGGATTTTTAGAAGGAAAACATTGCAATAGATGTAAAAGGTGAGTTCGGTCCTGGCATCTATCACTGATACAGATAAATTGTCAGCTCTAAACAAATTAATATTTAAACAGTGGTCTATCGTGTTTTCAAACATATACTGCATTTAATATAGGTACAACATATTAGTGTACTTAACCATATACGTAAGTACGTTTTTCGATATCTAAACGTAAACATCAATTTGAATAACCTAACCTGCAAGTTTCTTTTGGAACTATCTCGAACAAAAAGAGTCAAACCACAGCATTAGGCTGTGGTCAAACCTCTACTCTTATCAGTACCGATATGTTCGACGAAACTCGAAGAACAGGTCCGTATTCAGGTTCATGAGTGAAAATTCGTACAAAAATATGAATATGTCAACACTATCTGCTGGGACTTCTGACTACAGGGGTTCTCATAATAACACCTTAAAAACTTACTCAGATGTAACTTCTCAACAACACTTCCCAAAGAAGAGCAAGCAATAATCTTTCCTGTTATAGAAAACGTAACACTCCAAGATTACCTTATACCACTAGGAACAATTATTGAACCCAAAAATATATTATTCACTTCAGGACTATCGAACAAATGAATTTGCATGTATCTTACTAGTCCTAACATAGTAGAAAAGTTCATAACAAATCACGAAGGAAAGATCAAAATTAACAATGAAATTGTGCAGGACCGTAAATATGTAACACCCTCAGAAAGGCTTGTACTTTACAATACAATACCACACGCTATATTAGTGAATGAATTAAGCAAACTGGGCATTACCACTCTTTCTACGATGTCATTTCTTAGAATCAGCTCAAATCTCCCCGAATTTAATCACATTTACAGTTTCAGACGTCATGTTTTCATAACTCCACCAGCACACACACTTCCAGAATCCTTTTTGATAAATTATGAGGATAAAACTTACAGAATTATCCTCTCCCAAGACTCACTCTGCTTTTCTTGTAAAAAGCCAGGTCACACCGCAGCGAAACAGCATCACACTCTCCACCTCCCATTACTAGTACCCCTACCGCACCACTTGAGACCACTTCCCACAACAAACAACCAATAAACATAAATACTGAAACACCTACATCCTCCGAGCAAATTTCTAGAATGGAAACGGATACTGACAATCAAAAATTAACAAAACGTACATTTAAGGAAATAGAGACACCTTCTCCTCAACTAGAAGAAGAAACAAACGAAGCCAAGAAAGACCCTTTCGCTAAACCGCAACCAAAAGCAAACATAAAGTTAATTAAAACAAACAACAAAAAAGTTTTTCCAATCGAAGTTCTTATGGAGCCAGTGAGAAAAATTATCAACGAACACAATCCACCCTTTATACTCAACTTCACCCAAATATCAGATCTTTTCGTAAACGTTTACGGATCAGCCGACCCAGTAAGCATCATTCAAGACTACACAACCGACCTCACAGCACGAATATATATGTTAACCCAAATTTATCCGCATTTTACCCACCGGGTTATCAAAACAAGATGTACAAAAATTAAGAGAAAACTTTTAATACACCTGCAATTAACCTATTCAGATACAGAATAGTAGAGCGATTGTTCACAAACGTCCAGCTATTAAAATACTTATCTATTTTCAATTCATTCTCATCTATTTTACAATGGAACCAAAACGGTTTTATTGATAAACTTCCAATACTACAAAAGATCATAAATGAATTTAAATCTTTTTTTTTTTTGCCCGGAGGTGGGGTGGAAGCTAATGCCATTTCCGACAGCGGGCAGTGCAATGCTGTGGATTTGTGTGGGACTTTCACCTCACTAAACCACCCTCCTCCTTGTACCTTGGGATGAAACATACGCTGGGAGGACAGCAAGCTGTCATTACTTCAGCGTACCAACCCACTTAGTTTCATTACCATGAACTACCCTATCCCTGACTTTCTCTATCCTCAGACTCCTTTCTTTTCATAATTTTCACGATATAGCTTGTGATTTTCTTCCATTTCTCAGGACATTCCACCATCTCCTGAATAATACCCTCAACCTCAGGTATATTGCCAATTTCGCTGGTGATTTCCCTGCGCTCCGCCTCCCATCTCACACACTCATACAGGACATGTCCCGGGTCGTCCCTCTTATCGCAAATTGCGCATAGATCGCTGTCCGTCTTTTGGATCCTATGGGTGAAAGTTCCGAACGAGCCATGTCCTGATAGAAATTGTGTGACAAGAAACCAACCTAAAACATAGCAATGTCCAAACATTAAATCAATTTCAAAATTTTTATAAACATCGAGATACTGCTCAAAAAGCTAGTGGAGGAGTAGCAATCCTCACTAAAAATAATATCGACGCCGTGGAAATTCCCTTAAATAGTAATCTTGACGCCATTGCCATTAAGATCCATGACAAACAAGTCTTACATATCTGCAACCTATATCTTCCTCCAGGATCGCAAATAAACCAGCAGGACTTAGGCAATTAGGGTCACCTTGTAGAACAAATATTAGATGACTTTAACCTTTCTGTTCTCAACGACAGCAGAGCCACAAGATTTAATATACAGACCGGAGAATCCTCATGTATTGACCTTACAATCTGTGATCCCCCCCTAACTCCTTCATTAACATGGGGCAGACTAGATTATACCTACAGTAGTGACCATTACCCCATTATTATATACAACAATACAAAGAATAATACCAAACAAAGCTTCCATCCTAAATGGAAACTTAAAACTGCTGACTGGCAACTCTACTCCACTGTCATTGAAGAAAAAATTAAATCTTGTGCTATCCTACCTAATATAGACGAATCCTTAGAACAATTTTTGGAAACCATAAAAAATGCAGCAAATATATCAATTGGAAAAACATCTTACACCAAACAGCATAATCCGGTCCCATGGTGGAATAACGATTGCGAAGCAGCTCTAAGATCAAGCAAAAGAGCTTTTAATAGATACAAACGATATAAGACTCCGGAAAACAAACTTCAATTTTTAAACTTACGTGCAAAATCAAGGTACATGATCAAAAGTACAAAGCGCAAATCTTGTACTGAATATGTCTCATTATTAAACCCAGATACATCAATAACAGAGGTCTGGCAGAAGGTACGCAAAATATCTGGCATTCTTTCAAGTAATAATATAAAAATACTCAACATGGGAGGAACTATATTGACAACTGACTCAACTATTGCAGATGCACTTGCTGTAACGTACGAGAACCGTTCCAGCGATTGCAATTATACGAACACTTTTTTAGCTCACAAAACACTAGAAGAACAAAACAGTCTGGAAGTGACTACAGATTATGAAGACGCCTAATCCAACCTTAAAGATACTTGTCCGGGTTCTAACCAAATTCCATCTACCTTTTTAAAACCTCTTCCTTCCAATGCCCACGAACATCTCCCAAATCTCAACAATGTGATCTGGTTGCAACACACCTTTCCAAAAGCATGGCGAGAATCCCTGATAATACCTATTCTAAAACCCCGAAGCCAAAAATCAAATCCTCAATCATATCGACCAATTTCTTACTTCTTCTTACTTCAGTAATTTGTAAGCTACTAGAAAAAATCATTAACAGAAGACTATTGTGGACATTAGAGCAACATAATTTAATAATACCTGAACAAAGTGGCTTAAGACAAGGAAGATCAACTACCGACAATATTATAGATCTGGAAAGTAACATCAATGAGGCATTTGCACAAAAACAAAAATGTTTAGCTGTCTTCTTCGATATTAACAAAGCATTCGATACTGCCTGGCATGATTATATTATCAAAAAACTTCTGTGCTGGAATATAACAAGTAACTGTCTACATTTTAACATTTTATCCAAAACTTTTTATTAGAACGAAATTTTAGAGTATTAGCAAACGGAACCACGTCAGATTTAAAACAAACAAAAAATCAAGTTAAATTAAGATACGATAAGCGGGCGCCACCTAGAACATTATCAGCTTTGTAGTTGTTTGTAGTTGGTACACATCCACATCAATAAACCTTGTGAAGAGGATTGGAAGGTATATAAATATGAACCAAGTTATAAAATTTATAAATGTGATTTAATAAATGAAAAAAAATTATACGTTAACAAATGACAAGTTTCAATTAATAAAAATGAATTTATATGAAAAAATATCAAAGTTGAAATAAAGATTTACAATATTGAAAATATCAAAGTTAAAAAAAGTTATAATGAAAATAATTAAAGTTGAAATAGAAGTTAACAGTAATTGAAAGAACTTTACAAAAAAAATGATCAAAGTTGAATAAAATATGAGAATTAGTATAAAAATTTGATATGAATAATATAGATTTTGAAACTATCAATATGAAATGTCAACGGCGATAAGATGAAGATAAATAGGAAAAGCAATTTATAGTTGATAACTTTACTTCCCTAGAGTATAGCTCGTCTGGTGGTTAAATTTAAGTCATCTACTATATCACTTCATATAAAATTGGACAATTTTGCCCATTCCTAAAATGCTAAAAATTACAAAAGTGAGTAACTGAATAAATTGTAATTTATTAAAATTCAGGATTTCTAAAATGTAATTCCGAAATACAAGTGAAGGAAAGTATTATTGTAATAACATGGTTCATACATTTACAATCATCCTGTATTTTACTATATGAACGATAAAGGTACAATAAATTAGATAGAATTCTATTTAAGCTTTTTTATGCAGATAAGGTATATTGTAGTTAAAAGGGAAATATTAATGGTTATATAAAAACGAATATACAATGAAATAATTGTTTCAAACCTCTAAGTATAAAATTAGATTCATAAAAGTTCTGTAATTGGAAAAAAGTAATTTCTTCTGGCACTATAACGTAAAAAAAATATAAAAAGAAAGCGAAAAAAACGTGCTTTTTATCGGAACTTTCCAATATTAGTAAAGAAAAATCATACCAAGATAACAGGGGAGATACTGGAGAGAAAGAGTTATTAAAGCAAATTTAACTATGTATAAACTTACCATTCACTTGAATGCACTATTTAAATCGAAGACCAAATTGATTAAGAAATATGTACAACTATGTTTACTCACTGAGATTCAATAATGAGAGAGACTTTTCTAGAGTTCGTGCGGAAATAAATACATTTAAAATCCAAAACAGATGTAATCAAATTCGACATACGTCTCCTAATTTTTCAATATTTGTAACTAACACTCTCTCTAGCGAGAGAAGTTATACACACAACTGACCGTGAATTCTCAGTTCAGAAATCAAAATCAACTCAGTTATACAATATCTATCTAGGTGAATATAGGATGTGTCTACCTTACCGTCGCTAAGTTATTTCAAAAGAAACTCAGTTTTATCGCGTTTCATATCTCCATGCTCTGCATTGTTGACACATGTTCTATTTTATCAGCATCGCGTTTTATATCGTTAACTACTGTTCTCCCAAAACCTGAAAATATCCATCTATGCCCTGCATGGCTGACCCATGCTCTATTTATCAGCATCACGTTTTATATCGTTAACTATTGTTCACCTGAAACCTGAAAATCTCAATCCATGCTCTGCATTGTTGACACATGTTCTATTTTATCAGCATCACGTTTTATATCGTTAACTATTGTTCACCTGAAACCTGAAAATCTCAATCCATGCTCTGCATTGTTGACACATGTTCTATTTTATCAGCATCACGTTTTATATCGTTAACTATTGTTCTCCCAAAACCATATATCAGCGCTACACTCCTCGCAGTTTCACCCTTTCTTAAGCGTTTTATAATTTCAAGTTTTTTGGTTAAATCCTAAAACAACACGTTTACGCTTTTAAGACTTTTGTTAAGTCACTGTAACACACACCTGCACTAAATACATTAGTGCAAAATATTAGTCAATAAAACTTATTCAAGTGGGAAACGCGTATCAAATAGGGCACTAATTCACAGCCCACTAAATACACTGCCACATTGACAGTCTTTCCGCAACAACTGAAACACAATCCTGTGGTGACTTACAAGAGAGGCAAAAGACAAGAAGAGGGGGAGAGGAGTTAGCGCGTCAACTAAAGGTCATATTGTCACATTATTTCTCTCCCGGCATGGGACTCTTCCTGAGGTTGTGGTATTCGACTCCAGGTAATGTATTTTTATAGCAATCACTGGGATGGGGTGAACAATCGATATTAAGTTGGACGCCACCAGTTTTTAAGCGATACTTTAATTACACAAAAAAACTAAAAAGGTTGAAAACTGGAAAACCTTATATTTACTTTAACTTAACAAAACGAAATACTGAAAATATTTTAACGCGATGGTCCAAGTTAATATAAATTGCTGAAAATCAAGATCAAATGTTCAGCAAATTATATTTATTCATAACTCAATGTATAATTCACATTAACAGCATATCCAAAATACAAGACGAATACGAACGCCGTTATACAATAAAAATCTCCAATTCTAGATTTCCATGAATTGAGTATAAGACAAAGGACTTATCTTGGAGAGGTTCTGGAATTATTCAGCTCTCAGCTAGGTCCTAGCGGATGGAGATATGGTCCTTAATCCATCCGAGCCGGTTTTGTGTTGTTCTATCGGTGTTGTTTATTCATAGGGCCTACCCAGGGGCTGCAGAGCTGAGGAAAGAAAAAAGAGTAAAAATCAAGGAAAAATTCTGGGAAGGAAGGAATAGATAGAACAGATAGAAAGCTTATGCTTCAACGCATAAAAAAATGAATCTAGTTTTCAAAATAAAACTAACAGAAGTATGTTCTATCATATTCGCTTTGTTTCCTAAATAAACAGAAAATGCGGAATTATGAAGCTAAAAAAAATGAAAAGAAATTATTAAAAATTTGCTTCAAAAGAATATAAAATGTTTCTTTTTTACAATAAAAAGAATTGAACATACAAAATTCATCAAACGCCTGCCTATATTATAATTTGAAATAAAACAGAATACGCATGGAGAAAAAATATTGCAAAAATCTAACTCATCAGCAAATGTGTGAAACCACTACGATGAAGGTACTAACTCATACATAGGAAGAAACTTTTACTATGTACGATATCGTTTAAATATACAAAATTTGGAAGTGAAACAAGTTTTTTTTTAATTTCAAATCATTAGTACGATAATATTAAGAGGGGCTTCCTCACAGGTATATAAACCTAAAAACCTACACAATACTAGTTACTAATTTAGTAATTATTTGGTTCAAAATATTTACGATAGATGTCGATAGTAGTACTGAATCGGCTTTTACTTATTCAACATATTTTCTCTCTCTGTCTTTCCACTCTTGACGGTTCAAAGAAACGCATCTCTGTTCGAATGTTTTGATTTCAATTATTTCATCTTCTTGTGAGCACAGAAACCTTATCTCTGTTTTTTATGTTGCATCCAAACCACAGCACACCTGTGCATAGATAAGAGAATATTATCATGCTAATATTATATACACGATCCAAACAAAATTTGTTGACCTAATTTCCATTTGAGTCTAGATTTTTGATTATTTAAGAGTTTCATAAATGTTTTTGGAAGGATAAATTGTTAAAAAGTACGTAATCGTATCGACCCGATATCAAAAATTATAGTTATGATAATGTAAATTATCCTGCAATCCGTATTTTTTATTTTAAAAGCTATGTTTGAGGTTATATTTACTGGATTATTTGATTAATGTGAAAATGTGAGATAAATAATATTGATGGTTTGTTCTAGTATCATCAAACCATCTTTCAACATTCTCTTGAAACCCTGTTTTAATGATAATATGGGTTTGTTAGTGAAAAGCGAAAAATGCTTAATTGAAGTGAAGTGACCTTTGAAGTATCTGAATGAAGAAAAATTAAAACCGCTCTCAAAAGACAACAATTGCATAATTCATTTTGATGAATATATAATAGTGATAATTGAAAAATATAACTATTATAACCTGATACAAGGTGCATTACATATTGCATGAAAGGACATGTGCTATTTAATAATATGGATACCAAGGGACAGCATTGCGGAAATTGCTAGAAATTAAGAATGGAAGAAAAATATACATACTTTAAAAACATTCTACCTTTTAAAATTTGTACCATTTATATTAACATAATAAAATGTCTTCATGATTATAAATTTTAGTTTGTTTCATACTAAGAAAATTAAACTGCAGAAAGGTTGCAAATTTACATGATTTAAAATAGGCCATTTAGTCTGAAAACACAGAACGTCATGTCACAACTTTGCCTCAATCTAATCATATTTGTATCAGTTTCAGAGTACCTGTTGGTTGCTTTCAAATTTTATTTGACATGTAGGCTCTTTTTTCAACTACATGTGTAAATCTATTCAATTTTATCTAGACACAAATAATATAAACAAAGAGTTTCCAAATTTATTATACAAAGAAATATTTACTTGTAATACAATGCTTTACATTTAATAGAAAGAGGAAAGTAAGGTACAGTGAGGAATTTAAATTTAAAATAGCGAACGTTTAAAAAACTTACAAAACAACTATAACAACTAATAAAAAATTTAAAGCGAAAGATCTGTAATGACAAATAATAATGTATATATTGTGGGAAGATCGATATATACAGTACAAAATCAAACATACAATCAACATGTACAAGTTTGCTTCTACCTTGTTTGCAAAGATTGATCATATGTGTTGTGGAGACTGGAACTGAAACATTTTTCCGTCATTATACAAAAAAATAGTAGGTTCATTTTCTTTTTTCCATGATAGATACACATATGTGTGATCACCTGAATGGTAAATATTTTTTTTTGTTTTTGTATAATACATTATTGGTATTATTTCTTTTCCATCCAACCCATCTAATATGCGAGAAAAGTGTAGGTTTACCCAAAAAAAGTTGGACTTTTGTATTTTTTTGAGTTGTTTTTACGTTTTGCAGCAAGAACAACACAAAAAAATGGCTCCACTCTGCATCAAAACTGAATTTACAAACAAATACAATAAGCGAAATAACAATTATTATTATCGGGTATAAACATGATATATTTATTCCAAAGAACAAAAACTCAAAATCATTCTCACATAATACAATTAATCACTTTGATGTATTTACCAACAATAAATAAGAATAACATTAAAAAGTAGTTATTTGTGTAATAGGTACAAAAAGTGCTTTTTTGTTGCAAGGAAGCATGAAGCACTAAACACAATCTTGTGGAGTAAATATAAATAGCATTTACGAAGCACAAATTTACTTATTTAGCATGAAAATTACTTAATTATAATCACTTACAAATACAATACACACTAAACTATAAATTTGGGATATTTTTATGAACACAAAACATATGACAACAGCATATTTGACCCATAGAGAAAGTTATAAAATTATTTGTCTATGAATTGACCGTCGTCTTTTGTCATTGTTCTATACAGCGCCATGCATCAAGACGGTGGAGCGGTTGAACTAAAGTAAAAAGATGTTCGTTTGCAAAAATTTGTGCACAACAAATCTCAAAAAATACAATGATTTGAGATTTCATATTTTCAGAATCGAATTCTCTAGGCTTCCTTTTGGGGATCAGGTTTTGGTGTCCAGATTGGTGACCACAAATTGTCAAAACTGTCAAAATCACACCATCACATAATGGCTTATATCTTTTTTATAACAATATAAAACTCAACCAAAATACCTGAAATCCAAGACAAAGGTCCAAGTTATATTGTGTTAAAATTGCAACACTTAGTTTCCCTGCGTTCTTTAGATTTGTTGTGTACAAAATGACCGAAATTTTATTGCAAATCACGGGTGCCAACTGTTTTCAGGTTCCTAAAACGTGAGGCCCCTCTTAAAATACCATAGTCCGATGGAAATCGTAACAGCCGATCGGCTTGTTACAATCTGTACCATTCTACGGCGGGCGAGTACACTCATTTCCCACTAAAATAGAGTAAGTAAACAAAGCAAACACGTCATTGCACCTTAAAGCACTTTCTTATTACAGTATTATTAAGCTGTCGAGTTTTTACTGTATTAATTTCAAACTTCATTTTATAACAAATTCTATTAGTATTTTACATAGTCTTTCCAATAATAGTGTTAGCATTTGTAGTATTGATAAAATTTGTTGATTTTTATATCTTTTATACAAATTTGAAAGTTTCGAAAAACTAATTTCAATTTTCTTGAAAAGTTACAGGACTGCTAAGAAATGGAAAATATATTAAAACAAGTGCTCATGATGGGATTATGATATGTGTATATTGTGGAAATTTATACACGAAACGAGTAGAATTTTTTTGCCACTTTTCAACACATTATTGTATAAAACGAAACAAACTATATAATATGAATTTTCTCCTTAAAAGTAGAAGTGGCGCTAGATGCCCGAATATACATTTTTATAGTTTGTATGAACCGTAAACCAAAAACACAGTCGGATATCATTTGAAAGGTCTAATATTTGTCTACTGGTCCATAGTAATAGTAATGGAAATGGAATTGTTCTTTTGTGTTAGGCTAATTTTAATTTTTTAGTTTCGTCTTATAATAAGCAAAGTTTTATTGATATGTTTTAGTAACATGCCGAAACAGGTGTTATTATTACACCTCTCAGAACCCTTCGGGTTAAATTATTCATGATTAGCTGTACATTTATATACTACGCTATATGTTATACGATTCTCTCTCATATTTTGTGATTGATTTATTGTTATCATAGTGTATGTATTTTTGAAAATAATTGAATAAATTATTATTATTATTATATTATTGACATTGGAATTTTAAGAAATCTTGGTGTAAAAGATGAAATTGAAATAGTTGAACATGAATTGAAAGCAGAGTTGCTGAAAACCACATATCAGTTCAATGAACTGAAGAGAATGCTATTTAAAACGAAATTTCACCAGGAAAATACAAGTTACCGAGAAAGGCAAGGAACTGACCCTACCATTCTCAGAAATCTTGATGAAGATGTAAAAAATGAAATTGTTGAACATGATTTGAAAGCAGAGTTGCATGATATCAGATTCAATGACAATTACAAGTTGAGTATAGATGAAGATCAAAAATTGAAGCAAAGTGATTCACACAGACATTTGCAAACTCATAAACGTAACATTTCTTCGAAAATTTTTTCACAGAAAATTAATTTAAATACACATTTACCAATTCACACAGGAGAAAAGCCATTAAAATGTAACAATTGTTCGAAAACAATTTCACGGAAATATCAATTAAATGCACATTTGCGTACTCACACAGGAGAAAGGCCATAAAATGTAACATTTGTTTGGAATCTTTTTCAGAGAAAAGTAGTGTAACTAAACATTGGCGCACTCACACTTTCAAAGAAAAGAAGCTTAACTTCTCATTTGCGTACTCACACAGGAGAAAAGCCTTTCAAATGTGACATTTGTTTGAAATCTTTTGGAGTCAAAACTAATTTAACTAAACATGTGCGTACTCACACAGGAGAAAAGCCAATCAAATGTAACATTTGTTTGAAATCTTTTTCAGAGAAAAGCAATTAATTGAACATTCGCGTACACACACAGGAGAGAAGTCTAATAAATGGGTAGTTCCTTTTTTTTCTTCTTCTGGTGCAGCAGTGATCAACCCAGCCGATGTTGCTGACTAATCCCACCGCTGTCACCAGTGTAGTGACTTATGTACCTGTCACCAGTGTAGTAACTTATAACTTTGCTAGCCGTTCTCACCAGTGTAATAATCTGGTATTTCCTTTGTGCTAAAATTTCGTTGGGTCACCGCTGTCAGACGGTGTAGTGAATTCGTTTTATTTATTATATATTCTTTTTTCTTTTTTTCTCCTTCCAAGATCGTTGCAGCTTGCTGTCACCAGTGCCTTGCGGCACAAGAAAATTGTAGAACCAGGAATTCTCCCTGTGGGATTACCTCGAGGGAGGGGGTTGTTCCAGGCTCGAGCGATCAAAGACGTCGTGGGGCCCCTTGGGCTTATACAGTGTGCCAAGCCCGAGTTCGTAGTGCAGGTTTAGCCGGTCCGTCCTATTTGACGGGTATAGGGGTAGTGAGGATTGAGGTTATGGAGATAATTGAAAGGTTAAAATATATACAAACATATATTACAAAGAGAAAAGAACTGTATCAAGTAAAAAATTCGGAAAAAAAAAATTAAGATAGGACTGTCTGTGACCCCTAATATAATATAAATGTCTGCGCGCTATTATCAAAATTTTTAACCTAGGATCAACTATAATCTCTAGTAAAATGTAAAATCTCTAAAATAGGATTAAATATAATCTCCAGTATAATGTAAAATCTCTACAATAGGATTACTTATAATCTCAAGTAAAATTGGAAAATCTCTAAAATAGGATTAAATATAATCTCCAGTATAATGTAAATATCGCTGAAATAGGATTAATTATAATCTCAAGTAAAATTGGAATATCTCTAAAATAGGATTAATTATAATCTCTAGTATAATGTAAATATCTCTGAAATAGGATTAATTATATCTCAAGTAAAATTGGAAAATTTCTAAAATAGGATTAATTATAATCTCTAGTATAATGTAAATATCTCTGAAATAGGATTAATTATACTCTCAAGTAAAATTGGAAAATCTCTAAAATGTAAATACCTCTACGCAATTCTCAAATAGTCCAGAAAAACAAAACATATACATATGCAGGAAAATGGTCCCTGAAATATAGCTAAATAAGATGCCTGTACAATTTTAGGCCGTAACAGTAGATGAGGGGCGCTGATGTATAAGGAACACTCGATATGACTGAAATTCACTGTAGGGTCCCTTAACTATCTTGGGATACCCGGTCAAAAGAAAAAAATATAATAACGCAATCCAATACCCAATATAATAAATGAATTGTACTTTTAAAAACTTACGTTTTGGAAATCCCACTAGTCACATAAATTTTCACACTATTACTTCTAGAGGGTGAAGGTCCGTCAATACTCAGACTCGCCTCACCAGGGGAGAGATATCACCTGTCTCTCACTGACTGCCCAACTGTCCCCAATTTTTTGATATTTATTTCTCGAGTTCACCTTCAATGAAGGTTAATTATTCATATCTGTTTATGTTTGTGGTCAACAAAACCTGACCTGCTCGTAATCTAATATGTTTGGATAACCTTGTTTTGTTTGTGTTTTTCACTTTAGTTGAGGTCGAGAATTTAATAACTATTTTGAATTAAAAAAGAAATTATCTATATAGGGTGTTTTTAGAATTTGTGTCATAACTTGTGTTTATTACATCAGACGTAACATTTGTTACAAATCATTTACAGCGAAAAGTAGTCTAACTTTACATTGGCGTACTCACACAAAAGAAAAGCCATTCAAATGTAACGTTTGTTACAAATCTTTTTGAAAAAAAGGTAGTTTAACTTTACATTTGCGTATTCACACAGGAGCCTTTCAAATGTAACATTTGTTTGAAATTTTTTGCACGCAAAAATAATTTAACTACACATTTGAGTACTCACACAGGGGACAAGCCTTTAAAATGTAACATTTGTTTCAAATCTTTTTCAAAGAAACGTAGTTTAACTATACATTTGCGTACTCACACAGGAGAAAAGTCATTCAAATGTAACATTTGTTTCAAAACTTTCTCAGAGAATAGTAAATTAACTTTACATTTGCGTACTCACACAGGAGAAAAGCTATTAAATGTAACACTTGTTACAAATCTTTTTCAGCGAAAAGTAGTTTAACTTTACATTCGCGTACTCACACAGGAGAAAAGCCTTTCAATTGTAACATTTGTTCGAAAACATTTTCACAAAAAAGTAATTTAAATGCACATTTGCCTACTCACACAGAAGAAAAGTAGTTTATTTTCATATTTACATACTTACACAGGAGAAAAGCTATGACATATTTTTTTGAAATATTTTGCAAGGAAAAGTAGTAGTACATTTGCTTAGTGAAACAGAAGAAATCAATACAAACTTGATATTTGTATGAAAACTTCTACACACGAACATTAATCAATCATTTTATATTGAAACATTTGCCATGTAGGAGAAAAACAATTCATATTGCATAAATTTTCAGTATTTTACGTGTTACATAAGACTTTAGCTCACCTTACAGCATACGTCATCAATATTATAAAGAGTTATACATATTACAATAGAATAAACAATATATTCACCAATTATAAGTGATTTTACACAGAATAATAATTATAATGTGACAATTTGGAATATTAAGATCAAGTCTATAAACCTGGTATAATATTAGTACAAGTCTTAAGGTAATTATGTTATCATCTTGCCGAATTATCAAAATAGAATAATAATCCAGTTAGGAGTCTATTCTGTAACCCTTCTCTTATAATTTAACAGCCTCGAAAATTTATATTTTAAACTGTCTTCTAAAATATTTAGAGGAAACTCTTATTCTGCAAGTAAACATTTTAAAGATCCGTTAAAATTATTTATCTTAACAGGGTCATCTAAAATTTAGTCTGGTACAGCTTGGCAATACAGCAATTAGAACTACTTTTAGTTCATTGGAATCGATCGTTTTGACTGAATTTTTATTGAAGAATAACCTAAATCACAGAATATTATTCTAGTATATACTCGCCCTTTTCAAAGTAGCTATTTTTGACGAAAAATTCGTGTTTGATTGATTCTTATAATGTGTAGTAGGTCACCCAGAACCACTAAAATACAAAAGTTGTTTATGCTTCATTTCATTGAAGAACCCTCTCTTATAGCCTAAATTTAATAAATTGTGGGATACACTAACTACCCAATTGAATCAAACCGGACCATCTAAAACAACTCGACAGTGGAAAGATGTAAGTATCAGTTATTTAGGTATATCGTATTTTGAATTCCTCTTGAACAAATAATGGCAATAAGTAATATTTTAGACATTTAGTGAAATGAAAACTAACGTAAGAAGGCACGCCAGATAATTGAAATATGGACAGAAAGAGACTGGCAGAGGTGGTGCTGTTAAGCCTCTCACTGATTTTGAGGAGATGCTTCTAGCTCTAATTTCAGTACTAAATATTGAATGAGTGGAGCTGCCAGAAGCTGGCTGTTCTGAAAATGTTATAGCATACAGAGAGGAAGACAATGAAATATATTAACTGAACGATATTATTGTGATGGTAAGTACTTACACAGTTTAAGTTTAGCTGGCCAGAGCTGAAAGTATCGTAGGTACTTTTCAGCTTTTTTTATAAGATCCTTTTACCCCCAACACTTTTCAGAAGTTATCATTACTGTATCTAAGGTTCTTAGATACTTTGAAAAATATCTACACAATACTTAATCAAAATAAAATTAATTATAGGAACTGGCAAATATTTAAAATACACAAATATTCAAAATGTGGAGAGTGGGGAACCTTTCTACAAATCAGTATTCGTCAGATTTCTAATTATCTACCTCACATTATACAATTTCAAACTACCTGCGGACTTACACTAGAATTATTATAAGGCAGATAGTTGAAGAGTTTCTAAAACAAAATTGTTAGACACTATAAAAGTACCTTTGATATTGAATAGATGAAGCTTTTACTTGATGAAGATCCATACTGAACGATGAAATAAAACAATATAGTTTGTTTAAATCTTCATATATTTGAACTAATGTTCAATTTAAACTTGTTGACGCGTTTCACTAACACAGTAGCTTTGTCAAAACGAATGAGGGTAAAATATAAAAATGTCTTAATATATACAGTGCTAAATCTATTTACTAAGGTTAACAATGGTATTAAAAGATATTACCTGGAAATTCATTCACTACAAACATTCCTAAGCTATCTTCTAGGTAAAGAGGTTCAATAAAGGAGACTGATTGATATCTATTTGGTCGTTAAGGAGATTACCTGAATATTTATTTTTGTTAATCTCTAGGGCTTCTAATAAATTTAAACTAAAGGTAAATCCGTAACTGCCTTAAAACGTTTAAGATTAAATGATTTATGTAATTATATACTTACTTATATTGCTCTTTCAAAATTACCCAAACAAACCATTGATGATTTTGATTTGGTTACTCCTCAAAATACTATACCACAATACGATGATCTTATTAAATTTGTTCGCCAACGAAGTAGGAATATTAGTAAAATTGATAAGATTAAACCAATTTCTAGCTCAAGCTACCAACATTCTAAATCTAATAATTTTAATAGAAATCCAAAGACCTTTATGGCCAACAACTCCATGCCTGTTAAATCAAATTGTATTGTTTGTATACATCAACAACATTACCTAAAAGGCTGTTCTCTTTTTAAAAGTTGGCCATTTGATCAAAAATTTAGTTTTATAAAGGATAACAACTTGTGTATTAATTGTTTTTCAAATAAACATAAAGTTAGTGCTTATCCTTCACGATTTAATTGCACATTGTGTCAACAGATACATCACAGTCTGTTACATAAAACCAATAATAGTAATAAAGGAAATTCAAATGTCTCTGATAATAACATAGTACAGTCCACACCCTCTAGCAGCTCGCAAAATACTTGCAATACAGCCCATTTTGAGGGTATGCATAACAAATCTCAGTTTGTAGTTTTGAGTACCATAGTTGGCAATGTTAAAAACAAATGGAATAAAATAGATACGGTTAGATTTTTGTTAGATAGTGGCTATATGCCTAATTTACTTACTCTGGATTGTTGTCAGAGATTGGGATTAAATTTCCAAAAATTTATTTCTAAGGTATTAGGTGTAGGGGGAAATATAAACACTTTAAAGAGTAAAACCAACCTTACAATTTCTCCTACTTTTGATACAAATTTAAAAATCCCATTAGAAGCTTTGATTGTAGATAAGATTACTAATCCATTGCCAGAATTTCCTATAGATATTCGTAATTTAGACTATTTGAAAAATTTGCCTTTAGCTGATCCTTCTTTTCACACTCCTAGTAAGATAGATGGTATTTTGGGAGCAGTCATTTTTGCAGATTTAGTAAAAAATGATAAAACTTCAGGACAAGATGGATCCCCGACTGCAATTGAAACCTCCTTTGGTTACGTAGTTACTGGTTATGTCCAGCCATTACCAAGCAATACAAATGAGTATACTTTCCATACCTTCATAGATGTATCTCCTACTCTAGCATCATTAGTAAATAAAATGTTTCAGCTAGAAGATCTATCTCAGCCATTACCTCATGGTGAAGATTTAGCTTGTGAGAAAATCTTTTTAGATCATGTTGTTTGAAGCCCATCTGGTCGATATTCTGTAGCCATTTAAATCTGATCCTGACCAATTGGATGACTCTTACTCCTTTTCCAAGTCTCGTTTATTGTCTCTCGAACGAAAGTTAAGTAAATTTCCTAATCTAAGATTAATTTATTCCGATATTTTGCAGGATTATATTAATCAAGGACATATGTCCCTTGTTCCTTCTGCTTTGATCAATATCCCCTCGTATTATATTTCACACCACTGTATCTTTAAACCTGATAGTGTTTCCACACCTTGTCGTATTGTGTTTGACGCCAGTATGAAAACCAACAAAAACACCTCATTAAATGATATACTTTATACTGGTTGCAAACTTCAAAATAATTCAGTTGATATTCTGTTGAATTTTAGATTATTTCCAATAGCAGTAACATCAGATATTAAACAAATGTATCGACAAATTGAAATCATTCTATCACATAGGCAGTATCAGAGAATTCTTTGGCGTTTCGAGCCTCAAGATCCTATTTCCGTGTACCAGCTCAATACTGTGTCATTTGGAGTAAAATGTTCACCGTATTTGAGTTTAAGGGTTATTAAAAAACTTCTAGAGGATGAAGAATGTAATTACCCTGATGATGTTCAACCCCTCCAAAATGATATGTATATGGACGATTTCATAAGTAGTTTTCCTGATCTAGAGTCTGCTAAACTCGACCATTCACAAATTGTTGCCTTATTTTCGTCAGCTGGTTTTCAAATAGTGAAATGGACGTCCAATTCATCTCATTTACTTAATATTATTCCAGAAAATCTCAGGTTAATGGGAATTAAGAATTTTGAGTGTGATTCCTTAAAGATTTTAGGTTTGCAATGGAATCCATCCACAGATAAATTCATATTTCAACTTTCTCCTGCTGATTATTCTGTTTGCACTAAAATGCGATTGCTATCCTTTGTCGCCAAAACCTTTGACCCCTTAGGAGTTTTATCGCCTTTCATTCTTCTTATCAAGCTAATGATAAAATCACTGTGAGATTTAAATTATGATTGGGATGAAATTGCACCAACTAAAATCTGTCAACAATGGCAATCTGTCTTATTGCAGCTTCCGAATTTGTCGAAGCTAGAAATTCCAAGACATATTTCTTTTGTAAAAGATTTAAACTTAACCTTAGTTGGATTTTGTGATGCCAGTAAGTCTGGTTATGCCGCTGCGGTTTATGCCAGAACTGAAGCCACCAATATGGTCAAAAGTACTCTTTTATATTCTCAAGCTCGCGTAGCTCCTACATTAGCTGTTACTTTACCTCGTTTGGAGTTATGTTCTGCTGTTTTACTCGCTAAAATCCTATTCCATATTAGAAATACCTTTGCTCATCGTTTAGCTATACAAAATATTTTTGCGCTTTCGGATTCACAGATATCTCTTCATTGGATTCATTCCCATCCTAAACGATGGAAAACTTTTATTTCTAATAGAATCTCTTTAATCCAGAAACTGGTTCCTTCAGAAAAATGGTACTTTGTGTCAGGCAATCAAAATATTGCTGACTGCGCTTCTCGTGGTCTTGATCCCTCTACATTTATGCAATAAATGGACTGGATTCACGGTCCTACCTGGTTGTCATATAACATACCGCGATGGCCGATAAAAACACCACAAGAAATAATTATTAATAGTAATAATAGAGGTTCCAATTACGAGCCTCATGAGTTAGTTGCCACAATAACCATCGCGGCAATTGAAGGACCTCTTTATAAAATTATAAATCATTTTTCCGCCTTTAATAAAATGTTAAATTCCTCGGTTTATGTTCTCAAGTTTTTAAAATTATTACCCAGAATTTTCCCCATCAACACAAACGATTTGGACCAAGCCGAAATCCATTTAATTCGCACTGTTCAAACGAAACATTTTTCAGATATTTTTAAAGCGATTGCCAAGCAAAAGTTATTGAAACCTAATATTCGCCGTCTCAAACCATTTATTGATAAACACGGTATAATGCGTGTCGGTGGAAGATTAACCAATTCTTTATTAGAATATGATCACCAGCATCCCATTTTGTTACCCAAATTGGACAATTTTGTTACATGTTTAATTGATCATTACCATAAAAGATATTGTCATACTGGTTCGTATTTGCTTTCATCTTTTTTGAGAAAAAAATACTGGATTTTGTCTGCTAGAACTATCGTGCGTATACGTGTTTGGTTATGCAATCGTTGTTTTAAAAACCCCTAAACCAGTATATCCCATTATGTCCGATTTACCCTTGGAAAGAGTTAATCAAGCTAAAGCTTTTTTGACGACTGGTGCTGACTTTACTGGTTCTTACCCCATTACAATGTTTCGTAAACGTGGAGTAAGAAGTCAAAAGGCTTATGTCTGTATTTTTATTTGTTTCGTCACGAAAGCTGTTCACTTAGAATTAGCCTCATCCCTATCCACTGAATGCTTTTTAGGAACCTTTAAACGCTTTATATCTCGTCGAGGTAATTGTTTAAGATTGTATTCTGATTGTGGAACCAATTTTATTGGAGCCAAGGCTCGGATTAATGAAGTTCAGGAATTTTTAAATTCCTTAGAATACCGTGAAGCCTTTCAGAGAGAACTAAATTTAAACAAAATCGAATTGATCAATAATCCTCCCCGAGCTAGTCACTTTGGTGGTCTTTGGGAATCTAACATCCGAAGTATGAAAATGCATTTATCCAGAGTGATCGGAGAACAAATTTTGACCTACGAGGAGTTTAACACCGTATTAACTCAAGTTGAAGCTATTTTGAATAGTCGCCCATTATGTTTGTTGAATAACGATCCTAACGATCCTGTTGCTTTAACTCCAGCACATTTTCTTTATGGTACCCCTTTATTTTCTTTTCCTGATGAAAATTCTTATAATGAAAGCACTCATCCGGTTTCTAGGTATAAATTGTTAGAGTCTGTTGTTGCGCATTTTTGGAAGAGGTGGCATAGTGAATACCTTTCTACTCTTCAAGAACGCCAGAAATGGAATACTTCCACTATGCCTGTAAAGGAAGGTACTATTGTCCTCATAATGCAAGAGAACTTGCCACCACTGCAATGACCAATGGGTATTGTGGAGAAGGTTTATCCTGGCAAAGACGGAGTTATACGAGTAGCCAGGGTAAGGACTAAACATAGTTCCTACTCCCGTCCGGTAGTAAAACTCTGCCCACTGCCACTCCAATAATTTAATTTTGTATTTTTTTTTGTAAGAGTAGTTTTAGATTAGATAGTAAATGGATGTTTTATTTAGTTTTGTTTTTTCGCTTAAATTTTTTTTAATTTAAATTCTTTTTTCTGGCCCGCAGGATGTTTTGGCATTAATGTTGCCTATCCGGTAGAGCCAACAAATTTATTAAAATATGAATGGTCATGCGTTTACTAGAATATTTGTTTCGAATCAGTAGCGAATCGTGTTTTGACGAAACAACAACATTTTACATTTTACGGTCTAATTAGTATAAAAAGGTTTATATTTCGATAACCGGTTGGAATACAGAATAAACCACTTCCTTTCCATCTAACCCCATCCCCAATCAGTGGTGAAACCTACATTGGAATATGATGAGCCAGCGCGAAAAGATTTTTTTAAATAATTGTTAGTTTTATTTTTTCATAAAGGAGAAAAATAACCAATCAAATATATTTTTAAACTTGACATTGAAATTTAAATTATCACAATTTTTTTCAAGTTTTCAGAAGCAGTGTTATAAATAAAACATATTTGGTATTGAGAGGACCGTCTGAATTGTTCAGTATTAAGTACAGGGGGTGATAGTAGACCCTTGATTCTTAGATTCAAATTATAAATGTCAGTCCGAAAAGAAATTTTTTGGTGTAAATAAGTAGCAGTATTAAAGGTAATAATTTTTTGAAAAAGGCAAGTTACATTCTTCTATTATCCATATCTAACCATCCTATTTCAACTAGCTCGTGTGATATACGATTTCGCTTTTTAATGCCATATATTAATCTCAAACATGAATTCTGTACTTTCTATATTTTGTTTTTATAAATGAGGGTTAAATTTGGACCATTCACTGCAATATGAAAGTGTGAAAAAATCACACTCACATTCAAATCTTAAATTTGAGTTTATAATGACACCTAAATTTTTAGCATGATTAACGTTATTTATTTTTATATTTATTAAGTTTTCAATTTTAGCCCTGCTATAAGCGGAGCCGAACAAAATTACATTAGATTTAGAGCAGTTGAATAATAAGCAATGATCTCTCTCTAATTTTATGAAAGTTCTTAGTTCTTGATTAATATTTTCGCATTATCAACGGACACTGGAGGGAAGCTTTAGTATATATGGGTGTCATTTGCGTATACGTGAATTTTACAGGTTTTTAAAGATGTTAAGTTCACTGTATAAATAGAAAACATTAGTGGTCCCAAAATGGATCCCTGAGGAACTCCTGAATTCAAAGTTGAAAATTTCGATTGATCTGACGTAATTTGGACACGTTGTTGACGATTTATTCAAATAATTCCGCAAAAGGTTAATGGCACATTCACATCCTATCTATAGCAGAAATGACATCATCCACTAGACTTGTTAAAGCTGTGGTGTAGCTATAACCTTTGCGAAAACCAAACTCAACACTAGGAAGTATTGAGTTAATTGGTAAATGTTCTTTTATTTGCATCAGTTCCATCGTCCTTTCCAGAATATTTAGAAAGCATGGGGAGAATATTTAGATCTTTAAGCTCGCAGGTATTTTGGCAATATTTTTACGATAGCTTGGCTTCCATACATTGGGAGCTACCTGATTGGTTAAACGAAAATTAATTATATGTGTAAGGTATGGAATGATTAAAGGACAACGCTTCTGATGGAATTTATTAAAAAATCATTAATTTAATTTGGTTTTATTAAGCTTTCAGGAATTTCACGATTTTTATCTTTAATAAAAATATTTGATCTAATTAGCTGCCACAGGCAATTGTAGTAAGTATTTTCAATTTGATATCAAAAATTCACACGTTTTTCTCTTTTAATAGCTATTTGTGTAGTTTCTTAAATGTTTATAAAAGTTGAAATGATCATTTGATAGTGTTCTTTTATATCTTTCATTTATCATTAGCTCTATTGCAAAAGTTAACCATGGTGCCTTCTTTTTTCTTATTATGGAAGTTGTTATAGGTGCATATACACGGGTATAGAATGAATTGCTAACCGTTATGAAAAATATTTAATAAAATATAACTGTGGCATGCAAGTCGCCATCGCGTTGGTTACATTGAATTTACCAAAAAATCCAAAACAGCTGACACGGAATAAGTCAAAATATTGAAACTATCGACATATTTAAAGAGCATCAGATTGATAATAACAGGCTGAATTTTTATTGTCTCTTAATTTTGTGTTTGTTTAGCAAAGAACTAATAGTTTTGTATACAGTAATTTAAAACGAAGCATGGTTGTGTTTACTAAATCCACCGATTTTTCAAGAAAATAAACCATGGTTGTGTTTTAGAGGCCATATTAGATTTTTCTAATTCAAACTTTTAATTTTGACTTCTAGCACTACATATTAAGGTAACTTCGAGGCTACTCAACCTGTGGTATTCGAAAACAGAATTATTAAACATAAAAATTAAAAAATCAGAAGTAACTTCTTAAGGTACTGTTCAATTAAGATGTGAAGTAAACATTATTTGGTTAATGGATTTCAGAGTAGCTCTGAATAATTAAGTTTGAGAGTAGCAGTGCTTACTATATACTTATATTCTTTTTACATGTCATTAACAACTGTGTAGTGGGGATCTGGAATGAAAAATAAAACTTGCATTGAGTACAAAAATACATTTATTGAACTTCCAAAGCAAATTAATGAATATATAACAATATAAACTTAATTAATTCTTGAAATTGACTGTCTCGACCCTTACTTCGTGGAATATGCTCATATTAGTGTTTTTAAATGAAACTCAAGGTCTCTAGTTAATTCCAAAATATTGTGGAATTAACTAGAGACCTTGAGTTTCATTTAAAAACATTAATTAATTCTAATACATTTATTTGAAATGGGAAAATATCAAAAACTGTCTAAGGTTTTTATTTAATTTTCTCCTGCGTGCGACCATTTTCTGTACGCGTGAGAAAAAGACATACTTTGCCCATTTGTACCTATTAAAAACAGGTATTTGACGCCAAGAATCTTCCATTTCACTTTGGGCCATTACTTTGTGACCATCTTGTATGTTGCGATTGTAGTGAAACCTCTCAAAAATAGTTTCTCTATAAGTTAGAAGAAGAATTTATTTTAATTTTCACTTCACCATAGCCTCTGGCATTGTAGGAGCGCCCAATTTAGTTCGAAGTCATTTGGTGAACTAGTTCATTAGTTTTTCTTTAATTATTTCAGTAGAGATAATTATAAAATACGAGATATTACAATACAAGTTAAATATCTATTTATGACACGTAAAATAATATACAGTTAGGTTAGGTTTGTAATGAGTGGGTCAATAAGGTCCTCCACTGCGACTTGTTAGAGTCTATTGTGGCTCACAACTATTCAGATTTCTCCAAACAAATGCAGCTTCTTAATGAAGCCTATCTTCCAAACAGAGACGGCAATTCGGATCGTCCGGCAGCCCAAGTTTCAAGATATGATGATTCAAACGACAGTGGCCTGTTAAGCTCCGTAGGTCATGTCTATTATAGCCTAACATTTGTTTGGATACATTATTCGAATGATGTATAAAAGCCTTTGAATGAACCAATCCTGGTATATTATGCCAGAAGTCTAAAACTCTTCTTGCTGTCCAGGTATTTAGTGTTTGTTTGGCAATACTTGTTGCGATGCCAATTGTAGGTTCTGGTCCGATAAAGACACGACCGGCACCATCCATACCAAAGTAGCCAGGGATCCATTCCAGCGATACTCTGTTGCGTTCTCCTATTAGTCCGGGAGGCAGCGACCGAAATTTTGCATCAATTCCTACAAAGCTGATTTTTTCTCATTTTGTAGTTTTGATATGGCAAGTAAAGGGAACGGCAGTCTGCCGCGCCAATATGGGGGCAAACATTAATAACAATTTTAGAAACCTGTAAATAAATAATATGTAAATGCCTTATTCCTACAAGTATAAAACTTTGTAGAGTGGTCAAGGATACCTAAAAATGCAGTATAATGATAGTCTACCGCGTCGGAGGGGAGGCCATCATAGGTCTACCACCCACGCAAGTTCTTCAGAAATAACCTTTTTTCACTTATTTCTATAAGGCTGAAAAAATTTTCTCATGTACTTTAGTTTATAAGAGAACTAAAAAAATTAGTCTACCGTTCATATGATGGTGCAAAGCCTTGATAGACGCAATGGAATGCACGCTCTCCCGAGAGCAGCAGCCGCCGCGTCGATCCGCTATAATTCGCTCTGAATTATTGCATACCGGGATTAAATTAATACCTATAAACCTGCTTTTTTATCTATATGTATTTTACGATTATTATTGTCAACTAAACGTGTTCTACCTTCGATAAAAGGTGGTTAAAGTTTCGCTAGACGTGGCTTAAACATACCTTAAATTATGTCATTTCGTCTAATTATTTACAAATTTATAGGTATTTCATACTGCACTAATTCAGAATCAGCTCGACAACGTTGGTGTAAGGGTCACAGTATTCGGACAAAAATAATTAGTCATGTTATGGAAGAAATTGATTTAAGAACGAAACAAAATGTGACCGCAGATTTATATCAAAATAGGCTAAAAAAGAGTTCTGTGCAGCTTGAAAAATTGATACAGCTCATTAAAGAAAGTATAAATCCTCTTGTTAGCACTCCTGGTAAAGATTTACTCTTCAATATATCTAATGACTAAGCAGCAGGTTGCTGCGTTGCTGATTTTTTGCTCAGAGTTGAAAAAAAAAAGGAGAAGAACTGAGGAATACATTTATTAACGAATGTGCCGAAAATAAAGATATATTTAATCGAAGTTTAAAAATGAATAAAATTAATAATTTTACAGTGTTACAAAGCAAGAAAAAAGTTAGTTTCTGGAAAATTTGTTGGAGTGCGTTTGCAGCGAGACTTATTTGGCTAACTTTTAGTTGTTGCTATAGTCTAGATAAACAATTAGATATTGAAAAAGTTTTAAGTTATCTATTGACGCCTATTCCATTTTCTTTATGTCATCTCGATGGAAGTATTTGCAAAACTGAGAAAAGTGCTTTACTTAAATTACTAGAACATGAAATCGATAGCAACTCAACCTCAAAAGCGTACAAACTTACGATGGATTTTTCTTTATACATTTATTGAAAGAAATACCAGCTATATATGAAAACATATCTGTTAAATTACTGCAAATGTTTTTGAGAAATAACGCACAGTTCGTCATTATAGTATTTGACACCTATAAATCTCCGTCGATAAAGAGTAAAGAGCACGCTTTGAGAGGAACCAGCAGGAGTCGTAAAATTGTAATTCGAGGAACATCAATGCGCCCTTCTGATTTTTCAGCCGAATTAAAAAATATTACTTTTAAAGGGGACTTAGTTGAGTATCTTTTAGATAGTTGAAGACGCAAAGAAATTGCTCCATTTTTAGGTAATAAAATAGTGTATGTTAACTATAAAGAATGTCATAGATACCAAGTAATTAATTATGTTGTTAAAACTATTGAGCTCAGTCAATCATATTCGAGTCATGAAAAAGCAGATAGCAAAATAATATATCACGCCTGTAACTTTGAGGATCTGCAACCGCCTTATAATATTACGATAAGATGCTCAGATACTGACATTAGTAATAATGCTTGGTAATATGAAGTTGTGTAAAAGAACAAGTGGAAGTTTTGATGGAAGTAGGCGCTGGAAAATCTTAATTTAAGCTAATTGTACAAATCATTAGGAGCCAATTTGTGTGATTCCCTACCTGCCTTTCATGCACTAACAGGCTGTGATTTCAATCCAGCTTTTTTCCGAAAAGGGAAAAAACGTCTATTTCATTTTCTAAGGAACTCTGTAAAATATGTAGATGCATTGACAAATTTAAGCAAATATCCTGATTGTGACAATGCAGTATTCGAAACAGTGGAAGAAGATTCGAAGTCGAACTTTCAACGGTGACAGTTGTGTGTTGTATTTCAAAAAACCACTGGTAACATTACTAACTTTCCTTTTAATAAATCTTTACTTTATCATCTTAGTTAGGTATAAATATATTTAGATAACTTTAAGTTAATAATTACGAATAATAAAAAGTGTAAACATTAGTTTTTCTGCATAGTTTTTTCTTTTGGTCTATACATTAACGAAATGATGGGGGACCCAGGAGGAGGTCGACCTCCCGATATTCAATCAACTAATATTGAGGAAGAAATCATGTCTATAGATAACAATAACGGTAAATTAAATCAAAAAAGCGAAAACAAAGAAGAAAAATCCAGTTTTTTGACGATTTTTTATAAAAGTAATTCAATAAGTCCATGTAGCGTAATTATTGAGGGAATAGAAAAAGGTCATCAAATTGGGAGGTATAATCATCTAAAAATAGCCCGGGACATTTTCAATTTAAATCTAAAAGACATCATAGATGTTAAAGTGAAGGACAAAAATAAATTAGCCGTTAATTTTGTATCTGCTCAAGCGGCTAATAATTTTGTAAAAGAAAATCTGTTAAATAAGGAAAAGGAGGTTTATAAAATATATATATATCCCTTATATAATAATGTATTAACAGGATCAGAAATTCCTGAATCCTGGAAAACCAACATAAGCATACCTTTCTTAACGCCATTAAAAGATTGAAAAGAAGTAGAAAGTTACAGAGCAATTGCACTATCATCGTGTGTAGGGAAAATTCTTGAAAACATCCTCAAAAATCGATTAGAGTGGCACATAGAAAATAAAAGTATTTTCAATTTTAGTCAGTCAGGTTTCAGGAGGGGGATGGGAATTCAAAACAACCAAGCAATGCTCCTATCTTATATTCAGAAAGCTTTATCAGAAAATAAATCGACACTAGTAGTTTTATTAGATATAAAAGCAGCATATGATAATGTTAATATATTCAAACTGTATAAAGTAATGTGTAAACTTGAATTACCCATGGAGCTCATTAACTTAGTATTCAACCTTCTGAACAATAGAATATTACTAGTTAAGGATAAAGATGAAAATTTAACAGAACCAGCAACAACCACTCAGGGGCTACCACAAGGTTCGCCATTAAGCCCACTACTATTCAATATCTACATTCATTCAATATACACACTCATTCTCAATAATGTTATGTTTTTATCATATGCAGACGACTTGGTTTTAGCCTGTAAAGATATAAATCCACAACAAATCAGAAATGAGTCAAATGTCATATTGCAAGATCTAAATGATTGCTTCGATGAACATAATTTTCAATTATCGATTAATAAATGCGAAGCTATATGGTTCACAAATAATAAATTCTATCCTATTTTTCCCCCATTATACATTAATAATCAAGCAATTCCCTGCAAAAAACAAATAAGATACCTTGGGTTGATCATGTCACATGATCTAAACTGGTCATCACATATAGAAAATATTATCGGCAAAGCAATTAAAGGTATCAATATCATGAGATCATTCGGTAGGACGTGGTGGGGATCAGACCCTCAAATTCTTTTATTGGCCTATTATGGTTTAGTCAGATCACATTTAGATTTTGGAAGTATCTTCATCAAACTGTCAAGTAAGGTGCTACTCAAAAAACTAGACACAATTCAATTTCAGGCTCTAAGGTTGATCCTTGGGTGCATGAGATCCACCCCAACAAATCTTTTACTAGCTGCAACCGCAGAACTATCTTTAGAATTCAGAAGAAGGTAGTTAGCAGTCAAATTTTTGTCAGGCATTTGTAGATTTTCAAATCACCCACTAATTGAACATATAAAAGAGATAAGAAATTATAATAATTTCGATTCAGGTTATTGGAGGGCAAAAGAAAAACCATATCTAATAGAAGCTTTAAGTATGATTGAACCATATCAGAAACAAATTCAATGTTCAGAAAAACTACCCTGCTTTTCTTTCAATCTAGAAATAATGAATACCACAATACCAATTGTAAAGTTAAATATAACCAAAGATAACACAAATAAAAACAATCTATTTAAAGCAGAAACAGAAAACCTAAACATAGACAATCACTTTGTGTTCACAGACGCATCAAAATCAAGTAATGATCAGCCTAACTGTAAGACAGGTTTTGGAGTATACATCCCTAAAATTAACTTTGCTTTTTCATCCAAATTACCTTCACTTACCAATATTTGCAATGCAGAAATAGCAGCAATCAATAAAGGAATAAGTATTTGTATAGAAAAAAAATTGAAAAACTGCATTTTCTTCACAGACTCTATAAGTGCCATCCAAACTTTAACCAAAATAGGTCTTAATGGTAAAGCTGATTATACCTCTCTAATTACTAAGCAAATGATAATTGAGACAAATTTAACTGGGGGTAACTATAGATTATGTTGGATACCGGGATATTCAGGAATTCAGGAGAATGAACAGGTTGATCGCCTTGCAAAAATAGGGTGCTCATTGAACATCCCAGCAAACATACCAATACAGAATGATGAGCTAATCACTAAACTAAAACAAACGATAAAAGATAGATATAACAAATGGTGGAAATCATTATTTAACAAAAAAGGAAGCTGGTACAAGGAAATTCAATAAAACCATCCAAGTGTTCCTTGGTTTAAAACCATTCCATACATAGACCGAAGACACTTAACGAATATCATCCGAATGAGAACAGGGCATGGTTTATATGGTTCTCATCTATATAGACTCAAAATAATAGAGCAGCCTTGGTGTGAATGCGGACAGGAAGAAATACTAGACCATATTTTTCTTGATTGCCCAATAAACAAAACAAATTATTGGAATCTAAAACAAGAACTAGAAATAACAGGGGTCACAGACACATCAAGCATGAAAAAAATACTAAAAAACATAAACTACGACCAAGTTGAGTTAATAATACAGTTCTTAAATATAAATAAGAGGAACATTTAAAAAAAACGTATTAATTTTCAAATAAATCAAAGATGAATCTTAAATAATAATTAAATATTAAATAATAATTATCCCTATCTAATTCCCTTCACCCATCCCAAAAATTCCGTTTTCCGAGGCAACTCCTTGAACTTGTGGAATGCTCCAACCGTTGCCCTGGAGCGAGAAAAGTGTATTACCCTATCTGTTATTAACACTCCGTTACCAGTGAAAATAGAAATAGCGTGTAAAACAATAACAAAAATATATGTTATATAATTTATGTGTGTAAACATATAGTTGTGCAAACCGTATTGCATCATTGCTACGAGCAAGACTCATGCAATACAAAAAAATGTGCTGGCGAATGCACTAAGCTTGCAAGCCAATAACTCAAAGAAGAAGAAGAAGACAGTGGAAGAATTTGTATGCCGAATTTACGGTTAGAAATAAATAAATAAAATTAATGAATGTCGATCATCGATGGTTTTGAAAGCTTACAAAAGTACCAACGACAAAACGTGAAGAGTTTTGATGCATCTGCTTTGCCACATTGTCAATCTGAGCTCCAAGAACACCTACTCCGAACAGCATATATTTCAAAAATTTGGAGCAATGCTCACATAAAAGAGCCTTCAACATTATCCCCTCTCGACTGTGGCTGGAAAGTCGATGATAATGCAAAGTATGATTTTAATTCGTTTTGTGACGACCAATTGCCTCAGTCAATCAAAGATGTGACGTTTAGTCAACAAAACGATAAAGATTCAGGTATATACATTTTGCATTTTAAGTTAATCGAACTTATGTTAGCATTATATATCTAATAATATTTAATGATATATTGTGATTTGCAGATATAGAAACGCTTGATGAATCCGCAGAAATATTTGCAAATAACAGCTGTTATGAATATCTCAAAGAAAGCGATTGGATGAATAAATAGAATGATGAAGATAGTGATTACGATTTGGTAGTCGATGAGGAAGGAAATGCCAGTGGCGATGAACAATAACAAAAATATTGTATATAATATATCTGTTTTATAGAATACTATATTGTTACAATAAAAAAAATCTTTTCATAATAGTAATTTAATTGAAATAAATTTAATTATTCAGTTAAAAAGTTAAAAAGAAAAAAAAATCAGTTATTTATATATTGCACGGAGGACCCATTCATCTCTATTTGGAAATAAGACGGTATAAGGCAGATTGTAGTTTACTGTTGGGGGAATTATCTCAGATGTCATTCCCAGAACACTATGACTTTGGCCACTAGCATTCTACTTTGCTCTGTATAAGCCTGTTTTGTGCATTTAGATATATGCACAATTCTATATGTTGTCCATCTGACCTCCTTTTCCAGATTTATATGGAGAGTAGGTAGGTCCAGGAGGATTTCCATGGCTGATGACGGTGTGGTGCTGACAGCACCAGTGATAGCCATACAGGCCTGTCTCTGTATACCAGAGAGCTTTGCTTGGGTCGTTTTCTGTAAAGCTTTTGACCATGAAGCAATGGCTCCATATGTGATCATTGGTCTAACAATCATCACATATATCCAATGGATTTGTTTGGGACCCAGGCCCCAATATTTTCGACAGATCCTGCGACATGTCCACAAGGATACTCTGGCTCTGGTTTTTTATCTAGGATGATCTCCCAAATATTTTACTTTCGCTGCAAATGGAATAACCTCACCATTATAAGAAAGTGGCTTCTCCTAGTGAAGAAAACTATTACAGTTTTACCAGGGTTAACAGACATCTGTTTCCTCTGGCACCAACTGTAGACATCGTCTAAAGTCTTTCGGAAGATATTATATGCAACTCGTCCTGACTTGGCTCTTGCCAGAATGACAAGGTCGTCTGCATATGCTTGTAGTTCTACCTCTCCTCCTGCGAGAGTACAAAGCAGGCCATCAATCAAGAGTGACCACAGTAGGGGAGATAGCACTCCACCCTGCGGGCAGCCCCTGGAAACCTTAAAGCTAATGGCCTCATCTTGAAGAGATGTAGTGGCTGTTCTTTTAGTGAGCATGGTATATATCCAGCCGGGAATCGTTGGTTTAATGCGCTTTTCAGCCAAAGCTGAACCAATGGAGGCCGGTAGTTTATTGTCAAATGCTCCTGTCAAGAAAAATGCCCTCAGACATCTCCTTATTGTTAAGGGATAGTGTGATTTTCCCATGGTTGTGTAATGCTAAATCTGTTGATTTTCCAGTTTGATAAGCGTACTGGTGGATGCTCAGGGGAAGCTGTATAATGCTACCCGCCTGATGTGGCAATCCAGTACTCTTTCAAGTCCTTTAAGCAGGAAAACTGTTAGGCTAATTGGTCTGAAAGATTTAGAGTGTGGGTTTGTGCGGCCCACTTTTGGTATATATACTACCCTAGCCGCCAACCAACTGGGTGGTATATAATTCCACGCCAGACTAGCTCTATACAATTTAATGAGGATGGGTATAAGTAATTCCAGTCCGTTTTGTAGCAGAGCTGGAAAGATGCCATCCTCACCGGGAGATTTGAACGGCTGAAATTACTTTATTATCCATTCAATCGTCTGTGATAACTTCCTTGGCGACCTCTCAATCGTTCTGTTTGGGCCACCTTGCGCCCTCAAAGTGGGCAGGTCGATTGTTATCCAGAGTTAAACTTCCGGGAAAATGGTTTTCAATCAAAAGCTCTAACGTTTCTTTTCTATAGGTCGTGAAAGTGCCATCTGGTCGTTTTATCGACCTTATCTCGGCAATCGATTCTTTAGGGAGAATCTTGTGTATTCTGGTACTGCGAGATATGTCAGATATACTCTCACAGAACTTCTTCCATGATTCCCGCATCGCCTTTCTAATTTCTTTGTTGTAGGTTGTTAGATCAGTTCTATAAGGCTCCCAGTTGCCTGACTCTTTAGATCGGTTAAATAGCCGTCGAACTTCTTTTCTTCGTTTATCTAGGTTTTTGTTCCACCAAGTAGAGTTGCGATTATCTCTTTTTGTCTTGAGTGGACAGTTTTCATGATAGGAGGAAATCACTGCTTCTCGAAGCTTGTCCGCCGCAGTGTCTATCCCATCGCAACTGTTAATTGTAGTGAAGCCGTCCTCAATGTATCGTTGTAGGGAATTTTTGTATCCACTTCAGTCAGTAGCTTTGAGTCGCGATATTGGACTACTGGTTGTGAACCTATTTCAATGTTGAATTAAATGTGTCTGTGATCTGAACACGAAGGCTCAGTAGATACTGCCCAGTGCCGTATCTTATTGCTCAGAAAGATTGAACTGATTGTTAAATCTAACACCTCTGATCTGTTTCTAGTTACAAAAGTTGGTTCGGAGCCTTTATTAATAACATATATCCCTTCCCTAGTGTCGCGAAACGGGAGTTTTCTTGTCACCGTTCACTGTTGTACTGAACTGTATTTCCTTCGATTTCGATATTAGGTGCTGGTCATTCTTGTATCAATGTAATATCTCCTCGTGAATAAAATACTTGTAAGTTGATTTATTCTAATTTCATGTAAATACTATTATGGATTCACAATAATGGCTTTATATACAAACTAATCAACTAAATGACTTTTTGCCTACTTTATGTACACTATTATAATACTGTTAAGACTCATGCACTGTCTTCTACAGATTGTCCCATTTTATGTATGGTTCTATAATGCCAGCATTCTTGCCAGTCGCCGACGTAATGTGTTTGTTATATTCCTTGCGAGTGTCGTCAGAGGGTCGGGGGTTGTGCCAGATGGGCGAGTTGACCTTTTAACGGTCTCTTTGGAAGAGAGATTAAGGGAGTAATGAGCGTGCTAGATTTTTTCTGAACATCAATTTGGATTAAACAAACATAAGCGCCGTGTTAGATTGGGGCTGCATCAGTTATGAAAATAATGTGAATTATTTTCAGAACACCTAGTATGTAATCAAAAAGTAACTCACATCTATGATTTATATTCGTGCTGCTCCACGATGTATGGTGTGAATTGACGTTGTTTATAGTTTTTCTCTGTTTCTTGTTATATTATAAAAAGACAACAGTGTCAATCGAGTGCTGTCAACGTGTACTTATTGTTAAAGAAAACTTTTTTATCGACTGTCGAATGTGTTTGCAAGCCAGTTGTAAATAAAAAGAAAGTTGTTATGTTGTCGTACATAGACAGAACGTCAAGAAAAATGTATATGTCACGGTAAACGAACAAATAAAGTTTTTTTGTAGAAAGTATTGGATTTTCGTCACGAATCCATATAAAATCATTCAGATAACAGTTCCTTCATCCACACGGCCATTTATTTATTGCTCTCTTTGAGCTGGTCCTTCGATTACAGCCGTTATAACAAAAAGTCATTCCACGAATTTTAATCAGACGTCACAGCCCATGACTAACTGGAGTCTGTTTTTCTTGCTATAGTCGATTATCCGCCGTATAGCGAGGGGAGGTACAGTATCCATTTCCCCTGGGAAGTATACAGAGCAGGCCACTATGTTAGTCATACCATTCTTCTCCGGTAGGGACACTTGGATGGCTACTACATCAGGAGTGCAAAAGCCTGTAAGCAAAAAATAATTAATATTTTTCCTAATGAGGAGATATGCCCTGGGTTTCACCCCAGGACAGACTATTACCTCACCAAGATCGATTAATTCGTCCTTGAACCTTTCACCAAGGATGTAAGAAGCGGCCTTGGCATGCTGTAAGTTTGCCTGTAAACAGTTGAATTTGGCGAATATGGAGGGCCGCAAGCGAACTTGTGTCTCCTCAGATCATTAGGGAAGATCATACGGTGGGTCAATTGAGACATCATCATCTGATCCTCCCAGGGATCAGGCTGTGGTTGGTGCCATTGACGAGGCTTGATCACCTTTCGTCACGGCAGACCCAGTTGGTTGATTTGGTCATTTGGTCGAGGCCGTACTGGTCTTCGATTTCAGGACAGCAGGTCCACTCCCTTTTTCAGGTTCCCTTGAAGAGACGTTACCCGTCTTCTTTTTGGGGAAACCAGCTTTCCCTTTTGGATAGCTGGTACCCTGGCTACGTGCTGGCGGTACACTCCCCCTGTTCTTGTGGGGAGGGTCGGTTCTTCTCACTACCGCAGGAGGTTTTTCACTTTGCCCTGGGCCATGGCTTTTCTCGGATCTCTTCGAGAGACCCGGTTTTGATGCCAGTTAGGAGGACCGGACTTTGGGACGGAGAACAACCTGTCGAAAACCCAAGTATGGTATGAAGCCAATCCTTTCCAACGCGGCCATGGATCGATCGTCAATGACGAAAGTCCATGTTTGACCAGGGCCTGTAATTTCCTTGTGTAGAACAGTCCACTCCAAGGTTAACAGACCGTGGTTAATTTTCCTCAGTCTGGTGAGGACCTGTTCAGAAGTCAGTCTACGTGCCTTCATCAGGTATGTAAGCCACAAAGATGTGTGGCTTTGGGAGTTGGTCGCCTGAGACGCATTTCAGGGAGGCACCATCCCATGGTTGAAGTGTATTGACTACGCCAGTCAACCACGAAACACTCTCCTGATCTACATAGGTGACTTATAACCATCCAGGCCGGAAAGTACAGCTCTGGAATTGTACTTGTGGACCACCTTCGGGAATATCCTCTACAGCGGCCATAATGGTGTACTGAAGGGATTCCATTTGTTTGGTCGTTATAGAGGCTGTCGGATGTTCAAGGTGTAAACTTCCCACCTTGATGTCATAATAGGGCTTTTGCAAGTCAGTTTCACTTGATGTTACCATTGATTCAGCCGAGCAGGGATTTTTGCCTCCTGTTCGGGTGAGTCATCCTTAGAGCGTAAGCGCTTGCTGGCACTAGCCACAGAGGGAGAATGTTTCCTCTCTTGCGGTTAATCCCGCTCCCGCTGCTCTAGAATTTGATACAAGGCCGATTGGTAAGTTATCCCACTCTTGAGGAGACAACTGAGTCGCTTCCTGGCTGCACCATCTAGTTTCCTAGGTTTACTTTCAGGAGTTGGAGAACTGAGTAGTTCTCGTTCCTGATCAGAGGTTACAGGGAGGTCAGTTGAAGTCGACTTCCATCTCCTCTGTAGTTTTTGAATTTGTTTTTGTTACTACTTCCATAAGAGTTCCATGAGTAGCTAGGGAAAAAATGTCCATCACGGCAGAGCCCTGCATTAAGGTGACAAGCCTTACTTACGACGAGAGGGCGCCTAGTATCCCGAAGATTCCGTTAGTGACAGATGATGGGCTCACTGTCATGCATCCCATCGGCACGGATACGCACACCTAAGGATTAGTCAAAGAATAACAGCACCAAAAATGATCCTGTTATTCCCATTACCAGCGGTGCTAACGTGGAAGCAGGCACCCGATAGCTGAATTTGTCCACCATCCTATAACCCAAGCTAACATACATGCAAAAGCAGCAAGCAGTAGTTCCAGCAGTGCAACAATGAGCAAAGACAACCCCGCCTAATTTACAGTATGAACTAATAAAACTTTAACCATAGACTATATATTGTAACACGATAGTGGATATTTTGAATTGGTTTATTAACAAACAAGGAATACAATTTAAAATTCTCTCAATAACGTTTACAATTTCTCGCCAAATCGTTCAACTTCACTTCCGACACTCCTGTCAACTCTCCTTCTCAACTGTCGCACCTTATATAATTGTCAATCTTCCAGAATGACATTTCGAACCCACCAGAATCATCGATCGAACAATCCAGAACATTCTATTGCAGTTCAACCTAACTGACATAGGATAACTCAAACGGGAAAGAAGAATACCTTACTTAAAACTACTAACAGGGAAAGAAGAATACCTAACCTAAATCTAATTAACAGGGGAAAGAAGAATATAGGCATGTTTTTTTTATTCACAGGTAGATCCAGCAACTACGGTTTTATATTCATTGGTGGATTGCCACCCAAATTGCAAACTATTCCACCGCTGTTTCGAGGTGGTGGATGAATTTGGTGGTTTAGAAAATTACAGCTTAACCTAAAAAAACATGCATATTATTTCATCTGATTTCATCCTCGGAACTATCAGATGAACTGCTACTCCGAGGTCTGGAGGCTAAAATAACTACAACACAATTCAAGTATTTTCATTTGTTTCATCAATTTTTGCTAATAACAACAGTCAATTTAAAAATCGTTTGTCAGTTGTCGGATATAATGATGTAAATAACAACAACAGCGTTTTTTATGTGCCATTGGTGACTCCAACATGTCTGTGCAGCGGAGACTGACGTCAGTCAACCAGTGGTGAATATATGATGCTAAAAAACGTGCCTTATCTAACTACCCTAACACTGTCATTAACGAGTTCGTTACAATATTATATACAGTTGGAGCGGATGCCACAATAGTTTATTCTGTAACAAAGTTAGAATGAAAATTCGATGCGAGTGGAGAAAGTTCCGAAGGCGAGCATGAGGAACCACGAATTTTCATTCTAACCTAGTAGCAGACTATATACTTTCTCCATGATCAAAGATTTTAAATGGAAATGAACAAAGGATCATTTATATTACAGAACTCACATCACAATTATATTAGGTTAACACTCAATAATTCCAGCATTCTCTAATCAAATTTGATTTCAGAATTGGCAAATTATGTGATGATCGGGGAGGAAAATAAATATACGCCTTGTTTATATATAACGCTTCGCGTTGTGTTATATACGAGTATAAACAAGATATATGCACAATACACCTTCAGTGGTGGTGTACTGTGGATATATGTTATTAAAACTAAGAGCGAGATCGTTGACGAACTAGTTCGCATAGTTCACTTAAGGGAGCGGTCTTCCCACCTAGGTTTATTACTGTATTTCGGATTATATTAAAAAGTAATGACAGAACTTAAAATAATGTCTTATAAGGGTGTAGCCTCATGTAGTCGCTCGTCGCTAGTTTCCAGCGATAAATCTGGTCACGTGACCGTATTTTAAATTTCCCGCGATTTAAAAAAAATAGTGAAAAAGCTCAAATTGTTGAGCTTTTGTCGCTAGAACTGAGCGACATGAAATTCATAGACAAATCAAATAATATTATGCTTTTTCTCTATTTGCAACTTCTTTGTTAATGTTATATGTAAACAATGGATTCAGGTGAGGTAAATATTTTAAAAGATTATTAATTGGTATAGTATGAAAATATACGTTTAAACCGATAATTTTGTTTCTTTGTTATACAGTTTTATCGAGAAATGATGAAACTTTTTAACCACATTTTTGTTTGTAAAAGTTTTTAGATGACAGATATTAAATGTTTTGTTGTAATAATTATGTACTTGTTTTGTTTATTTATATAAATTCATGTTCAGTACTGGCTAGGCAGCAGCCGCACAGTGTAAACCAGCCATTACATTGTCCTTTTGAGATTCGGTGTTCGGCTTTCGAGAAGGCAACACGTGAGTGAGTAAACCAGTGTAATTAAGTGTTAAGTGCCATTTTTTAAGGAACTTTGGTAAGTGAGCTTATACTAATATAACCTTTGTATAGCACACCCATCATTCCTGGAAATTTGGTTAGTCTATCCTGTTATTATTTTGTTTTTTCATACTGTAAATAAAATATTTAATACTAGAGACAAAATTAAAAAATAAATTAACGGTAAAGGGGAAAAATCAGGAGTCGCGAAAATTTAACACTAATGAATGTTGATGAAATTGATACTAATATACAAGAACCAGCAGGACTGAAAAAAGATAAACAAGATATAAAAAGTAGTGATAAATACTCGTTTCTAGACAAAGCACCGTTCGAAATTTATATCGAAGCAGCTTTGGAAAATAAAAACATTGGAAACTATAATTACCTTGCTATCGCTAGAGAAATTTTTGATTTAAAAATAAACAATATTAAAAAAATAAATAAAAAAGGGAAAAATAGGATCAGTGTAGAATTTGTAAAATACACAGACGCTAATGAATTTCTGATAAATGACGACGTTAGGAATAAAGGATACGATGTATTTATACCAAAAAAAAATATCTCATGCAAAGGAATAGTTAAATACATAGATACATCAATTTCAGATGGAATATTGAATAATTACTCTTAGAAGCAAAACGTTTCCTACGGAAAAGAAAAATCATAGACAGGGCTGACTCCCGGGTGCAAATGACAAATAATTTGAAGGAAGGGGACGAAGGAAGTAATAAAGTAGAATTAGTCCCAACAGAGATCATAAGATATACGTTTTCGGGAACAACCCTACCGGCTAGCGTGAAGATCTGCGGAATTGAACACAAAGTGTTGCCATACATCATGCCAATTTTGCAATGCTATAACTGCTTAAATTTTGGACACATTAAGAAACATTGTAAAACCAAAAAGAAAAAATGTTTGAATTGTGGAGAAACACACCTAGAAGAAGACAGAGGGTAATGTACAATGAAATGCAAACACTGTGCGAGTTTGGAGCACAACAGTATCAATAGAAACTGCCGAGAGAGAGAGAGAGAGAGAGAGAGAGGCAGCAACTAATTAGAGAGGCGATGTCGCTGGACAACGTATCATTTCATGAGGCAAACGAAAGATTCCCCAAAAGAGGCAAAAATAGTAACACACAAGAGGGATTTATAAGAAAGTATAAGGAATTTCCGGAACTACCAACTAACCGATCAAACCAAGACAATGGTATTTCAATAAGTGAGAGAAGAGCCTCATATAACAATAAAAACACCCCTACAAGAAAGACCTACACACAAGTAACAAAAGCTAAGAAAAGGAAACCCACTTCACCAGGTTACGATAAGGAAGCCCATCAGGGAGCCTTGATAACTCCCAATGGACAAGACCATATTACCGTAGAGAAAATAACCAACAACAATCCCCAGCATCAACTTCTACACACAACCAACGTCAGTCCCGAGCATCAACATATTATTTACCACCCTCGAAAGTAGATAGTGAAGATGAAGAAAACAAAACAATTAGAGAAAACCCAGATATGCTACATGAAATCATGAATACGGCTAGTAAACTCAACAAATACGACAAGGAACACACACTCCAATTTATGGCAAGGCTAATTAATAAACCAGGAGACAGAATTTTCAATAATGAATTACAACAGAAACACGAAAATGACGGAAAGAAAAGATAAAAGCCTTGACAAAGACTTAAAAAGAAATTTAAAAATTTTACAATGGAACATTAGAAGCGTCAGAGCAAACTACGATCAATTAAAATTTATACTATACGAACTAAAATCACACATAATTTTACTGAATGAAACATGGATGAATGATGAATATCATTTAAACATTAAAAATTATAACATATACAGACAAGACAGAGCCGATGGATACGGGGGAATATGCACCCTCATCAAAAGTGGTTTAGAACACCATCTTATATCAGTAAATAGCCACATTTCGGAAACTCTACAGGTAATAACAATTGCAGTACCATCAGTTAAAATCAATATCACTAACATATATAATCCAGCAGGAAAAAAATTGAAATTAGAAGAGTGCAATGAAATTCTATCTAACACAACCAACCAGCACATAATCATGGGAGATTTTAATGCCCATGATCGAATGTGGGGATGCAATAGTAATGATGCAAATGGTAAAACAATTAAAGAATTAATAGAACGCGAAAATCTAATAGTACTAAATGATGGCAAGTACACACGTATGGGAGATCACAACCGCAATCCATCGGCACTAGATCAAACTATAGTATCTAGCAGCATTGCAAAAAAATGTCATTGGAATGTATTTGAAGACCCAGGTAATAGCGATCACTTCCCCACCATCTGCCAATACTCTGATTAAACGAATTTTATGAATGATGAAATATACAAAAGAAACTATAAAAAGGCCGACTGGAACTCATTTAACAAAATAATAACGAATAAATTGATAGACAAAGAGGAAAATTTAGATTACAATGATTTTTATGACTCTTTGAATGTAGCAGCGAACGAAAGTATACCTATGATTAAGATAAGAACGAATAAACAAAAATATGCAGCTTGGTGGGACGAGGAATGCTTCGAGCTAATCCAAAGACGTAGAAAATGCATCATCAAATTCGTAAATTCACCTAGCTTGGAAAATTATATAGATTTCAAAAGAACAAAAGCATATGTAAAACTTAAATTAAAAAGCAGAAAGAAAAAATCTTTCAGAGAATTTAGCAGTACTATCAATAGGGAGACACCAACCAATAAAATTTGGAAAACAATAAAAGGCTTCAAAAATTATTCCCAGAACAACAACAACAACAGCTTTCCGAACCGTAAAATAGCAGGAACAATTCTAGAAACTTTAACTATTCGAACCCCTAACATATAACGAATTTTACAACATAATTACGGGGAAAAAAGACAAAGCAACTGGAAAAGATGGGATCTCCTACTCGATGATAAAAAATCTAAATAAAAACACACAAAACAAACTAATAGGGATATATAACAACATTGTGGAAACAAATAAAATTCCAACAGAATGGAAAGAAACTATAATACTACCATTTCTGAAACCTGGGAAAAATCCAGAAAATCATAACAGTTATAGACCGATTGCGTTAACATCGTGCGCGTGTAAAGTATTAGAAGGTATCATTAAAACAAGAATCGAATGGACAACCGAAAATCAAAAAATTCTCCCAAAATTACAATTAGGATTTCGCAAAAACAAGGGATGCAATAAAGCCATAGCATTATTAACTCACTCTGTCGTTCACGGTAAAAAAATTCCTACTAGCAGTATTCATCGATTTAAAGGGAGCCTACGATAGTGTCAACCTACACATACTATACAATATAATGCTAGAAAACAAAATTCCAACCAAAATAAATAACTTTATATTTAACTTATTTTGTAACCGAAACTTATACGTGAAAGATACAGAAGGGAATCTAATAGGACCAAAAAATAGCAGTCAAGGCTTAACCCAAGGCTCACCTCTGAGCCCAATACTTTTCAATATCTACACAAAATCCGTAAACGAGATAAATAAAAACTTCAAGATAATACAATACGCCCACGATATGGTAATCACACTGGTAGGAAAAGATCTACAAAATATGGCTGAAGAAATTAATAAGTATCTAACCAAATTCCATCGATGGACTATAAAACACAACTTCCAAATATCCACTGATAAATGTGCGGCAATCCTCTTTAGAACTAATAGAAGAAGTATGGCAACATGTGAAAATATTAAAATTAATGGTGAGGAAATTGATTTCAAGGACAACATAAAATATTTATAAATAAGCATCTAAATTGGGGATCATACATTCAGCACATAGAAAACAAAGTAAATAAGGGATTAAATATCATGAGAGCAGTTTGTGGAACATACTGGGGAGCAGATCCAGTTACCCTATTACTACTACATAAAGGGCTAATAAGATCACATCTAGACTACGCATCTATCTTCCTTAAGCCATGCAATAAAAAAACGTTGACTAAATTAGATCAAAGTCAATATAAGGGATTGAGAATCATAACGGGCACCATGAAATCTACTCCTACTAATACTCTTCTAGCAGAATGTGGAGAAATGACGTTAGAATACCGAAGAAAATTATTAAGCACTAAATTCTACTTTAAAATCTACTCAGAAAAGCATAACTCACTAAAAGAGATGATCGATAAACTATGGGAAAAATGTAGAGAAAAGTCAGGATACTGGAAAAATAAAGAATGGCCATACCTAATCGAAGCGAAGAACCGAATGAAAGAAAAATATCAAAACATATATGTAAGCGAAATGGATCCGTGCTTCAAGGAAGAAATAAGATATCAAACAGAGAGAATTAACACGGTTTTTTCTGAAACGAAAAAAGGCGAAACATATTCACAACAAAAGTCCATAAACAAATTTGCACCAAATTACAGTGAATACACATGGATCTTCACAGATGGATCCCTGAACCCGGAAGACAACAGGGTGGGCTGCAGCGTATACATTCCGTCCTTAAATTACAAATTCTCTTTGAGATTACATAACTATACACAAATATGTACAGCGGAAATCATCGCAATAAATCGAACACCCAATTTCGATTTATACAATAAGCTAATAGAACTACAAATACCTACGCCAATAACACTACCTAACATTTTAAACAAAGAAAACTACAATATTATAAAACTGCTCATGAAATTTATTAACATTTATAAAATAGAGATTTAAAGAGAAAAAAGAACGTGTAAATGATATATAATGAAAATAAGTAACTATACACTCCTTTCCATTACCTAACTCCTACATTCCTATCCGAGGCAACTTTCCGATTGTGTGTAATGCTCGGCCGTTGCCCCCGAGCGAGAAGAGTTTTAACCTTTGTTGTGATTATCTTTTAACATGTCTAGCTCACAAGAAGAATACGAAAGTAAACACGAAAACTACAAGCTTTGGTTTAAGATAAACCAGCGCTGGCCAAATACTGTCCAGGTGGAGGCCAAAATAGAAGAGAAGAAGAAGAAGTAATTTCATGTTCTTTTATTATTAAAAAAAAAGGACAATTTTTGAATGATTGTGATAATTGAAAGAACTGAAAAGAAACAAACTATTCATGTTGACTAGTTTAATAATATAATATTGTTACATCAATAAATGAAACATTTTTATACTGATGAGAATGAGAAAAATCGCTGTGTATCCTAGTTTAAATTAAATATATTGTAATCAATTATTTTGTTTCAATTTTGTTTGTGCACGTGCGATATTGAACAATGGTGTTTTCTAGAATCTATTAGGTTCATTTGTTTGTGGACTTCTTGGGATCTGGGTTTCTTTCAAATACAGAAATTAATTAGCCATATAAACAAAAATACAAAATTTTATTTTTTTAGTATCAGTTCCGGACAACTCAATATAATAATGTATTCCTACAATAGAATACAATAACAATATACATGCAGCATTCATACAATATTAAGAATTTAACTTCAAATGTGTTCCCATAAATACAAAGCCTGTCCATGGGGTAGTGTATGGTTTAATAATAATATTCCAAAATAATTTAAAATAAAAAAATTAGAACATTTATATTTATACATAATATTATCAGGAGATGAGCAAACATTTAAAATTTAACATAAATTAAAAGTAAAACTTCCTTTTTGAGACAACTCCAAAGTGCTCTGCACATTTCTGCAATTATGCTAGCTGTTGTCGTCTCTACCAGATACTCTGGTACGATATGGGTTTGAAACAGTCACCTGTAGTTAAATATCTGTTGAAAAATTGTATTTAGTTTAATGACTGTAATCAATGTGGTTAAGCAAGACAAATCTACAATATTACCGTAGAATTATTAGAAGTTGTGCAACAGTAGAAATGGACTCCCTCACTGCGTTGTTTTGTTATGAGAGGCCCAAATAAAAATAGCTGCACTTCGAATAGACTCGGTGACATCCGCAAATAAGTTTCAAATTTACCTGCGTACCAGAAGAGTGTAGAAAAAAACTGGTTAAAAAAAGTAATGTTCCATTCGTAATGTATACAATGGGTGAACCCAAAAACGTTTTTCATTTACTACGAGAGCTGCCAATATTCTTTTTTGCCAAATTTTCTGAATCCGAGCTCTGATACAAATTTGTTGACACTGATCAATCCACTTTTGATATTTGTAAGCAAACGACATCTCGTCAATTTCCTACTATCATAGCAGAGTGTCGCTGATTATAGATTAAAACGCTATTTTATTTTTATTCAGTCCTATTTCATTCACTTGTATCACTTCCACTAGAAATAAACAAAATTAGAAAATCAGTTTTAAGGTTATCTGTCATTAATCTTTGTCTGTCAACTTTCGAGATCGCTACAAGCAGCCATGTTGTCGCTGCTTTCCATCGCGGCGATTTGTGACATGTCGCTACTTTTCTTCGCGGCGATTTGTGAGTTGTAGCGACTTTTTTGATACGCGGGAATTTCAAAATTCGGTCACGTGACCAGATTTGTCGCTGAAACCAAGCGACGAGCGATTGCATGAGGTTACACCTTTATTGTTCTTGCTTGTCATTCGACTACTATATATCCATATGAATTAAAAATAAAGGCTTGGTTACAGAACCCGACAATAGACAAACACGCGCCCAGTGGACTTAACTGTAAACTATTATATAGGGTAAAACAATCTCCCACACTGATGGAAATAAAAAAAAGAAGTCATTGAACAAAATCATCTAAGTATTTAGGTGGATGACGTGTACGCTGTGGACGATAATGCACTGGTTGATGAGTCGATGTTTCTGTTCGTGCTACAGGGGGTGGCTCTGGAAATGTAACATTCTCTGGCGGTGGCGGTCTGACTTCTCAAACCGGAGGGACGTTACTACGTTGTTGTACAACGCTAGTTTGCGAAGGAATGACAGTCACGGTTCGATTGCGAGTCGGCGGACATCCTTGAGCGAAGGAATTAACCACGAGTTGCTCTCTAGATAGAGGGTACTCGTCTGGTGGATTTGAGAAAGTAAATAGACGAGTGACCTCTGACTGTCGAAGTTGGTCGACATGGCGTTTTAGTATATAGCCATCATCCAACTTTGCTCCCGAATGTCTCTAAAATAACTCCTAACTTCTATGTCTCTTTCCCACAGGTGAACATTTTCACGAGAACTCTGTCTCCCGCACTAAATAACCTCAAGCATGAGCGTAACGAAAGACATGAAGATTTCTTCGAGTCTGGTGGCTTGATCGGCCTAAGTAGATCCAATCTTGTGCAGATCTGTCGACCTAAATATAGTTCCGCAGGTGTCTTATCACAACGTAAAGGTGTAGCGTGATATCGAAATAATATTTCTTGAATTTTCGATTGTATTGACCCATTTTCAGACTTCATGGCATCCAATTTTCGTTTCACAAATTGGACGTAACGTTCAGCTTGACCGTTTGTTTGAGGATGTCCCGGTGCAGTTAGACGGCGAAAAATTCCATTTGTCTCACAGAATTTTACGAATTCGCAACTAGTAAAAATTGTGGCATTGTCGGACACAATTATTTCTGGCAAGCCATGGACACGTCTCTGAGGAATTCGATTCTAGAAGCTGACGTCGGCGCATCTTTTGAAAATCTTATCTCCGGCCACTTTGATTTAGCGTCAATCAGAATAACAATATAATAACCATCTTTTGGACCTGCGTAATCGATATGGACACGTTGGAAATTTGATTTTGGCTCTTCCCGCGTATGCAAAGGTACAGCGGGTGGGGCACAAGTAGTTGAAGCGCAAGCATCACAACTCTTCACGAAAGATTCGATGTCACGGTCAATGTGTTTCTAATAGCAACATCTTCGAGACAAGCTTCTCATTTTGGAGGTCTTCACGTGGGTAGAATGTAGTTCTGACAATACTGAGGCTTGAAGGGTGTTGGGAATCATGACTCGATTTCCTTTGAATATTACGCCTTCCTGTAGTGAGTATTGTTCCTCTTGATTTTCTTAGTTCTTCAGTTGTTTAATCAATTTTGATAGCTTACTATCTTGCAACGTAGCAGCAGCGATAGTTTTGGCTGTTAACACGTCGGTTGATATCTGATTTATACATTGTTGTTGAATTATGTCATCTTCATTCAAAGCAAGTAAGTTTGACTGTAATGGAGCTCGCGAAAAATAATCTACATGGGCGGTTTCTTCTGCTTTTTTGTGTTTGGTGACATAATCAAATCCACTAAGAATTGTGGCGTAACGTACGAGTCTTGAAGCAGAATGAATTGGCAGTTTAGCATCCTGGTGAAATATTCTACTTAAAGGTCTATTGTCTGTGACTAGAGTGAATTTTCTCGCAAATAGAAGCATGTACAATTTATTGATTCCGTATATAATCGCTAAAGCTTCGCGGTCCAATTGACTATAATTTCCTTTGGCTGCTGTTAGTAATCTCGAGGCGAAAGCTACTGGTCGTTCCGGGCCATTTACGACTTGTGACACAAGACCTATACCTACAGGGCTAGCATCACAACTGAGTATAACTGGTAAATCTGGGTTGAACGGCATTAAAACGCGACCGCTGGCAATTTATTTCTTAAATCGAAGGAGGAAATGTCAGGGATGAAAAATTTGGAATAAACTTGGCGTAGTGAGTGGTAATTCCCAAAAATGTTCATATTCCTGTTGTGCTCGCTCACGTATCCAAGGTATGTAATTGACGCCTTGAAAAATTTACATTTTTCACGGTTGAGGCGCAAATCATATTGGCGTAGGCGATTTAGACAATTGATTAGATTTGACAAACACTCTTCTTTATTTGAGCCGTAGATGATGATATTGTAGAAATATGCTCTAGCACCTTCCAATCCGGACAGTATTTGATGTAGAATACGATGGAATTCAGATGATGCAAACTTTATTCCGAAACTCAGACGTTTCATGGAGAAGACTCCTCGGTGTGTTGACATTGTCTGAATTATTTGACTTTCTTTATCGACTTGAACGTGAAGGTAGGCTTTGTATAGGTTGAGTGTACAAAACACACTGGCATCTCGAAGATTATTCACAACATCAGCGATTCGTGGAATAGGAAAACATGCGTCGTGTAGCTGTTTATTGACAGCGACTTTATAATCAACTGCTAAGCGGATTTTGCCATTTGCTTTTTGGAATTGGAACCAACGGTGAACCCCAATCCGAATGATTCACTTGATATATTATATAGTTTGCAATTAATTCGTCTAATTCTTTATCGACTGCATCGCGAAGTGCGAAAGGAATGTCTCTGGCTTTCAATAATACTGGTCTGGCATTTTTCTTCAGTTTTAATGAGCACGTAAAATTTTGAATACATCCTATTTTTTGTTCGAAAATGTCAGCAAATTCTTCCATTATTGACTCAGGGGTCCTTTCCAAGGAATTGCCAGATGCAGTATTATATTTTTTGAAATTCAATTAGGCAAAATCACGAAACGGAAGTAAGGTAAATGCCGATCCTGAATTAACTTCAAATTTTTGACCATGTTCAAATTCAAACATACCGATGTGAAAAATTTTGCCGCATCGTTTGTCGAAAGTTACAGATTAGACGAGAAAATGTCATATGTTTTATTCACATCTACAAGGTCATCTAAAAAGTTTGATTCGGCTATCTCCTCACTCTTCAGGATCCAATTCGACATTTTTGACTTGAGAATCTACTTGTCTCTTCATTAAATACGACAAACAAACCTTTTTGACGTGACCTGTTTCTGAACAGGCACTACAACGTAATTTTTCACGAGGCACTAGACAATTATTCGACCTATGATTTGTTCTAGCGCATCGAAGACAGTTCTGCTCGATTCCAAGTGCTTTAAAGTTTATTCGCGATTTTTGACGAGTTTGTGATGGAGAGCTATCACTTGGATAGAAACGTTGAAAACGATTCGTCGATTCTCTATTTTCAGAACGTGAATGCGCACGTGAAATCCTATTAACGTCTGTATTGGCAGATGTATTTGACAAACATTAGTGCTATTCAACACTTCGATCTTGATTCCGATTTTGTTTATAGTCGAAATCGAAAACGGATTGATGTTTGTTGAATGACCAAAACAAATTGTCATTTGTCATGTCATTTTACAAATCAAATAAATCAATATTGACAACCTCATCATTATAATGGTTCATTTCACGTGTATTTCACACTTTTCACAAGTTCATTTAGTTTAACCACGTTTAATTTTATAGAAGCTGTTCTGTTAACTAAAAATGTAATATACAATTCCAAAATATCACTCACATCACATAACCCATAGACAAACGGTAGGTTATTTAAATTTTTCGGCCAATCACATGCTTCCGATTTACGATTATTGTCAATAGCATCATACTTTGAGACTGATTATAATCAGAGTGATCGATTGATATTGAAAATGTATTGTTGAACATGTTGTTTTTTAAATGACAGGAAATTATTGTAATCGATTGTCGCGTTGAATAGCACTATTGATTTAACATTTAATTCTCGACAATCGATCTTTCATACGCTAGTGCTGATTCGACCACTCTTTCGTATGTTACCTCCGCTAGTTGTTAAAGCTTTTCCCGGATTCCATTGTCCTTTAGCCCCCGGATGACCGGAGCTCGTAAGAGCAGGTTCGCAACATTTCTTTCACATTGACACTCGAATTTACATGTAGACGCTAGCTGACGTAGTTCTGTTGAATATTAGCTAATCGTCTCCCCTTCTTTTTGATTTCTTCATAAGAAGCGATGTTGTTGTACGATTATATTCGGGGCTGGACATAGATAATCTTCTAATAGCTTGTCAAGAGTGTCACAGGTCATTGTAGCGGGATCTGCCGGTGTAGTAAGTGAATATAACACGGTATGTAGCTGAGGACCCATATGGAGTAATAATTCTGTTGTGACCTTTTTATTATATCGATTTCGATTTACCTGCACTCTGCAAATTCAGTTTGCCCTGAAATGACGTCACAAAACTTAGCGAGGGCACGTGATTGCACTAAAATGTGCATTTTAAATCGAACAACTGTTCAACTGCCAGTGCAGTGTTTCTAACCCAACTTTCGGTCCAAAAGCGGAAAACAAACGAACAGCAGGAAAGCAAGAAACAAGACACCATTTGAACATGAACAGCACCATGAATAATATATTTTATAATAAATGGAAACATACAAATTTACTCTTCAAGTAGATAGAAAACACTTTAAGAAAAATATTTTCCAACGAAAAACGGTACACTTACTTCTTTATGTGAATATTTCCTTATCACATTAGTGAGAGCTTTTCTTTAGGATTTATAAGAAATATTTCTCATCTGAAGATGAAAGTAATACAATTAGCGATGCTAATTCGAATTTTTTATATTTGGCGCAATTTAAAACTGAACTGGGATGGGATCACGACAAATAGAATTCTATTTTAGTGACGTCACGTTACCTAGCAACCGTTTCACATCGTCCGCAAGCGATAAATTGGTATCATGACATAAAAAAATTAAACCCGCGTAAAATAGACTTAAGGGATAGAAAAAATGGTTTTTCTCTATTTTCTTAATAATCCTGACAAAGACGACACATATGTTTTACGTGATTTTTATTTTTTTTGACTTTTGATGCTAGGTTCGAATCGTTTTCGACTTTTTGTATCTATTTTCAAATTTTCAACCAATAACCAATAGTACCTAATTCCAAATATATTAATCGGTGCACATAATAAAAAATCCTAATTTTTAACAAATATGAGGATACCAAATTTCAAGATTATCGTCTGTTTTTGGCTGACGTCACTAAAATAGAATTCTATTTGTCACTGACGGAGACGGACTGCACCGTCTTCCGTTTCAGTGCAAATAAAATTGAACTGAGGGCTTGTAAATCGAACACGTGAAACTGGAGGAGTGCAAGCACTGAAATGAATAACCTAAACTGGAATAACTACGACACATTCTAAAAATGAAGTCATGTAGTTAGACAAGAGCAACTGGGAGGGAAGGCTATCTTTGTTACACCCGTGCAGTTAAATAGCAGAAATGTGATAATTACTTTTACATTTATAAGAAAAAGTTTTAATAATGCTAAATACATTCAAATCCCTTTTTATTAGGTAGGTATATGTACGAGAATGTAAGACAAAAGGTAACTAGCAATTTTTTAAAACGTTCTATATGCTTTGATATCTAAAACAAATTAAAAACGAGTAATAAGGTGAGCGCTCTTAGTTTTATAATACATGTTTTTCCTTATTATGTATTTGTTTTCATTCAGTGTATTTATTTTAATGGATTTAGAGCTGTTGAATAATATTTTGTATCATTAGAAAGTTTCCAAAAGTGTGCAATGAATACATTTAAATAAACTTATTAATTGAAATTATTTAAAATACCTAGACTGTCAGGAAAGAATTATTGTCATTATGTATGTTTGTAATCAACAATAAGCGAAATAAACATAACTTAAGAATAATCATTTCTAAAAACGCAATTAATCTAAACAAATTAGAAAGAGAAAATGTTCCCTCCCACGGCATCTGTGCTTGTCTAAAAGTTGCTTCAAATTAAAGAGACATTCGACCTTTACGTGCGCGTTCCAGTATTTAAGTATTTATATTCAGTTCATTGAGTGCAAGTCTGAAAACCATAATAGAACACAAATTTTGAACTGAATGCGCACTCATATCAGCCGGTGCAGGTAAATCGAAAACGCTAATAGACTTGTTGATATTAATCATAAAATATAAGGGATGTCATAGAGAACTTTCAAAAAAATGTAAAAAATCCCAATGGCACAGGATCAATTGGACAGGCTTATTTCAGTAACATTTTTACATAAAACCCGAAATAAAAAATTAGATATAAAAGTAATAGAATGTTTTGAGATGTACAAAAAATAAAAATAAATTCTGGTAAATTTGTGAATTTTCTTAAATAAATGTTATAATGTACGATTTCGAGTAAAATGTTAAATACAAAAGTTGTAGAACGTATTAAGGTCTATGAAAAAGCTCACTAACTTTTTTGCGTCAAATGGAAAACAAAGGAAATACGATTTTTTCCCACTTTGACAGGCCGCCATTTTGTTTTTACTGGGTCGATTTGGCTCATTAACGAACTCGTCCAAGATTGTGATCTAACCGATTTTTGTAGAGAGTTTGGTTTCGATCCGTCAAAAAATACGCCCTCTATCGTGCTTACAAATTCCGTTATAACACACACACATACATTTCTTTATTCATTTTTTCTTGAGAATGGTTCCTGACCTCTTCACTTGCTTGTCCTTGTAATTTTATGCAACCTACTTCTTCAGTTTCCTTCTTAATTTCTTCTGTCCCCTCTGTGATATTTGTTAATTCCTGATTATTCTTCTCCATATTCTTAATTTCCATGAAACTTTCTATTTTTACTTCATCTATGTTCTTTGTTAACTTATTAGCTTGTTTTGATACTACTGTTTGAATATCTTCTTTCACCTCATCTATCTTCTTTTCCAATTTATTCATGTTTCCATTAATGTTCTCCTCCATTTTGTTCATATCTCCTTTTAAATCACTATTCATCTTATACATTTTCCCATTCAAATTTTGCTCCATATCTGAGTTAACTTGATCTATTTGTTTTCTAAATTCTTCATTCTTCTTAAGTTTCTCAATTTCCTTCATATTTTCTGTTTTCACATCATCAATTAGATTATTATTATCTGTTTTCTGTTCCATAGTATCCATATTTTTATTTATAGTCTCATTCAGATTTACATTCTTCTTGTCCTCCTTACCAATCGTTTCTTCCATCATAGTACTTTTATCATCCAACAACTTATCCGTCTTATTATCAATGTTCCCCTCTACTCCGTTGAAATTTTCCTCCACCCTGTCCGATTTCCTATCTTCCCATTTAAACATGTTACTCATATCCTCCATTTTCTTACTCAATCTTTCTTCCCATCCAATCAAAAATTGCATTATCCTATCATATTCCTCTTCATCTCTTGTTCTTTTTTTCGTTTCCTGTCTCCTATACTCCTGTTTTCCATCTTTCAATGTACTTTTTCTTTCCATGTTGATTTTAATTGAGTTTTAAATTTTACAAATATAACCAATTTTTTTTAAAACGCCCCACGTTGGGCGCCAATTAAACAAGATTTAATTATATTATTTTAATTAGATAGATATTTATTTAGATTTGTTTGAATTTTATTTATTTGTGTGGCTAGCTCAGTTATTAATTATTTGACATATTTTATTATTTCATTATATGATATATTGTTATTTTATATATGATATTGGTTCGGGAGCATGAGACTTTCTCTACTCTTTGAGTCCTGGCTTTGTTTGGATATATTTCGCTCATTCACAATAAAAAGAAACACAAAACACAATATTTTCAATCATTTAATTTTATCATGAAATTTTTTATTTAAATATATTTTTTAGTCAATATGGTAACGCCTATGGAATTTACCAACACAGAATCATAACGAATATACACTATCTTATGCGCATGCCCAACTAACAACGAACATATTCGAGACGGAACGAACGTTTCTTAACGACGCTCTGCACATGCGTGAATATTAAATACATAGCATCATTGTCGTTATAACAATGTTGATGGATTCGCATAAAAGAATTTACGTTGAAAATTATATACATACACTAAATAAATTATTCAGAAGAAATATGTTACAAAATTTATATATACAAATGGAAAATTATGTGAATGAAATAAGATGCATTTTTCTTATATGATTTGAAAATACGTAAGTACAAGCATTATTATATCATAGAATATGCCTTTTTAAATAATATTTAGAATTTGCCTAGTGAATAAAATACATAAAGTCCTTTTTCTTTTTTTATAGATCGATCATAAAGACGCAAGAATTCTTATATATACATGAAAATAGTCACTGAATTAATACTCAAAAGTTATTATTCTTATTATTGGCCAATAATATCTGAAGAAGCACTGACCTGATGCCTGGATAATGGATATATCCCGTCTGGATACAGGACAACGCCTTCCGAAGTTCTAGCTGCTTGATTTGTTGAGAAATTTGGGTATTCTCACGGAAAAAACTGGTTACAAATACATGTAAGTGTTCTAGGTTTTATATTTGTTAAGAATCTGTAGCTTTTATCATGAAAATTTGTAATTTTACTTAAAATTTCGGGAAAAGTTCCTCATCACATCCTCACTATTTCGACGCCAAGAACCAACTCCTAACGCTTCTATTTGATCGTCAATTTTTTCATCAACAACCAATATATTGTTTCTAAGCTCCCTAATTATCAATAAGTTTTTTTGTTAAATTTTAGTTGATCGAAATTTGTCATGTCACTTTCCACCAATCACATTGTTTCTGTAGCTGTCGAACTATTTTCACAATTGCTACACTTTAGGAAGTTTTTTGGAAACATATATAAATGTAAATTCCACCCGAAAAGTATCTGTTTTCTTTTACTGTTCAACTAGTTTCAATAGAACAAATCCTTTACTGATAGTGAAATTCCTTTTATATGTCAACATGGCAATGTCTAATTTTGTTTTGACATATATATAATTTGAAAATAATATTTATATTTATGAACATAAATTCTTTCATAATATCTTTTGCTCTGATTATTTATACTATTTTAATTCTCTAGTAGCAAATATTTCTTTGAATCCATCATCATTTAATATTCAGTGATTTCATAAAATTTTATATACATTATGACATATAAATTATCTTTATGTCTTGATATTTTTCTATTATAAATTTATCTATTTCTTAATACGAAATATGAAATTGATTTATATTATTACTGTTTCAACTAACTACTTATTAAATTAGATAACTAAACTTGTTTAATTTCAGATGAAACAGCTGATTTCTTCATGACAACTAAACATCCATATTTTGATTGATTTAATAAATTCTGATTTTATATGCATTTTTACTTATGATTGTGTTTTTCTTAATGTGTTTTTAACTACATGGTTTCAATTCATTTCAAATAATAAGCAAAATATTTCAGCTGATACTCTTTCGTATATAAGATATATGATTCAATATAAATATATATATAGATATATATATATATATATATATATATATATATATATATATATATATATATATATATATATATATATGGTTGGTTACACCGTGCTGATGACGGCTAGTGAGCCAGAAGCATGCGTGTCTGCGGTTACATTTTCTGTAGCCTTTTTTGCGTGATGTGCCCGTTAAATTCTGTTTTTATATATGTATATATATATATATATATATATATATATATATATATATATATATATATAAATATATGTGGTATATAGGAAAAAACGCCTATGTTTAAATAATACAAATCCTAGGTTACGCAATGTCAAACATCAGATTACGATTTCCCTATTTTCATGAGAACGAGGCTACGTTGCGTTTTTTATAAAATAAACACATTTAAGTAACACAAATATCATGTTATAGAAGAATAATGATTTCTGCATTTTCATGGGAACGACGCTACATCGAGTTCTCCATGAAAATAAACGCTGACGTTGTTTTAACCTAATCTATAAATTCTTTGATTTTATGTGGAATAGTTCAGTTATAATTATCATTTCAAACTAATAATTCTTTTATATAACATAAAACTGTGTAACTCAATAATAAGTAATAAAAATTGTTTTAAAAAACTTAAAAGTGAATTTGTGAATATAACAGTGGCGCAGTCAGTAGGATTCCTAAGCATATTTAGAACAAGGATTGCCTAACTAAGTGTGGTGGTTCCTAAACCTTCAAGGAATTTTCAAGTACCAGCTCCAGATCTTCAAGAAGCAGACGGTCTCTCCGGCACCAGGAACACGCAAAATGCTAACAAGGTGTAGCAAAGCTCACGGATAAGGATTTCAGCTGCCAAGGAAGGAATGAAAATATTTACGTGAGAATCATCTCGTTTTATTTTTATTTAATATTTTGCAATTTATTTTTTATTTTTACCAAGTTCTATTGTCATAATTTACTTTTATTTTGAATACAATCAATTTAATATAAAGCAAAATGCCTGAAACACGTAGTGCAACAAACACTAATGCCAATGCTAATACTCCAGTTGCTCAAACCGATCAAGCGTCAAATTTAGAACCTTACAGATTATCCGAAATATTTTCAATAATTCCGGAATATGACGGTAATCAAATTTTCTTAAATACTTTTAATAAATGCTTGTAAGACAGCTTACAGAATGGCCGGCAACGACCAAAAAGTACTTTTAACTCTTCATATAAAAAACAAACTTAAAGGAAGAGCCGCTGAATTAGTTAATTCACGCGACCCTTCAAATTGGGAAGAAATTAAAACCTTATTAAATACTCACTTTGGAGATTCTCGCGACCTAAATTCATTAATTCAAGACCTTCAAAGAATGAAACAACTACCAAACGAATCGCCTTTAATTTTTGTTTCGAGATTACAAACTCTGGAAGCAAAAATGTATTCAGCTATAAGTAAACAACAGCATTTAACAACAGATCAAAAAGCAGCACAAACACGTCTTATAGAATCATTAACTTTAAATACTTTATTAACCGGTCTAGATCCAAAAATTGGTCAAATTGTTAGAGCTAGTAATCCAATAAGTGTTTTATTAGCTATTTCACAAATCAGAAGAGAACTTCAATTAACTTACTATGAAAACCACAAACCTCAGACTAATCGTAATACAAATAATATACCTACTCGTAGATTTAGCCAAAATTCACCAAAACAATGTAATTTTTGTCATAGAATAGGACATACTATAAATGAGTGTCTCACACGTCAAAGACAATCTCAAAATTTAGCTTAGGGTTCCTTTAGACCACACCAAACCCCTAATTTACATAACCAAACAGGCCAAAATTTTCAACAAAGACCACAATTTCAAAATAACCAACAGAATCAAAATCGCCCATCTGTAATTAGACCAAATCCAAGTTTCAGACCTCAAGGACCGCCGGGAAATCGACCCAACACAAATTTTAATCAACAAAGAACTTTTCATTTCAATCGAAATCATGATTTTAACAAACACTCTCATAACAGTTATGACTATTAGACATATGATAGTCAAAATTATTATGAAAATCAAGAACAATACTCCAATAATTCACTTGATTATCAAGAATATTACCAAGAAATTAACCCCAGTTGTCCTGACTATTATACTGTTAATAGTGAAATAGAGGAAAACTATTATACTGCTGATAGTGATCCTAACTCTGATAATGGTGTACCAGTTTGCAATGCGAATGAAGACGAAACTTTCGATTATAGCTATATCGAACAAGACAATTTTAATTATAATAATGAAAATGTTTATAATTTTGATTCTGATAACCTCCTAAATCCAAATCATGATTATTATCAGGATTTTCGACAAGGCCCTTTACAAACGAAACCCCCAGATCCGCTAAACGATCAAACTTCAAATTTGTCGATCCCAGACCTCAGTTCACAAATTCAAACTATGAGTTTGAACAGTCCAGAATCGTACTGCCTCGAACAGATGTTCATATAAAAAATACTTTACCGGTAAATTCTAAAAACTTATACTATATTAAAGACAGAGCAAACACTTATAAAATTCTAATTGATACAGGTGCTGGATTATCAATTTTCAAACCCAAAACATGCGAAAATTCTAGAAATCGATCCCCTGAAAATGTAATTATTCAAGGTATAACGAACCAAAAAATAAGAGTTAACGAATCAACCCTTATTCCATTTAAACCTAACGATCCACACAGAGTATTTATTTGTAATTTAGATATTGATTTTTATGGATTATTAGGCATGGATTTTTTAGAACATTATAATTGTAGAGTTGATCTAAAAAATAAACAACTTATTACTGATTTCAAAATTGTACCATTATTTAAAGAAACAGATAATGAAACTACCAATATTTCAATCGAAAACCAATTTCCACAAATTTATGAAAATACAATTTCCATTGAACCTAGGACTGAACAAATCTTTAAACTAAAATGCGATTTAGTTAATACTTATGCTATACTGGTAGGTCAAGAAGTAGAGAAAGTTAAACTACCAAACGCATTAGTTAAAATAAATGAAAAAGGAGAATTTTTTGTTTCAGTATTAAATGTTAATTGTATACCTAAAACCGTAACGTTTTCAAAACTTAACCTAGAACCATATGATATAAATACTGTAAATCATATTCAATAACTACCCAAGAAATGTGCACCGATAGAACATGAGAATTAAAAAATCAACTAAGGCTTGATCATCTTAATGAAGAAGAACGAGACTTAATTTCCCAACTTTGTCATGATTTTTCTGACATTTTTTATTCAGAAGGAGACATACTTACTTTCACCAACGAAATAAAACATTCTATAGATACGCAAAATTCTAAGCACACTTATGTAAAATCATATCGCTATCCCCAAATTCATAAACAAGAGGTGAAAGATAAGATCAATAAAATGCTTTCACAAAACATTATACAACGCAGCATTTCTCCATGGTCGTCTCCCGTGTGGTGTGCCCAAGAAGCTCGACGCATCAGGTAAACAAAAATGGCGTGTTGTCGTAGACTACAGAAAACTGAATGAGGTTACTGTAGACGATAAATACCCGTTACCAAACATTGGAGATTTATTGGACCAGCTTGGTAAGTGTCAATATTTCACGACACTAGATCTTGCATCAGGCTTTCATCAAATTGAAATAATGCCTGAAGATATACCAAAGACCGCCTTCACAGTTGAAAACGGACATTTCGAATTCCTCAGAATGCCGTACGGTCTAAAAAATGCACCTTCAACATTCCAGAGGGTCATGGATAATGTCCTTGCTGGAATTCAAAACGAGCGATGTCTTGTCTATATGGACGACATCATCGTCTATTCACCGACAATTCAAGAACATATTACCCGCTTAACAGAAGTATTCAAGAGACTTCAAAAAGCTAACTTAAAACTTCAGCCAGACAAGTGCGAATTTTTGAGAAAAAAAGTCGCCTACCTTGGACATTTAATCACGGAAGATGGCGTTAAGCCGTTTCCTTCAAAAATTGAATGCGTCCAAAAATTCCCTCAACCTACGAACCAAAAGAAAATAAAATCCTTTTTGGGACTCGCTGGTTACTACAGAAGATTTATACCGAACTTCGCTAAAATTTCCAAACCAATGACAAAACTTTTACAAAAAGATGTCCCATTTAATTTTGACTCCGAATGTCAGAAGTCATTCCAAGAATTAAAAAATGCTCTTACCTCTACTCCGATATTGATATACCCAAACTTTGTAGAAAGATTTCTTTTAACTACCGATGCTAGCGCATTTGCAATCAGTGCGGTTTTGTCACAAGGCTCAATAGGTAAGGATTTACCGATAGCCTATGCGTCTAGGACATTGTGCAAAGCAGAAACAAAATACTCTACGATAGAGAGAGAACTTTTGGCAATTGTGTGGGCAGTTAAACACTTTAGACCCTATTTATATGGCTGAAAATGTACCCTTATAACTGACCACCGTCCACTTACTTGGTTATTCTCTATAAAAGACCCCGGTAGTCGTCTAGCACGATGGCGCCTCAAATTAGAGGAATACGACTATCAAATTGAATTCAAATCTGGCAAATCCAATAAAACTGCTGATGCCCTTTCTCGAATAAAAATTAACCACATAAATGACTTTGATTCATTTCGTTCAAAATTAGGAAACTTTAAATATTTACCTTACCCAATTTATCCCGCTCTTGAAGTTGCAGGGCCATCCGAACAAACTGAAAATAAACCTGAAATTGACTGGGATGCCGCTGCAGAAGAATTTTTGTCTTTTGAGGAACTTTATAAAACAAAATCACTGATTGACTATTCTAAAATAGAATATTCCAATAATCATCTACTAGACAAACAAAATAAAAACATGTTAACCTTTTTTCAACAAAACAATTTACAAGATTTTCATGAAAAAATAATTGAGGATATATTTGAGGAAAACCCCGACTTTTCTTATGCAAAAATTAATATACTTAGCAGTAAAACTGTCAAAAATAGAAAATACCTTATTATTGCTATACCATGGGATCCAGACAGTATTAGTGAATACTTATTTGCAGCAATTTACAGAAATCGAGATTTATTTAAACCTTCAGAAAAATATTTTATCGAAAATAATCCTGACCTACCAATATTAGAAACACTATTATTTCTACTTTCGGAAGTTGACGTAAAATTCACTATTTGTCAAAATATTACTAAAGAGCCAGAACAAAATCAAATACCTATTATCTTAGATCAATTCCATAATGGCAAAAGCCACCTTCACCGCGGAATTAATGAAACTATTAGGCGAATACGACAAAAATATAATTGGGCAGGCCTCAATCGAGATGTCGAAAATTATATTAAGTCATGCCGGGCATGCCAAGAGACAAAAATATGTCGCAAAAATTTCGACAGTTCCCTCGTTATAACTGAAACGCCTAAAACACCTTTTGACGTATTAATATTGATATTTTAGAGGTACCTCACAGAAATTACGCTCTTACGATAAGAGACGAACTAACAAAATTTTCTCAAGCATATCCGCTTGAAAATAAAAGTGCCAAATCCGTTGTTACTTCATTTTTAGCTTATTTTCAGCATTTTGGTGCACACTTCGCATTCATTGCGATGCCGGTCGCGAATTTAATAATGCGTTAATGATATGTAATATGTTCGATATTAAGTTAACATATTCAAGTGTCGGTCATCCGCAAAGTAACGGATCTCTAGAAAGATTACATGCTACTCTGTTAGAAATGATTCGAATAAATTTAGCAGACCACCCCAATGAACACCCCTTCAGTATTTTACCATTTGTTATTATCGCTTATAATAACTCTATAAACAAAACACACGGATTCACACCATACGAACTTGTATTTGGACACACGTCCAGTAGACCTCCCGAAAAATTATACAATGAAAAAGAATTAATTACTAAATATATTAGAGATCTAAATAACCGCATATCTTATTATTATAAAATAGCGAGAGAAAAAACCATAAAGCAAAAAGAAAGAGCCAAAGACCGATTTGACAAACATGTCTCCGAAAACAAACCAAATTATGAAGTGGGTGACAAAGTTTACGTAAAAGAAACTCAAATAAAAAACAAATTAGAAAATAGTTTAATGGCCCTTTTGAAATACTAGAGATACACAGAAATTCCACAACAGTATTAAATTTAGAAACAAATAACAAATCAAAAATAAATTTCGATCTTATGAAACCGTATGTTGAAAATTAACTTATTTTCAGGTTTCTGCTGCTGATCGGAACAGCAACATGTCAATATAAAATTGAACCCATAAACAATACAGTTGGAATCTACTACCACGACGAAACCAAAATAATGGTTTCGAACGACGAATGGACTTTATTAGTGCATAAAAATATATCAGCTTTCAAACAAACTTTTGAAAGAAATAATAGAATTCTTGACACAATTCAAAATACCTTTACTGCAAACTAGTCCAGTGTGAAGTCCTTCCGCGGGCTTATTCTGTAAAAACAACAATTATTTTGCAACTAGCAACCATTGCACAACGGTCGCACAATCAGTCGCAAAATTTGGTATTCTGTAAGGTAGTCGCGTCGCATTTTTTGGTTGCTGTCAAGATGCACTTTTACGTCATGAAACTAGCGCCACTTGCAATCGGGTAGCAATGAACGGTAACTATAAATTGTCTTTAAAATCAGCTGATGAACAAAAACAAATTTAAAAAATATTTAATATGCATAAAAAACCAAGGAAGCGTCGAAAATTCATCATTACTGAAATTGAACATAAATTTTAAATAAATGATTCTGTACTAAACAATTCTTTACATAACTAAAAGCAGTTGAAAATGGGTTTCCAAATACTTTTTTAGATGATTTGTTTAAAAAAAAGGTGAGTAAAATAATTTGAGAATGGGTACTGCTACTATTAATTGTTTTTGACGTACATACAGAGTTTCCAATAGCCAGTTGGAAGAGTTGCTGGACTATTTAACTAGTCATCCTAATCTGGCCAGAGGGGTAGGTCTTGGGGCAAGATCTAAGCAGACCATTGAAAAAGAATGGAATGATCTTGCCAAAATGCACGAGCCATTACTAAATACGTAAAAGCAACTAATAACTATTATTTCTTTTATTACGGTGGTAAATAATGCGTTGTAATTGCTAAAAAATTGCTTACAGAATACGTATTTTTCACATGAACAACTGAAAAATGCACTTTTTTAATTAACCAATTGCTCACTAGAGGCAGTTAACAGATAAATTGCGATCGCGGTCGCAGTTGCTTCTTCCAGAATACGAAACCTGCGTTTGACAGCGACAATTGCGCAGTTATCGGTAGTTGCAAGTTACAGAATAAGCCCGCCGATCCGAAGTAAAATTACATTTGGCATTATTGCAACAAATTACAAAATCTATTGGCGATAAATTTAGTGAAATATCTTTCGATGTTAAAAGACAAAAACGAGGGTTAATTAATGGTATTGGTACTATATTTAAATCAATAACCGGAAATCTCGAATGTAAACAGTTATCTACGCATCAAAAGTTGTGTCGCGATGTTTACGCGTACCCTATAGACGATAACGCGATATGTGAAGCCCGTTTGTTAAGACAATATAAGACATTTCCTGCGAATTGTAAAAGTGCGGTAGTCAACGGACAAGGTTATAATGTGCAAAAACTCGAAGAAAACGTGTGGCTAGTGTCGATTGCCGAATCGGTACACGTGACCATAAGTCTTCCAGACACAAAAACGAAAACATTAACCGTAAATGAAAATTCTATTTTACAGCTATACTCAGGATGTTCCACTTTTGTTGGCATTACTAAAATACAAGCTAATACTAGAAAAACTATAAACATTCCTCATGTACTGATGTTGATTACAACTGTTGTCCGGACATTCCAAACAAAGTAGAAGTACCCAAAATAGAACCACTAGATCTTAATAACATTAACTTGAATGATCTGCAAGTGACAAAACACAAACTGGACCAATACTCAAAAAATTTAGATGAACTCATAAACAAACCGTTTGTTGAGAAAAATATTTCTTGGTTCACATATACTACGATCTCAATCGTTGCCTTGATCGTCCTCTACACCTGTTACAAGTGTAGAAATATTAAATTCAACAAATCGCCAGGAAAGCCTGTTCCGGACCAACCAAATGATGTTTTTATTAAAATTCATAATATTCTGCCAAAAAGAAGACCCAAACTTGAAACCGAAGCCTCTGAAGAAGTGGAAACCGAAAATTGACAATTTTATGGTTTAATGTACACCTTTATATTTTTATTTTTTGTATTTTGTGTATTTTCCTTTTAATCTTGAAATCTCTGTATATATTGTATTGTCTATTTTATGTATTTTGCTTTTAATCTCAAAATTGTTGTTCATTAAACATCAATTTTAATTAAGGGGGGAGTTGTTATATAGGAAAAAACGCCTTTGTTTAAATAATACAAATGCTAGGTTACGGAATGTCAAACATCAGATTACGATTTCCGTATTTTCATGAGAACGACGCTACGTTGCGTTTTTTTATAAAATAAACACATTTAAGTAACAGAAATATCATGTTACAGAAGAATAATGATTTCTGCATTTTCATGGGAACGACGCTACATCGAGTTCTCCATGAAAATAAACGCTGACGTTGTTTTAACATAATCTATAAATTCTTTGATATATATATATATATATATATATATATATATATAGAAATAAGATATTTAAAAAACGTTTACATATATTTTATAACCATAATAATACAAAAACTAAAATAGACAATAAAACAAACCAATTCCTCACTTTGCCATATATACCAAATTTATCAGAAAACCTAAAAAAGACATTTTCGCACCACAACATACATGTTGCTCATAAAGGGTACAACCTACTAAAAACCAATTACACCAATCTCAAAAGAAAAAAAGAGCAATATAGTGTATGAAATACCATGTAAAAACTGTGAAGGGGTCTACATCGGACAAACAAGTCAGTATTTGAAAAACAGAATAAATAGTCACAAATATGACAAACGAAACAAAACGGCACTCACTGTCCATGTTTCAGAAAACCAACACGAATTTGATTTCGAAAACACAAAAATTCGTCGAAGTGAAAACCATACAAAAAAACGCGAAGTTCTAGAAATGATAGAAATACAAAGAAAAACTAGTTCCGTAAATTTAAAGACTGACACAAAAAATCTTAGTAAAATTTATAATAACATTATAAAAACTTAGAAATATAGAGAAACACGTGGCACATTCCAAATATAATAAATTTATTACCACTCCCTATATAAATATAAACTCCATTTTAATACCAGTCAACACAAAAACGACACATTAAAACCTCGTTACGGCTGCTTTCATTGTATAGAACAAATACTCGTATATTCCAATACAAATTTTCATCAATGAATGTCATATTTTTAAAATGTTCGTTTTGTTTTGGGTGTGAGTTGTATTCTGTTATGTGATGCGTCCTAAAACATCCATAAAATATATTAAATAATCAAATGAACGTTCTGTCGAAGGTAAGATTTATTTGTTTTGCTTTTAAAAATTCTTTCTGTAACTTGTACCATTTCTTTTAGTTTTAACAAAAATTTTATTTCTGATGAAGGTCATGGAAGACCGAAACGTTAAATAAAAATGTATTAACTACTAGTTAAATGTCTTTAAAAATGGTCCTCAATCCCAAGAATATAAAATAACTATATATATATATATATATATATATATATATATATATATATATATATATATATATATATATATATATATATTATTGTGATTTGTATAAATGGTATAAGAGAATAGGTGAGAGAAATTTTAATGTTCAAATATGCATAAATATATTCGTTCTAATTTGCCCTACGTTGGGCCGACATGTTAAACTGGATAGAATTGGGAGAGAGAGAATGTTTAAAAAGTCTAAATACTATGAATTATTATTTTTAGTTTAGTTTTGTTGATGTTTAATTTTTATTTGCCCGGTATATTGTAAAATTTAAGATTTATTTGTAAAATGATTATTTCTTAGCATGAGAAACTCTCTGATCTCAGAGTAGGGTTCAGATGTAGAAAAACAAAAAAAAAATTCAATTTCTAATATGAGCGCCGAAATTCAAATAATATTCCTACCTGTCAATAAAAATTTTGTTAATCAAAATATACTTGTTTTATTATTGTTTCCAAAGAAATTCTAAAGACGGTCCTGTGTTTAATGCTGAACCTCTCTACGGTTCATAGATGTCAGTTTAAAGCTACCAAATAATTAAACTAGATGGAGCAATCACCATAGAAAAATGAAAAATCTCAAGAAAATAATTTCACAATGTTCTTCAAATAGAAAAACGTTATTTAATGCTATAGGAACAAATACATTATTCTTTTACAAGGACATAAATTAAAGAAAACCTATTATCTATTATGATCATTCATTCAAATAAAGTCATCCACTCAAATGAAGTACAATTTCTATATCTAATTCAGAATAGGCAACTTTAACACAAATCTTATAATACGAAATCCGTTATATAAACGTCTATGATAGGAAAATGGCGGAAGATAAAACTCATAAGCGTCTGTTTAACATCAAAGTTCAATTCTTTGCACTAAATGGGTAAGTTTACTCTAACTTCTTTTTATATAATTAAATAGTTTCAAATACCTTTTTTCACTGTATAGTTCAATTGATGCACATCAATAAATGTTTCTTATTTTGTTTTAGGTTACCTCTTGGAAAATACCATACCATTTGTCCAGCTTGCACAATGTCCAGAAACAGTGCTATATCTCGTCCACATCAATACATTTTAATCAAATCACACAATCCAAAGCTTTCTAAAAGGTATGGTGGAGACACCGTTCCACCATACAATATTTTACTTAATTACATCTATAAATTTTATGGTTAGTATTCAAATAAAATTACCAATCTCCTATAATGTGTACTTCTGCTTGCTTTAAATATATTACTCTAGCTTTTAAGTATAATGTATTTCTTTCTTTGATTTAGAATGCCAAATTATTGTTTTTTTTTTAAAGTTTCAAAATTTTTCTCCAAAAGATGTTGCTTCTTCAAAATTTCTACCCAAAAAAGGAAAGTACCTAGTCAATAGACTGTATAATCAACAAACTGTTCCCATTCAATTTTTTTATTATTATTAGCAACCTACTTGTCGCTGATAAATATATCTTAAAAGCATTCCACCAATCAAAATTGGTTATCAAAATTCTCATTTGAAAGATTTCATTTCAAATGGTGGATTGTCCATCCATCATTTTAAAACATTCTGTTTTGAGCCTCTTAAACGATTATAACTCATATATTTGTCCCTTAATTTGTATTTCAATAAATTTACTAAATGACAGTTCTTGTTTTCTAAATTATTTATTCAAAATGTCAAATCGTTCAACAAATGTCATATTCCATAGAGTTAATGTTTTTCATTTTAGTTCCTACATTTACGTATTTTAAATACTTATACAATCTTATTTAAAACTTACTTCAAACCCTAATATTCACTTCTTTAAAACAAATCACAATATTAATTTACTTTGACAATAAGAATAATGTGTTCGAATTTGGTTTTAATTACCAAATTCTCCCGTGATTCTATTTCAATTTCCCCTGTATAATACAAGTCGAATATTATGCTCAAAATACATAACTAAATATATCCTTATTTTCAACAGTTAATATTTCTTTACTTCACTAAAAAAGTCATTTAAATTTACTAACACCTAAGAAAAACAGATAAATATCGTTTTCTGAAATTCTACTGAACATATCAAAGTCCCCGACATCTTATCTCTTCATAAAAACTCTCTTCCAAACTCTGTTATCTGTTTCTACGAAACCGTTGAAAACCCCACAAAAAACATCTTCATATCTGCAACATTCACTTGTTGTTCGAACGTTACATTTTAAAATACTTTTATCCCATTGGCCAGTTTCTAATAGTTTACTCATTCCTCGATCCTACGTCATCAAACATATAAATACGAAAATAGCCTCATTTTCACTTCACTTCCCAGATAGCTTTCACACTTCTCAGACACCCTCTTTCATCATATAACGGGCTACAACTTCGTAAAACCAGCCGGCGTTTTCAACCCGGGAACCACCATGTGTCCGTAATCTTTATTCTTTTCATAAACCAACATAGTATGTGCACAATACTTTCAGTTATCGCGAAAAGTCAAGTGAATTCTTAACTGTCGAAGCAACAGTAAATAACTTATAACTTCATGACAATATAAATCATAACGTGATATCAGTGTTTTAATTTCATTCTACGGTTCATCGTTACTTCAGTGACAAACGGCCGTAGTGGTCCTTCGATTGCCTCGTAAAACAACCAAAAATACATTCCCTCTAATTAACCCGAAGTAAAAGGGTTAAATTAAAACATGGTCCTTCGAGCCGGATAGAACCAGAAGAAAGTAAAGCAGCCCTAGCAACCAGGAGAGAGCAGTGAAACAGCCCTTGGAGTCCAGAAAATATAGACCCTCAGCGTTCCCGAGAACTTTTCGAGAATTTCGACAGCAGAAACATTCATTAGATAAGGTATTTATTGATAATAAAGGATTTTGTATATTTGCTTATCAACCAACGTAGATTTTGTGAACATAGTATATAGGGTGATTTAAATGGTGTCACCTTAATATTAATTTGGATTTATAACAAAAGTCTTTGATATTTTTCATGCAACATAAACATTTATATTATACAGTGTGGTTTAAATAATTTCACCTTAATATTAATTTGGATTTATAATAAAAGTCTTTGATATTTTTTATGCAATATAAACATTTATATTATACAGTGTGATTTAAATAAGTTCACCTTAATATTAATTCGGATTTATAATAAATGTTTTGATATATTTTTCATGCAACATAAACATTTATATTTATATTATACAGCGTGACTTAAATAATTACACCTGAATATTGATTAATTACAATAACTTCGTTGACATTTCTTATAAAACATACATTCATTATACAGTGTGTCTAAAATAATTACATATTAAGATTGTTATGGAACCATAATAACACTAGTCGGTATTGTTGTGTGAGAAAACCAGGTACAATCACAGTGTCATTTTAACTTGCAACGAGCCGTAGAAAACTGAACAGGCACGGCTGGTAGCAAAAATATAAAACAAATATATTACGCTGATACAAAATAAGCATTGTTCAAACATAGCCATTAATTTACATTTCATGTTAAATATAATAATACACGGCAGATTGTTACTGCCCATTTTAACCGTTTGACAGCCTGTAATAACATTTCAAAATGTACTGCCCAACAATTAAGAACATTCACGTCCGAAGCTAGATCTATCGTAAAGTCATTGTTAAATTTAAATATCAATAAGGAAGAGTTATTTGATGCACTAATCGTTCACATATTAAAAACTAAGTTAGGTTATAATACAAAAAGATCTCTTGAAGAAAAAGAGACTGATCAAAATTTAATTGCTAGTGATAATTTTTTTGATTTCTTGGAGAAAAAATGTACGGTCTTAGAAAACTTGTTAACCCAAGATCCCAAACCTGATACATCCCATCATTATCGTCTTCTAATGTGACCACACCAACCAACAGAGTAGCATTATTTGCAAACCAACATTCGTTTCCCGAACAAAACCCACCTCCAACATGCTCATTTTGCAAGGAAACAGGCCATACAATTTATACATGCCCCCAATTCGGGATGATTTCCGTTCCTGATCGGAACAAATACATTAAAGAAAACACATTGTGCTTCAGGTGCCTAGGTTCCACACACACAGTTACTAACTGTAAATCCGTTAAATCATGTTCCATATGTCAAAAAAGACATCACACGTTACTCCATTTAGACAATTATCCCCCTAGACAAAACCTTGACACAAGACCTGTCGAGAGAAATGATACTCCGACCGTCGCCATGGCCTATTCCTTTCATTCCATATTAAATGAACCATGCAACCTACACTCTCTCGCAACACAACCTTCAACTCAACATTCACTCGCTAATCACTGGTTACCCAACTCACTTGAAAGGGACACCTTTACTCAGCTATGTTGTGGTACAACTCGTAGCTCTAACCCCACCAACATTTCAACATGCTCATTCTGTAACAAAGCAGGTCATAAAATTTATTCCTGCCCACACTTCAGAACACTCTCTATACTTGACCGCCAAAAATATATAATAAATAACAAAATGTGCACAGCATGTCTGGGTTTCAGACACACATTCGCCCATTGCTCGTCTACCGGTGTTTGTGCCATTTGCAGAAACAAGCACCACACTTTACTTCACTTCCCTCACACCCACAAACAAAACACATCATTGAGATCTTTGAACATAAACCCTAACCACTCACCACCAATGCAACAATCTCCAGTATATTACCGTCAAAAAATGTACTGTTCTGGACACAACTCATTCACAATACCTTACGGATAACCTCTCTCATACTCATTATTTTGGTGTGACCACACCACTTTCAAATCACAACTTACCCTCAAAAACATTCTTAATTCACAAAACACTCTTAACTCATAAATAAATAATTTTCAAACCAACACTTACACTCGAAAAAACGATTCACTTGTACTCAACGCCCTTACAGTGCAGAATAGCACTCACTCATCATTGCTTAAACTCTTTCTCGTCAAGAAAACAATCCTTTAGTCCTCTGGAAGAGGACAGTGATACTTATATACTTGAAACTATGTGAAAAACTTAAACTTATACTTGAACATTGAGAAACAAATACTTTAACACTTAAAACCCTGGACGATTAACAAAAAAAAAAGCTTAGACACTTTGACATGAACATTACTCTTATGTGAATACCTGGATAAAGGTATTGAAATGAAGGAGAATATACTTGGTTGAAAATATGAAGATACTTGGTTGAAAAGATGAAGATACTTGGTTGAAAAGGTGAAGATACTTGGTTGAAAAGATGAAGAAATTTGGTTGAAAAGATGAAGAAACTTGGTTGAAAATATGAAGATACTTGGTTGAAAAGATGAAGATACTTGGTTGAAAAAGAAGATACTTGGTTGAAAAGATGAAGAAACTTGGTTGAAAAGATGAAGATACTTGGTTGAAGAAGATGCATGGTTGAAGAAGATGACACTTGGATAATATAAACACTTGGGTGACGTTTAGAAGAAAACGGCATCCCCCCTTACTCATATGTTACTTAAACAATCACGATGACGACACTTTGAATTTAACACAACTTGACAAAAACATTATATACATATCTTACCCTCCTTTTCTTGACGAGAACAGAAATTTACATTGATTAAAACATTAAAAAAACTCATTCTTACCCGCAAAAGAGTCGGGTCCCCTTAACACAAACATCTAATCATGAAAACATACAAAAACAATCTCAAAAGAGTTAGAAAAAACTCTCTCATCATACTTAAACACTCGTGGTCACTACCTTACATTTACTTTTATGCTAACTCACACTTACATAATTACTTGCACTAGCATACAATTGCACCTTAATCATACTTATACTCATACTCATATTGGCACTCAAAGCTCACATTCATAATACTTTTACACTTATTCGTACATACTCGTATTTACATTTGCTTTCACATTCATTCATACTTACTCTTACTCACTTGTTGTTGCACGCATTCGTACTTGCTCTAGTCTCATGAGCATACTCTCTTACATTTCTCTCATTATCTCATTAAACACTGAGAAGTCCGAGGTTCCTGGACCGTTACTCGTAAAACAAACTGGTACCACACTTGTCGAAATAGAATCGACTTAAACATTCTCTTACATTTCTCTCATTATCTCATTAAACACTGGGATGTCCGAGGTTCCTGGACCGTTACTCGTAAAACAAACTGGTACCACACTTGTCGAAATAGAATCGACTTAAACATTCTCTTACATTTCTCTCATTATCTCATTAAACACTGGGAAGTCCGAGGTTCCTGGACCGTTACTCGTAAAACAAACTGGTACCACACTTGTCGAAATAGAATCGACTTAAACATTCTCTTTCGTTTCTCTCATTATCTCATTAAACACTGGGAAGTCCGAGGTTCCTGGACCGTTACTCGTAAAACAAACTGGTACCACACTTGTCGAAATAGAATCGACTTAAACATTCTCTTTCGTTTCTCTCATTATCTCATTAAACACTGGGAAGTCCGAGGTTCCTGGACCGTTACTCGTAAAACAAACTGGTACCACACTTGTCGAAATAGAATCGACTTAAACATTCTCTTTCGTTTCTCTCATTATCTCATTAAACACTGGGAAGTCCGAGGTTCCTGGACCGTTACTCGTAAAACAAACTGGTACCACACTTGTCGAAATAGAATCGACTTAAACATTCTCTTACATTTCTCTCATTATCTCATTAAACACTGGGAAGTCCGAGGTACCTGGACCGTTACTCGTAAAACAAACTGGTACCACACTTGTCGAAATAGAATCGACTTAAACATTCTCTTTCGTTTCTCTCATTATCTCATTAAACACTGGGAAGTCCGAGATTCCTGGACCGTTACTCGTAAAACAAACTGGTACCACACTTGTCGAAATAGAATCGACTTAAACATTCTCTTTCGTTTCTCTCATTATCTCATTAAACACTGGGAAGCCCGAGGTTCCTGGACCGTTACTCGTAAAACAAACTGGTACCACACTTGTCGAACTAGAATCGACGTAAACATTCTCGTTCTTCACTTCATTTACTTAGCCTTTCTGTGAATACCTGGACAAAGGTATTATTCTTTTATGTGAATACCTGGACAAAGGTATTATTCTTTCATGTGAATACCTGGACAAAGGTATTATTCTTTTATGTGAATACCTGGACAAAGGTATTATTCTTTTATGTGAATACCTGGACAAAGGTATTATTCTTTCATGTGAATACCTGGACAAAGGTATTATTCTTTTATGTGAATACCTGGACAAAGGTATTATTCTTTTATGTGAATACCTGGACAAAGGTATTATTCTTTTATGTGAATACCTGGACAAAGGTATTATTCTTTCATGTGAATACCTGGACAAAGGTATTATTCTTTTATGTGAATACCTGGACAAAGGTATTATTCTTTTATGTGAATACCTGGACAAAGGTATTATTCTTTTATGTGAATACCTGGACAAAGGTATTATTCTTTTATGTGAATACCTGGACAAAGGTATTATTATCTTCTTATCGGTTACAACTCTAGTCCATTTCTAGAGTATATATCTTACACTCTTATCGTTTACAACTCTAGTCCATTTCTAGAGTATATTGCTTACACTCTTATCGTTTACAACTCTAGTCCATTTCTAGAGTATATTGCTTACACTCTTATCGTTTACAACTCTAGTCCATTTCTAGAGTATATTGCTTACACTCTTATCGTTTACAACTCTAGTCCATTTCTAGAGTATATTGCTTACACTCTTATCGTTTACAACTCTAGTCCATTTCTAGAGTATATTGCTACATTCTTATCGTTTACAACTCTAGTCCATTTCTAGAGTATATTGCTTACAATCTTATCGTTTACAACTCTAGTCCATTTCTAGAGTATATTGCTTACATTCTTATCGTTTACAACTCTAGTCCATTTCTAGAGTATATTGCTTACATTCTTATCGTTTACAACTCTAGTCCATTTCTAGAGTATATTGCTTACAATCTTATCGTTTACAACTCTAGTCCATTTCTAGAGTATATTGCTTATCTTCTTATCGTTTACAACTCTAGTCCATTTCTAGAGTATATTGCTTACCTTCTTATCGTTTACAACTCTAGTCCATTTCTAGAGTATATTGCTTACATTCTTATCGTTTACAACTCTAGTCCATCTCTAGAGTATATTGCTTACACTCTTATCGTTTACAACTCTAGTCCATTTCTAGAGTATATTGCTTATCTTCTTATCGTTTACAACTCTAGTCCATTTCTAGAGTATATTGCTTACACTCTTATCGTTTACAACTCTAGTCCATTTCTAGAGTATATTGCTTACATTTTTATCGTTTACAACTCTAGTCCATTTCTAGAGTATATTGCTTACATTCGTGCCCTTACCAAACAAGAACTAGAATGCATCTAGGCCTCTTGTTCATTGTTACATTCATGACGTTAGAGTCCTTACAACACTCTAACCTCAAATCTTATTCATTCGTTACATACATGACGTTAGAGTCCTTACAACACTCTAACCTCAAATCTTATTCATTCATTACATTCATGACGTTAGAGTCCTTACAACACTCTAACCTCAACTCTTATTCATTCGTTACATACATGACGTTAGAGTCCTTACAACACTCTAACCTCAAATCTTATTCATTCATTCACTCATGACGCTAGAGTCCCTACAACACTCTAACCTCAAATCTTATTCATTCATTACACTCATGACGTTAGAGTCCTCACAACACTCTAACCTCAAATCTTATTCATTCATTATATACATGACGTTAGAGTCCTTACAACACTCTAACCTCAACTCTTATTTATTCGTTACATTCATGACGTTAGAGTCCTTACAACACTCTAACCTCAAATCTTATTCATTCATTACATACATGACGTTAGAGTCCTTACAACACTCTAACCTCAACTCTTATTCATTCGTTACATTCATGACGCTAGAGTCCTTACAACACTCTAACCTCAAATCTTATTCATTCATTACATTCATGACGTCAGAGTCCTTACAACACTCTGACACACATTAGATAACTTTACAACCCCTACACATATTTACATAGTTACTCTCAAAATTATTCACTTTCATTCACAAACCTGCATCAACACTGTACACACACTCACGCTCCATACCCTTTCACTAACATCAGCATTCGATGTCTGAGAGCAGCCATCTCTCACCTCTCTTCCATTCTTCCCGCGCCCCCAATATGTTCGAATTTGGTTTTAATTACCAAATTCTCCCGTGATTCTATTTCAATTTCCCCTGTATAATACAAGTCGAATATTATGCTCAAAATACATAACTAAATATATCCTTATTTTCAACAGTTAATATTTCTTTACTTCACTAAAAAAGTCATTTAAATTTACTAACACCTAAGAAAAACAGATAAATATCGTTTTCTGAAATTCTACTGAACATATCAAAGTCCCCGACATCTTATCTCTTCATAAAAACTCTCTTCCAAACTCTGTTATCTGTTTCTACGAAACCGTTGAAAACCCCACAAAAAACATCTTCATATCTGCAACATTCACTTGTTGTTCGAACGTTACATTTTAAAATACTTTTATCCCATTGGCCAGTTTCTAATAGTTTACTCATTCCTCGATCCTACATCAAACATATAAATACGAAAATAGCCTCATTTTCACTTCACTTCCCAGATAGCTTTCACACTTCTCAGACACCCTCTTTCATCATATAACGGGCTACAACTTCGTAAAACCAGCCGGCGTTTTCAACCCGGGAACCACCATGTGTCCGTAATCTTTATTCTTTTCATAAACCAACATAGTATGTGCACAATACTTTCAGTTATCGCGAAAAGTCAAGTGAATTCTTAACTGTCGAAGCAACAGTAAATAACTTATAACTTCATGACAATATAAATCATAACGTGATATCAGTGTTTTAATTTCATTCTACGGTTCATCGTTACTTCAGTGACAAACGGCCGTAGTGGTCCTTCGATTGCCTCGTAAAACAACCAAAAATACATTCCCTCTAATTAACCCGAAGTAAAAGGGTTAAATTAAAACATAATGGGTTATTATTATTTCATTCATATGCAACAAACGTTTTAAAATTCTCTCTTTAAAATATGGAAGTTGTTTTTATGTCACCTATATTCTTATAAAGCTTATTTTAATTCTTCTCTATAATCATACTGTTAGATCCTTTATATGCTTTCTCTATTGAATAGTAAATAGTACAGATTGTCTCCTTTTTAGATCATTTTAAAAAAAATTCAAATTCCAAAAATTTTAATTACTTGAAATATATAGTCTATTATTAATAATTCTGTGTACAGGGTGTTGCAGGTTTCACTCTATGTTAATATATATATATATATATATATATATATATATATATATATATATATATATATATATATATAATAAGCAATGAATAGATTAGTGGGTATGTTAACATCCCCTAAATTTTGCGTTTATCAAATTTTTTTGTAAGGAAAAATTTTATGAATGCAAATTTTACTTCAAATATTTACAAAATTCCTTTTTTATTTTTCTTAACTTCTTCATTAATTATTGTATTTGTATAAATCTTTTATATTAAAAACACCTCTTATTTCATTACTTTCTATGTATCTTAGAACATCTATTTACTCCATTTTCATTTTCTACCACATATGGTCCCTCGAAAGGTGGTTTCAATTTTGCACATACATGTTTACTTCTATCTGATACCCTTAGTAATAATACATTTCTTTCTATTTCAGGTCGCTGTTACAAAGATGATTCTGGAATCCTGTATTGCAGTATCCTCTTCAATTAGTTCTTATTTATTTATAATACTATAAATTCTTAGTTTATTTTTAGTTTCAAGTTTCATTTATAAGTTTCATCCAAAGGAATCAGCCAAAAACTGTGTTTTAAATCAATTTTAGAAAATATTTTCGTATTCGTAATGCGCCCAAAATTGCTTCCACATTCATCGGAGCCTCGTATTGTGGTACAGTGTATTGATTGATATTTCTTGCATCTAGGCATAATCTTAATTCACCATTTGCCTTCTTTACGACCACAATAGGGTTTACATATCTTGTGTTACATCTCTCTATAATACCGTCTTTTAACATATTTTGTATTTCTGAATCAACTTCTTTCCTATATTTATAAGGTATGGGATAAGTTCTTATTCTAAAATTTTCTATTCCTCTAACTTCTATTTTATGTACATAATTATTTGCCATTCTCATCTCCTTTTTAATCAATCCTTCATATTTCATTATTAAATTCTTCACTTTCTCTTCATATTCCTTATTTCCACACACTAATTCCAATTCCTCCATAATTATATTCCTTTCTATATTCCATAACTGCCTATTATCCTCTTCAATTTCCAATTCTTCCATATTTCCACTCCTTTTTATATTCCATAACTTCCTATTATCCTCTTCAATTGCCAATACTTCCATATTTCCATTCCTTTCTATATTCCATAACTTCTTATTATCCTCTTCAATATCTAATTCTTCCATATTTTCTTCTTCAAATTCAATCTTATTACCATTTAATTCTATCTCCATCTTTTCAAAATCAATTCTTGCTTTATACTTCGTTAATTCATCTATTCCTATAACTATGTCTGTTTCTAAATTATCCACTAGCAATAATTGCATCTCAACTTCTTTCCCATCCTTTAATTCAATACTTTGTATTATAGATCTGCTAACTTCACACAATTTCTTTCCATTTGCTCCTATTAATGTAGTCTTTGGTATCTTGACTAGCTTATTTTCATAATTTTTAATATTTTCTTCTATTAGTTTTGTTTTTATTATGGACGCTTCCGAACCTGTATCTATTAATATTTTTAATTGTTTCCCATTTAATTTTCCTTTAATTTTTATTAATCCCGTTATTTCTTTTAATTCCAAATCTTCCCCAAATTTAATGTATTCCCTTGAATGTTCATATGTACAGATGATATTTCTTACATTTGGTATGTGCTCGATCCAAAATTTTGGTCGGGCTCTTGTTCAGTGATAATTTCTGGTTCTACCGATATCACTCTCTCTTCTCTTCTTTGGATATTGTTTATTCTTCTCTGTCCTCCATTTCCATTTCCTCTTTCTTCCTCCCTATAGTCTTTTCTTTGTTCTCTATTTTCTTCTCTTTGTCGGTTGTCATATTGTCCATTTCTGTTATTTTGTTCTCTAAAGTTTTGTTCTCTATAATTGTTATTATTATTATTATTATATCTAAAATTTCTGTTATAATTGTTTTGATTGTTAAAATTTCTGTTATAATTGTTGTTATTTCCTGAATTATTGTTATAATTATTGTTTCTGTTGTTATATCCATTGTTATAATTTCTATTATTCATGTTATTTGTTCTATTATAATTTTGTTCATAATTATCTCTTCTATTATTTTGATTATTTGTATTATTATCATAATTATTGTTATTGTTGTTATTATATTGATTGTTTCTATTAAAATTGTTATTATTGTTATTATGTTGATTATTTCTGTTAAAATTGTTATTATTATTGTTTTTATTCCTGTTATAGTTGTTATTGTCCACTCTATTTCTCTCTAATCGTTGTAAATAACTACTTAGTTGTTCTATGTTTTTAACATTCTGAATAGCGATTGTCTCAGTTATCTCATATTTAAAATGTCTAGATATAAACATTATTATTTCCTCCTCTGGTATGGGTGGGTCTAGGAATTTCGCATTCATGAATACTGTCATAGCATAATCATGCATGCTTTTTCCTCTTCCTGTCTCATATTTTCCTGAGTAGAGTTTTTCTCTTACTCTTGCTTGAGCACTATTTCCCCAGAAATATTTTATAAACTGCTCTTCGAAATCTTCAAAATTATTAAAATCGTCTTCTTTACTTGTGTACCATACTAATGCATGATTATCTAAGTTTTCTCTTATCATTTCCTTTATGTCTTCTCTATTTTGCATGTTTTTGATTTTATTCTTCAAAATTTTTATGAATACCTTTGGGTGTATTTTCCTATTATCTCCTTCAAATTTGTGTTCCCCTCTGTTTCCAATGTAATTGTTTATTATCTTTGTTTCCATCACTCCATCTCTTACTCCTTAAAAATTCCTATCTTCTCTTTGGTCATGTTTTTGCTGTAAATAAAATAATCTTTCTTCCATGTCTTCTAATTTTCTTGTCATTTCCAGTGTTTCTTTTGATTGTTCTTCCTTGAAAATTCTACCTCCAGTTTGTTCAATTTTTCCTTTCATAACTTCAATTTCCTTTTGTATTTCCCTAATCTTCCTTTCTGTTTTCACTTCCTCTAGCTTTTGATTCTCTTTACATGCTTCTTCAACATTTTGTTGAAATTCAGTTAAAGTTCTGTTCCATTTTCCCTCTAGATTTCCCATTCGTTCTTGGGTGTCTTGAAATCCCATTTTGATTTCCTTAACTTGTCTTTGAATTTCTCCTTTGAAATCCTTTTCCTTCTCCTCTATTTCCTTGAGTCTGTTGATCTGTAAATTTTCTATTTCCATGATCCTTCCAATCACCTCTCCTCTTATTTCTTGTTTAGTAGATTCTAATTTATTTTCCATGTATATGTTTGATTCCTCCAATTTCTTCTCAACCTGTCCCAATTTTTCATCCATCAATTTTATTATCAGTTCCTTAGTTTGTTTTATTTCTTCTTTGTTCTGGTCCATCTTAATATTCATTTCTTGTTTTAATTCTTCCTTATTTTGATCCATTTTAATATTCATTTCTTCCTTATTTTGATCCATTTTTCCATTCAAATTATTCATATCTCCCTTAATATCATCCTTCATACTATTCATATTTTCATTTTGTTTATCCATTTTTCCATTTATATCTCTCCTCATATCTTCATTGTTTTGATCCATTCTTTTCATCATCATTTGGAGCATACTCATCACGTCGATATCCTCTTTCTCTTTTGATTTTTGTTTGACCCCTTGTCCTGTTTCTTCTGACAATGGTGCATCTTCTTCTTCCTGACCTTGTTCTGCGATGTCTTCTTCCGAATGTTCTCTCCCCTGTTCCAAATATTGTACCTGAAAATCTCCTCTACCATTACTCCTTTCTTCATCAGACCTACTTTCGACTCCTACCTGCTTTCCGTCCCTTAATGTCATTTTCCTTTCCATTTTATGTATTTAAAATCTTTTAATACAGTCAAAAAAAACTTATTTCAATGCTTTTTATTATTATTTACAAAATTTCTATATTAGCCCCACGTTGCGGTGACAAGTTATATTAATGTTCAAATATGCATAAATATATTCGTTCTAATTTGCCCTACGTTGGGCCGACATGTTAAACTGGATATAATTGGGAGAGAGAGAATGTTTAAAAAGTCTAAATACTATGAATTATTATTTTTAGTTTAGTTTTGTTGATGTTTAATTTTTATTTGCCCGGTATATTGTAAAATTTAAGATTTATTTGTAAAATGATTATTTCTTAGCATGAGAAACTCTCTGATCTCAGAGTAGGGTTCAGATGTAGAAAAACAAAAAAAAATTTCAATTTCTAATATGAGCGCCGAAATTCAAATAATATTCCTACCTTTCAATAAAAATTTTGTTTATCAAAATATACTTGTTTTATTATTGTTTCCAAAGAAATTCTAAAGACGGTCCTGTGTTTAATGCTGAACCTCTCCACGGTTCAAAGATGTCAGTTTAAAGCTACCAAAAGTTTAAACTAGATGGAGCAATCACCATAGAGAAATGAAAAATCTCAAGAAAATAATTTCACAATGTTCTTCAAATAGAAAAACGTTATTTAATGCTATAGGAACAAATACATTATTCTTTTACAAGGACATAAATTAATGAAAACCTATTATCTATTATGATCATTCATTCAAATAAAGTCATCCACTCAAATGAAGTACAATTTCTATATCTAATTCAAAATAGGCAACTTTAACACAAATCTTATAATACGAAATCCGTTATATAAACGTCTATGATAGGAAAATGGCGGAAGATAAAACTCATAACCGTCTGTTTAACATCAAAGTTCAATTCTTTGCACTAAATGGGTAAGTTTACTCTAACTTCTTTTTATATAATTAAATAGTTTTAAATACCTTTTTTCACTGTATAGTTCAATTAATGCACATCAATAAATGTTTCTTATTTTGTTTTAGGTTACCTCTTGGAAAATACCATACCATTTGTCTAGCTTGCACAATGTCCAGAAACAGTGCTATATCTCGTCCACATCAATACATTTTAATCAAATCACACAATCCAAAGCTTTCTAAAAGGTATGGTGGAGACACCGTTCCACCATACAATATTTTACTTAATTACATCTATAAATTTTATGGTTAGTATTCAAATATAATTACCAATCTCCTATAATGTGTACTTCTGCTTGCTTTAAATATATTACTCTAGCTTTTAAGTATAATGTATTTCTTTCTTTGATTTAGAATGCCAAATTATTGTTTTTTTTTAAAGTTTCAAAATTTTTCTCCAAAAGATGTTGCTTCTTCAAAATTTCTACCCAAAAAAGGAAAGTACCTAGTCAATAGACTGTATAATCAACAAACTGTTCCCATTCAATTTTTTTATTATTATTAGCAACCTACTTGTCGCTGATAAATATATCTTAAAAGCATTCCACCAATCAAAATTGGTTATCAAAATTATCATTTGAAAGATTTCATTTCAAATGGTGGATTGTCCATCTATCATTTTAAAACATTCTGTTTTGAGCCTCTTGAACGATTATAACTCATATATTTGTCCCTTAATTTGTATTTCAATAAATTTACTAAATGACAGTTCTTGTTTTCTAAATTATTTATTCAAAATGTCAAATCGTTCAACAAATGTCATATTCCATAGAGTTAATGTTTTTCATTTTACTTCCTACATTTACGTATTTTAAATACTTATACAATCTTATTTAAAACTTACTTCAAACCCTAATATTCACTTCTTTAAAACAAATCACAATATTAATTTACTTTGACAATAAGAATAATGGGTTAACTATTATTATTTCATTCATATGCAACAAACGTTTTAAAATTCTCTCTTTAAAATATGGAAGTTGTTTTTATGTCACCTATATTCTTATAAAGCTTATTTGAATTCTTCTCTATAATCATACAGTTAGATCCTTTATATGCTTTCTCTATTGAATAGTAAATAGTACAGATTGTCTCCTTTTTAGATCATTTTAAAAAAAATTCAAATTCCAAAAATTTTAATTACTTGAAATATATAGTCTATTATTAATAATTCTGTATACAGGGTGTTGCAGGTTTCGCTCTATGTTAATATATATATATATATATATATATATATATATATATATATATATATATATATATATAATAAGCAACGAATAGATTAGTAGGTATTGCACGCAAATAGAAGAAGGGGCTACTGAAAAGAGTCGGAAGTTTCAGACGGGAGTGTTATATGCACCTCCGTGTCTATGTTGGTTGTTGTCTCGAATATTCGAGATCTTCTAATATTACGGACACAAATGTTGTGTTTGACTATCCTGCTGAATTCTGTTATATTTTCCCATGTTTCATTCAACACCTTTGCTCTCATGTTTCACATATTTTCTTGGTTGTACCGTACCGATGACGGCTAATGAGCTAGAAACATGCATGTCTGCGGTTTCAGTAGCCCCTTTTTCTATTTGCGTGCAATACCCACTAATCTATTCGTTGCTTATTGTTCATATGTCACGCACTATTCGTACATCTTGTTATTATTTCATTAATCTGGGTCGGAAGTTTCACACGGGAGTGTTATATGCACCTCCGTGTCTATGTTGGTTGTTGTCTCGAATATTCGAGATCTTCTAATATTACTGACACAAATGTTGTGTTTGACTATCCTGCTGAATTCTGTTATATTTTCTCATGTTTCATTCAACACCTTTGCTCTCATGTTTCACATATTTTCTTGGTTGTACCGTACCGATGACGGCTAATGAGCTAGAAACATGTATGTCTACGGTTACCACTCTTTTCAGTAGCCCCTTCTTCTATTTGCGTGCAATACCCACTAATATATTCGTTGCTTATTGTTCATATGTCACGCACTATTCGTACATCTTGTTATTATTTCATTAATCTGGGTCGGAAGTTTCAGACGGGAGTGTTATATGCACCTCCGTGTCTATGTTGGTTGTTGTCTCGAATATTCGAGATCTTCTAATATTACTGACACAAATGTTGTGTTTGACTATCCTGCTGAATTCTGTTATATTTTCTCATGTTTCACATATTTTCTTGGTCGTACCGTACCGATGACGGCTAATGAGCTAGAAACATGCATGTCTGCGGTTACCACTCTTTTCAGTAGCCCCTTCTTCTATTTGCGTGCAATACCCACTAATATATTCGTTGCTTATTGTTCATATGTCACGCACTATTCGTACATCTTTATATATATATATATATATATATATATTATAACAGATAAATAAGATATAAATAAAATATAAAGATTGTTGTGAAACAAAGAGATTAGGAAATACCAAACAGTAAAACATTAGATTACACTTTATTAAAAAAAGGCAAGAATGAGATATTAATGCTGCTTATGTTTATTAGATATTTGTAAATGTTTTCATATCAATTTGTTAGTACAGTTTCTCTGTAATTTTAAAGACTTCATAACTTGTAATGAAATAAATAAAAAGAAACATTACCTTTAATTATAAATTCAAAACCGTAAAAACAAACATCATCCATTTGGATTAAATCCCTTGTATAGAAATTGCATGAACACATGATCTAAAAAAAAGAAAGAAATATTAAACAATAAGTATTCAAAGATATAAAAAATATTGTTGAATGTTATGATACAATATTTACAAAGATGTTGGTTAGAATTTTTTATGTTGCAAATGTCAATATGTCTCAGCGACAAACGCTAGCGACAGAAAGTAAAAAACAAATTTATAGAATCAATAAATGATAACTGATTAATGAATTTAAAAGACGATATAGAATTAGTGTAAATAATTAGAATAAAGAAAGGTTACTTAAAAGAATTTATGTAAATAGACAAGTAAATTTGTCACAACAAGAAATTATATAAAAAGGAAAAACAAACTAAACATTATCATGTCAAACACAGTTACGTATATCACCCAGTATAAACTATTTATTTCACAAAAATTCAATGAACTTTCAATGTAAAACTAACAATGTTAAGTGAAACGTATATCGGTAATGGAGTATAAATCTTTTGAAGTGTGATAAGTGAAAACGCAATTCAACTGCTACAGACAATGTGTGATTGGTTTATAAACAAAATGACAAGACGAACTTTAATCAACAAATAATAAAACAAACATTATTGAAGATAGTGACCTGAAAAACAAAAGACTTGTTTATTGAAAAAGATTGATCGAAAAAAAGAGTTGGTGGCTTGGCGTCGTGAGAGGAAGAGTTGTTTAAGATATGTTCCTGAAATTTTGTAAAATTCCCAAATTATGATGGTAAAATTCATAATCTACTTATTAAAACATGTTCCAGTACTTACCAAACATATACATTCAATTTTCCTGAGAGAACAATCAATATTCTCTAAATTATCTACTTTTTGAATTTCACAAGTAGTATTCCTGTTTCCAGAGAAGTACATCTGATAACGTTTTTCTTCCGTAACAAATTGTTTATGTATGTATATATTTTTCCTCACATAAATTATTTTATATTTAAAACCAGCCAACAACATTCGACAATAACAGCTGGATGTATGTGAAATATCCAACAAACGCAACGCGTCTATGAAATGTTTCTCGTTTACGCAGCATCATCTGATATTTGAGCCTGCGCATAGGATGCTATATATGTAAAATCAATAATTTCGTTCAGTCATCCATAGGCGTCTCATTTATAATTTGGATATAAAATTTTCATAATAAAATTAAAATTATTTTTGAAGTAAAGTGTTTCTTTTTATTTAATATGTTTAAGACATATTTGCAGAAGCCTGAACTCAAAGGGTAGAGAGTGTTTCATGCTCCCGAATCATATAATAACAAAAATGTAATAAACATTTTGAGCTAGTCGATTTAAATAACTGAACCATAGATAAATATATAAAAAAATAAATTATAAAATACTAAATATTATACATTATTATGGAAATATGTACCAACGTGGACATAATACATATATATATATATATATATATATATATATATATATATATATATATATATTTTTTATATAGTTTATTTGAGGACAATCAGAATAAAGTGTCCTTTAAGATATTGTGCTTCCATGGAAATTGTGGTCCCGAATGACATGATAAAGGTTGCGCTAATGAGTTACATCTTAGGTTTTCCTTAAGGTCAATTGTCTCTTCGCAGAATAATGTATTTAATCTAAAGTGACCGGTGAAATTAGCAACATTAGACTTGTCAAACCTAGTATCAATGAGAAATAGGCTTCCAGTCTGTATATTGGCCAATTGAGTTACGTCGGCATCTCTTGCAATGCATGCCTAATAGCAGCTATACCAAGCAAAGCATGACAATCAGCACGATCATTCTTGGGCACGCAACTCAATTCTGTTAGGTAAGCTTTGGTAATTATTCTACTAGGAAATAAGAAGACGTTTAGATGATTATAAAATCTTTTGAATGAAAATCATGTAACTGACGCTCGTAATTTACTTGTAAAGCAGTTTTTGCTACAATTGACTCAATTAAATTGCTTTTATTAGCACAATTTTCCATTTCTTGTAACGCCTTTATCTTTCTCACCAGCCCAACCATATGACGATATGGCCAAGCCAACTTACTAGTAGTGTAACGCGAAAAATTCGCCGAGCCGTCGTAAATTTAATATTGGCTAACCTGTCGACTGAGAGAAGTCACAGCGCTATCAGTACGAAGTTAAAATTTCAGTCCTCCATTTGCCGTCAAGGTGTAAACACACCATTTCAACTAAAGATATTCGCATGTGCTCTGGGAGCCATTAGTGCTTATTGGAAAATTCGACAATTCCGACATAGGGGAGGAGAAATACAGCTGGAACCAACAATTGGCAGCTCCGACCCGATAGGTTTCTGGACCCAAAACGGTCGATGACTGTGGGTTCCATAAAAATTTAGTGGAATTGTGTTTTGAGGTAAATTTCCGTAGACGGCGTTTGCTGGAAGGATTCATTAACAAGGTAAATGGTTGAAAAATACTTTCTCGGAATTAACAGTTTTGTAGGCAATTTAACGTAGAAATTCTGCTTTGATTCGTAATTTATTGGAGTATGTAATCTGGGTTTCGCGGGATAGTTTCGTTATATTTCATAAATTCTTATTAATTCATATTCTTCATGGCTTTATATTTTGTTGAAATAAGAATATATCACAGGGGTTGTATAAACATTCAGGGATGTGTCCAACGACGTAGTTTTTATATTATGGGTTTTTATTGGTATCGTAGTTTTTTTTGCTAAGCGGAAAAAAACAAGTCATATAGTTTTTATTCTCAGAGTAGGTGGCTTTTATACAGTTAAAAGTCATGAGGTGTAATTAGTTGCGAATTTCGGGTATTGTTAATATAGTCAGTATGATGGGATATTACGGGGGTACGTCGAAAATTTGACCGGGGTAAAATGTAAACCCTATGTAGAGGCTAATTCGTTTCTCTATTTTAGGGGGGTTTTTGTATATGGACATTAAATCACTGATTGGAATTTAATGGGTCAGTGAGACCAGTTCCAGGAGAGCTGGGATATTCTGGAGAAACTTCAGTTCCTGTTCTGGTGCCGGAAAAGGATAAGTTAACAGTTTTCCTTTTCTTATTTCTCCAAACTCACTAGTAAACTCACATCTATGCTTCGCATATTGCCGTTTTTTTTATATTAAGTTTTATTTCTTTTTTTTTTCTTGCGGCAATTACTATAATCTCGCTTACACTTGTATTTTGTATTTAAAAATTTTGAAATCTTTGCTCATAGATTAAGATACGCTAGAACACTACGGTACGTACCTAGTATTGCGATATTTAGTGGTTTTTACCTATTTCTAATGGTTTTATGTATATAATTTGCGCCGTACATAATTTTGAGTTGTATTTTCTCCAGCAACGCTAAACTCGTTGTTATTTAAATTTTTGGATTAGGCAATTATTTATAATTATATTGATACTGGTATAAATTGCGGAAGTGTGAACCCTTGTAACTATACATTGTTGATTTTGATATATATATTATCGTTGTATTTTTGGAACATTGTACATGAACAATTTGGTCGATTCTCTGGAATCTTAGAATTGGGACATCGGTGCAGTTTGGGACCCTCAGCTCTTCTGCACCCTGAGATTACACCCTTCAGCTGAGCTCAGACGTTATTTGTAATATTTTTTTGTAGTGATATTGTAATAAATATTTTGAAAAGAGACCTTTGGTCCACCAAGACTAATTAAAATTTCAATCAGGGTGTACTTGCTGACTTTTATTTACTTATGATAATTTACCTATCAGATTAACCTTGGAGTGTGTAGTGTGTGTTGTTAACCCACTGAGGTGTTGTGGGCTAACTTATGAAGTTTAGGGTGCTAGCCAAAAATTCTCTGGCGCCCTTTTGTACACTTAATAATTTTTTGAAGAATCCACCCCTTCTTCGACTCGAAGCTAGTCGACTGGCGAGCACGGGTTGTACCACGTGAGACAACCCGCACACCTATAACGAGCACTGTGAGGGTTTGTAGGTTTTTCTCGTTATATGTTTTTGGCGCCCAACGTGGGGCCGTTAGTATTTTTTTTTTATTGTCAGCAATACATATCCCGTAATTTAAACTTAAACTTTTGAAATTAAATTTTTTTTAGCATCTTTGATTAAACTTAAACTTTAAAAATCAAAATTTTACTTGTAGCCATTTGATTAAACTTGAACTTTTGATAAGTTAGATTTGCAGATATATTTTCAGTTTGTTTTTTTTTGCTTTTTTTTAGCTATTGGCTGCACCAGATTTAAGTGTAATTGTTTTATTGGGGCGTACCTGGAAATAATTTCCCTTAATATGTTTTGATTGTGCCAGATTTAAGTGTTTGTAGTAAATCTGGGGTTGTGTTCAATTCGAAGGGAATTGTTCTATTGGACGTAATTTGTAAACAACTTACCTTATTCTGTGAGATTACAATAGATATCAAACTGAAAATTTTATGGTAGAAATCGGACAAGAGTTCATTGGTTCGTGGGCAACAGTTATTTTCTTTTCATACTGATTGATGATTGGAATTTTGAAAAATTCAATATTGTAGATTTGATCTTTTTTAAACTTTGATAAATTTTCAACTTTTTCTTAGAAACTTAGTCATTGTAGATTTAACTTCAGTTATTGTATCTTTTGTAATTTATTGCACCAGATTTAATTGGGTTTTTTATAGTAAATCTGGGGATTGCTTAACTTTGAAGGTAATTGTTTCAATTGTGGGCGCAACCTGGAAATAATTTCTCTTAATTAGTTATTGATAGTGCCAGATTTAAGTGTTTGTAGTAAATCGGGGGTTTGAGGGCTTGAAGGGAATTGTTTTATGGGGCGTAAGTGGTAAACAATTTACCGAATTTTGTTGAGCAGTGTTAAATATTGAATTGAAGTTTTAATACAGGAAACGGACAGATTGTTCATTGTTTGATGCGTTTTGTTTTTTTTCTCTTCTTTTTCAGGTAGCAAGTGAATAAGAAGATTCCTGATATTGATATTATTGTTTCAATAAAAATTGTAATTTCGAAAATTTTATTTGATTATCTATTGTATAATATTTGTAATTTATAGATATTGTAAATTTAAAAGGTGAGTTACATATTGGGTCACACTGTATAAACTTTAGTATCAGAACAGTAACTGAATTCGTAAATACTTTGCTTTATGGTAAGTTTATTTGACTTTCGACGATTGTAGGCTGCATTGTGGGTTCGAACCTTAGCGGATCGGTGTTTTGGAAGTGGTGCCTTGGGCTTGTGGACTCCTGTATTTTGGAATCGCTTTTGAGGAAGGAATGTTACGTTGGTTCGAGAAGTACACTTCGTGGAAACTCTGTGGGTTGGAGATATTGTTTGGACAAATAGGCACTTTTGGACATTCGGTATCTGGATTTGGGTTTTAAATTCCTTATTAGGTTTCAGTTGGAGGGAGGCCATTTGAGGTACAGGTGTGTCGGTGAAGAATTATTGTTCCGCTGGGTTGGAAATTGGTTTGTTGCTTGGATCGCTTGTCAAATTGAACTTAAAAAGAAAAAGAAATGTCTCGTAGGTTTGTGGTTAATCGGTTGGTTCAGGATGAGCTTGTGTATGAGTTGACAATACGTGGTATTGCAAGTGGCACGGTGTCTGAGATGCGGCGTACTTTAGCTTTAGCGTTGCAGGTAGAGAAGGAAGATGATAGTATAGATCCGCCAGAGTATCCGTATACAGCTGATGAAGATTTGAGTGCAGTTGAGAATAAGTTAGATCAGATTGAGCCCGGTGTAGAAGAGTTCAATGAAACTCGTGTGAGTGATAATTTCCAGAAATTACAGAGTCAGTTGGTGCATGTCATAGGTCGGTTGGAACGTGCGACTAATTTCGAAGCAGGTGATGCTGGTGTTCGACAAAGGGCGAAAGTAGATGAACTAATGGCTAAAGCTCTCTCTTTATTCGAATCATTGGGAAGTAAGGCTTCTAGACATGAGCGTTCTCGTCAATCTCAACGCCCCCAGTTAGAAATTCTTTCTCAACCTGGGCCGTCTTTTGCACATTTGTCAACAATCCGTAGATCGACTCTCAATGAAATCAGACCACTTCCTAATCCTGGTAATGCGTCGAGGAACTTGTCTAGTATTAAGACGATCTTGCCTAGTAAGTGGGGTTTAGTGTTTTCTGGAGATCCCAAAGGTATTTCACTATCGAGCTTCCTGGAGAAAGTGGAAGAGTATCGAGTTTCGCGTAATGTGGATAAGGAAATTTTGTTAGCTAGTGGTATCGATTTATTTTCTGGTAGGGCTTATCAATTTTATTTAGCTTATAGAGAAGAGGTCAACTCTTGGGATGAATTCGTGGATCTATTACGGGAGGAGTACTTGCCCGTGGATTATAATGAAAAACTGTTCGAGGAAATTAAGAGTAGAACTCAGGGTCCTGATGAAAGTATGGGAATTTACTTGGCTGTGATGTCTGGTTATTTTAGAAGGTTGACTTGTCCCATTTCGGAGGAAACTAAACTTAAAATATTGTTAAGGAATATCACGCCTTACTACCAACATCATCTTGGACTTATGGAAATTAATAGCGTGCGTGAGTTATTGACCTTGGGTCGTAAATTGGAGGCTAGGAAATCGGCTATCGAGAATTACAGTGTACCATCGAGGAAACTAAGTTGTATGGAGCCAGACCTAGCTTATGTGTCATCGCATGTGGAACCTGTGTCTGAGGTTGGAACTCTAACCCTCCCTACTTCGTCATCTATTCCTAGAGTTCATGAGCTCGTTTGTTTCCGTTGTAAGCAGCCAGGTCATCGGGCCGTAGCGTGTCGTAGTAATAGGAAATTTTGCTTTAGATGTAAGAAAGAAGGATTCACGGTTAGGACCTGTCCTGATTGCTCTTCCAGAATTAGCCAGCGTAAACGAACCGAGGCGTTCTTAAATGATCGGATAGAGTGCGTCAGTGAAAACCCCCCGGTCAGTAGTTTTCGTGCCGTTATAGATTATGTGTTGGATCATGTCGTTAATGATGAACGTCCTTATCTTAAGATAGATATCCTAGGAAAAACTTTGTTAGGTCTTTTGGATTCGGGCGCTTCAAGAACTATTTTAGGAGGTAAGGGTTATGAGTTAATTTCTTGTTTAGGGTTGACTTTGGATAAAAGTAGGGCGACTAATTGTACAGTGGCAAATGGTAATGTGTTACAGAGTATTGGAACCGTAGTGTTACCCGTGGTTTTGAGGGGTCGTATGCGGTTGATTGAGGCTCTAGTTGTCCCTGAATTAACTCACATTTTGATCCTTGGTGTAGATTTTTGGAATTTGATGGGCGTCGTCCCTGATCTTCGTCATGACGAGTGGCATTTTTCGGCAGATCCTGTGTTGATAAATAGTGTGAAACATGTGTCGTCTAGAACGGTACTCACTCCTTTGGAACAGCAGAGACTTCAAGCGATGATTGATAGGAATATGGAAATTATGGGAAAAGGTCTAGGGTGTACCGATAGAGTAGAACACGTGATAGTAACTTCTAGTCCCCCCATCAAGCAGCGATATTATAGGGTCAACCCCATTGTACAGAGGCATATTGATGCTGAATTGGATGAGATGCTGCAGTTAGGTGTTGTAGAACCCAGCAATAGTCCGTGGGCTTCTCCAATTTTGCTGGTCAAGAAGAAGGATGATTCCTATCGATTTTGCGTTGATTACAGGAAGTTGAATGCTGTCACTGTTCGAGATAGTTACCCTCTTCCCCTGGTAACGGATACTTTAGAGAAGTTGCGTGAGGCTAAATATTTGTCTAGTTTAGATGTCAAGTCCGCTTATTGGCAAGTTCCGGTAGCCGAATCTTCAAGGCAATACACTGCTTTTACGGTACCTAATAGGGGTCTATTCCAGTTCAAACGACTACCATTTGGTTTACATAATGCCCCAGCCACCTGGCAGAGACTTATCGACAATGTTTTAGGCCATGATCTTGAACCGCATGTTTTTGTCTATCTTGACGACGTGGTTATTTGTACGCAAACTTTCGAAGAACATGTACGGGTACTCGAAGAGGTTTTTAAGAGGTTAGCGGAGGCTAAAATTACTGTTAGCGTGGATAAGTGTCAGTTCTGTCGTCCTGAAATGAAGTACCTTGGGTACGTAGTGGATCGTTTTGGGTTGCATGTGGATCCGGATAAGGTGAAGGCAATGTTGGAGTTACCGACTCCTCGTAATATTACGGAAGTTCGTCGTGTGGTTGGAACCTTCTCCTGGTACCGGAGATTCATCCCTAATTTTTCAACCATCATGGTCCCCATTACGGGTCTTCTGAGGAAAAATCGTCCTTTTGTGTGGTCTCTTGAATGTGAGTCTTCATTTCGTCGTGTTAAGGAATGTTTGGTTTCTGCGCCGATTCTTACTTGTCCCGATTTTAATAAACCCTTTGTTGTACAGACCGACAGTAGTGGTTATGGTTTAGGGGTTGTGTTAAGTCAGCCTCACGAGGATGGTGACAGGGTTATTTGCTATCTAAGTAGATCTCTTACTCGTCAAGAAAGGAATTTTTCCACCACTGAACGCGAATGTCTCGCTGTGGTTTGGGCACTTGAACAACTTCGGCCTTATTTAGAGGGTGTTTCTTTTACCGTCATTACGGATCATTATAGTCTACTGTGGCTACAGAAATTGCAGAGTCCGAAGGGTCGTCTAGCCCGATGGGCAGTCAAAATGCAACAGTATAACTTCCAAATTATACATCGCAAAGGTCGTGAACACGTAGTACCAGATGCTCTTTCTCGGTCCGTCCCTGTGGTCGATGAGGTGTCTGTGGAGGTTTCATCTGAAGAGGTACCGCCCCCTCCGTTTGATACAACCAATGATAAGTGGTATTGTAAGATGGTAAAGAATGTCGCTAGTAATCCCCTTAAATTTCCGGATTGGCGTGTGAAGGATAATCTCCTCTTCAAACATGTTGTCAATAAGAACACACAACCGCTGTCGCCTGGTGAATCTTGGAAACTGGTAGTTCCCAAAGCTGGTAGGTCGCGTATTATCATGGAAGCCCATGTCCCTCCCACATCTGGACATACGGGTATTTTTAAAACCTTCCACAGAGTAGCTGAGCGTTTTTACTGGCCGAAAATGAGAGTTGATGTCGCTAGGTGTGTTAATCGTTCTGAGGTGTGTGCTGCGCATAAGGTGTCACAAGGTAAACCTGTTGATAAGATGGCGTCTCATCCAAAGCCTAGCAGGCCGTGGGAAATGATTTGCACAGATCTGATGGGGCCTCTCCCTAGGTCGAAACGAGGTAATTCTTTCATCCTTGTCGTTACGGATTATTTGACCAAGTATGTGCTGATATACCCACTTAGAACAGCGTCTGCAGCGGCCGTTGCTCGTAAGATCGAAGATGAAGTATTTCTTGTATATGGGGTACCTAAGGTGATTTTGTGTGATAATGGTCCCCAATACCGTAGTAATCTTTTCCGAAGCTTAGCTTCCCGATATAGCTGTCGTATCAATCTGAATGCCAATTATCATCCAAGGGCTAACCCGTGTGAAAGAGTTAACCGTGTGATTAAGACTATGATGGCTTCCTATGTCTCGGATAATCATCGTTGTTGGGACGAGCATTTCGCTCAGATAGGATGTGCGATTAGAACATCTACTCATGAAGTCACGAAGGTAACACCGTATTTCTCTAATTTTGGTAGGTCTATGCTGTTGTCTGGTGCCGATTATGTTGATAATTCAGATTTAGATCTGGGAGATAGTGTGAGTACTCCCGAGAGTAGTCGTAACGAGAGTTTTAGGAAATTGTTCGCTGACATCAGAAAACGGTTAGAGGATGCCAATCAGAAGGCTTGTGATAGCCATAATCTGCGACGTAGGCATGTGGAGTATCTCCCGCACGATTTAGTGTGGAAGAGGAATTTTGTCCTTTCGGATGCTGCGAGGTATTACACGCGTAAGCTAGCGCCTAAGTATATAGGGCCCTACTCGATAGCTAAGAGGGTATCTCCGTGGACGTATGAGTTGCACGATAAGGATGGAGCTACGGCAGGAGTATGGCACTGCAAGGACTTGAAACCATACTCTACGCAACCGCCTGACGATGAAAATTAACCCTTCCGGGTTAAAATTTCAGTCCTCCATTTGCCGTCAAGGTGTAAACACACCATTACAACTAAAGATATTCGCATGTGCTCTGGGAGCCATTAGTGCTTATTGGAAAATCCGACAATTCCGACATAGGGGAGGAGAAATACAGCTGGAACCAACAATTGGCAGCTCCGACCCGATAGGTTTCTGGACCCAAAACGGTCGATGACTGTGGGTTCCATAAAAATTTAGTGGAATTGTGTTTTGAGGTAAATTTCCGTAGACGGCGTTTGCTGGAAGGATTCATTAACAAGGTAAATGGTTGAAAAATACTTTCTCGGAATTAACAGTTTTGTAGGCAATTTAACGTAGAAATTCTGCTTTGATTCGTAATTTATTGGAGTATGTAATCTGGGTTTCGCGGGATAGTTTCGTTATATTTCATAAATTCTTATTAATTCATATTCTTCATGGCTTTATATTTTGTTGAAATAAGAATATATCACAGGGGTTGTATAAACATTCAGGGATGTGTCCAACGACGTAGTTTTTATATTATGGGTTTTTATTGGTATCGTAGTTTTTTTTGCTAAGCGGAAAAAAACCAGTCATATAGTTTTTATTCTCAGAGTAGGTGGCTTTTATACAGTTAAAAGTCATGAGGTGTAATTAGTTGCGAATTTCGGGTATTGTTAATATAGTCAGTATGATGGGATATTACGGGGGTACGTCGAAAATTTGACCGGGGTAAAATGTAAACCCTATGTAGAGGCTAATTCGTTTCTCTATTTTAGGGGGGTTTTTGTATATGGACATTAAATCACTGATTGGAATTTAATGGGTCAGTGAGACCAGTTCCAGGAGAGCTGGGATATTCTGGAGAAACTTCAGTTCCTGTTCTGGTGCCGGAAAAGGATAAGTTAACAGTTTTCCTTTTCTTATTTCTCCAAACTCACTAGTAAACTCACATCTATGCTTCGCATATTGCCATTTTTTTTTATATCAAGTTTTATTTCTTTTTTTTTTCTTGCGGCAATTACTATAATCTCGCTTACACTTGTATTTTGTATTTAAAAATTTTGAAATCTTTGCTCATAGATTAAGATACGCTAGAACACTACGGTACGTACCTAGTATTGCGATATTTAGTGGTTTTTACCTATTTCTAATGGTTTTATGTATATAATTTGCGCCGTACATAATTTTGAGTTGTATTTTCTCCAGCAACGCTAAACTCGTTGTTATTTAATTTTTTGGCTTAGGCAATTATTTATAATTATATTGATACTGGTATAAATTGCGGAAGTGTGAACCCTTGTAACTATACATTGTTGATTTTGATATATATATATTATCGTTGTATTTTTGGAACATTGTACATGAACAATTTGGTCGATTCTCTGGAATCTTAGAATTGGGACATCGGTGCAGTTTGGGACCCTCAGCTCTTCTGCACCCTGAGATTACAGCCTTCAGCTGAGCTCAGACGTTATTTGTAATATTTTTTTTGTAGTGATATTGTAATAAATATTTTGAAAAGAGACCTTTGGTCCACCAAGACTAATTAAAATTTCAATCAGGGTGTACTTGCTGACTTTTATTTACTTATGATAATTTACCTATCAGATTAACCTTGGAGTGTGTAGTGTGTGTTGTTAACCCACTGAGGAGTTGTGGGCTAACTTAGGAAGTATTGGGTGCTTGCCAAAACTTCTCTGGCGCCCTTTTGTACACTTAATAATTTTTTGAAGAATCCACCCCTTCTTCGACTCGAAGCTAGTCGACTGGCGAGCACGGGTTGTACCACGTGGACAACCCGCACACCTATAACGAGCACTGTGAGGGTTTGTAGGTTTTTCTCGTTATAGTAGGGAAAATCGACAAATAGGGTACTCTCATCAATCAGCCCAACTTTAAATTGGGCACATCATGAAATAATCGACCATATCACGACATGTAGGTATACTGTTACGAAATCGCACACTGGTGTAGTCCCTGAATCCGACTCTGTCTAACGCTATATATGAAAGTTGAAATTATGGCGAATGTTGTATTTATAGATATATATTAATAATTATACAATGGTTTACTTGAGAACTGAACTTTTATTATAAACTCCACGTTTTACATTTTACCATTTGACCTCTGGCTTGTCCGCCATCTTGTGTTGTTCATAGACAAAGCCATAGTACTGTAATAAATGCGAATATCAAATAGAAAAACGTAAATCAGTAACTTTCAGAACACACGGTAAAATATATTTCTTATTTCAAATATAATGAAAGTAGAATTCGACATACTTTTGTCTAGCAAAAATAGTCAGAACCATAACAATTTGCAACAATAAAAAACATTTTACTAGGTCAAATTTAAATGATTGTTTTGTATACAAACTAGTTGGTAACGAAAATTGAGGCCATTTCAAAACAAAAAATTGAACATTTGCAAGTCAACAAATAAAACCCGAACATAATTTGGGGAAATACTAAAAACTAAGTTCAGAGCAGACGAACAGATAGTCATGCGAAAAACGCGAAGGGAAAAAGTCCTTCCCTGTCACGGTAACGGGTCTCAGTTTTCTTTTGTGTTTGCGGCTTCGTAGGAAGAAGTTTCTCTCCGTTGTGTCAGGGCGTAAAAGGGATATTCAGATATCCTTGACAGTGAACACTGTCCCCCTGCGGTGGCACAAAACGGGAAAAACTCTACCTCTGTCCGAAATCCAGCATAGCTCGACACCGGTTAATAGAAATTTAGTGTCGTCCGCAGTTTCTAGATAGATAGTGAAACCAGACAGAAATTTGAGGCAGGAGAAGGGAAGTTCTTTATTGAAAAGATATTTTTTTATTCTCTTTGTGCGCTGATTCTAAACTTGGTATTTACAACATAAATATATGCATAGGTAGAAGATATAACAGTTTTTTTTATTATTTTCGTTCACGGGGGTTATTGGTCAAGTTCGCATGTTCAGTTAAAACTGCAGGTCCCGGCTCATAATTTTGGGCACCGCTCGTTATATATGATATTATTTTATCCTGTGGGATAATATAGTAAGATTTCCTCCAGATTTTAGGAATGTTGGGTATCCCTTTTAGGGCATATGTAACTCGACAGGATTTAGGCATTATTTTACTTTTTTTGTGTCACATAATTCGCACTCACCTCGTAGATGGACATAAGGCAGAGGTAAATTAAAGTAAATTGTAACTAGTATCAAGAGCCCGGAGCGTATGATTTTGTCTCCGTAAAGGCACGTTATCAGTAAAGTGTCGCTACGATAAATAATTTTGATTTTTCAGACGTGCTTAGGTAATCTCCTCATAGCAAGAAAAATAAATAAACAGTATAGGTTATTCAAAGACCTGAAAATTGCAACTCGGAAATTTTTGTAATACACACTGAACGGGTTGTCGATAAATATTTATTACTCATAAATTAACAGGATTTTTAAACGGCTCGACTTTCACCTTCTGTTTACACAAAGTGCAATGACTCGCGACCACAGTCGATTTGTATAGTATTTCTTTTAAGAATAAATAAGTATTTCTCGCATCGAGGCAGGTCAATTTACGGAATAATGGCTAAATCATACGGCCCTCGCACACATTGAACATATTTATAGATGAGTGGGTAGTATTTTTATTGTGAGGGATTTAATATTTGTTTTGATATTGGGATTATTTAAAACAGAGAAAGATTTATTATATTTTATTATCCAACTTTGTGGTTTCCGATACTTTATTCAGATCCCTACCCCGATCTTCCCTTTAGAGTGTGCAGTGTTTCTGGATTCGAGGCCCAATGAAAAGGTCAATTCTGGTCTGGCAAAGGTAATTAGGCCGCTTTAAGTCCAGGAGTTCCCAGCCTAATTCGGACCGGTTTTATTTTATTTTCACGCTCGGCTGCATTATTAGATTTTGGTGACAGCAGTAATTAGAGTGGTGACACAAGGGATCGAGGTTTAGTAGACTATTACGCTGGTGACAGTGGTTTTTTTGTTAAGAAACAACTCGGTAATAACAAGGGGAGAGTTGTACAGTACTAACAACATCTCCCCATTTACAAAAATTAAAAAGAGAAGTAATTAAATGAAATAACCGTACCCATAATATGTAAGAATCTTAAATATAAACAATAATAATAAAAAAATTAGAATTTGCTGAACGAAATCTTAGAGAAACTGCGGTTTTTTAATGTTTCTGCAATATCTGGATCTAGTTCCACGTTGACCAGGACTCTGTGTATGGACATCCTCAATCATAGTTTTTTTGCATTCCTCAAACTAATAGGATTGTCATCAAGTACACAGTCCTGTTCTCCTTCTCCTTTATCTACATTACGTGTTTCCGAATCATTTAAATAACAGTCTAATAATGAATTGAAGCTCACCATGCTTAAAGTTATCCTTTTCAAATTTCTTTAAAAACCTTCGGTTTCTTACAAAACACCTTTCATTTTTATTTAGTTTGACTAAATAACTTCTGGGCCTTTTACTTTGTCAATGTCTACAATTAACCCTGGTTCCCAGGTTTGGCGAAATTGGACCACTACTTTATCTCCAACGTGCAAATCCGCTAAGGGTTTGGTATGTTGATTAAAATATTGTGCTTGTTTATGTTCTCTATTTTTGAAAATTTTATTTATTTCCTCAGGTTTTCTACCAAGTTGTTTTGGAGACATTGGTGGCCCCTTAAATTTCTGTTAAACAATAATTGAGCGGGACATGGAATATTATGAGCAACCGGGGTATTACGGTATTAAGAATGTTCTAGTTCTGTTAATGTCAGATATAAGTGTTTAACATCAAATAAAGCTTTTTTGATTAAATTCTTTAAGATTTGCACATGCGTTTCTACAAAATCGTTAGATTGTGGATAAGTCGTTGTACAGGTCACATGTCTGATTTCCCAGTCTGTCAAAAATTTGTGAAAATTCCTGTTTACAAACTGAGAACCATTGCCTGTAAAAAGCACTACCGGCTTTCCATGTCGAGAAAAAATTGATTTATTATATTTTCATGAGCAATATATCTATTGAGAACAAATTTCAGGATATTTCGAGTACAAATCAACTTATAACAAATAGTCAGAACTTTTAAAATGAAATAAGTCTGCCGCTACAGAATGGCAAGCAAAATTAGGCAATTATCTATTAATTAAGGGCTCACTTTGCTGCGTATTCTGATATGTTAAATATGCTGGGCAATTTTTTACTTTTATGGTAATTTCCTTGTCCATCGAAAGCCAAAAAATTACTTCCTTAGCTCGTAATTTCATTTTCTCTATACCCATGTGGTTATAGTACAATCGATCGAACAAATATTCTCCCATAAAAACAGGAATGACAATTTGTTCAGCTTTGAATACCATTTCGTTCATATAACCACTAGCTCATCTCTACAAAACCAATAGGATGATATTAACTCACTAACTTTGGATTTTTGCTTTGGACAACCCTCTTTAATGTTTTTTATTAATAGTTGTAACTCTCTGTCCTTTGCCGTTTCATATTTTATTAATTCTAATTTGGTTTTACTAATATCGTCATTAAATTCAATTAAACTTACTTGAGCTTCAAAATCTGTTTCATTAATTTTAAAATTTTTGTCATCATAACTTGATCTGGATAATGCATCCGCAAAATAGAGCTATGTACCAGGTTTATATCTTACATTAAATGCATAATTTTGTAACGTAACTCTAAGTCTTTGCAACCTCAGAGGACACCTTTCCAATGGTTTACTACAGATAGTCTCCAATGGTTAATGGTCTGTTTCAACCGTAAATGTCTTGCCATACAGAAATTGATGAAACCGCTGACAACCGAATACAATTGCCAGCATCTCCTTTTCGGCTTGTGCATACTGTTGTTGGCTATATGTCAAGCTTTTGGATGCATACGCAATGGGACCTCCTTCATGTAATATTACTGCTCCAAGTCCATCTTTTGAGCTGTTAGCAGATAGTATTATATGTTTATGTTCATCATAATATTGCAGTACAGGTCTTTTCATTAATGATTCTTTTAAATAATTAAATTCGTCTGTGTGATCTTTACTCCAATCCCATAGTATATTTTTCTTCATCAAGTTTCTTGAATTGTTAGTCAATGATGATAGGTTGGGTATAGACTTTGATACGTGGGTAACCATCCCTAAAAATCTTGATAATTCTTTAAAATTATTTGGTTTTCTAATCTGTCTGATTGCTTCTACCTTCTCATTATTCACTTCAATTCCTCTTTCAGATAGTATATGACTAATGTACTTTACTTCGTTAATTCTAATTCTGCATTTATTTTTATTAAACCGGATACCATTTTCACGTGCTCTATTTAAAACTTTTTTCAAAATATTTTCATGTTCTTCTAAACTTTTTGCAAATATCAATATGTCATCCATATATACTCTAACACCCTGTACATCATTGAAAAGTTCACTGAAAATTCTATGAAACATTTCTGGAGAGTTGGCCAACCCAAAAGGCAAACGAAAAAAACGAAACCTGCCAAAAGGTGTAGTAAAAGTAGTAAGCCGTTTCAGAAAGTGGAATTTGCCAAAAGCCCTTATTGGCATCCAAAATTGAAAAAATACTTGACCCTACTAGGTTCCTAGTAATTTCTTCACAAGTAGGTAGCTCATAATATTCTCTAACAATGGATTAATTTAAATGCTAAGGATCAAGACAAATTCTGATATCATTATCTGTTTTTTTTTACAAGTACAATTGGATTAACAAATTCGGTAGGTTCTGTGATATTTTCAATAATTCCATCATGCAACATTCTATCTAACTCCAATCTTAATTTTTCTATTAATGCAAATGGCACTCTTCGACAAGGTACTATTTTGGGAGCATAGTCATTTTTTAATTTAAATTCTACAGGGCTCATTTTTAACTTGCCAACACCTTCAAATAATTCACTATACAGCTTATAAACATCCGCAGTTTCAAATTTTACTACCTCACTTACGTTACGTGTTATCATATCTAATTTTTGTATTGTTTTGATACCTAATATAGGGACAGACTTTGTGTTCTTGTCTTAATTTTATAAAAATATGATGTATACTCTTTATCTCTCCACCATACCTTAATATTACTTACACCGCTTACATTTAATTTATCTCTACCGTAATTGGTAATATTAATACTAACGTGTTGCAAATCTCTCAACTCTAATTCCTTAAAAATGTCTTCAGGTATTACATATACATGTGCTCCTGTATCAAGTTTGAATTTGAGAGACTTGCCACAATCTACAAGTTTTAGAATTTCAAACCAGTAATTTTCTGTTATTTATCTCTAATGAACCTAAAACATAGTCGTTAGATGCTCCATCTGAATAACTACATTCCCTATTATTGTTATTTTCACTTTTACACTCCAAAATGATTTCATTTATTACGTTTAAATAAATTTGTCCATATGCCGGACACTTGCATGTTGCATTCCGCAGCTATTACAGTTAAATATACTTACAGAGGATCTTGAATTAGCTGTTATTGTCTACTTCCAAAATTCTGATTTCGACTTTTGTTTTTCTCTGGATCTAGCGCTCGATTCTGTTTTTGATTTACTGCACACAATTCAAAATCTTTGCTGATCCCGGCTCTTTCAGTAATAATCTTCATATCTTGATTACTTTTTTCTATAGCCCTACAAATCTCCACAGCCCTAGTTAAATCTAAACTCCTCTCCGTAAGAAGTCGATCCCTCATTTTTTGTTCCTGTACTCCACTCACAATCCGGTCTTCTATTAATCTGTCCTTAAATATTCCACACTCACAATTGTTAGCAAGCCTTTTCAATTCTTCATAATATTCATTAAAATATTCTCCTGGAAGTTGATTTCTAGTGGTAAATATATGTGTTTCAACACTCAATAAAATATTCATCTACTTTATCCATTAATACGTCTGGGTCTTGTTTTTGTTCTAATGTAAGTTCCATATTGTTTATGATGTCAACAGCAGCTTCACCTATACCTACAATGCATTAATACCGCTGCCCTCCCTGCTTTATGTTTTTCAGCACAACCCGTAGCCATATAATACGTTAAAAATTTTTTTCCAATTAATGGTTATTTCTCCATCCCTTTTCATGCAATTGGTTGTGTTAGAAATTCCATCTTTCCAAAATATTTAATTTCAAATTATAATCTCAATCTACAAAATATGGTATTTTCTTTTGTATTCTCACTGCTGTTACGTTTTAATGGGCATTCTTTTTACACTGACTGCGCCATGTTGTATTCATAGATATATATTAATAATAATACAACGGTTTACTTGAGAACTGAACTTTTATTGTAAACTCCACGTTTTACATTTTACCATTTGACCTCTGGCTTGTCTGCCATCTTGTGTTGTTCATAGACAAAGTCATAGTACTCATAAAGAGATTGTTTTTGGAAGTCGCAATCGAGAAGTTTCCTGAATAAAAGGCACTTAAAATATAAAGATTACCTACCAGCAGGAGAGTTAGTTTATAATGTGATCTCGTGACATAAACAGTAAACAAGCAAATAGTAAAGTATTAATATAAATTAAGTCTAAGTAAATAAACAGTAGTGAAGTGTTTATATAAATTAGTGTAAGTGAATATACTGTGTAGTTAATATAAATTAGTGAGTAGACAAGTGAATAAATAAATTAGGTGAGTAGACATACCGTGTGTATAAAACGTGCTAATGGCATATTCACAATATTTTTTTAGTTTTTTCAGTTATGTCAATGTTGATCCCAGTTTCCTTCTCCAAATATTAAAATACTACAGTAATAAATTATTGTTTGTATTCTATACGTGTTCTTCTAATAAATTATTTATTTGGGATTATTTAATAGGAACAAACGGATTAAGTAACCGTTTTTTTATTAACAAAAAATATTACAAGATTACCAATAAAAAATGATTCATAAAAATTTGTTATGATTATACAAATATAGGTACAACTGTAAGTTTTAAGCAGATTGAGTTACCACTGGTTTGCATTCCCATGTTAGAGGATTGCATCGAGCTAGTCGTGGATGATCAGAAGGAAGTGGACTGTACTCATCTCCATATTTTCCTCTTACAGCTCGGACGCGGCCCCTAAAAATTGAGAAAAACATAGAACATTTTTCAAATAATTTAAATGTGAGTAATAGAAGGAAGTGTTATTACCAAAGGGAAGATATCGCAAAAGACCAAAAAGTATCAACAAAAAGTTAAAAGAATTGTAGAATATACACAGATAACTGATTTTAGGTGTAAAACACCCATTAACAGTAAACAATGGTTTGAAAATTTAATTGATTTAACTAAGAGATTACATCTAGATCATGCATAGGGTGAAGTTTAGAAACTGGATCTGCCAGTTTTCATTTCGGATCTAAACAAAAGATAATTTGCGAAGCTGTCTGGCTGTGACTAAAGATAAAACTGTTCTTGTTCCTCCTCGAAGAAATAAATGAACAGGATTAAAAGTCATTAACCCAAAATTGACCATACATCTTCACAAGCTGACTAAACGACATTTTTACCTGGCATTTATATTTTATAAATTAAATTAGGAAAGTTTTACAATAAACTAATTTTACCACGATCATATGACTAAACATAAGCATGTTTTGGAAGCGCCTATTCATATTGGTTTTTTTAATGATAAATGGCAATTATATGGATAATACTCCCTAACAGCTTTAAGAAAATAAGAAAATTTACCATCTTCGAAATTTATATGATTTTTTTTCTGGTTGTATGTAAGTTTCTTCGTGTAGGCTCTCAGCTGTTGATCGAGGATCATTTTTTTCAAGCTTCCAAGAAGATTTTTTGTAGTCTCCTAGGCCATAATTCCCTTGGTTGCCCTAAAAACGAAATATTAATATCCAACTTTGCAGCCAATTAAATTTGACTGAAAATGTACTTTACATTAAGCCAGAAATAGTCTATCCTATTTCTCAATGTTACATATATTTCCACTTATAGAAAAACTTTTTAGCCACATATATATTATTTTTTTGTTAAAACTTTCATTTCATTTACGGTAAGAGATTATTTTATAACAACTAAAAAAAATTCATGTGCAGTGTATGCTCATTTGATTGTAATATCACATTCCAACTTGTGTTTTTTTCTGAAGTTGAGGGTCTTTTCCGAATAATTTATTTGCATAGATTTCGAATCTGGTGTCAGAACCTCAGGATTTTGAGATATTTAAGGTTATGTAGATACCCACTATTTGCAACTGTTGAAGTTATTTACGAAGGCTTAAAATGTTTTGGAGTTTTCTTCTTAAGTGCAACATTTAGTACTAATCTAACTCTTCGATTTAAGGGTACGTTCAATTACGATTTTTATTCAACAACTTACTCTAATTTGGACGGATTATTGTCATGACCATTTGCATTAATCATTTTGGGGCAAACACAATGACGTAACTACATTAATTGGCACCCCTTGATCGGCGGCGCCCCACTCCCGCACAGCGTCGGTACTGTCTACGTCACTGGACAGATATCTTTCTAATGACTATTTCCTCTTTCAAACATTAATTCAGAAGTTTTCTGGGTCAATGATTACCAATATGAAGTTTTTGAAACCGAAATTTGAATTCTCAATATAGCGGATTCGGGCCCCAAGCATCAAACCCTAACGTGGGATTAATCAAAGATCCAGTAGCCTTGAAAAAAGAGGGGTTTGAAGGATAAGATAGGTATTCTAAGATGACTTGACTCGAATTTGGTAAAAAAATTATTCACCATGTAACGTAACATGGAAAAAATCGTGCTTTCCATTTTTAGGTTGATGTGACAGAGTAATTCTGAGGTTGGATTCGGATTCTACCCAGAAAATTATTTTTAGTTTTTCTAGAACACTACGATCAGTTTTTCAGACTTTTGTAATATATAGTATACGTCTTATACTTTTTATTCAATTGTACCAAATGAGATTTATATTCAATTTAGCAAGGAAAAGTGAATGTTAATACAAGCATTTTTAACAATTCTTATAGTTATTTTATTACGGTTTTAGTTTTACGTCAAAATTCATAATAATTCTAACTATAGCAATTTTTCGACTAAATTCTTTCTATAAAATTGCACAGAAAATAATTACTATATTGTGACTGGAGGGCAGAAAGTAGGCAGTAGCTGACCCGTGTCTAGCAGGGCAGCAGGCGGCTAAAGGTATGGTTCTATTTTTCTTTTGTTGCAAATTATGGATACATTAATTAACATTATTATATGTTGATACGAATCTGTCGTATAGTTTAAATCTATCGACAGATCGCGCGGTTCAATTGAGATGTCGTTCTTTTTGGTGCTTACTCACATCACTTTATCTCAGATCACCTTAACTGAAGTGATCGGAGATCTCAGTCAAAAAGAACGCACCAAATATTCCTTAAGCAGGCGTACCACGATCAAATAGTTTGTCAAACTTGACTAACCAAACTGCATTGGTAACGTCATACATGAATTTGATCAAATTTTCTTTATTTAGCGGCGCCTGTAAAACGATCAGTCAGTTTGATGATATCTGATTTACTCATTGGTCAATGTTGACACCAGAGAAATGACAGTTTTAACGTCAATAATTTGGTCCTTTGTTTTCGTGTTTTGTAGTTTGTGGGTTTTCGTTATCGTTTTTCACTTTCTCGTGTTTGTTTTGATTTTGGTATTTTTTACCTACGTACTACGTGTATGTGCTATAAACTATAAAGCTATACTAGTTTTATTACATAGTATAATTTTTGTAGCTCTGCGGATCTTCATCTCGAAATTCATTTCCATGTCTTTTGAGTATTAACAAATCAGTTTCAGAGTTAGCTAACAGTGTTGCAGAGCTACTACGGAAGCGATGTGTCCTCTGTATTTGACAACCTGTGACATTTGATAATCTCCAATAATTCCAGCCGGTTTTACGCAAATATGATGACGTTAGCCTCTCTTTCTAATACGTATACGCATTTTTTAATACAACTGTATATTCCAAGTAAATTCAATCCATCAACGGTGTAATTTGTAACTGTAAACATCCTTGTCATATTATTTTTTGTCTATAGAATTGTCACTATCAAAAGGTCTCCTCTGTTGTCTATGTGATCAAGTTTCATATTTAACAACGTGACGAAGAAAGACAGCTATCATTTGCCTCAAATCTACGCTAGATACTAGACCGGCAGCAAACTGTTTTATACCTTGGACCTGAAGTCTGTTTACTGGCAAATAGTAATGGACCCAGAAGAGAAGACTGCTTTTACCACCGGATCTAGATTATGACACTTCAAAGGCATGCCATTCGAGCACTGTAATGCGCCCGCGACATTAGAAAGACTCATGGAAAATGTCTTGAGAGGATTATCTTGGAAGACATGCCTGATCTATTTGGACTACATCGTAGTACCGGGGAAGACATTTGACGAACATCTGAAGAATTTGGAAAATGTATTCAAACGACTTCAAGCTGCCCAGCTCATGTTAAACCCGAAGAAATGTCAGCTATTCCAAAATTGAGTCAACTATCTATGGCAATGAAGGAGTGGCGATGGATCCAGAGAAAATTGCTTCCATTCAGCAATGGCCGCAACCAACCGACAAACATCAAATTAGGAAATTTATTATTACGACCCTTACTCTGTGGAATCTAAAAAAGTAATAAAACAAATTAGGAGTTTCCTTCTACTCTGTACATACTATCGAAGATTTATCACGTTTGGAGATATTGCCAAGCCACTAACTCGACTCACAGAAGAAACAAAAGCTTTCCATTGGGGCGAAGACTGTCAAACGGCTTTTGAAATCTTGAAGACATTTAGCCACGGCGCCGATATTAGGATATCAATTACCAGAGGGAGACTTTATTCTTGATACTGATGCAAGCAACGTAGGAATTGGAGGAGTGCTCTCACAGATCCAAGGAGGGCAAGAAAGAGTGCTGGGTAGTAACGTCCTCTCCAAACCAGAGCGAAACTACTGCGTCACGAGAAGAGAACTTTTGGCGGTAGTGTAGAGCGTGGAACACTTTTACCTGTACCTCAATGGAAGGAAGTTCTTAATCCGGACTGATCATGCAGCACTCAAGTGGTTGATGCAGATCGCTAGATGTATTGAATGACTTTAAGAGTATGATTTCAACATCGAGCTGGTGTGAGTTACCGAAATGCCGACTCCTTATCTAGACGGCCGTGACCAGCAGATTGTTCCCACTGCAACAAGGCAGAGTTTGACGAACTACAGTAGTCAACGCAGAATGGTTAACCACCAAGATCAGAGATCAGTAAAATGATCATCACCTAAAGATGATTCGGCAATGGAAGGAAGAAAATCGCCGACCTACCTGGCAAGAAGTGTCATGATTTTCCCCGACACTCAAGGCATATTGTGCTCAGTGGGACTCCCTTGTCTTGGAAGAAGACCTGTTGAAAATAATCCTTGAAAACGTTTATGGTTCTTAGAAGAGAAGACAGCTAGTTATCCCGAAAATGAGGGTAGCTGAGGTACTGAGGAAGTTGCACGACAGACCATCAGGAGGCCATCTGGAGGTAAAGAAAACCCTTCAGGGAGTCGGTGAAAAGTTTTAATGGATGAACAGCTCCGACGATGTGAAGGACTGTTGTAAGAAATGTACGACTCGTGCTACGAGTAACGGGCCACATCGCAAGAGAAAGGCACCCATGAAACAATATAATGTTGAAGCCCTTTCGAAAGGATTGCCTTAGATATTGACAGGATCAGTAAGATGTTAAACAATAATGAAGAATGTGAAATTGTATGTGTCACTGAACATTGGAAATCTGAGAATCAGCTGAAAAATATAGCTATACCAAATTTTAAATTGATATCTATGTTTTGCAGAGAAGAAGGAAAACATGGTGGTTCGGCAGTGTTCGTTAAAAAACAAGTTAAGTGTAAATCGCTACCGAATCTGAATTAACTCTCAGTTATCGGAGAATTTGAATGGGCAGCAGTGGAATGCAGTTTAAACAAGGCACAAATGATTATTATATCCGTTTACAGACCATAATCTGAGGACACAAATATTTTCTTGAGAAAAATTGAAGAACTACTTGTAAATATATTTAGTGAAAATAAATTAATTTTTATGGCGGGAGACTATAATATCGAAATGATAAAACCAAATAAGGCAATGTCAGATTTATTTTCATTAATTAATTCGTTCAATTTATTTGCAACTATAGAGAAAATTACCCATATAACTAATAATAAAGCTAGTTGTATAGATAACATTTTTACGAATTCTGTTTTTCTTGAAGCGTATACGTTTGAACACCATATATCGGATCATACAGCACAGAAAACTGTTTTCATAATTGAACCAGAAAAAAATTGAATTATAAAAGAATATTTTCAAATGAAAATAAAAATACTTTTCTGGCCTGTCTGCGGAACCAGGATTGGTTAGAGATATATGATGTTGAAAGATCTAATGTAAATAAGCAGTGGGATGTTTTTATGAATTGTTTTATATTATTATTTAATGAAAAATTTCCTTTGAAACTAATAAGAAAAAAAACTAAAACTGTTCTACCAGAAAATCCAGATCTCATAGCATGTAAAAATAGACTAAATATACTCTTATATCTTTCAAGCCATAATGGAAGGCTCAAGCAACAGTACAATAATGAGAAAAAAATGTATGATCAGATTTTAATTGAATCACGCACCAAAATCTATGAGGATAGGGTAAGAAAATCTGACAGTAAAACAAAATGTATGTGGGCGATCTGTAAAGAAATTAACGGAAAGGATAATTTTTCAGACATTAAACTAGTGGGAGATCCTGAGAAAATTGTTAAAAATTATAATGAGTACTTATTATATATAGTGCCAAATCTGTTAAGTAATCTAAACGACATACCGTTTACCTGTAATGTAAATAGAAATGAAAGGTCCATGTTTTTATCACCCGTAACACCACAAGAGATCTGTGAAATAGCACAAAAAATCAAAAATAAGCATAGTTCTGGGGTAGACGAGATACTTACAAGCATTGTAAAATCATCCGTTTCTGAGCTGCAGGATGTCCTGTATTATCTAATAAATAATTCTTTTGAATATGGCATTTTCCCTGATAGTCTTAAAATAGCATTGATTAAACCTTTGTACCAAAAGGGGGACCCTGAAAAGCTGGACAACTATTATAGGCCAATAAGTCTACTACCGGGATTTTCTAAAATCTTTGAATTAGCTATGTGCTCAAGATTACTGAATTTTATGAAAGAATGCAATTTACTTACAAAACATCAGCATGGTTTCATTGAAGGAAAAAGTACACCAACGGCCATATTTCAGTTTATCCAATTTATTATGGAATATCTTGAAAGATGTGAAGTGCCCTTTGGAATATTTATAGACTTGTCTGAGGCATATGATTGTCTAGATAGGGAAATACTGATTACAAAACTTGAAATATATGGAGTAAAGTGCAATGTTAGCAATTTGTTATTATCATATATAAATGATATAAGACAAGTTGTAACGATAAGGAAAGGTGACAAAGCTTACAAATCAGATTTGTTGGTCAATAACACAGGTATAGCACAGGGCAGTATTTTGGACCCAATTCTGTTTATATTGTTTATTAACGACCTAGCATTAGGAACAGAAATGCACAACCATCATATTGTTAATTACGCTGACGACACTAATTTAATAGTTGGCAGTAATAATTTACAAGATCTCGTTATAAAAGCGAATAATTTTTTTCTGTTGGTCAATGACTGGTTTATGAAAAATAGACTTATCTTAAATGAAGATAAAACTAACGTAATGATCTTTAGAACCAAACAATCAACAATAGAAAATGAAATTGACTGTCTCGACCCTTACTTCGTGGAATATGCTCATATTAGTGTTTTTAAATGAAACTCAAGGTCTCTAGTTAATTCCACAATATAATACAAGTTATTGAAAATTCTAAAAAATTGACAATTGTTTCGATAAATCAATATCATCGTCAGAATGACAGAAGTTACATTTCATTTTATGCCTACCTGATGTTTAGTAGTTATATTTTTGGCTAGACCAAGAAGTAACCTAACTTGTGATTGGCTTAATATATGTTTATAGAAAAAGAAGAAGATGTGATATTACAAATATTGAAGCTTAGATATTATTAGCCCTATGGTGATATCCTGGATATCATTTTTCCAATTAAGATCAGTATAACTGTGCAATTATATAGAAAACCAGGAAAACTATATCTGCTGATCTTTACAATTATCACTTAAGAAGACAGTTTATTAGTGGAGAATTCCCTAGATTTAACTGTTCATTGACAACTTCATATTGTGGATTTCTTAAATGTCTTCTAATTTCCAGTTCTTCAAGGAAATCCAGTTCTTGTTTCATTTCACAAATATGCAGCACTTCTAGTTCTGTGTTAGGTGTCAATGAATGATTGGTGTCAAGTAGATGTTTTGCGTAGTGGGATTTATCTGGTTGTTTTAATCTGTAAGCTCGTAAGTGCTCACTGTATCGTATTTCAAAATTCCTAAGGGTCTGACCCAAATAGACAGCATTACATTCTGGACATTTGAGTTTATATATACCTGACTTCTTTAATAGTGGTATTTTTGTTTTTACATTTAACAATTTTGTACTAACGTTACTTTCTGTTTTAAAAGAAATTGTTGCATTCGTTGCTGAAGATATTATCTTTGAAATATTATTAGAAATATTTCCTGCATATGTGATGGTTTTATAAGTTTTAATTTCATCAGCTTGTTTAGGATATATTAGTTGTAATGCCACTTTTTTCTCTTTTTTACTAATTAGTTTATTTATCATATCTAATGGATAACCGTTAGATGTTGCTATTTGTCTAATTGTATTAATCTCTCTATCAAAATTACATTTGTTCATAGGAACTGAAATAGCTCTATGTATCATTGAATTATATGCTGCTAGTCTGTGTGAGACAGGGTGGTTAGAATTGAATGGAATTGTCACATCAGTCTGTGTTGGTTTTCGGTAAATTGAATAATCAAGTACATTATTAACTCTTTGAATTTTTAAAATCAAGAAAATTGATTGAGCTATTTTCTTCAATTTCTAATGTAAATTTAATTTTCGGGTGTAAATTATTGATGTGGTTGAAAAACACATCTCATTGTCGCTCACTACCCATAAAACAAGCTAATATGTCATCCACATATCTATACCAAAATAAAATATTTTTCGAAATATTACTTTCAAAGATCTTTCTTTCTAAATTGTCCATAAAAATGTTTGCTAAAATAGGTGATATAGGTCTTCCCATTGGTAAACCTTCATTTTGAATATATATCTTATTGTCAAAAGTGAAATAATTCTGATTAATGCATACATCAAATAAATTAAGTATATCTGATATTATTCCTGGGTTAATATTCGTATCTTCTAGTAATTTTCTTACAAGTATTAGACATTCTTTAGGAGGAATTTTAGTAAACATATTAGTTACATCGAACGATATGAGTTTATAGTTATCTTGCAAGTGGATTGATTTCAACTTTTTGATTAGTTCTATTGAATTTCTAATTGAGTACTGAGATTCATATCCGGAAGTATTGAGTATATTGTTGAGCTTTTTTGCCAATATATTATTAGGAGCATTAACATAAGAGACTACAGGTCTAATTGGTTTCGTTATTTTATGTAATTTAACTGTTCCATATAATTGTGGACAATGAGGATTCTTATGTATGATAGACCTCTTTTCGTAATCATTTAAAAGATAATTTGAATTATCAACAAAATATCCCTTACATTATTAGAAAATTTCTTTGTTGGGTCTGCTTTAAGAACTTTTACATCGCTGGATTCTATAAAGTTATATACTTTGGAATTGTAATTTTCGACGACTGATTTTTGTTTTCTCGTCTTCCATATGATCCCTTGGTGTATATTTGTAGTACTGTGTTATATCTTTTATTAGCTCGAATTTTTTACATAGCGCTTGATGAAATACCTTTGACACATTGTCGTGCCTTGCCTTATGGTCACGCGGTGCTAGATATGAGCACCCTGCTGTTAGGTGCTGAATGGTTTCTGTTTTATTTCGACATAGTCTGCATCTGTCATCCGATGTATCCTGATGCAGTATAAACCGTCGGTAGTTTCTTGTACAAATAACTTGGTCCTGTATGGCTAGTATTATTATTATTATTATTATTATTATTAGTATTATTATTATTATTATTATTATTATTATTATTATTATTATTATTATTATTATTATTATTCACTTCTTACGGCATTAGATTTTGGGGAAACTCGAGTGGGGCTTATAAAGTTTTCGCTCTTCAGAAATCCGCCGTGAGGATTGTCGGGAATGCTCCTTATGGTTCGCACTGCCTTGCACTGTTTAGGGGGTGCAGGATTTTACCGGTTCCTTGTCTGTACATTTATGAAAGATTCGTATTGGTTCACAAAAATAGATCCAATTATAATTCGCACTATAATATTCATACCTACGGCACGAGGAATGCGGTGGATCTTGTGGCCCCTTTCTCTAGGCTTAGGACTACCCAGGCGAATAAACTAAATGTTGAGTTTTACAATGTTTTTAATAGTTTTTATAGAGGTCTCGATCTCCAAAATAGGAGTCTTCGTGAATTTTGTAAATTCGCCAAGATGTTATTATTGGAACATTGTTTTTATTATATCGAAGATTTTTTAAAATTTGCGCCCAGAGACCGTCGTTGTTAATTTTATTTATTAGTTGATGTTTTATTACCTTTAACCCAGTTTTAAATTATTGTTACTTTTCTTTTATTAATTGTTTCAAATATTGTTTTATTCCTTTCATGATGACTGACTTCAAACATAATACATATATACATGTTGTCAATAAACGTATATCTATCTGTCTATCTATCTATTATTATTATTATTATTATTATTATTATTATGATGTTCACCAACCCAGAGGTTGAATATTGTGGTCTTGATCAAATTTCGAAATTTTATTGAAAATACGTTTCGTTAAATAGTGAAAAGTGTATCATAGTGTTTATAAGTTCCTATTTGGTTGATAAACGTGTAGGCAAGCACAATTTTTATGTAATAGGTACCTACATAAAGTATTTCCGTTTTGTTGAAATCTGGTTATTTCCATCAAAACAATTTGTCACAGCACCTATTGCACCAGTGGTCAAATTTTAAACGAAACTTCTCTCTTTTATTCGATATTACTTGATTTATTCGGCATTTGCAACGGAATATGGACTCAATAAATAAGTGTAAAAGATGCAAAAAAGATGTTACATCAGGATTAAAATGTGTGACGTGTGGGGTTGTTTCCCATAAGAGTTGCTTGAAATCTGTCAAAAATGCAAAAATTATAGACGATTCTTCTTGCAACTGTTGTAACGACAGTGGAATTGCCATGGAAACATCACCAATACCCACTAATAGTACCAGTGTTACATCAGAACTTCAACTTAAAGTGAAATATTTGGAAGAAATAATTAAAAACAAGGATAAGATTATTTTTAATCAAGAAATTGCAATCAGATCGCTTCAGGATCAGCTTAATATGATTAAAACTATAGAACATCTTTAGAACCATCGGATACTAAAGCGCAAGAGGAACATGAAAATTTAAAACAGCCTTTTAGTAAAATGAGGCCATTGGTAAATTCCGAAGCTTCGGGTGTTTTCACATCATCTGAAGTTTCCAGTGCTATTGCTAATGCTCAGTCTTCCAACTTATATCATTCTGTTATCAGTTTGGGAAACGATACCATACCTCATAAAAGTAACACCAGAGAAAGAGCAGCACCCAAAATTTTAATTACGGGCAACAAAGATGACCAATCATTTCATTTAAGATCAGCAAATAGAGAATGAAACACCTCCATTCTACAAATTGGGATCCACACACATCAGAAGAGGATTTACTCAAGTATTTAAAAGAGTTTGTTTCCGATATTGGTGTTCATAAGTTGAACTCTCGCCAACCACTTAAATACGCTTCATTATTCAAGATAGCAGTGCCTGTTCTTGAACTAGAAAAAATTTTAATACCGGAAACATGACCTACAGGAGTAATCATCAATCAGTTTTTTCAGCCAAGAAGAGTGATGTTCAATTCCGTGGAGCAGACGAATAAACAGTAAATATAGGCAACATCTTTCGGTTTTCCATATTAACGTGAATAGTCTTCAAAATAAGTTACATTAACTTTCAGTTTTCTTAACCGAACATCCATTTGATATCGTATGTTTTTCAGAACATTGGTTAGATAAGAATAAATTGGAATTAATTAAATTAAATGATTATAACTTCATTTCCGATTTTACTCGTTCTAGAAAGCAACATGGGGGAGTGGCAATATATTCAAAATCGCATCTAATATGCAAGGCAGTTGATCTGAAGCAGTTTTCTGTTATCTACGATGCCGAGTTTTGTGGAATAGAATTGAAAGACACCATAATAATTGCTCTTTATAGATCGTCAAGTAGAGATATTTTTACCATATTTAAAGATCAAATTATTAAACTTCTTGAATATATTCATAGAAAATACAAAAACATTGTCTTGGTAGGGAACTTCAATTTAGACATTTGAAAGAACGACGATAAATCCAAAGATCTTAAAACAGTCTTCACAAGTTTCGGATTACGCCATACGATTGAGGAGCCCACTATAATAGTCCTGAATAGTCAATCCTGTCTAGATAACATAGTTACAAACATAGACCCTAGTCTCACTAAAGTGGGAGTAGTAGATCCTCTAGTGTCTGATCACAACGGCCAATACATATATTTTAATCACCTATTGAATGAAAATGTCCCCATCACTAAACGTGTTATTAACGACACAACAATAACGGCTTTTTCTAATAAACTTTCTGAAGTTTCTTGGAATTATTTGAATGTTCATAGTATGGGTGCAGATAATTTGGCAGAAAACATATTGAATACGCTGAAACATATCTCTGATACTTGTTTTTGTGAAAAAACTGTTAAAACAAATAAATCTAATATCAAATGGTTCAACAACACATTGCGTAGTATGAGAAAAAATGTCATTACAGCAAAAAACAAATTTATGAATACTTATTCGGAAGGTGATTGGGTAAATTACAAAAATTTAAACAAAATATATAAAAAAGCAATTCGCTCTGAAAAGAAGTTAGTCTACTCAAAGATAATAAAAGATTCGGATAATAAAAATAAAACATGTTGGACAATCGTAAATTCGGAAAGAAGAACTAAAATTGATAAAATCAAACAGTCCGATATATCACCACAAAAATTTAATGAATTTTTTACATCGGTATCGGAAATAGTATTAAAATCTCTTGGTGATTCTCAATACGAGTCGAGTTTCTTTTTAACTAAATTAAATAAACCTGCATTTTCATTCTTTATGAGTGCAATCTTGGAAAGTGATGTCCATGAGGCAATATTGAAATTAAGTCATTCGTCATGTTTAGATTTTTACAATATAAATAGCAAAATATTGAAACGTTGTATACACTCATTGACATATCCACTGACCATTTTATTTAATAAATGCTTAGAGGAAGGATCTTGGCCTGACTCCTTTAAAATAACAAAAATTATTCCATTATATAAAAATGGTGATATAGATTCTCCAGAAAATTTTAGACCCATAGCAATTTTACCGACGATTAACAAAATATTTGAATTGATAGTCAAAGAAAAATTAATCAATTATTTGGAAGATAAGTCACTTCTAACGGAATTTCAATTCAGTTATCGCAAAAATAAATCATGCATACGTGCTCTTATTCGACTCTTAGAGGAAGTTGTACAGAAACTAGAGGAAGGCGTCAACTCTGTTGCCACGTTATGCGACTTAACGAAGGCTTTTGATTGTGTTCCAGCGGAATTACTCCTAAATAAACTGGAATTTTATGGTATTAGAGGAAATGCACACAAATTACTGACATCTTATTTAAGTAATAGGAAACAGTATGTAGTTTGTGGAAACAACCAGTCTGATTTACGTAATATAGACAACGGCATTCCTCAGGGCTCGATTTTGGGTCCAATCATTTTTATAATATTGGTTAACGATTTACCAGAGGTTATTGACACATTTTGTATTTTATTCGCTGATGATACTACAACTTTATCTGATAGCACACAAGCTGGTGATAATATTTTGTTGAATCAGTGGTTCCTGGCAAATAAGTTGAAACTCAACGACACTAAAACGAAACACATTCTTTTCACTTTAGATAAATGGGCAATAAAATCAGAGCCAGTTAAATTACTGGGCATTCATTTGGATACAAACTTAAGTTGGTCACCTCATGTTGACTACCTTTGTTCAAAATTAGCGAGCCAAGTTTATGTAATTCGTCAATTAAAATCATGTATACCAGCTCATTTGTTAAAGTCTGTATATTATTCACGTTTTCATAGCAATTTAACATATGGTATTATGCTATGGGGTAGCAGCACATCAGTGCACAAAGTATTTGTGCTACAGAAAACTGTAGTTAGAATAATTTACAATGCACCAAGAAACACCAATTGTAAAACAATATTAAAAAAACTTATATTGCCGCTTCCGTGCTTGTATATTTTGCAAGTGTTAATTCAAACACATAAAAATCGATATGTTCTGACTAAACATGCAGATGTTCATAATTATGATACTAGAAATAGTAAAGACATTGTCATTCTCAAATCTAGACTGAAAACCACAAAAAACAATAAGTTGGATGTTACATTGTACAATTCATTTGTAAAATATTTTGAACATATAAATATAAGTGATATGACGAGAGTTCAATTTAAACATTTTGCTAAGTCTTTTCTTTTAAATTATTGTTTTTATACAGTTGTTGAGTTTTTGGAGGAATTGAATACTTGGGCTTAATGCTTATATGTTTGTTTGCTTTGTTTAATTTAATTTTTACTTTCTATTATTTTTTACCTTAGTTTATATTTTAAAATTGTCATATTTTCATCAATATTTTTACTTTATGAAAAGTATGTCTGTATTTTTGTAAAATTTTTACTTTCTATTATTTTTATTATATTTTAAATTTGTCATATACAACACTATATAATTTTAATATTTTTAGTTTGTAAAATGTATTCATATGTACTACTTTCACTGACTTCTAATGTACTATGTATGTGAATGGGGTCAATAAACTATCTATCTATCTATCTACTATTATTATTATTATCATTTATTATTTCGCCCTTGTACATAGTCACCTTAACTACGGTATTGTACTGTGGGCAGTGCCACTAATGTTGCAAGAGTCTTCTCACTCCAGAAAATGGCTGCACGTGTAATCGTAAACGCCGAATATGGTGATCCTTGCCAAAAACATTGTAAAAAATTACAAATACTTCTGCTTCCTTGTGTATATGTCTACGAGTGTCTGAGGAGTATTCATAGCAATATCGATCTGTTATTACTTCACTCGGACGTACGTGTATATGACACTAGGAATGCCACATCCATTGTGCCTCAGAGATCAAGAATTTGTTTATCTCAGAACAACAGGCTGAATTATAATTTATATAATGCATTGCAAAAATACTATAAGGGCACTGACATAAAAAGATTGAATAAAATTGGTTTTTCGAAATTAGTCAAGAAATTATTATTGGCACACTGTTTTTATAGTGTGGATGACTTTATTGCGTTCTGCAGTAACCCTTGACTTACATATCGGTTCCCAAACGGATGATTTTAAAATTGTATATATATTCATAAATTTTTTTTAATGTAACATTTGACTGTTATCTGTGACTGTTTGACTATTTATGTATTTGGACTGTGTTAAACTAATTAACATCTGCATTCATATTTATTTTTGTTTTTACGTATTATATATTTATGTTATTTATTGCTATTGTGTTATTATATGCTTATATTTTAGTGGACTATGAAATTTACATAAGTGTTTTTAATTATTATATCGATAACTAAAAAACTTCATAATTTGTGACGATATGTACTATTTGTATACTAAACGTCAATATTATTATAGATATCGCTGGACAATTCCCGGCGACAGAAAATGGTGGTAAAGACATTCATTATTTCACAAAGTGGGTGGAAATTTATGCGATCCCGAATCAAGGGGCCACAACTGTCGCGAATGTTTTAGTGTAATAATGTATCAGCCCATATGGAGTGACCTTGGAAATCCACAGCGTTCAGGGAAGAAATTTCGAGAGCCATGTATTCCAGGAAATTTGTGACAAATTGGAAATAATGAAGACCGGGACAACAGCGTTGCATCCACAGTCAGATATAATGATCGAGAGAATGAAGAAAACCTATCCAAAGTAGTTAGTTTCCAGCCTCCAGACTCTGACCAGTATATCCTCCAATGTACGTTGGCTTATCGATCTGCCATAAATGAGTCTACGGGTGAAACACCTGCGAAAATCCTGTTTGGACGTGAAATGAGGCTTCCTTGTGACCTCTGGAATTTGGCTACCGGTCTGGTGAGGATCTAGCAGGAGAAGATTACGTGATCCAATAGAGAAAAAGGATGGACGATGTGCACGAATTGGTTCGAACGAATCTTCAAGTGGCCAGCGACAGAAGGAAAAAACAGTACGACACGCAGGCCACAAAAGGCAGTTTCAAAGAAGGGGACAAAGTATAGTTACACAATCCAACGAAGAGAGAAGGATTTTCTACAAAATTACAGAAATCATGGGAACTTAATGTTAAGGTACTTAACCAAGAAGAGGATTGTCTATCAAAACAGACTAGCGCCATTCAAAGGAGACCATGACAAAGAGGAAGGAGTGAATAATATTCAACAAGAGTCTGACCCAGCAGAATGTTTCTACGCATATGGAGGTGCCGGGAAATCTAGATGTGGAGTCACGACAGAGCAAAGATAAGATTTGTTCACGCTCCCAGTATCAAAAACACACGAGGGTTGGCAACTGTCTTTCGAAAGAAGTTTGGGCAATTAGAAAAACCTGAAGATCAGATTTCAGCCCCTGGCAAGACACTGAGACTCAAACACAATTCGTGGTACGTCTTCTACCTGGTAACCAAAAACAAATTTCAAGATCGATCCACCTACCGGGATGTGTGGGAAACATTACGAATCCTTGGAGATCATGTGCTGGAATCCAACGTGGAGCAACTAGCAATGCAACAAGTTGGATTGGCGAGTCATCAGAAACTTGATAGAGATGATATTCCAAGATACTGGTGTCCACATATAAATTCGCAGCTATACCCACGTTATCAGTACCAGATGAAGACGGTGCCGTTATTTCCATACGACTGGAAAGTGTAGAAATGGGTCCAGTTGCCGATTTAAACATCCAGTCCCGGCTACACAGAAGCCCCAGGAGGGCACTTGTGCCGACACTGTTCAATAAGATATCTAAAAGTTAAAATATTGGCGGGAGCGCAATGATTTCTAGGAAGGGCTATACTTTTGTGATTGTTCTTATAGTCCAAGTGTTCCAGAAAAACGTTTTAATATATAAGCGACTACCTACCAACCGTTCAATCTACTATTTAATTTGATGATGATCAGACGTGAATATATAAATAGAGAACAGTATATCTGAAATATAAATTGGTAGTAAAGTATTTATATAAATTAAGTAAATATACAGTGTATTTGATATAAATTAGAAGTTAAGTGTGTACATAAATTAAGTATAAGTGAATAGTTAAGTGTATAAATAAATCACGTAAGTAGATATACCGTGTGTATAGATGTATCACACCAGTCGTGATAAAAAACTGTTTAAGTAAATAAGAAAAACGTTACAATACATACACAAATCTTGGAATATTTATCATTTACTTACATAATCTAGAAACTGTTCGTTTCTTTTCGGCAACTCGTCAACGTGCCGACTCTTAGCTGGAGGTTTATCTGGATACTGTTTAGCTATTTCGGGCAATAATTGATATGACAAGTAGTACGATGTCATATAAGATTCTTGCGATTTATCAATATAGTTTCCAAACAGTACTTCATTACCCTAAAAAACTGAAATAGTTGAGCTACAGTTATTTAATCCTTAAGAGTAACGGGTAAATTATTCCTTTTGGGTATGTACTTTCGAACATATTACTAATTATATTACTATAGGTAATATTAAGAAAAATTAGGGATTTGTAAGAATTAATAGATATATATCCAGTACTGGTTTCTAGCCAAAAGTCTTCAAGACCATAAATATTATAGGAAAAAAATCTACTGCATTTTGGAGGGGGGGGAGGTATAGTTTTTAAAAAAAGGTAAACGGTGGATTTCTAATGCATTTTAAAAGGAAAAATTTCAAGAAAATACATGTTTTTAAGACCATGCCGTAGATTTAGGTTTACGGATTTTTTTTTTAAATGTCATGCTAGAAATTTTAAATGTTGCTGAAGAATACCAGTAAATAACATTTCTAGAAATTTTATGCCCTAAAAAGTTTAATTCGCTTATACCAAACTTACATTAGTGTTTTTAAATGAAACTCAAGGTCTCTAGTTAATTCCACAATATAATACAAGTTATTGAAAATTCTAAGAAATTGACAATTGTTTCGATAAATCAATATCATCGTCAGAATATATCAGATTTATCGAAACAATTGTCAATTTCTTAGAATTTTCAATAACTTGTATTATATTGTGGAATTAACTAGAGACCTTGAGTTTCATTTAAAAACACTAATATGAGCATATTCCACGAAGTAAGGGTCGAGACAGTCAATTTCACCAAACTTACACTTTATATTTAGTTTTACATTTACTTCTCAATAATTTTTTAAGTCTTCATGTTCTTGATTTATTTTTCCCCATACTAAAAAATCATCGAAATATGATTCAACCCCTTCAATATTATCGAAGAGAAATTTTACTTTCTTTTGAAATTCCTCATATCCCATACATACATATGGCTTGACACCCCATGTGGGGTTATGCCGCGTGTGCTTTCTAGATCCGCTTAATTGGGGTGGATCAGTCCCCGTTATGCCTTTAAATTCTTCCACTTATGTCTCTCCATAGTTTCCTATTTCTTGCTTTCTCCTTCCAGTTTGTTACTCCTGCTCTATTAAGGTCCGCCTCCACCTCATTTTGCCATTTTGACCTGGGTCTATCGCGAAATATATGTTTCGTTACACGAACTTTGTTTTTAAAAACTTTTATTAACTTAAAAATTATAAATATCGACTTTGGAAAATAACAGTAAAATATCTAAATTATGTAAACAGGATGTATAGATAAAAATAATGTGCAGACTGAATTAAAATATATTTACAATTTGTATTTATACGTTGAATGTGCTGAGGTTGCACCAACGGTCGTTGCAGTACCGGAACCCAGTGGATAGGTCGGCAATATACAGGATGTAATTCCTCCATCCCCAGAGAGATCCATACAGGGTGTGGATAGATTACTCATCTTCTTCTTCTTGGAAAGTTCTCGGTTTTGGTTCAGCTGTGACTTCGTTGACCATTTTTGTTGTGGGTTGGCGTTTACATCTCGACTTCCATTTGAAAACACCAACAAGAAGTGCGATCGCAATTACGATGTACAGGGGTGTAGACCATGGATAGGCGTAGTTGTGTGGAATGTTTCTCAAACTAACTTCTTCCATTCGATTTTCTTCTTTTATGAGTTGGTGAACTTTGTCTAAGGAAATGTCTTTAATCTTGATTTTTCCAGAGTGAATTCTTCCTTCGTTTTCGATCTTTATTTCAGGAAGTAGTAAAGGTTGACCTGGGATGACATGTTCGTGGTTGATAAATACGTTTCTTGGAGTTTGGAAGCTACAGCTCGGCGGTAGTTCTATAAAATAGGTACCCTTTAGAGATATGAAATCGGTTTTTGTACAAGTGGTTTTGATTTTCGTTTCTTCTGGGAATACTGCGATGTAATGCGCTGAATTTATACTTTCGATAATTTCGTTTTCTACTATAATTGGCACTGGTACACATTTCGGTTGATCTTCAGTTCTTAGTTGCAACAATTGGTGGATGCATTCATCGGATTGGGCATCTACCATGGGTTTTTCGTTGGGGCAAAAATACAGTTGGTGGATATTTTCACATTCTTGATCTTCGTACTCGTACTGATTGCCTTGCATTGCCAGAAAAGGCTTAGGTGGGATAAGGACCGTGTTATTTTTTGTGGGAATAGAATACAGGTGAAAATAAGTATAAGTTTCGGGTTTAACTAAGGGAAAGTGAATAACGAAAACAATTCTGTCTTTAGAGTAAAAAGAATCAACGGTTATAATGTTAAAGTATTTAAATAAATTTTGAGAATCACTGCCAAAGAGTAGTATTAATTGGATAATATTTGAGTACTGTTTAACTATAAATTCTAGATGTTCAAACTTTAGAACACTATAATGCAACGTTTTTAATTTTGCAAATGCAATAGAATTTTCAATATTATTTAGTATTTCTATTATGATTTTAAGTGCTGCTTGTATTTGATCAAGAGTATTTTTCGCTAGGAAATAAGAGGAAAAATCATTAACAAACTTTTCAAGTTCAGAACTTAGCTCATTTAGTTTTCCTGTTATCTCTTCTTCATTTTGTTTTATTAGTGAGATACTACTGTTATAATCATCTATAATTTGACTGGTTAATGATATTTGTTTGTTCAAAGTATTTGCTATATCTTTTTGATTTGAACTTAATAAAACAATGGCATCATCGTAACGTTTGCCATCTTCTGCATCTAAGTTACCAGATATGCTTTTGAATATTGTTCCTAAACCGTTTAAAATTCCTCTCTTAATTCTTTTACTGCTGTTTACAAAATATAATTTTTCTTTGCATTGCTTTATTTGATATTTTATTAAATTAATCAAGAATTTAAGTTCATTTCCAAAAACTTGATTTTTGATATTAATTACCTGCAAAACATTTTCGAACTGATTTGTTATATGTATAAGTAATTCGGTTTCTATAGGGTTTAGATCAAAGTAATGGATAAAAGGATGATGGGTAGATTGTAACCTAGCATTTCCTAATTTGTACGGGAGTATGCCTGGATTGGACTCCAAACTAACAATTTTAATTTCCTGTGCCTGTCTTGCTACTACCAGCGATAGGAGGATTCTGTAATGGTGGAATTTTTTGATTAGCAAGTGGCCTTCTTAAGTTATTTTTATGATAGGTGGCGGTAACTAATTTTTGTTTGCTATTACGAGGTGAGATTGTTTTTTAAGTTTTAACTTTGATTTTTTCATTTTGTTTTATTGGTTTGGCTTTAAATCTAGGACTAATTTTATTAGGAGCATTAGTTTTATGATATGCTAATGCACCTGGGTCGTAAGCTAATGGTTCGTGTCTATTTTCGTTAGTCTTTTCCAACCTTTTTGATTTGGCATGTATTCATTTAACGTTTTATAAATTTCAGTGGTAGTTTCTTTATGTTTAGTTATGTAATTAGAATACAATTTTTGATTAATGTTAATATTAAGAGGGTTGTTTGTATCTAAATGTCCTGAAATAATTTCTATTGAACTTAACTTTGTTGCACTATGAATAGAGTTATTGTATCCTAAAATTGCATAAGGCATTTGGTCTAATTTATTGAGATTTTTATGAGTTTCTTGTATAATTCTAATATGTTCAATTAAAGTTGAGTGAGCGTTCAATTATGCTATTAGAATTTGGATTCAATGCCGTAGTATAATGAAGTTCAATTTTGTGTAATTTTGCAAAGTCTTCAATAACGTGATTTTTTAATTCGGTACCTCTATCAATTACTAGCATTTTAGGTGCTCCATAATGAGTGAGAAGACTCATGAAAGCTTAGTTATTTGTATTGCGGTTACTCCTACTAAATGATATGCTTGCGCGTATTTACTAAATCTATCAATAACTGTCAATAATTTTTGTCCTTTAATTGTGAAAACATCTGCGTGAACTATTTCAAAAGGTTTATTAGGTGTTGGGAGTTAATTCGAATTTTTGTTTTGGGGGATTTCTGTCATACTTCATCTTTTGACAAAGCTCGCAATTATTTATATATTTAGTTACAGTACTTCTGATATTTGGCCAATAATATTTACGTTTAATTTCTATTTCAGTTTCATTAATTCCTCTATGATTGTTCTTACGTTCATGATGCATTTGTACTATTTCTATCTGCGAATTTTGGCCAATTACATCTTCTAAAACATTGTTACAAATAACAGCTTTGAATGCGGAATTTTTAAAAGTTTCTTGCAATGTTGTACATAGTTTTGGAATTTAATCTAATCGATCAATATTTATAGCGACTTCCTTAATAAATATCAACACATATGATCCTATCTCCACGGCGCCTCTATTTCCTTACCCTTCATGCCAAAAATAACACACCGTATTATCGATGTTAATTTCCGAAATCTACAAAATAATGAATTAAAATACATCTATAAGACAAAAGTAGTGTTGTTCAACTTACCGTGAAGTTAAAACAATTCAACCTTGATTTGTAAAAGAAGGCTGAACTTTGGTCCATTGGAACGGGCAGAATAGCTTGCAAATCGTATGTGGCTAACACTATATTGGATTCCTCTTCTTTCGACATTTCTTTGTGGGCAGCCTTCTCAGCTCTACTTAACTTCTTCTCCTCCTGATGCAATTCATACTATTGTTTTAACTTTTCTTTTTCTTTTACATTTGCATTTTCGTATCACACACACACAGGTCGCATTGATCTTTCTTCGGATAAAAGAACCCGATATTAAACTCACTGTTGAATATTCGAGCGTAATAATCATAATCCACAGAGGGTTTACCAAGAGATGCTTGTTGTTCTACATAATTTCTGTGTAATTCGGCTATGGACAATCCTCCATCTATGAATTCCCGTGTTGTATTTACTCTTTGGTAGTGACTTTCAATTCTCGGAATTGAACTTATATGCAATCTAACAGAATTCAAACTCTCCTGACCGATTTTTTTGTGTTTTACATGCCTGCCACGTTTATCTTCATCTATAATACCAGAACCATTAGCTCTTGCTTTAATAACGGTGCGAATAATTCGTCCTGTTATTCCAAAAGTATTAATAATGTACGTTTTGCAAACTCGTATTTTCTTGCCATTATTTAATAGGTAAAATCTACAATTTTGTCTCCTTGGTTCTTGTGACGTAGATAATACGCGACGGTACTTCAACTGCAATGGTTCTACACATGTTGTTAAAAAGTCATGTAATGTACCAAAGTTCCAGTAACTACTAAATAGTTCAAGCCTAGCTTCATCGGAAAATTTCATGGAGCACTTAAGAATGCATCTGTCCGAGCAAGGTGGCCCCATAGTCTTCCCTTTAACAATTTTTCCTATTCTAGAAATATAAGATTTTACTGTATTTTTTAGTAGCTTGGCATTGACTCTCCTCCGTTCTCTTGGATTGCGTGCATGCTTTTTTCCTCTTTTAGAAATTGTGTCATTTGTGTCAGAATCATTAATTTCGCTTTCGATTAGATCGGAATCTTCTTCTGAAGAAAGTTCGTTATCTTCTGAAGGGACATACTCATCAATGTCTTCTTCCAAAAATATTTCTTCGTCGTCTGAATAATTTTTTCCGTAGTCAACTTTTTTTACTACTTTTCGTAGTTTTAATTTAGTTGCTGAAATTTGCTTAGCACTGTATTTCTCTCTATCAAAGGAAGATGTACTGGGCATTTTGTTCATCATTCAGAGTACTGGAAGTCGTTATTAGATGCTCTGTAGCCTCGAAGTAAGTGCCCGCATCTTTGGATATTTGATCATTATTTAGAGCACTGGAAACCGTCGTTAGATCTTCCGAGTTATTGCCCACATCTTTGGGCATTTGATCATCGTTCTGGAAACCGTTGTTAGATGCTCCGGCTCGCTTAAGTTATTGTCCACATCTTTAGGCATTTGATCATTATTTAGAACACTGGAAACCGTTGTTAGATGCCCCGGATTTTCAGAGTAAGTGCCCACATATTTGGAAATTTGATCATTATTTAGAGCACTGAAAACCGTCGGCGTCGTTAGATCTTCCGAGTTATTGTAAATACCTTTTTTCTGCACAACTCCACCATGAATCTAGAGCGATTCATATTTTTCTTTGAATTTGCTCTGAAAACAATTACTGCTTATTTCTACTATTAAGTTGCATACCTAACCCCGTTACGGTTTGGTCTGTCACATTTTATTAACTCTTTTACTTCGTTCCAAGGAATTATTTTAAGCAAATGTAGGCAACACTTTGAAAGATTACAACTAAGCTAACCAAATTCAAGTTTGATTAAAATGAAAGTTCACTCCAGAAAACTATGAAGGCATTTATTTATACAAACAAAAACGAAAAAATAAAAAATAATAAAAATTGGCTTGGGTTAAAAAGCACAACAAACCATATAGTAATCGGGGTTTAAAAATGGTGAACACAACCAGCCAGATAAAACCGCCCAATAATTTATATTAGGGTCATAAATGTTAAATTCTAGAAATTATTTGAATAAACAATGACATAATAGACATTAGTGCTCCTGCAAAAATTGATAATTTCAAAACAACAATGACGCTTACGACGTATTTCCACTGGTTATAGACAGAAAATTGTTAAAACTTTCCGGGAACAATAACACAATTGTCACTTGCGTCGTTGTTTCACTAGAAAGATGCACAAAACGCAGCAAAAGTTGTACAAACTACAGTTACGACGTTATTCACCTGAAGACGATACGAAGCACATGGCGACTGTAACAGAACTGACAAACAGTGTTGCCAGGTCAAAAATTTTGAAATCGTAAGATTTCGTTACGAAAATCGTGAGATTTCGTAAACATATGAAAATAAAACAATATGTGTTATAATAATTATAATATCTTTCATTTAATAAACGTAGAGCTCATCAATATGAAAAAAAATAGTTATGGACTCGTTAACAATAAAAAATAAAAATGAAGGAAATATTTAAAGTAAATAAACACTATATGTTCCAATAAATACATGTAACTCCTCTGTATGAAAATTAAAAAGCGTAAACTCGTAAAATTAGATAAAAAATGTAAGAAAAGGTATAAAAAGATAAAAGAAGCCAAAAATGTATGTTTTGGATGATCGCGCGGGGGTCTCTATTTCCAAGACATAATTTATTCTGAATCTGATTCAGGTGGACTGGCAGTCAGATATATTTTATTATTAATTTTTTTTAGCATATCATGGGATACTTTGAAGTTTGTACAGTTCCCAGAATTTGTTACCAGACTTTTTGTCAGTAATAACCCTTCAATAGTATTAGTATTCAGTCTGTTTCTTAGTTTTGTTTTGTTACAATTAACCTGAGAAAACACTCGTTCTACGTTAGCACTAGAATGGGGAAGACATAGTAAATTAAATACTAAATTACACAACCGTTTAAATTTTTGTTCTCCATCGCCAATTTTAATTTCAGAAATCGCCTGCCAGAATTTTTCAGCATCGTTGGTTATTTTTAAATCCTTAAAATCAAAATTTCGGAGCATTCTCCATTCATTATCAATTTCTTGTATATTTTCAATTAAATTTGGAAAATTAATTATCAAATCGGATATAGAAGAAATGGTTCTTTTTATAACTGTACATGGATTTATAAATTCAAATTTTGTAAATACAGAATTTTTTAAAGGAAATCTATTTAAAATTTGCCCAAGGCTTTCAATGTAAAAATCTAGACACTTAATTTTTAAATGATTTAAATTAGCAGGATCTAGTGTACTTGAATTAATCATTGCACCAAAATAAATTTCTTCAATATCTAAAAAAAGTCTAGGATTTTTGAACTCAATATCATATACGTTATTTTTACGGAGTACTTCAGGCTTAATATAACAATCCATAATGGATTTTACAATGTTGGTTACTTCGGTGTAAATTTTATAAATCTGCGGTTTTTCGCTTTGCATTATAATATTTAATTTGTTAAAAAAGGGCAAGGAATACGCCAAAAACTCTAAATATAATTTTGTATCTGGTTGTTGTAGTAATCGTAAAATTCTATTAGCTGCCTCAACATTTTCTGCAGACTGATCAGTGAAGTATAAGATCAGTGCGTTATACTGAGAAATAAGTCTTTTAACTGAACTTTCCACCGATAACCATCTAGTATGTGAGGGATGTAGCAATTTTAAAGGAGATACGTTGGCAAATTCTTGAAACTCCTTGCATTCTGCGATCCTCTTAGGACTATTTGAATAGTAATTATATACCTGAAAATATTAACATTATAAAATCCATGCATTTTTAGAAACGGTGAGTGTTTTACCTCCCGTACAACTTGTTCCACATATTCAGGAAGTTTTTCACATGCATATGATGCACATAAGTGGAAACTGTGACATATACATTTCATAATAAAGATGTTAGGTATAGCTTCACGCAATCTGCTGACGACGTAATTATGTGCTCCCATCATACTGTTTGTTCCATCAGATGCAAAACCGATGCAGTTTTGTTTATATGGTATATCATTCAGTTCAAAAAAATCTATTATATGTTTAAATAAGGCAGCTCCAGTTGCATCTTTTATAGGAATTAATGCAAAAAAATAATCTTTGATGTTATTATTTTCATTAGTTCTAACAACTAAACAGAAATTTTTTATACACGCTCTGTCCGTGGACTCATCTGCAATTATGCTAAATTTATTGTTTTTCATTAAAGTAATAAGGCGGTCTTTCTATGTTTGACCCATAAGATTTGTAATTAGTGCCTTTACTTTAGTTCGTCCACATTTAATTTTTTTTGCAACCACAGAATCACTGCAAACTGAACTAATTAACGCAGGAAGATGCTCCATAATTCTCATGGATAAATTGTGTTCAACAATAAATCCTGCTAATCTAATTTCTCCTTCTTTTGCTTTTAATTATATGTCCCTTTCAGTTGTGGACGTTTTTGAAAACAATGAAGCGACGGAGGGTTGAGCAGCTACTGCTGCAAGAGCTTGTTTATGATTTGCTCTTTCGGCATGTTTTAATACATCATTTTTGCCATGACTGATTTTTATGTCACAGTGACACGCCTTGCACCTTAAAAAATTAGCTGGTAAGAAAATGATTGATCAAAATATGTAGTTTAACCACTTACCATCCGTAAACAGGCCCTTTTTTACTTTTTGATATCCACCTTATTTCTGTCTCCCACTCTTCTCTATATTTTTGTGCATAAAACATTTTAGGTTTTTTTGCTGAGGTTGAAGGAGCGCCGAAATCAGTATCATCACTATCAGTACTATCACACATGTTTAATGTTTAAAAACTTTAAAAATTAAAAACTACACAGAGTACATAAACGATTATTATCAAAGCCAACATATAAGACATTCGACACTGACGGACAATAACTAAAAACTAAATAGTAAATAAAATACTCAATAACTCAACTGATTTTTCTTGCGCTTGCATTTTGCGGGAATCCCCGAGTCAAATTTAAAAGTCACATTTTCTCTGCAATGCCACGTTTTAAGATTTACAGGTCCGGCATTTTCCCAACTTACTTAATTTTACATTTTTATTGTTGAAAATTAGCAAAAATTAGTCAAAATGAGATGTGTATTGTATGGTTGTGATTCAGACAATCACGTGAAAGGCTTTGCACACGATGTCAGCTTTTTTACCTTTCCAAAAGACAAAAATATGATACGGGAGTGGATCCGTTTGTCTAAACGCGAAGATAAATTTAAACCATAGAATATTAGACCATATAATTATGCTGAAATTGAAAAACAAATGTCACTAGCTCCTCTTGGTAATCGTAGAGATATGTTGGGGGCTATATTTATATTTAAACTACTAAATGGGCAGGTTGATTGTGCGGATTTTTTGAGTCATATGGGGATTAGCATTCCTTGTCAGGGTCTTCGCCATCAAGTTACCTTCCATGTGCCCTTTCATAGAACAACATATGGTGCTATGAGTCCTATAAATATCTGTGCTTTTTGAATAGCTTTAATTTTGATAATTTCAATACGTCTTTGGGCCAGTTCAAATATTGCTTAGGGCTGTGATTTGTTGAGTTATGTTGTGTTCTTAATTTTTTTTTATTTATATAAGTATTGTTTATTACCTGTAGCTACATGGAAAGTGTTATATATTTCAAATTAATTGGTTATGCTGTATCAGTCTTTATACCTGTCCTTATTGTATTATTTGTTATATTGTAACGGTTAGAGGGGTTTTCCCGTAATAAATAAATAAATAAATCTTTTCTTAAATCCAAGTTGACAGATAATATTTTTAAATCTTAATTTGATATTTTGTTATTACTAATGACAATTTCATTATTATTATTATTTAAGAATGCTCCACAGTACCTGAGTTGTACTTTATTGTTGTTCTGTAGTATACTTATTTTGGAATAAACAACCGATTAAGTTTTAAAATTTTCATTTTGTTTTATTCCTTATATTTATTTACAAATTTAAATGTTTATAAAAATCATGTAAAAAAATCCAAAAAGTATAATAATATGTTTTTTTTTTGTATCAGTACAGTAATTATTTACTTTACGAAGTGAGCAAACAGATTTCAATCAGATCTTAGAATTATTGTTTTGCTCTGGCAGGCTCTCCGAGTCCATATAACACTTTTACATGAATTCTCTTTGCCTTTATAATACCAATAATATCTCATTCAACCTGAACCATCCTCATTTTCCTTCAAAATGCATTAGCAACGCGTCATATACAAGTTCTATTACATCAAATGCATTAGCCTGCGCTCACGGTTTTAAATTGTACTCTCTGCGTAACGTCATGCGCGCGGCGAACGATATTTCGAACGGCTAGAGATCATATCTTCTATTTTGTTGTATCATGGACAAATACGTCGTTGTATTCACGGATAGCTAAGTCGGTAAGGCAGAAATTGAACAACGACGTATCTTCCATCTAACGGCAATTGAACATATTACATTTATGTCGATGTTCTACCGGAAAGATAGTTAAATTGTAAGGCTTGTGGTGGATTTAACTGAAAATCGAAAAAATTTGCACATACGTCATTGTTCTTCCGGAGAAGCAATATATGAAAACATAATGCTACTACATTCTATATGACCTACGAATGCTTTTCTTATTAATTTCATTACTTTATCATATAAACCCAAAAAAAAACAAAAAAAAATTAAAACCAAAAATATTTAGTTTTGTAGTGCTTTTGTCTCATGTACTCATTGTGGATTAGGTCTACCGGAGATACCACATTAAAAAACGTGTTTTCCTACGATCACTACCCAAAGTAGGCTTTTGCACACTCAAATCTAACCGCAAAGTTGATGTTTTCCGTGATATGTCATAATTTGACATTATTTCCGCTCTAGAGCGTACTTTTCCGCTCGCATGTTTTCATTTACAATAAACTAAAGAAAGTTAGTAAATAATAGGTATATTAATAGTACATTATAGACTAAACGACTAAAGTGACCCATTTAATCCCGCGGATGGGACCCATTTAATCCCCGAGGGAATCAATCCATATACATTTTTAATAAAAATGAATACTACTTAGGATGGCTGGGCATCGAGGATGCACTTTTATGAAATGAAACATGGCTGGGCATCGAGGACGGACTTTTATGAAATGAAGTGTTTTTTTTTAATTATTTGTTTAAAAATAAGGTGATCGTAGAAAAAATCTTGTGTGCAATTCGAGCAGAAAGTGCGTTGCCGCTTTCGGCAGATTGCCCGCGCTCCGCTACGCGTCGCGCGGGCAACTCTCTGCCTCAAGCGGCAAAGTATCACTTTCCGCTCTTAATACACAAATAGCTATTATTACTCTACCTCTTGGGTGACGTGGAAAAGAGTTGAAACTAAAGACATATATGACTTGAAATATAAGTAAACCATATAATGTTTTAAAATATTGGTAATAGAAAAGATAACAAAATAATTGCGGGTATTTATTCCATAAAATTAAATTTAATAAATAATAATAAATGTGTTCTAATTAATAAAGGTGAAATTATAATATCAATTTCAGATATGCTGAAATGAATCTTTTCAATTTTAAAATTAAATATCTAAAGAGGTAAACGAATTATCGGATTAGAGCCGTAAAATTGAAGACTCAACATACCCCTCATAAATAATTCTACCAATTCTACCTAAAACTGGGTTGGTTGCCTAAAACTGATTTTTATATGTACTGAAACATTAAATTTATAAACAAATACAGTCTAATTAAAAACAAATGTGAAGAAAAATCAAAACGGGCCTCGTAGCTCCATCAAGTTTAACGAGCTCTTTCTTTTGGTCTAAAATTTGCGTAGAAAAAGTTAAAAATGTAGCCAGAACATGGATTTTTTGTTTCAACATTTTAATTAATTAAGCGAAAACAAAAGCATTTTTCAAAAAAAGAGTCTCGTAGCGCCCTGCAACTAAACGGATAGATGATATGTAGAGAGAGTGCGACCCCCCTATCAAATTTCAAAATACGCCTTGAAAGTTTCCTAAAAATTTCAGCATTTTAGGCTCATTTTCATAATACTGAACTCTAGCCTTAAATCTTTGAGATCAATACATATACGAATGTCGCTTTTGGTTTATTTACAAAATAACTAAAGAACTGACCCACTCTCTACTGTACTTTCAGTTACCTTTGTGATTTTATTATTTTTTACATATTTTTCAATTTTAATTTGAGTTTTTCTTCTAAACCTAAAGGTCGTCTAGGTGCATGCACCACTGGTTTAACGCTATTATCAATTTCAATGTTACCTTTTAAACAACCAATTCTATTAAGTCCATTATGAAATTCATCTAATATTTCTTTTTCATAGGAATTGTCTGCATGAGTTTCCATTTTATTAACTAGTTTTATTAAATTTAATTTATGGCAATCATCTTTTTCCAGAATGGGCTTACATTTTTCGTCCACTACATAATTGATGTATTCAGCATATGACGAGGCTATTATTTTTCATCAAACATTTTTTATTCTAATACATAACACTGAACAAAAAAATGGATTCCTCGTATTAAAATACATGGTACTGAATAATTTTTTCCATCCGTTCCTGTAAGCCAAAATTTACAATTTTTTGGTCAGGACCGCAAAATTTTTATTAACATGTTTCAATAAAAAATTATATAATTACGAAACTACGTTATACATCGATTCCTTTGTTACGCCAATCGATAAAGGAAAGATGCGTCTCAATTACTTAGTGCGAGGTTACATTGGATGCGGATCCGTGCGTTTTTTTACTCGTACGAGCTCGGACGTACACGCATAAAAATCAAACAAATGAAACCTCCGCATGTGGTTACAGTTCATTCGAGTTTGCGCGTCAGTGCGCGTCAGTGCACGTCCATCACTTTCCGTTGGTCGGATGAAAACAAACTTGTTTGATTTTTTAATACGTGTACGTGCGACCATCATGGATGTTGAGAAGTTGATTGTTTGTGTTCAATCCAAAAATCCATTATGGAATCAAAAATGCAAAGATTACCATAACAGAAATATGATAAAAAGACTATGGGAGGAAGTTGGCGAAGAAATGAATAATACAGGTAAGTATAGACCATTCTATAAATACAAACAATTTCTTTATTTATTTGTAACATAGGCATTCTGAAATGATACAGAACCAAGTGGGTTATTGAAATAATTTTTAAATATTTCTCTCACACTATATGCCGCCACAGTAGAACGGTTGTTGCTTCTTGAAGATACTTGGTGAACCATTTGAGATAAATGAACATTCGTTTGATCATCTATGCCCCTATGAACTCCCTCTTTGTCAATTATAATATTATGAAGAATACAAGTACATTTTACGATAAGTTCCGCTTTATCTGGATGACATTCAATTTCTTTTTTTAAAATTCTCCATTTTGCACTTAAAATTCCAAAAGCACATTCGACTATTCTTCGTGCTCGCGAACGATAATTGTAAACTTCTTGTTGTTGATCGAGGCTTCGACCAGAATATGGCCTCATTAGATATACTTTTAAAGGGTAAGACTCATCACCTAAGAGTACGAATGGAGCAATTATGCCAGTACCTGGAATGTTTCTCTTAGTTGGAACATGGAAACTTTCATTTTGTAAGTGGTGCATTAAAGAACTAGCTGAAAATATTCCCCCATCACTCTGTTTGCCGTAAGCACCAACATCGATATAAAGAAATCTGCAACGAGCATCGGATACTGCTTGAAGTACAATAGAATGGAAGTGTTTATAATTCCAAAACATTGAGCCTGAATCTGGTGGAGCGCGAATTCTTATGTGCTTTCCGTCGATACAGCCAATGCAATTCGGAAAATTCCATCTTAGAAAAAAGTCATTTGCAATTGATAGATGCCTTTCAGTTGTCGGAAATGGCATATGTTCCTGGTAAAATTCGTACCATATTGCTTGACAAACTTCGTAAATGACTTTTCTTATCGTCGTATGCGACATTCTAAATGAAAATGCCAGTGATCGAAATGCCAATCCTGTCGACAAGTATCTGAAAATCATAAGAATTACTTTAAAAGAAACTATACGTCTTTATTCGACATAAATATTTATTTATGCAACAAGTGCAAAAAGTAAGTGTTTATTTCAAGCGACGTGAAATTGTCCAACGAGGCCGTTAGGCCGAGTTTGACAACACGTTGAATGCAATAAACACTTTTTGCACGAGTTACATACAATATTTTTTCTACGTCCTTGCAAAAACCTAAACATATTTTATTAAGATGTACTAAAAATGGCGTCGATTTGCTTTTTATGTCTGTCACGATGACAAAACTCTGTAGTAGAATGATAGATGAGTGCAATAAAAATGTATTGCTCTAGTGCAATAAAGAACCACTTCTTTCAGTGAATGTAATTCAACAACGTTTTGTTTTTTGTACGACCGTAGAAAAATTATATTTATAAGTTATAAAATTGATTTTAAAATAGTTTTTTTTCTTTCAGCTGAAGCAGTGAAGTCTAAATGGAGGACCATGAGAGATAACTTTCGTAAAGAACTAAATAAAATGCAAGGTCGTTCTGGAGCCGAAGGAGGGAAAAAACCTAAATGGATTTATTTTGAAGCTATGTCATTTCTGACAGATACGATAACAAGTAGTAAGTGGTAATATATCAATGACCGATAAAAATAGTGTAATGCAGTCACAGGATGAAACAGTTTCTAATCAGTCTGACGAAGTAATCCGTAATGAAGAGGAAAACGATGATGCTAATGGAGATGAAAAAGAAGTAGACGAAGAAGAAAACGAAGAAAGAAACGAAGAAGGAAGAGAAGAACAAAGCCAAAATTTTCGCACCTCCCAAGGTGAAAAACGAGTCAATGAGGAAAAAAACGTTTTTCAGTCAAAAAAGAACAAAGTAACAAATATATATGATCGACTTTTGGCTGTAGAAGAACAGAAATTAGCTAAACTGACTTCGATGTGTTCAAAAACTGATAAGGATAATACAATGGACAGTGACTATATGTATATGCGACAAAAAATTCAACAACTATTTATAAACGAACAAGAAATGCTACAGGCTTCCATCAATACAACTGGGCCTACGCAAATGCCACCAACAGGAAATTACCCTTCTTCATCTAATGAAACATTTACATATTCGTCACAGACACCATCACCAGCGAGATATGAAAATAATTTCAGATCGGTAGAAAATGGCAATCAAAATACAATTCAAGAATTACCCTCAGATGATACAAATATTCAAAGATTTTTTCATACATTTAACTAAACTTTGTATATGCAATTAATAAATACTTACCTTAAAGTTATTGTCAGTTTTTCTATGGGTCTAATTCATTCCCGAAAGTTAGAATATTTTTGAATTCTAGGTTTAATTCTATTTAGGATATAGTCAAACGTTGATGAAGTCATTCTAAAATATTCAAAAAATTTTGTCGGTTGCTGTCTTAATTCATTAAATAGTTTCACATATTCACTTTCTTCTCCTCTTCTTGCATATAAATCATTTACCCAATATTTTCTTTTTTTCATAATTAAATATTTCAAAATATTGTTCTCACACAGCATAAAAGTAGTGGCGTTCATTATTTTGACAAACTCGTCTCCGTGAACACGCATCTAATATAACCACTAAAAACCAAATAGTCGTGCGACTACATTCCGTCGGAGCTCGCACGAGTAAAAAAACGCACGGATCCGCATCCAATGTAACCTCGCACTTACCATATTAAAATTCTTTCATTATATATTTGTAGACCATACATGGGATTAAAGCTGGAGAAGAAATTTTTGTAAAAATTACCTTAAAAAAATATGCAACGGAACAACTGAAATTGGTGAAAATCGAATTAGGAGTGTTCATACTATTATGAAAAAAATACAGCAGCTTCCCATCGCTAATGCACACCAAGTTATAAAACATCAAAGTTAATTTTTTTTAAATTCCTTTTCCTACTGATTGAAAACCCCAAAAAAATTTGATTCCGATTTCGATGAAATTTTGCATAGGGGGCATAAATGTGTCAGTTGTTGATAACAAAATTATTTCTGGTGGAAAATTCATAAAAATGAGATTTTCCGGAAACCTGTACATCAGATTTTGATCATTTACGAACTTAGCCTCAGTTTTTACGTTCTGAACCGACATATAAAATTTCATTTAAAAATTCGGTCGCGTTTTAGAGTTATCGTGTTGACAGACCGACATTTTTTAAAAATAGGTTTTTTTGGATTCAAACATTAGATCGAATTAGGTTATTTTTCAGGCTTATATTTTATACATTTTCCGGTAGAAAAAGCTGAAAAACAAAAAAAACATTATTTATATTCCTGTATTTTCTTTTCTTGATTTAATTTTTTTCCATCTAAAGTGCATTAAAAAATTCACTATTTTTTGAAAACCATATTTTATAACAGAGATCAGTATGAGTTAGCTTAAAGGTTTGTTTTGCTGGTACATCATTCACACCCAAAGAAACCTCTCCAGATGTAGTCATTTTTCCAATAAACCAATCGTCCTTACCTGATTATTTATAGTGGCATCCCATATAACAGACCGCGGGAGGGTTGTCATTGGTTTTATTCCATAATTACTCAGATACTCAGAAGTGTGGACGTGCTTATTTTTTTGGTAAGAACACGTATCTTCAAACCAATTGCCAAGTAGTACCTTTCTAGAGTAATCTGTTTTTTTCTGGAATAAAATAATATATTTATGCAGTGTGGGAAAGCCAAATGAAATAAATTCACTATTTCCGAAACACGGCATATTTAAATCATAAATTGGCATTTTAATTTTCTGGTTGCCTCTATATTATTTCATGAGATTCCAACACATTGCTTATTATTCTCTGAGCAGGAAACTTTCCCCTCAGACAAATGTTGCTAACGTAACCTAAGAGCCCTCCTCTTTTATCCGAACCTGGGATCAGCAGTGACAATTGATGAGTTACTCAATCCACTCAACAACTGTCCCACGGAATTTTACTAATATGTATTAATTACATTATATCTGTTAACTTTATCAGTCCAAAAATCTCTTTACGAGGTAAAAATAGGTGACGCAAGTACACCCCTTACAAAAAATATGATATCAAACCATACGATGTATAGGGTGACACAAGTACTAATATTTTTAAAATAAAGCTAAGTTATGGCTACATATTCACACTTTATTCCTTATTAACTTCAAAGTTTCAAATAATTGATGTACTTGCGTTCAGCCCTGTTTACATATAGTGTTCGAAGCTTTTTTTTCTTTCTGCAAATTTGACCACAAACCATTAAAATGTCTGTATATATTTTAGACGGACGTGCAAATTAGGATCCATTCAGTTCATACTATCAAAAATATATATGATTACAATGTATAGAATACTTACAAAATACAACACAAAGAAAAGTTCCATCCGATTTATATAGGTACTATAAAAACACATAACAAAGAAAGAACCCCATCTGAATTTCACTATCAAAACACTAACAAAGAAATGGTCCCATCTGATTTATAATATCGTCGGCTAAATGTGTTAACCTGCTAACTCAAATTTGTAGGATTTCGAAAATTTTCCATATTTGGAAACTAGATGGCACCTTGCGTCGACCCGTAACCTGCTAGTCGCTATTCTGTGTAAAAATGGTTTATTTTATGACGCACGTATACCAGCTAACTACATATTGTATAATGGACATCATGCTATCTATCTCCAGCTAATTGTACGCATTAGGTGCATGTGTTATTTTCTGTTTTCACCATATCCAAGGAGAACCACTTTGCCTTCTTCCGCAGCCTGAGATAGAAGCATCAATTTTACGTGTTCTACTTATGCCCTCCTATATACTTGTGATCTTAAAAGAAAGCTTATCATTTTTAGTTCGTTCCACCTCTTCCATGGTCGTTATATGGAGGGTTAATGTAATGCAGATAGGGTAGGAAGAGTACGGACAATGAATGCAATATAACTTATTTCATGGAGTTAGCTAAGTAGAGTTAGAATATAACTGTGTAAGTATGATAATTTTATAAAGGTATATGTACTTACCGCGAAAAGAGGACTCCATTGAATTTCTGACTTAGTTTTTGTACACAAACATTCTTTTAAGAGAGCTCCATCTGGACAAGTTTGTTTACCCATGATTATAAATTGATAATTTCGAAATATTAAAACAAAGCAGTTGCCATTTTCAATCAATTATGACATGTTAAACAGCATGTCACATTTTACAATTGACTTTATACCTGTTCAAATCTAGAGTTGGAACACAGATCTAGCTCTATATCTGCAGTTACTCTGAGAAATCTTTAACTAATGCACGTCTAGTAGATGGCGTTCATTTATCGCTTGTGTAAATTATGTAGGTTATGATTAGAAGTGAAATTTGTATATTGAAGCTTTTAAAATTCAAAACCAGCAAATGGTGCAGAAACTATCCAGCGAGTGTATGTTTTTGCATGGTAATCTGGATATATAGTACTGCTGCTCAATACTATTTAGCCGCAAATATATTGCACATACGCTATAATTACACATTTTAGTCATGTTACGTTTCATAAACTACACCCCAGTTCATTTTGAAAACTATGTTTTTCAGGTATCACCTGAAATATCTGAGGGGGCAATAGTCATTGCGGGACAAAGAATTATACGTTAGCACCAGGGACGTGTATAAGGGGGAGGTTTTGGGGGTTCAAATCCCCCTCTCATGGAAAGTAAAATAGGTACAATAATTTTTTATTAGCATACTGCTGCAATATTTGAATTACATTTAATACGAATTACGAAATACAAATAATATATTTTTCATCATTATTTGTTTTAATTCCCACGAAGAGACAATTTTAGTAATTCAATTCATTTTACCTTATCGGACCCAAAACAATGACAAAGAAAAGAGATGTATTGCAAGAATAGGGGAAATATTTCTTAGTGAAGCTGAAAAGAAAGTTGTGCTAAGCGAGTATGAGCTTTGGCACAACCACTGATGCGATCAAAAAAAGCCCTCTACTGCATTAGAATCGATGTGATGAGCTTTTTTCCAACGATTAAGAAGCTTCTTCAAATCTTGGCAACACTTCCAGTTTCAACTGCCATGCCCAAACGTAATTTTTCCACACTTAAACGGCTGAAAACATATTTAAGAAACAGAATGGGTGACGAACGGCTTACAGGATTAGCGCTTATGAGTGTTCATCGGGATGTGGCAACAATTGTGAATAATGCTATTGGGCGTGAGACTCGATTTTTTATAAAGGTTTCCCCTTCTAAACCTATCAGATAAAAAAAACCTAAAACGTCCCCATGTAAAAGCTATAACTACGTGACTGGTTAGCACGTATAGGTTGGAAGAAATTAGTTAAAAGCTTGATTTGGCCATTGGGGAAAAGTCAATTTTAGTCAACTTTCAGACAAGTCAATTTTATTTTTCAGTTGCCCATTTTTTGATGTACTTATATTTTAAATGACGTCATCACTGTTCAGGTTGTGACGTCCTTTGCTATGTATTTTGAAGGCACCATATATTGTAAACATACCCTTAGTTTTAGCATCGTCCATAAATTTTTATGGACGATGGTTTTAGTTGACAGTAATTTTATTGAATTGAAAGTGTCTTGTCGTTGATTTTATTAATTCTAATAAATTTGAGTTTGCAGTTAGTAGATGTGTATTGATTCCTCGTCGAATAATACACAACATCCTTGTGATTTTTTACAAATGGGAATACCCTATTTCGAGAGTACTATCAAAAAGAAAGCATATTTTTTTGTTACATAACCGTATGTAAGAGAAATAAAAGATATTTGATTCATAATATAATTTATAAAAATGTAAGCAGGACTGAATAAACCTACGGAAGTATTAAATTAAATGCTCGAATGACAAAACATTTGCCTCTAGACATTATGCAAGGCGATGTTGAAACTCTCGCAAAATATTATTAAGGGTATCAGCGTTGATTAGATTAATTTCGATCCAAATTCTCTCTTTTAGTTTTTCAATATTATTAGGTCTGTTAACTTTTCACTTAAGGTATCCCCACAAAATAATCTAATGGAAAAAGATCAGAGGACCAAGCTGGCCACTCTAAAAATCCGCGTCTGCCAATCCATCTATTGAGAATTATTTCGGTATTCACGTACATATCGTGCGTAATGCGGTGGCGCTCCATCTTCTGGTACCATAAAGAATTGTCCGGTAGCATATATGGATTGACAGACGAGGATTTTTAGAGTGGCCAGCTAAATATCCTGATCTATCCACATTCGAATTTTTTTGTGGGGATAAGTCAAAAGTTAACGTTAACAGACCTAATAATATTGATGAACTAAAAGAGAGAATTTTAGGATCGAAATTAATTTAATTAACGCTGATACCCTTAATAATATCTTACAAGAGTTTCAACACCGCCTTATACAGGGTGTCCCGGGACTAATGGGAAAAAAGTCAGGTGCGTATAATATAAGCCAAAATAATGTTAGTACTCCATATAAACTTTTTCTATGCAGGCCCTCGTTTTCGAGTTATAGGCCTCCAAAGTTTTAATTTTGAATTTTGTTTTTATTTTTATTTTTTGTACTAGTTATTTGATCTTTATAAAATTTACGGTAAAGCTATAATGTACGTGTATGTTTATTTTGGCAAGGTAAACAGATTTACAGTAGTGCCTTGAAGCCAGGGACGGACTACTCGCAATGGTTAGTGATCCAAAAAATTTGCAGGGATAGCACACCCTGTATGAAATTATCGAAATGGACTTCCCTACACATTAAGCTAACGGAAAGGTACTCTTGTTGGAATTCGATAAAATATGCCGTTTGGCTAATATTCACAGTTTTATTAATGCACTACGTACCAATTTACGCATTCACTATTTTTAGAAGTACGCAACGAGGTAAAAGTCCTTAATTTAACAGTTGTTTCAATGGCAGAATTCACTTTTATTGAGTATGCAGATATGCACTTAATGTATCAACTGGCTTCTCGAAACTGTTTAGAGGCCAGAAGGCTTTATGCAGAACATTTTGCAAACAGTGCATTGTCAGACAGACGAATGTTTGAGCGTATTGATCTCATGATACGAGAAACAGGTATGAATAAGTAAATGTAATTTTTCATGTTTACAAAATAAAATTTTAAAGTTTTTTGCCAAGAAAAGGTGGAGAAGGTCCAGTACAAAGCGTGCGTACTGTGGCAGTTGATCAAGACTTGTTAAATGCAGTTGATAATGGACCATCAACGAGTTTACGAAAATTACCAAGAGAACATAACGTCTCGAAATCAGTTGTTCATCGCGTCCTGAAAGAATAGCTGTTATATCCTTTTCACATGGAAAAAGTACACTGTATGACAGTGGCTGATTATCCTGCACGACTTGAGTATAGCCAGTGGTTTCTGCGATAACAACAATCAGACAATACATTTATTAGTAATGTTCTCTTTACGAACGAATCCGGTTTCACCAGAGATGGATTCATAAATTCTCATAATATGCATTTATGGGATGATGTGCATCCATATGGCATTATTCAAACTAGGAGCCAGTATAGATTCATGGTTAATGTTTGGACATGAATAGTTGGCAATCATTTGATAGAGCCATACTTTATTGACGGTACTTTAACCGGTCAGAGATATTTGGAGTTTTAGCAAAATGAGTTATGGAACCTGTTTGATGAGGTGCTACTTCAAACTCGTAGGAATTTATGGTTCATGTCTGATGCATTTCAGTTTAGATCTACGACAGCATTTACACACAAGGTTTCCTAATAGATGGATTGGTCGTGGAGGCCCTATTCAATGGCCACCGCGATCAGGAGACGTTAATGCTATGGATTTCTTCCTCTAGGGCTATCTCAAAAGTAAGGTATACGCAGCAGCTGTGCAAACAAGGCAAGATTTAATAGACATAATTGTGGTACACTGCAATGTTATTAGAAATAATATGGGATTGCTCTTTCAAGTGCAAAGAAACAATCTTCGTAGACTTAGAATATGCGTGGAAGTGGGAGGAGCTCATATTGAACATTTACTAGAATAACGTTAGTTTTTGTTGTTGTTTAGTAATTAGCTTTAGTCTAATGTTTTATAACTTCTGTTTATTGAGGTTTTCTTAATAGTTTGATAATGTTGTGTTCGTAATTTTGATTAAAAGCAACTAATTACGTTGTTTGCGTACCTATTTCATTCTCATTAAATAAGTTCTTGTTGTTGTTATCATCTGCTTTCATCAAATCATCTTTTTGTAGTACTGTATGAAAATGTTGGACATCGTATTAGTAAGTTAGTTAGGTAAATTGGTACGTAGTGCATTAATAAAACTGTAAATATTAGCCAAACGGCTTATTTTATCGAATTCTAACAAGAGTACCTTTACGCTAGCTTAATGTGTGGGGAAGTGCATTTCGATAATTTCATACAGGGAGTGCCATCCCTGCAAAATTTTTGGATCACTAACCATTGCGAGTAGTCCGTCCCTGGCTTCAAGGCTCTACGGTAAATCTGTTTACCTCACCAAAATAAACTTACACGTATATTATAGCTTTACCGTAAATTTTATAAAGATCAAATAACTGGTTCAAAAAATAAAAATAAAAATCAAATTCAAAATGGAAACTTTGGAGGCATATAACTCGAAAACAAGAGCCTGCATAGAAAAAGTTTATATGAAGTACTAACATTATTTTGGCTCAGATTATACGCTCCTGACTTTTTTCCCATTAGTCCCGGGACACCCTGTATATTGTCAAGAGGCAAATGGTTTGTCATTTGAGCATTGAATTTAATTCTTACGTAGGTTTATTTAGTCCTGTCTACATTTTTATAAATTACATTATTATTAATGAAATATTTTTTATTTCCCTAACATACAGTTATGTAACAAAAAAATATAAACAACCGTACACAGAAAAATGTGTTATTTTTTATGTAACTCTGAAAATAGGGTATTCCATAAAAAAATGATAATGACGTTATAACTGGAACAGTGATGACGTCATCAAGAATATGAGTTCGCCAAAAAATACGCAACTGAAAAATAAAATCGACCTGTCTGAGCTTTTTCCCCAATGGCCAAAACAAGCTTTTAACGAATTTGTTCCAACCTACGTGCTCACTATATATCGTTTCACTGGATAATAAAAACAAGAAACGCCAGAACATTCACAAAATTTACTTTTTTTATTAGTATAAATAAATGAGGGCGTTTTCAATCCTTAACCCTTAAATGCATATTAATAGTTTTATCAGTCTTTAGCTATGCTGGTGCTGTGTGTATAAATTTAGAATAAACGATTCAGTTACCAAGTGATATTTGGAGGTAAGAGTATACGAACAAAATAATATATTATAATAACGGTGTTTTTGAAGCAAAGTTTGTAAAAAAATTGTGTTCATGTACAAAGAGGTATGTAGTTTTGATCTGATTATATGGGGAATGTCATATATAATAAATTTCCTATGATAATTGATTACGAATTGTTATTGCAGGTTTACAACATGGTGCATTGAAGGTATCTTGGATAGACGTCGGCCGCTTACTGATGAAGAATTAGACAACATTTAGGAAAATTTGTCAGATAGCGAGGATGGATTGGACTTTTCAGATACAGATAGTGTTGCCGACCCAAATTATACACCAGATTTGAGGGATACACTTGTGTATCAAGACGAGGATGTTCTTTCTTCCAATGAGAATGTTGAAGAAGTTGAACCAGAATTTGACAAAGAGAAAAGTGGAGTGGAAACATCGAGGAATCCATTTGAGTGACCTACAGTTGGCCTTCCATGGGGACACTGAACTCCCACCTGCAGTTATGGCTTTGGTAACCCCATTCAGTTTCTTCTCATATTTTTTCAATGACGATTTTATTGAAAATATTGTGATGAGACCAACTTATTCGCTACTCAAACAAATCCCAATAATTCAAAACATTTTACTATAACAGATATAGAACAGTTTATGTGTATTTGCTACTGTACCTCAATAGTTCAATTGTCCACTGTAAGATCATATTGGAGCACTGATATAGGCTATGATCTTGTCAGGAATCTAATGCCTCTGACCAAATTTGAAAAGGTCAGGCGCTTTATCCATTTCAATTATAACTCCAAACATATACCACATGATAGTCCAGGTCATGACAGATTACATAAGCTTCGACCAGTAGTTGATCATCTGAATGAAAAGTTCATCAGTATTCCACTAGAACCTACTCTTTCTGTAGATGAACAAATGTGTGCTACAAAAGTAAAGCAATATATGCCTATGAAACCACATAAATAGGGTTTCAAATTATTCGTACTTGCTGGGATTTCTGGATTTGCCCATCGTTCTGAACAAGAAAATTTACAAAATAGACCTGCTGATGAACCAGACATTGGTGCATACGCTAATATTATTGTTCGGTTGGCTCGAGTTATTGCTTGTATGGGAAATTACAGATTGTATTGCGATAACTATTACACGTCCCTTGAACTCATGTTTTATCTTGCCAAGAGAGGTATATATTCTCTTGGAACAATCAGACGTAATCGTATCCCAGATTGCAAACTTGCCACTGAAAAAGACTTGAAAAAAAAAAGAATGTGGCAACTCTGATGAGTATATAACGACCATAGAGGGTATAGACGTATCATCCATGATATGGAGAGACAATAAATGTGTATCTCTTCTCTCAACATATGCTGGTAAAGAACCTGTAACTAGCGTTCGACGCTATGATAAGAAACATGGGGGAAATGTGAATGTGGAATGCCCCTACATCATACAAGAATATAATCGACATATGGGTTGGGTAGATCTCATGCATAGTTTCATAGGGCGTTATAGAATCAGATTGAAAAGTAGAAAATGGTATTTAAGAATTTTTTATCATTTACTTGATTTGGGTATGGTCAACGCTTGGCTACTATACAAGAGAGTCTTGACTTTACAAGGAAAACAAAAAGAAATTTTACCTCAGTAAAATTTTGAAGTCAAGTAGCAGAATATTTGTGCAATGTTGAATGTACAAGACATGTCAAACGAGGTAGACCAAGCATTAGTCTGGAAGAAGCTGTTGAAGCTAAAAGGCACAGAGGTAATGTATAGCATATTCTCCCAAAAGATGTACGAACAGATCAAGTTGGACACTGGCCATTCTATGCAGAGAAAAGGACCAGGTGTAAATATTCAAGTTGCAAGGGTTATACTGACATAGTTTGTCAGAAATGTGATGTAGTTCTATGTCTGAACAAAAAAAAAAATTGTTTCAGAAGGTTCCACCATTGAGGAAATATATGTATTTATGCACAATGTTGCGTTTCCGCAACAACAGAAAATTTAGAAAATATTATTAGTTTTTTTATGTATTTTTTTTATCACTTTTCCCATGTTCCTTGGTTCATTTAGAAAAACATATTTTACAGATGAAACAAAAAATCAAGCATTTAAGGGTTAATTAGATAAGGAACAATCAGTTAGCAAAATAAGGTATAACTGATTCGGTGAAAGTATCAAGAATTTTAATATTAGATCTACATTCTGCAAAAAAATTCTAACGAAAATTAAGACAAATATTGTTTCTTTAAGTAGTAGATTGTAAAGGATAATTTAAAAAAAAGGGTGAAGGGGAGAGTACCTAGGTACTCAATACGAAATAAAATAAAGATGATCTTACCCTGTAACAGCCAATTGGCCTGTTAGGTTTTTCGTCAAATTTATTGTGGCTCAGTAATCACCCAGAAAACAAAAAATTTACTTGTCGATCCCCCTTGCCTTTGAGGCTCTTCTTTGTAGCAAAAGTCCATTTTAAGATTATTTTTCATTACTACCTCCAAAGAGGCAACAATTATTAGTAATTTATAAAAATTCTACTGTGGTAATAATTCTTCATGTTCGCTGCTCGACAGCCGCTAGGTCACCACTCACATTATGTCGAAGACACCTCCTAATCATCGCTGAGAGCTGCAACATCCCAGCCTTTATAAGTTCCCTTGTCTTATCTCTATCGTATATAAGTCCAGAATTGGCATTTTTTTAATAACTGCTTTTTATGTGTTCTGTATTTTGAATTCGCCATTAATGTGAATTTTCAGTATATTTCAATAAATGTATTATTGCTAAAACTTTTTTATTGATTTCAGCAATTTGTAGTAAATCAGGTGATGGTGATCGGGGACAATTTGTAATAATTTAATGTTAAGTTATTTGTTTCCAACTTTCCACCATTTTCTTGCTTCATAGATTTAATTCCATTAAAAAGCTGGTGGCGTCCAATTTAATATTAATTGTTCACCTCATTCTAATATTAGTTCTGGGAATGCTTTAACTGAGACCGAATACCACTACCTAAGAAGGAGTTTCCAGCTGGGGCCTATTAGGTTGCAACCCATTCCAACACTTCATTGGCATAAATGATTCTATAAAGGCCGCTTGACATGGAGCAATACAACCTGCAATGCAAGACGCAATATTTCTTGATCACAAGCATGCGCAGATGAAGCTCAGCTGATAGATATCTCAATTGCGACTTTATCGGTTTGGTGCCATTTCTATTGCATGCAAGTTGCAATTCTAGGAAGGGTTTGGGTTTAACAACCAACCAAATATCAGTCAAATCAGTTGATTGACTCTGGAGCACATTTTTGCAAAACTAACCTTCTGGATCAGTGCGATTTTAACAGTCAATTAGTATAGGCGTGTTTAAAACAGCTCTCTTATCTTTGTTAAGAATTCCAATTCTATTGAACCGGTCAATCCACCTAGTAAACCAGATAATCAAATTTATAGTTCAGTGAAAAATGTCTAGTGCAGATCCCCCTGACAAAGGGGGAACTTCAGATCTGTGCAATAATAATGATAACTCAAGGAATGTGCGTTACAATTCAACATACCAAACAGCATTTCAGGAAAGCAAAAACTTAGGAAATGATAAAGAAAATAATAAAGAAACACGCTTGTCTGGTCAGACAGCGACAGGTATTTCAGTACAAGTAGCAAAAAAGTTCAAACTTGATAAACCTAATTTATATTCAATTGATAAAATTTACGCATTTATCGAAAAAATTAATAATGAGAATTTAGGAAATTTACATCCCATGTCAGTTGGACACTTATTACATAAAAAACTAAAAGTTCAAAACATTACTAAAATACAAAAGGTGGGTAGAAATAGAGTAAGAGTAGAGGTTAAAACTACTAAAGACGCTAATATGTTAATAGAAAACGAAAACTTGAAAGAGGAACAATTAAAGGCATTTATACCCAATAATTTAATAGAAAGGAAAGGGATAATCAAAGAAGTAGATACCACATTAAGTGACGAGTATTTGTTGGAAAATATTGAGTCTCCAAAAACAGCCACCAGTATTCGTAGATTTAATCGAAAAATTGATATTGATGGGGAAGCAGTATATATACCAAGGCAAACAGTTTGTGTCATTCGAGTGTAACGTGTTACCCCTATTTGTTATAATTAATAGCGTTGTATGTCCTGTAGAAAAATACATTCAAAAGGTAGTACAGCGTTACAACTGCTTGAGGTATGGCCATGTGGCCAAGCAGTGTAAAAGAAAAAGAAAGAAGACACATTTTGTTTTTATTGTAAATCAAACGATCATAAAACGATACATAAAAAATGCCCCGTATTTGAAAAACAGAAGCAAATAAAACAACTCATGTCAGATAATAATGTAACCTATATAGAAGCAAAAAACTGGTCTGATAATTCATATATTAGTAAAATTAGCAATAATAGGTTCAATGTACTTGATAATACGTCGGAAAGCTTTCCATTACTTCCTAAGACAACAATCCAACAATACAAAACAAATAGGGAAAGTAATACATTTAAAAAAAAATACATCATCAGAACTCTCAACATCACACAGTAAATACACAAACCAAAAAACGTAGGATACAATCACCCAACAATGAAATCACACAAGCACCCATGTTTCCCAGATCCATTGGTCCTAGTAAACCAGTATTTCAATTTAAAAATAATAGTACAAATGAAAATATGGAGATAGAATTCATGCAGTCAAATGAAGAAAATGATACAACATTTATTCAAACGTTCTTCCAAGTTTTCAAAAATATCTTGGAAGACATTAGTTCATTTGAAGAATTACAAAAAGTTGACATTCAATTTGTAACAGATAGGTTATATAAAATGAATCATAATCTGCCAAAAAATACCAATACTTGATAAAATTAAAATATTACAATGGAATGCGCGCTCGGCGATTGCAAATAAATATAGTTTGATGAAGTGTCTGTCAGAACACGATATTGATATTTGCGTTATGTGGTTTAAAAAAAAACAAAATCATCAATTTTCTAGGTTATAATCTAATTAGAACTGATAAGGATGACGGATATGGAGGTACAGCAGTACTAATAAAGGTAAAAATAAATTTTAGAAAAGTAGATATTAGCATTAAAGTAAATACTGACATCAACATATGTGCTGCCGAAATTAATTTTAATAAATATTTACAGTTTAAAATATTATCTGTGTATTGCCCCCCAAAAATTAGCATCAATAACAGCGACTGGAAAATCATATTTAATATTATATCTAAAGATAACGGCATAATATGTGGAGATTTTAACGCACACAACAGAACATGGGGTTCGTACAAAAATGATCAGAGGGGTATACAACTTCTAGACGTCTTAGAAAATCATGACTTAATATTGGCAAACGATGGAACACCTACTAGATTAAACCGCAACGGGGAAAATTCCGCAGTGGACCTGACACTTAGTACATCCTATCTCATAAACAACATAGATTGGAACGTAATAAAGGACACACTGGGTTCAGATCACTTTCCAATACTTATTAACATCAATGTGCCTAAAAATAAGTGTCTACAAACAAAGGAATTAATATGTCCTTCCAATAAATGGAATATAAATAGAGGTCAATATTCAAAAACGAAGCAGAACTGTATTTCTCACAAACACCACCTATTTTTAATGACATTAATGCAAAATATGAATATCTAATACAAGGAATAAACACAGCTGCCCAAGTATCCATGCCAACAAACAAACCATTCAAGATAAAGTCAAGAACACTACCACCTTGGTGGGACAGAGAATGTGATATAGCTGTAACAGATAGAAAAAATGCGGTAATTGCCTACAAAATTAACAGCACGTTGGAAAACTTCATTACAGTGCAAAAAATAGCAGCAAGCACAAAAAAATTTTTTAAAAGAAACGGCAAGATCCTCATGGAGAGCATACTGCACCAATCTGAATAAAAACACATCAATGTCATACATTTGGAAACAGGCCAAGAAAATGAAAAGAACTTTCATACAGACAGAGAACATTCATTTCAGCAGTGAGGATTGGAAAGAAAAGCTACTAGAGAGAAGAGCACCGCCATCTACTTGTACCTTCTACCAAAATAATTTAGAAAATGAGCAGGAACATGAGGAACAATACCACAAATATTCGAAAATCTGATAAATATTCAAGAACTAGAAAACACAATAAAACAAAGAAAAAACACCGCACCTGGCTTAGACAATATCAGATATCCGATGTTATGCAACCTACCAAAAAATGCCAAATCTTTTTTATTGGAAATATATAACAACATATTACAAATGGGCAAATGCACAATACAATATTGGAAAAACCTAATTGCAGTTCCAATATTAAAACATCAAAAATATCCAAATGACCATGGCTATTGAAAACATTCGAAAGAATATTAAAAAACAGAATAGATTGGTGGTTAGAAGAACACAAAATATTACCAATTCATCAGTACGGATTCAGGAAAGGATATGGCACAATGGACGCAGTGAGCCAACTTGTCACTGATATACAAATTAATTTTGGTGAAAATGGGTAAACTGCAGCTACATTCCTGGATGTAAAAAGCGCATACGACTCGGTAGAAATTCCAATACTGAACGGAATGCTGAAACAAATCGGTATGCCTACCAAAATACGAAACATTCTGTGCGATATTATGACAGACAGAAAAATATTTATAAGACAAAAAGACGCATTATTAGGACCAAGACATACATCTAGAGGTTTACCACAGGGCTCCGTTTTAGCACGACTGTTATTCAACATATATACCATCAAAATGCATCAAGCATGCAGAAATTACACACTTTTACAATATGCTGATGCCTTTGTAATATATGTCAAGGACAAAAAATATGAAAATTGTCTAAATACTCTAAACAAGGCCACCTCAAACATCATAAAAGCTATTGAAGATGTAGGGTTCGATCTATCAACGTCTAAATCAAATGTCACCATCTTTTCAAGGCACCGTATCCCAGAAACTCGGAACATCCAGTTGGGGGACCACATGATACCATATAAAAAATAAATTAAGTACTAAGGAGTAACATTAGATAATAAATTAAATTGGAAACCATATATCGAAGCAATCGAAATAAATTGTAATAAAGCTATTAATTTCCTCAAAATGATCACCAAAACATGGTGGGGCGCAAGTACTGAAATATGCCTGTTATTCTATAAAGCATATATAAGGTCCATTTTAGACTATGGTTCCGTCCTATACGGATCTGCATCAAAACAATCACTGAAACAGCTAGAAGTAATACAGAATAAAGCGTTAAGAATATTCTTAGGAGCGATGTCAACAACACCAGTGGAACCACTAAGGGTGGAAGCACTCAAACCACCTTTGGAATTGGGAAGAACATTTCTCGCTGAAAAAATGGTACTTAAGAGTAAAGCAAAAAATTCTACACTGATGGCAAAAATATGTGAGTTAAATACATTGGACCTGACAAATAAATATTGGAAAAAAAAGAACTCGCCACCGATATGCACCGCATTTCGTAACACAAATAAAGAAGAAATTTTAACGTATGAAAGTTGCAATTACTTTGAGAACATAGAACACTCTGCAAAAATAATAATTCCTGCGTACTCAGAAATACCAGAATTAAACAAAGAAAAAATTATCAGACTTACAAAAAAAGACATCAACAGTACAATAACAATATATACAGATGCATCAAAGACAACAAAAGGTACAGGCACAGCATTCTATGTGCAAGAAACGAAAGAAGGAAAAACCTTTAAGCTAAGCAACGACTATTCTATATTTTCGGCAGAAGCTGCAGGCATAATGAAGGCGCTAGAACACACAATCCACCAAAAAAAGAAAAATGTATCTATCCTAACGGATTCGCTGTCTGTCATCCAATGTTTGAATAATAATGCAGTAGAAACCATCACTCACCCGCACATTAAGAAAATTCAATCCCTATTACACCAACTTACTAAAGAGAGTGACGTTCAAATAATATGGGTAAAAGCACATTATGGAATTTGCGTCAACGAAAAAGCTGATCAGTTAGCCAAAACAAGTGCTAAAAAAGATGAATGTCAACCAAACGAAGTGGCACTACAAGATTGCTTAAATAAATACAAAAGAAAATTTCAAGCAGCATGGAAAGATAAATGGGACCACTATGTAAAAACAAAGCCTACTAGATACACACTACTGTATAGAGAAATACCAAAACTACAGTGGCATAAAGGAATTAATTATTCACGTAGGGAAATTAGCTGTATAATTCGAATGAAATTTGGACACGCGTCGTACCCAGAGCACTTAAGCAAAATAGGCGTAATCGAATCAAACTTATGCACAGCCTGCAATGTCATAGGAGACCTGGATCATATATTTTTTGAATGCTTGGAATATCGTAATGCCACGAAAGAACTTTATAATAACATAATACATGAAAAAATATTCCCTACCATCAACATGTTACACTTACTGACGCTGAATAACATCAAAATATTAGACTGCCTAGTAAAATTTCTAAGGATGACTAACATATCAATATAGTTAAGTTATATAGAGCTTGTGACCTTTGTTACCCTAACCCAAATGTTTATACCTTCCATCCGTGGTCTACCTTTGTATGTATTCAAATAAAGCCCTGAACGACCCCTGGGCGAGAAAACTTGTAACCCTGTACCAATCATTTGATCGAAAAGCGGTATTAACTTGAATCGCAGACGACGATAGTTTGATAGGTTAAATTAGGGCTCGCTTAAGTAATAGGATACATATCCACAACACGAAAATCAATAACAAATTCAGTATCGATTCTGATTGGCACTTAATTGAAATTGGATTCAAATATAAACTTCAAATACATCACTATATATACTGTATATATAACCTAACACAAAGTATTTGGCTGCATGGATACCTCCAAACGCCATAAAACCAAAAAAAAACCTGGATTTTTGCTAATGCCATTTTTTTAAGTATTTTATTTGTATTGCATAATATCAAACAACATGTAAGAGTCGTCATATGCAATATTTTGACCTTGCAGGAAACTGCATGCAATCACTTGCAGGTTGTATTGCTCCATGTCAAGCGGCCTTAAATCAAAATACATTATCGCTCGTATAAATATAATCAGATAAAATGGACGACTAGAAAAATGATCAACAAAAAACTTATTTTATACGTTTACTAGGTATTTAAAATATTCAAAACTTCATCCAAATATGTGATAGCCAAATCACAGGTTTCAGTAAGAATTTCATTTGTATTACAAACATCTATTATAGCTAATGCCTTTTGAATCACAGTGTTAATATTATTTATACTTTGTGGTTCATTTTTTATTTCTAAATATTCTTCTACTATTTCTATGGCTTCTTCTTTCAGTTCAACGGCTTGGTCTTCACATTGCACTATAAGATAAAAACTAATATATGAATAAGAAATACTTACAGTTTTAAAAGCAAAGGACATAACCAGTAGTTGCTATACATTATATGCTGCAAATAATAATGTAATAAATCAACGCCATCACTGGTAGAATTCTCAGAATGTTTAAGAAAAACATCTGACAATAACAGAAAAACATTAGTTTTACTGTAGGCGCCATACAGATAAAAAAATCGAGATAAATCAAGAATATTCTATTACCAAAAAAATATTCTAGTATATTCTATTATGACTGTAGTAACAGACTATATCGATAAGAAGAACAAGAAGAGGGAGGGAAGATTTTAATGATCCGAACTTAGAATAAACTGGTTACTGTGTATATGATTGTTAATTGATGAATAAACACTAAAAAACTATTAACCATTTTGATATCTAATAATACATGGTGGCAGCAGTCCAGCGGATATATTAGATCTGAGTAACAACTAAAACTAAACCAAAGATTAGTGAAAACGGCGGAAGTGAGCAGAATGAACAACTAATGTATGTGCCAACTATAACACCAATATACCAAATTCTAGCACCGGAAATATTTTCCTTTAAGTCGGGAGAAGAATGGGAGCAGTGGAAAGCCAGGTACATGCGATTTAGAAGTGCTTCAGGGTTAGTAAATAAGCCCAAATTGACTCACTAGTATATTTAATGGTACCTCAGGCAGAAAACACACTTCACTCGTTTAAACTAAACCCGGATGAAGTTAAATGCTTTGAGACAATGCTACAGAAGTTTACTAGCCGTTTCATACCAGCAAAGAACATAATATATGAAAGATTTTTATTTCATATGCAAAAACAAGAGGATGGAGAAGTGATTGAAGATTTTATCACTTCTCTGCATACTATAGCCCAAAACTGTGATTTCCCTAGTACCATTTTAAATGACACCAAAAGAGATCAGTTGGTAGTTGGGTTACTAGAGGTTGTCGGAAAAATTTCAGCTAGATCCGAAACTTACATTTGGAATCGGCCCTAACTAGTGCCAGGCAGCCCGAGACTGTTGAAAAACAGCAAGGAAATTTAAGTAATGAGTGTAAGGTGTCTGCAGATAAGATACCAGGTTCTAGAAACTACAAGCATGGAAATGGGCAAACTATGAGTAGCAACTGCAAGTGGCGTGTGGGAAATAACCATCCTCGCAATAAATGTCCTGCAAGAAATTCTGCGTGTTTTATGGGTGTAAAAATAAGGGACATTTAAAAAACTATGAAAGTTCAAAAAGGTTGATGCAGTTGATGAGAACATTGCTAATCCCAATAGCGAAGAAAATAGTGCCTTTATAGGGCAAACTAAAGTCCAACTATCTAGAGATGATAAGTGGCTTATAAAAGTGAAGCTAAACCATAGGCAGATAAATCTAAAAATAGATACAGAAGCTGATGTTTCAGTGTTATCTGAGACAACATTTAAAAGCAAATTTTCAGATCAAAAACTAGGTCCTCCAAATAAAATTTTAACAGGCCCAGGAAGTGGCCACATGTCTGTTGCGGTCATATTAACAAGAGAAATAAAATACAAATCTAAAAATACTTTTGAATGTTTTTATGTTGTCATAGGTGCAGAACGTAACTTACTAAGTGATGCGGCTAGTACTAATTAAACGAGTTTCTGGAATTGAAACAACTAGACTAAATCTAGTGGTGGACTATCCTACTGTCCTTTCGGGACTGGTAAAACCAACAGTTAAATTGAAATTGAACTCTATACCATACAGTTCAAGTGTACCAAGGCGCGTTCCACTACCATTAAAATATTTATTAAAAGACTAGTTGGACAGAATGGAATTTAAACATAGTGATTGAAAAAGTATGTGAACCTACAGATTGGTGTGCACCAATTGAAGCTATTAGTGCATGAAGGGGTTAACTCACTTTTTAACAATTTTGAGATATTAAGGGTTGAAGTAATGTTCTTGGAGCTTTTTGTGTTCAAACTAAAATCAAAATTAAATGGAGCTAGAACTTAGTCAATAGAAGTAATTTTAATATTATAGGTAAGATTTTATCATTTTTTGTGGTTTATGAGATGTTTTTAATTTTTTTTACAAAAAAAAACTGAGTTAGCACCTTCATGCACAACCATTTACTGTTTTAATCGAAATAATAACGAGTAAAGAAAGGATCAACTAATATTTATTAATTGAAAAAAATACAAAAATAAGTAATACTAATCACTTTCTGATCGATTTAAGCCTAAATAAAATCCCCTTAAATTTTCTGGAATATATGGGAGTTGTTCCATAATGTTGTCGAATTTCTTGGCTGCTATAGGTCGCGACAGATTTAACGGAACAAAAAAATTGTCGTGTTCTGTTGTTCGGGTTGATTTGTGTTTAATAATATCTACTTCTTTCCACTCTTCTGTCTCATCTAGTGAATATCTATACTTCGTTGTACCAAATTTATCAACTCTTATCCACCTTGCATTGCGAAAAATTATTTTTTCGCCCTTATTACTTTTTTTTCTGTCCAACAAGTTGAGCTTTCTAGGCAGTTCTTTCAGATCAATGAATTTATCTTCCATTCTAATTAATACAAACGGATTCCTTTTTCTAGCTTCCGTCATTAACGTCATGTACTGATCAACTGTGTAAATGTTTTGAACTTTTCGAATAACTTTTTCGACAGCACCAAAGTCTCTATCAATATCCATAAAACTGTGGCCAACCTCCGGAAACTTATGATCAACAGTTTTAAAAATTCCCTGGTGTACTAGGTAATGCCACAAACAAATAATGAAAAAATTCTTATTTTGTCCACCCGCAGAATCACTCCAGGCTACTAAGTGGTCATTTTCATTATTGATGCTTTGTAGGAATGACAAAATACTGCTTCCAACTTCTTGTGGGCCTCTACCACCTTTGTCTTCAGTCCAAAGGTGGAAAAATCCTTTACCGAAGGCGTCACCTTTACTTACACAATGAATCCCCAAATTGTATAGCCACATTTGTCTTAGATAAAAAGCCACACTGGTAGACAGCTTTGGTAGAGGTAATGTTTTTTGCATATCAAAATTAATGTATAGAATATCACCATCATGTGCCAATTTTCTGTCTTTCATTTGTTCTTCAAACGGTGTCTTATACCGTCTTACATGTTCATCATTTGTTTCTTTCGCATCACAAACTTTGCAGGTATCCGATTTTGGAGACCCAAAGCCAAGATTAAATTTGGAAACAAAAATCTTTCTGTATCTGCTGTTTTTCATAAACTGTATGTTTTGTTCATTACACTGATTCTTGTATAGTTCATACATTTTGTTGATTGATAGCATAGGGGATAAGTATAAGCGATGTTCATTTTTATTCCTGGAATAATGTGACATTTCTGCAGGAAAAGATTTGATATGTTGACATACTATGTCAAGCTGCTCGGTGGGTGTTCGGTTTTTGCGATTATTATGGCAACCACGCTGATCTTTATGAGGGATACCTTGTCCCTGTGAAATTTGATTACGAATTAGTTCCAATTTCTTTCTTCCGACATCAAGTAGTTTTAAAAAAGCACTTTTGCATACTTGTTTTGATTTCCCATCCAAAGTTATAAAATATCTGAAAGATTTTTGACGATGAGCAATATTACCGGTCCGTTGCTTAACATCAAATGGTTTAAAACAACCGAATAGATACACATTTTTTTCATTGATAGTAGGTAATGAATAGTATTGATTAAATAAGGTAATGCGATCAGCTTCCGTAAAGTTGTTGTTGCATTTTAATCTACACTTTTCGGTGCAAAGCATTTTTCCAGCTGCGGATGTTTTTTCTGGAACGCGTCTATTTTTATAGTCGGTGTATTCTTTTCCTTTTTCTCTATTTGCCATATTAATATTTCTTTTCCAGGTTTTTGGTTGAGCTTCAAGCTTCCTTGATTTTTTTTCTCTTATTCTTTTATTAACTTCAATGGCAACAGCAGGAATATTTATATATCTTTCCATTCCATTAATCTGTTGTTCTTTAACTTCGTCGGATTCATTTCTTGTCTCATTGCCAATAATTTGTGGATCTCCAACTTCTCTGTCAATATTTTCCTCCGGCTCTTTCTGTATAATTTGAACAGGTTCTTTAGGGTCATTAATATTTTGTGTTCGATTTTTGTCTTGTTGCTCAGTTCTTATTAGGACTTGTTCTTGGTTTTCGAAAAAAGAAGCTGTATTTTGCTTTAATTTCTTCTTGGCTATTTCTTTCTTAACTTTTTTTCTCTTTCATCAGTTTCCTCGTCAGTAGAATCAGATGCTGGTTGGTAATCTGAGCCAGAATCTAAAAATGGATCCTCATCGGTTTCTATTTGGGCTTCTGTTATTTCAGCAGCATCCAAAGCTAACTTAAGAATTCTACCACTTCTTCCACTAGTTCCAGCCATTATGAAGTATTTTCAAAACTAAAATTTAAAATATTTGGTTACCTTATATATTTTTCATTTTAAGGTTATGTTTTAAAAAGCATTTTAATTATTTATAAATACGATTTTCTGTTTAAATTAACTATAATATTCATTGGCTAATGCATATAAAGGACTTACTTTTGTTGCCGGATAATAATAAACACAAGAAATATCACTTTGTACAACTTTGTACAACACTGTGTAATGTAAACAATCAAATTCGTACTAAGCTATATTGGAAGAAAGTGCTAACTTAGCAGTTAACCCCTTCTTGCATAATTAGCAAGAGTTGACACCTTCTTGCTCTAAATATGTTTGACAAAGCTTGAGTTGACGTGTTTTGAACTTCAGTTTTTAAGATTCCTGGCGACACACCAGAGTCTGTACTAACGCAAAGAGATTGAGTTAACACCTTCATACATGCCATTTTCGGCATTTTAATAAAACAGTGAGTTAACACCTTCATGCACTAATAGCTTCAATTGTGATCGTGCCTAAAATAAAATCTAAATCTATCAGAGTGTGCGTGGGCATAACTAAACTCAATGAATGTGTGAAACATGAACTATATCCTATTCTTGCAATAGACTATACTTTTGGCTAGTTGGAAGGGGCAAAGTTATTCCCAAAACTACATGCAAACTCTGAATTCTGGCAAATACCTTCGACAGATGAGTCATCAAAATATACTACATTCATAACACCATTTGGGAGATATAAATTTTTGAGACTTTCATTTGGTATCTCATCAGCTCCAGAAGTATTTTAAAAAAGAATAAATGAACTCCTTGAATGCCTCTCAGGGGTAATTTGCCACTTCGGAAAGATTGAAGTGGACCACGATGAGAAACTAAGAAGGGTTTTAACTAGGGATGCACCGGATCGGGTATTTTGCCGATCCGGCTGGAACCGGTGTCCCGGCCGCTGGCCGGACCGAATCGCCGGAATTCCGGCCGGATCGGGACCTACATTTAAAATGTATGTGCATCCCTACTTTTATACGTAAAACATTGAAAATATTGAGGCTGATTTATTTTTACTTTTTTTTTAAACTAGCTACAGTATGCAGAGTGCTTATTACTATTAATTTTACCTAGATAGAAATTACTGTTTATTTAAATATTAATTTTTAATTAGCATTAACAAAATAAAAATTCTACTCATTCAATTGGAGAATAGCAGCCACCTGTCAATAATAAAAAAATTAAAAAGAAGTCGGGAACCACAGCCGCCGGTCTATCATAGGCAAGGAAACACGCATACCCTTCACTGTTGACCAATTACAAAATATATCAGGTCAAATGTCGGGGCATCACTTACGCGAAAGTCGGGAAATCCCAGACGCCTGCTAATCATAAGCAAAGGCACAGGGCTGCAGGTCATTTCATTATTCATTTGCTCACAGAAAATCTCTCTTTGCATTTTGTATTTATGTCTGCTGGTATTCACGTTTTAAGTTTCTGAGAATTTTGTGTTCGAGATTTTTAGTGTTGTGTCGTGTATGAAAGTAAGTAAAAAAATCAATAATAATAATTACATAGATATAAAATGGCCTATTTTTTTAAATAAACTAATTCAACTAATTGCTGTTTTTCTTTAATACAGATCGTCAAAATGTCAAAAGTTTGGCAATTTTTTTGATTTCCTTAAAGAAGACAAAAACAAAGCTACCTGCAATTTGTGTCAAATGGTGGTTTCGAGGGGAGGATTTGGTAAATCGGCATCTATAAGCCCGTTAATAATATATTTGAAGTGGCATCATCCTGAAGAATTTTCAAATAACTTTAGAGGAAAAAGTACAATATATTTATATCTATATTTTTTTGTTGTGGTAAAGGATTGGGTTTGTAACTTTGTTTGTTGAATGTTTTACTTTTTTGTCGCTTATTTATCGGATTCAATAGATAACATTTTTTGACTTGAAATCGTGTCTAGTGATTTGATTTCAATTTTTTTTTGGTTCTGTCTTAATGAAAATTTTACTTCATGATTTACGATAGCTTGATTGAGTCAAATTGGAAGTAAAATAAATATTAGCTTTTAGACTGCATATAATAAAGTTTTAATTTATTTCGTAGAAAACAAGAGTTCTGCACTCGGTTTCGCATCTACGAGTACATCTGCAGCTACAGGCTCAGTCGAGACCAGGCAACCCAACTTTAACTGAATTTACACAACTTCACAAAGCATGGGATATCAATGACAAGAGAGCTGAAAGAATTCACTATAAAATTGCAGAAATGATTTGTTTAGATAACTAACTTTTTTCCTTGGTAGAAAATACTGATTAAATCCCCCTCCAGAAAATATTTAACTGATAAAATAATCCCAGACATTTATAATAGAGTTAGGATAAAAATTTCAAAGGTTCTGGGTGCAACTTCGTTTATTTCTCTTACTTCTGATATTTGGACATGCTCGAATACAAATGAAAGCTTCATTAGTGTTACAGGCCTCTGGATTTCAGAAAAGTGGGACAAACGAAATGTTATTTTGTGTTACGATAAATTTGCAGGCAGTCATACGACAAACTTGAAACTTTGACAAACGGTTGGGCTATTGACAAACAAAAAATTCATTTATTGATAAGGGATAGAGAAGCCAATATGGTGAGAGGATGTAAAGATGCAGAAATAAATAGTAAGGGGTGTTTTATACATAAACTGCAACTAATAATCTATGACAGTTTACAATCTCAAAGAACTGTATCAGATATGATTAGTACTGCCCACAGAATTGCAACTCATTTCAATCATTCTTCTTTAGCATGCAGTAAATTAATTGAAATACAACAAGAGCTAAAAATGGAACGGAAAAAGATTATACAAGATGTACAAACGCAGTGGCTTTCTACATGTTAGGAAGGTTGCTTCATTTGAGATGGTGTGTAACTATTTACCTTACTGAAAATAGCAGTTTAAACAATTTAACAAGTAACCAGTGGGACCTCTTGCAATCGGTTCTTGAGTTATTGCGCCCTTTTGAAGAGGTAACTAAATTAATGAGCAACACAGAATCGATAATTTCAGAAGTCATTGCAATATTAAAACGCTACCTTTTGTCCCATAAGATAGAACAGTTATATGGTGTTGGAAATATAAAAGAAAGCCTGGTTACGGGAATAAATAAGAGATTTTCCGATGTTGAATCTAAAAATAATTATACAATATCTAAGCTACTATTTTAGATCCTCGATATAAAACTTATTTTTTTTAAGTAACTCAATAAGTGACGAGATTAAAAAAGTTCTTTTGGGAAAAATAAAAGATACTTGCAGTACCACTGATGAAGCAGAAACACGAGAAGATGAAAGGGTTACTACCGAAGATAAAGATGATGAGCTTTTAGCTGCAATTCAGAAACGAGCAAGAATAAATGAAACAACTGATTAATCAACAAATTCCACTTTTACATTATGGAACTGCTAGAATGACTTTGTAACAGCTTCAACGTCTGCATCTTCTATATCTGGTTTAAAAAATGACATAATCCATCAACTTGATACTTATTGTGGGATGCCAATTATAGATAGAAAGGCAGATCTAGTTGAGTGGTGGAGCAGGCACCGTGAAAAATTTCCTGATCTAATAACTTAGGCAGTTCCTATCAAGCCCAGCAACTAGTATCTATTCAGAGCGACTACTTTCAGAAATTGGTAATATATACTCTGATAATAGGTGTAGGCTAAACTCTGAAAATGCCGAAAAGCTCTTATTTATGCACAATAATCTTAATAAAATAAATTATGAATACTAAGTTTTTCTTTCTCTAATTTTTCATGTAAACTGTATACTTATCTTATAAGACTTATCCATGACAGGGAATTTGGCTATTATTTTTGCTGTTAGAATTTGGTTGTTATTAATGTTTTCATTTACTATTTATATTTTGTAATTTTTGGAAAGAAAATATATTTTGTTAAAAAAAAATATTTGTGATTAATTAACGACTTAACAATAGGTAAAAGTAGGCACCAATTCAAAAAACCTTAAAATAATTTTCTTTATTTTTGCTTATATTTGAATTTAAATTATATTAAAAATTTAAAATTTAGACATTTCCAAAAAGTTCCGAAAATTTGGAAAGCGATCCGGCCGGAACGGTAGTTCCGGCTGACCGGCCGGATTTAGTGATACCGCCGGAATTCCGGTGCATCTCTAGTTTTAACTAAGCTTAAAGATGGTGGCTAGACAGTGAATTTGTCTAAGTGTGTTTTTAAACAAGTATCTATTAATCTATTAGGAAAACTGGTTACCAGCAAGGACATTTTGCCAGACCCTGAGAAAATGAATGCTATTTTAAACATGTCAACCCCAACTAATGTCACAGAATTAAAAAGTGTATTAGGCACGATTAATTTTATCAATAAATTTGTACCTAATTTTAGTGCACTAGCTGACCCACTACATGAATGACTAAGAGCTGACTCCGAGTGGATTTGGAGTGACCAGCACGAAAAGACTTTCACTGACATAAAAAGAGCCATAGTTCAGAATTTTTCAATACTACTTATGAAACTATATTAACTGCTGATAGCTCGTCATATGGAATAGGTGGATCAATATTACAACGCCAAGAAGATGGATCCGTTCATCCTGTCGCCTTTGCATCCAGGTCTCTAACTCATGCCGAGAAAAACTACTCGAGATAGAGAAGGAGGCGACAGCCCTAGCATGGTGTTGTGATAGGTTTTCTGGCTATGTAATGGGGCTGATTATAACATTGGAAACTAATCATCGTCCATTGGTTGCCATACAACTAGATGACATCACGCCTAGATTACAGCGCATATGGTTGAGATTTATGAAGTACTCATACTATCAAATATTCACCAGGGAAACAACTAATTTTGGCAGATTTGATATCCCTTAGACTTCTGCAAGAAGTTGATGATGAGCTAGCTGAAGAAATCACTGCATATGTTCAAAATGATTAAATATCTGATCGAATTTAATAAGGTATTGTAAAGAATGATGGCCTACTTCAAGAACTCAACTATCAGAGTCATGCTCCCCGTATTGGCAATGCAGGTACTACATATTCTTACAAAATGGACTACTATTCAGAGGGTCAAGACTAATTATACATCTGGCTCTCAGATAGGAAGTACTTAATAAAATACACGAAGGACACCAAGGGATTACAAAGTGTCGAGAACTAGCTAACCGATCTGTTTGGTGGTCATGTATCTCAAAATATATAGAGAACTTAGTTACGACGTGTAGTAAATGCATAATGCGTATTAACAATAGATCAAAGCCTATCAGAAAAAAAGAATTTCCAGAGAGACATTGGTAAGTTATTGGAATTGACTTGTTTGAATATGATTCATGGTACGTAATTGTATCTGAATACTATTCCAGATACCTAGAAATTGCAAAGTTACAGTAGCTATCTACTGACTCTGTTATAACTCATCGCAAATCTATACTTGCAAGACATGGTATTCCAGAAATTGTTGAGTCAATAACAGAAGTTAATTTATGGACACTAAATTTAAAATATTTGCTAAAGACCATGGATTTGAACTCATTACATCTAGCCCATTGTATAGCCAAAGTAATGGATTCATTGAATTTCAGGTAAAAAACATTAAGATGCACCTGAAGAAAGCAGTGGATCCATATAAAATGTAATTAACATTACGCTCAACTCCGCTAGAAAATGGTTTCAGTTCATCAGAGTTGTTAATGGGGAAAAAGTTGAGGGGATTTACACCAATTTCACCAAAATGCTTGCAGCCAGGTACACCAAATATTAGTGAAATGGAAAAAAGAGACGAGAAGAGTAGAACAAGGCAGAAAGAAAATTATGATGCTGCTCATGCAGCCAAACTATTACCCACAATAGCAGAAAGACAGACAGTATATATAACAGATAGGAAGGAGTAAGGTGTAATAACTGAACATCATAATTCTACAAGGTAATATGTAGCCACTACAGAAAACGGACAATTTAGAAGCAACAGAAAATATTTATATTCTATTGAGAATGAGATACTGGAAGAATATGAACCTACTAATAACAATGCCATGTTGGAAAAGCCAGGAACCCAGAGATATCAAAGCTGAAACTAGACCAAATATCCTTAGTTCCTGTTCCCAGTTGCCTATATCACAAGCCTCTAATTCAACTATAAGAAGAAGTACTAGAATTAGGAAACCAATAGAGCGACTAAATCTTTAGAGAAGGGATGTAGAAACAGGTCATATAGATAAGAAGAATAAGACGAGAAAGGGAAGATTTTAATGATCCGAAGTTAACCTAGAATAAATTTATTACTGTGTATATAAGCTTTGCTTGGTAGGTACTTGATGAATAAACTTTAAAAAACTATTAACTATTTTAATACCTAATAATACAGTGACATAGAAATCAGATTTGTACACATGCAAGTTTAGTTTTCATTCAGCTACTGTTGCATTGAAATAAAAATATAGAGTGAATATGTGAAAATTAGAAAGTATACTTCTGCCAAAGCCAGTTTAAATATATATATATATAAAAAAACAATATCTTTAAGAGAAACCAACCAATGCCGTGTCATGGTTTCTGTTTAAGTATATATCATTGTATATTATATTGTAATAAAAGACTCAAATATAAAAGAAAACAGAAATAAAACCTGCAATACAAAATTTGTCCAAGGCATAAAGTACGCTCTAAGCATAAGCAATATGCTGTTTTAGTAGTGATCAATGAAGAAGAAGAGTGCCCTGTGACTATCGGGGGCTGCAAACATGACATTGCATTTTTAATATTGTTGGACTGTCACAGTGAACACCCAACTTCTACATATGTTGAGTGCTTTTGAAAAATATCCAATCTCTCAAAAGTTGAATCCATATTAAAAGTATTGACTTCAAAAGAAAGATGCAGACAAAAACACCAAGATCCTATACCTAATAATGGTGTAGAGGAAGAATTTTTACATGAATGCATAAAAAGAAAAATTCAAACATATCAGTATTTGTAGACAATCATAATATATCCAAGAAATTGTCTATATTAAAAATTTTACCTTGATTACACGATGTTGGGTATATTTGTTTATCATCTGCCAAAAAAGACATTATTGCTCCTTTCTTCAAAGCATGTAGTTGATTTGATGTTGGTGTAACTTTACGTTTCCGCAGAGTTTGGCTTTCGAATCTAGATGGTATACAATCTGCTTCCATTCGATCCCTTTTAACTGAACCCATCAATTTATATTGCAAATATTTATCCATATCACGTTCTATCTGAAACGATATAGGAGATTAATATTTTGCTCGGTATGCAAAGCTCACACTGCAATGAATTTAATAAAAAAAACTGATCTATTTCTAAAAAACGAATTACAGTATTTCTGAATACCTGACATAGATATGTAGTAACAATTTTAAAGTAAATTGATTTTAAATATCCAATATGTAAAGCCTATTTGTGATAACTTGTCCTATATGTTATTGTATTACATTCTAAGAATGAAGAAATCATTATTAATATTATAAGTGAGTTATTAATTCAGTAATTACTTACATTGAAATGATCTTCGCAAAAATACATTGCATATTTACTAGATAACGATAAAGGGTCCCTTTCAGCAAGTTTTAGCCAGGTGTTTCGCATATTTGCTTCGCTGGGTACTCTAATCCACAACTTTTCTGGAGTCTTGATAGATGTATTTTTACATTCTGATACTATACAGAAACGATAATTACTATATTTTTTATCTAATATATTAGAAATCATAGTTGTGTATTAAAAAATACACAGATCATATAACTACTATTAAAAAAAATAGAAGGATATTTTTCACGTGTTTGTTTTACTGACAGTTGAGGTTATGTCAGAGGTTTGTTTACAAGTTATGTGACTTTATGACTATGGAGGGTAGAACAGTTCTACCTTCCATATTTACGACAAATACCATCATGGCCGACAGCGTTTTGAATGGGCATCTAAAGTTTAATTTAACATTGGAGATTTTGTTTTTCAAGCATCAAAAACAAAAATAGTTATTTGTAAAACAAGTGTCACAATGACTCGTTTTGTAGTACGAGTGAAGTTTAGGCAACGAACCGCGAAGCGGTGAGTTGTGCAAATAAGTAGCGCTCAACTCGAACGAATGATATATTATATTATCTTATCTATGGAATGAACCGGCAATTTAAAGTGACATCGATATATGTCTTTGTCATAGATATATAATACTTGTATTATATATCTATGGTCTTTGTCATTCGTTTGTTTATGTATTCAAGAAATTTGGTTCGGTAGTTTTTTATCTTTTGATTTTGTTCTACTGTTTACATTGTTTTTCAGAAATATTATTTTAATTGTTGATCTAAGTCATAAGTATTCATCCATTTCCATTAATCCCGCTTCATCAACACATAACTGATGCACCCCTCAACTAATTTTATACTCATGACTCAAAATTAAACTATTTATATAGGTACCTACTATAATTATAACCTATTAAACACTACTCTACTTACAGTAATTTTAATATGGGTTCTCTACTATACTACACAAGATGATAGGTACTCAACTAGATTTATTAATACAAAATATTTCAAAAACTACAGGAAAACAATACAATAAATTAAAATATAACACAAGGCAGTAATTTCAATTAAACTATTTCTACACTACTTTTACTAAACTAAGATTATAACAGAATACTAAATATATTTAATATTAAATTCTACTTCAAACTAGGTGAATAAATCAAAAATCAACTACTATACTCAAAACTTTCAAACAAAACACGTGGGTCACGTGGGGTGAGCGCTTTGATCAGGAGCGGATCGTAAAATAAAAGTGATCCATCCGATCAGTGAGCGATCATAGTAAAATGAACCGTTCATGCACGCATCTCGGGATCGCTACCTGATCGATCTGTGTGGATGAACGCGACCATTGTTAATAATACGCTTTTTATTTGTTAATATATATTTTGAATTTGAACAATACCAAAGAATACACCAACTAAACAAGAAACGAAGCTTGTGCTATTTTAGAATTCATTTTCTAAGTGCGCATGTCTCAGTTAGAGTCAGTTATCTGTCAATGTCGTGTGATGTTATTGTTTACATGTTTAACAAAGACTATTCTTATGTACTGTTTTTCCTTATTTACAATTACAATATAACATATACATTTTGTTTGTGTTTTTAATTGTTTAAAAGACTATTATATCAGCTATGGCGCCAAGAACTTGTGCAGTTCGTGGGTGTCATTCAAGAGATGGAGACGGAACAACTATGTTTAGATTTCCTAATTTCCTAAAGATCCTGTAAGGTAAGAGGAATTGTTTCTATATGCAATAAATTATAGATATATATTTCTTTTTTTAAATATGTTATTCTTCCATTACACCTATACATTGATAGTTGCGTGTATCTATGTTTTGAGTGTTAACATGAATAATAATGATAATAATACAATCAATGAATACACTACAATAAGCGTAACTGCTGATGAGTTCAGCTGAATATGTTGAATAATAATACACAATATTCAATATAAATTGGTAGTAGTTTATTTCTAACTAACTAACCTAATCTAACCTAACACATATGATAAATATACTTGACTGTCTCCACCCTTACTTCGTGGAATATGCTCATATTAGTGTTTTTAAATGAAACTCAAGGTCTCTAGTTAATTCTAGAGACCTTGAGTTTCATTTAAAAACACTAATAAATATACTTACTTAGCTTTATTTACATTTTAGAGCACAGTTATGGTTGGATGCATGTAACCGTGGATATTTGTTTGAAAAAACCCTAGACTCTTTACATAACAATTATAAGTTATGTCAACTCCACTTTGAGGATAAATTTACTTCCAAAAGGGGGCGTAAAAAGTACCTATGTCTTCAAGCTGTGCCTACAATATTCCCATGGTTAAAACGCAAGGGCCAAGTTATATTGAGCGATCCACCAACAAAAATAGCTATTCAGTCTGGTTAATATTAAATTTAAGTAAACATTACAATCAGTTGTTATTGATACTTATTTTTGCCACCTTAGTGCAGAATTAATTATAACTTTTCAACAGGATTCATTAATACCTTATTGGCATTTTGTTTATTTGTTTATTACAATTATTTTTATAATTACAGATACCATGCCATTTGAGCAAGTGGGACATTCGTCTAAAGCCGCAACAAGACATTTTGGTGATGCTTCTATATCTCTTGGTAAATATAATCATTGTTTAGATTCAACTCTTTTATATAATATACATCAAAATAGATGGCTTTCTTATAATTAGATTGCGTTTAGCCTATCTGTGAATCGCCATATGCTTTGTATTTAAACAGCTGTATAGAATTGCAATGTAAATGTTATGTATTCTTTAGAGTGTAGAGTGACAAATTTAAGAATGCTTGAAATTTTTTGAACTGGTTATTTGAAATTGCTGTTCATTACAATTATTTTTATAATTACAAATACCATGCCGTTTGAGCAAGTGAGACAATCGTTTAGATTCAACTCTTTTAGATAATATGCATCAAAATAGATGGCTTTCTTATAATTAGATTGCGTTTAGCCTATCTGTGAATCGCCATATGCTTTGTATTTAAACAGCTGTATTGAATTGCAATGTAAATGTTATGTATTCTTTAGAGTGTAGAGTGACAAATCTAAGAATGCTTGACATTTTTTGAACCGATTACTTGAAATTGCTGTTTATTACAATTATTTTTATAATTACAGATACCATGCCGTTTGAGCAAGTGGGACATTCGTCTCAAGCCCCGCCACAAGACATATTGGTGATGCTTCTCCATCTCTTAGTAAATATAATCATCGTTTAGATTCAACTCTTGTAGATAATATGCATCAAAATAGATGACTTTCTTATAATTAGATTGCATTTAGCCTGTTTTGTTTTTCTTATACAATAGTCTTTTTTATGGTTTTGCTAAAATGGAAAAATGTTCGGTTATTCATTCAAAGTTCACTTGCTATCAATGTAAGAAAATGTTCCTGCTGGTCTTCAGAAAATAGACACTGGAAAATGTGATGGATGAATAGAACAACAAATTGTCTATAATAAATCCTGTGCATATAGTCTTCCTCTATTTTCCTTTTTTGTTTCAGATAATAGATCTTCTAAAATTCTTATTGAGATGGAGGAACCCATATATTTACAATATCACTCAGCTTCAACTCAAACACCACAAAGCATGACCTTTGGCACACCAAAAGCATGACCTTTGGCACACCACGAAAGGAAAAGTTAAGGTTTAAATTGAAAACAATATAGAAAAAGTTATTCAAGAAAACATGTAATGTGGAATGTGGAGGCAACACCAAAATATAGCCCTAAACTTTTTATAGATATGTGTGATCATTTTTTGACCAAACCATTGGCAGACATTGTCAAAACCCAAATTAATTTGAAAAACAGAAAATCACTTGGCAGACGTTATTCTGATGAATTAAAGAAGGTTGCCCTCACTTTGTATTTTTTAGGACCTAGAGCATACAGATTTCTTAGAAAAATAATAAGTCTACCAACTCCAAGAACTTTGCAAAACATGACCAAGGGTTTAGTTTCTCAAGCAGGTTTAGGTAATGAAGAAGTTTTTCAAGCAATAAAAATGAAAACAAACACAATGTTACCACAAGACAAACATTGTAGTATAATTATTGATGAGATGTCTTTAAAATCTTTTTTGTACTTTGATACTGGAAAAGATGAGATAATTGGTTTTTGTGATTTTGGAACTGGAACAAACGAAAGCTTGGTGGCAAAACATGCTTTGGCCATTATGGTAAGAGGACTGTATACCAATTGGAAGTTACCAATTTCTTACTTTTTTGTTGATTTTGAATTTGAGGTCGAAAAATTACTACCTGTCGTAACAAAATGCATATGCAAATTGTTTGACTGTGGTTTGATTGTGGATTGTTTAGTAAGTGACATGGGATCTAATTTTGTTAAACTAAGCAAACTTCTTGGAGTTTCTAAAAATAATCCAGAATTCCAAATAAATAATAAAAATATTGTATACATATATGATCCTTGTCACTTGATTAAAGCATTTAGAAATAATTTAATAAACAATGTTTTTTCTTTTGATGACAAGAAAACGTCCTGGAACATTTGTAAAATCTTTTTATGAATATGACAAAAAACAGTTTTTCAGATGTGCACCAAAACTTACAAACTCTCATATATATCCAACAAGTTTTGAAAAAATGCGTGTTAAACTTGCAACTCAGGTATTAAGCAATACCGTGGCAAGTTCAATGAATACATATATAAGTTTAGGAATACTTCCTACAAGTGCCATAGGGACCATAGAATTTATTGAAAAATTTGATAAGCTTTTTGACATGCTCAATTCTGTGGTCTTAAGAATTTCCAATCCTTAAAAAAATGTTTTTGAAGGCACAGATTTTCAATTAAAATATTTGGATGAAATGGTGGAATTTATTACAAAATTGAAAATATTTGATAAAAAAGATGTGGATGTTACCGCCAGATCGAAGATTCTTTGGAGTCGACTTTCCTCAGACGATTTTAAATATCTACGCTGTAGAAGAATCAATCAGGATTGTCTTGAAAGCTTCTTTGGTTCTATCAGGCAACAAGGTGGTAATTCTATAAATCCAACTCACATACAATTTCAAAGAGCTTTTAAAAAATTATTTTGCAAACATACCTTCATTCAAATAATATGAATTGCATTAATGACATGGATCAATTATTATTAACTCTAAGATCTATTCAATCAAGTAGGAAACAATCACAAAAACCAATACCTGAAATTTCGTTAAAAGCAATATATCTTCCAGATACAGATTACCGCCAACAACCAGCAATTATACAGAATTCTTTTAATTATGTATGTGGATATTTGATTAAAAATGTATTAATGTTCATAGTTGCAATACCTGCATTCAGTATATATTCTCGTGAAGTAAGAGATCTAGACATTGGTCATTTGTTAACATATTTTAAGGCATACAACTATGATTTTGGTACTTTTGGAAGTTTGAGAGCTCCAAGTGAAACATTTGTGGAATATATATATAAGGTAGAAAAATTGTTTACTTCATCTTTCGAAAATATTTTGACAGGGCAACATATTTCACATAATATATATTCAAATATGCAAAAAATAGAATTTCATCATTCATGTGGTTCATTCCCCCTGGAATATGTTATTAAATTATTCATTAGGTTGAAAATATTTTATTCTCTCAAATATTGCAACAACATTTTTAAAATAAAAAAAAATACATCCGAAAATAATATTATATCATAGCTCTGTCTTTGCAGCAGCTAGTGAGCTCGTTTAACAACACTCTTCTATCTTTGGCACTCTCTGTAAACTTAGTAAACCTTGGCGTTAGTATCACTGTAAACTTGTAAAGTAACTAGTATGATTTTACTGTATAATAAATGTTTTTTAATATTGTATATATATATATATATATATATATATATATATATATTCCAAAGAGTTATAACTCTTTAATTGAAACGTTTCCATTTTTATTATATCCCTATTCTCATATTTCATGCTCAATCTAATGAATAGTTTTAAAATATCTCAACCACGTGTGAAATACTTTGGCAATCAAACACTTCACTAAACATTAAAGTAAATGCTTCTTCCAATTGACAAATACAATTTATAAAATGTTCACTTGGAACCCTAAAGCCTCCAATAATACTTGTCCTTATCATACTTTTCAAAATATGTCAATAGCTGCTTTGTATCCAGATCTCCACATTCTTTTGAGAATTCTATGCACGTTTCACACCTGTGACATAATGCTTTCTCTATCAAATAGCCACAAACAGAATTGAACGCATGTAAAATTGTGTTATTCGTTCCTGTAATCTTAATTTGATAATGATATTGCTACATTCTGAACTTCTGCTTGGTGAGTTTCAGGAATAATGCAAACAGTTGTTGAATTCAACCTAATTAACAACTAAATATGATAATAATTGAAAAACGCAACAAAACTTCGATAACTATGCAGAAAAGTTTACTGTCGCTACTTTTTTATAACTTCTTTGTCACATACATCAGTACATTTTCTCTTGTAAAATATTTAATTCAGAATCTGGTGAAGTGTAACTTTTAAATATATCAATTATAAAAAATTTGTCTTCAAGTACCATACTTATTGTAATTTTATATCATCATTTACTGAAATTCTTTCTATTGTAAACTGGTATTCTAAATATATAATCTATATTATTGTCTTGGTTTTTATACTCATCCTATCCTACATACAGCGCTACTTAAATACATACTTACACATATAATTTTGATAACAATATAGAAAATAAAAATCATTTGGTTAAACAATAGCTCGGTATTTTTAATAATGGATGGAACTCCAAAAACAGAAGCTAAAACTGTATGTATGAAGAAATTCTAAAGCATATTTTTCACATTGTTTGTTTAGCTGCTAAATTAACTTTAACAATTCATAAATTAAGTTTAACAGACCTATTGTGAAAATGAAACGTTGGTATTTCTTCATCTTTAATGAGTTCACCAATTATCAACCAACATTCAAAATATTACTCGGTTGGATGCTTAAATATTTCTTTGACAATTAAAAATTTGTCGAAATAAGCCATAAAAATAAACAATAATTATTTGAGATTCTTTGGTTTCACTTTTTTGGGTGTAGGTAAGATTTAATTTACATTTTTTGAACATTTTTCTTAGTGTAAAATGAAGTAACGATGCTCAGTTATCTGTCAACGTCAGTTTCAAGGTCACGAAATTTTGCCTCCAAAAGATCAAAGGATTTACGCCGGCTTTCGCTTCTTGTTGTTGGTGTATTCTTTGACAATACCGTTTAGTGAAAGTGACTAGGGAACTCTTAGCGAGAAATTGTTGCATTTGTTATGGGGCGAATAAGTTGTGTAGTTCGTGGATGTCACTCGAGAACCGGAGAAAAGATAACTATGTTTGGTCTTCCCAAAGACCCTGTGAGTTAAGAGAAGTTGTTTCTATATGCAATATATTATAGCTATATAGTCATTTTTCAATATTTTACATTCTACTTTACATGTACCTATTTGTAAGTTGTGTAATTCTGTTTTTGATTGTTATTGATCTGTCCCTCTACCTTTAACAACATATGTTTTAATATGTACTACAATATGCTTTCTGCTGAAGAGCCCTGTTTAGCAAAAAAATATGTTGAATAATAATACATAATATTCAATATAAATTAATAGTTGATTTCTTTTATAGACATGTGATAATATAAAAATATACCTACCTTTATTTACTTCTTAGGCTACAGTTATGGTTGGAGTCTTGTAACCGTATAGATTTAATTGGAAAGATTACAGATGTTTCACAAAAGAATTATAAATTGTGTGAACTTCACTTTGAAGAAAATTTTTTTTCCAAAGGAGGAGATTCCAAGCATTTATTTCAGCTAGCTGTCCCTACCATATTTCCATGGTTAAAACGCAAGGGTCCTATTCTATTGAATGATCCACCAACAAAAATAGTTATTCAGTCTGGTAAATATTAAATTTAAGTAGACATTACAATCAGCTGTTATTGATATTTATTTTTCGTCACCTGGCCGCGGGATTGATTAATACTTTCTGACAGGATTAATTAATACATTCTTGGAATGTGTGTAAGGGAATGATTACTACAATTACTTTTATAATTGCAGATACCACACTATTACAGCAACCGGGACATTCATCTCAGGCTGCTGCAATACGTACTAGTGACCGTGATGCTTCTCCGCTGCTTGGTAAATATAATCATTATTTAGATTCACCTCTGTAAGTAAATATGCACCAAAACATATGGCTTTCTTCTAACTAGATAAGTTGGTAAAATTTCCACAAATTATTACTACAGTTACATTTACAATATATAAAACTTCCTACAACTTTACATATGAAAATATGTGGCAATACAAGAACAATGTTTGACATTGTCCGTGCGTTGCCATGTCTCCTGGCTGTCTGGGGTCAAGTCTCGCGGGCCAGTGGGATGGGGGGTCTTGGCTTTACTGTCCGGACCAAGAGGAGACAACCTCAATAAAAACCTAAGTTCAAGGTGGGAGACCAGGCCGAAGAATGCGTGGCTATATAGAAGAATAGTCCTCACTGGTTTCGACCTTGGAGCACCGGGGGGAACTCCATTGTATTGAACCCCTTACCTCTGCATGCGGGGCTCTGCAGCGGTGGACCGTAATTACCCTAGCTTCTCGTGGGATCACCCATGGAGAGAAAAAGTAAAAAAACTTTCACCGGAAAAGTAGTGGAGACAACCTCCACCTCTTCATCCGGGCACCTCACAGAGGGAAAAAAGGCCAAACGGCACAAAGGTCGTATGCCGTTCGACCTCCCAAAACCGGGAGAACCGGGCGGTATAGACGACCCTCTGAGAAAAGGCCTCAGTGGAGCAGGGGTGCGGAAATACCTGCGACTCCTCAATCAGGGAATATCCCCTGAAGAGGCCAGGAAGCAGGTAACTCAGCGCCCAACCCCCCCGAAGGAATTACCAACGGGGAAAACAAAGCTTAAAAGAGGCCCGGAGCATATTACTCCTCCGCTTAGGCCTCAAAGCAAGAAAGCAAAAACAGCTGCAACGTTAACCGGGCAAGCCACTGGTTACGCAGCAGCTGTCAACGCAGAGAAAGCTTTGAGGGTGGGAATAATACCCAAGGATTATCCTGGGGTCATCCTGAAAGCGGAGCAGCTCTCCACACTGGAAGATACTCTGGTGGAAGAGCTGTGCCAGAGCAAAGAGAAGGGAATCCACTTCTCAGGTATCCATTTCCGATGTGGAATGATACTGGTGGACTGTGGGTCACAAGAATCGGCAGACTGGCTCATGAGGTCCGCGCCGAAATTAAACTCTTGGGAAGGACCCGAATTGGTGGCTCGAAGTGGAGACGACATCCCAAAGCCGGTCACCATAACAGTGTTCTTCCCAAGAAGCCAAGACATGAAACTGGAGAAGATCCTCCAACTTGTCGAGGTTCAGAACTCCAACCTCAGTACTGAGGCTTGCAAGACTTTAAACTCTAAAAAAGAGGGACAGGGAACTATCCTCACGATTGGGATCGACCACCAATCTGGGGAGGCTCTGAAGGCAGGAGGTTACGCTCTAAACTTCCGTTTTGGGCGTATCCCTGTCTCGGGGCTGGGAAAAAAAGAAGAATCCTGCGGAGGATCCAAAGGATATGGAGATACCCTCCACATCTGGAACCTCTGGAAAGGGGAAACAAGGCGAAAGCTTGACCTTGGGTCAGCCCGAGATCTCCTCCGGCTCTGCTGGGATGACTGGGAATGCGGAGACTGCCTCTGCATCCCGGGAAGCTGGGCAGAGCAGCCTGGGGGTCGAGAGTCTGACTCTAGATCAAGAAACCTGCTCGATTACCGAGGGAGATACTGCCATGGTGGTCGAGGAGGGTCAGGGAGAGAGAAAGGAGGGGGATGAATAGAGGCTGAGTAAATCGGCCTCTCTCATCCATAATTATTCACCTTCACGTTCACGAATGTAGCTCAGATTAACCTGCATCACGCGAAGGGAGCTTCAGCCGTGATTGCAAGGTTGTTCGCTAGACTACAACTGGATATTGTACTGGTCCAAGAACCATGGATCAACAAAGAAGGCCAAATCAAAGGTTTGGCATGTAAGGATTCTAAATTGATTTATGATCAAAGGCAAGTATCTCCGCGTGCCTGTGTAATCATAAGAAATAACATAAAATATATTTGTGTTTCAGAATACGTGTCATGGGACCTTGTTCCAATCATGGTTCACCTCAACATTGGGGGTATCGACCGAGACATCGTCATTGCCTCTGCCTACTTCGCTGGAGACGGGCCGATGACACCGCCAGTAGAAGTACAAGAGCTAGTGAGACACTGCGATAGCAGACGGCTGCCAATTATAATTGGTTGTGATGCCAACGCACACAATACCGTGTGGGGAAGCACCAATAACAACGTAAAAGGTGAGTGTTTATTAGAATATCTCTTAGCAAATAACCTTGAGACCTTAAACGTGGGGACAACCCCCACTTTTGTCACGAGAGCAAGAGAAGAGGTCCTGGACGTAACAATCGTTAATGTTGCTGCTAGGAAAAATGTAAAAGATTGGAGGGTGATGAGCGAACCATCACTTTCCGACCATAGGATCATCGAATTTAGGATAGAGGGAAATACCACCTCGATTCCTACAATTCGAAATCCTAGAAATACTGATTGGTCTCTTTACAAGACCAATCTGAAGGACAATTTGGAACACGTCGAAGTGAATGGGGTAAATCACCCGCACTACGACCTGGAACAAAGAGTCGAACAGATCAGTGAGGCAATAATGGAAGCTTTTCATTCCAGTTGCCCACTCTCAAAAGCTCGTTCAGAAAAGGATGCTCCTTGGTGGAATGAGAACCTGTCAAACCTCAGAAAAGAGGTCCGTCGGCCAAACGTGACGGCAATTTGCAGAGGTACACTGAGAAGCTTACTCAGTACAATAAAGAGATTAGGAAGGCTAAAAGGCTTAATTTTCAAGCCTTTTGCGAAAAGATCACTTCCACTCACACTGCGGCCAGACTACAAAAGGTCATGGCAAATGGGGGAACTAACCCCACAATGTCGCTGAAAAAGTCAGACGGATCATACACGGAAGGTGAAGAGGAACGATCAATTCTTCTTCTTAAAACCCACTTCCCAGGTAGTGAACCAGCAACAAAAATCGAAATAGCAATGAACTACACCAAAAAATCCCGCAAGGAAGATTGGGACATTGCTAAGAAAATATTTACCAGACAACGGTTGGAATGGGCAATAAGTACCTTTCAACCATATAAATCACCAGGAGTGGATGGAATATTTCCAGCTCTCCTACAGCAAGGGATAGAGGAGATTCTTCCTCACCTGCTGAAGATTACAAGAAGCAGTCTAGCAGTGGGTCTAATACCTAGAAAATGGAGAAGGGCAAGGGTAACCTTCATACCAAAAAAAAGATGGGACTGATCCCCGATCTTTTAGACCCATCTGTCTAACATCGTTTCTACTCAAATCGATGGAGAAAGTAATGGATAACTACATAAGAACAGAGAATCTGAAGAATATACCACTTCATAAATGTCAGCATGCCTACAGAGCGGGGCGATCAACTGAGACGGCTCTGTATCAGCTGACAGAAGTCATCCAGAGAACTCTGAACAACAAAGAAATCGCAATGTGTGCATTCCTGGATATATCAGGGGCCTTTGACAACACAACTCATGTGTCTGTCAAAGAAGCACTAAAAAGGCGAGGAGTGAATGAAACCATTGTAAAATAGATGTATGAGTTGTTGACAACGAGGATAGCTGAGACACAGGTGGGGAATCAAACCACCTCAGTTAAAGCCACTCGGGGGACACCTCAAGGGGGAGTGATATCTCCCCTTCTATGGAGCCTCGTAGTAGATGAGTTGCTCTACAGGCTAACGGAGCTTGGCTTCGAATGTATGGGCTACGCCGATGACATTGTATTAATAGTCAGAGGCAAGTTCGAGAGCACCTTGTGTGATTAATTATTACAAAAGGGCCTCAGAATCATTGAGCAATGGTGCTTATCAGTGGGGCTAAACATTAACCCAAGCAAAACCATAGTAATTCCATTTACCCGGAAAAGAACACTTCCAGCCATGAAACCCATATCCTTAAATGGGGAAATCATAGAATGGAAATCGGAGGTTAAATATCTAGGGATAACCCTAGACAGTAAGCTTCTGTGGAATAAGCATGTTGAAATAACTGCTAGTAAAGCAATAAGAGCTTTGATAGCGTGCAGAAATCTAGCTGGTAAGAGGTGGGGCTGTAACCCAAAAATACTGCGATGGTTGTACGCCATGATTGTGAGACCAGCAATTACGTATGGGGCAATAGTTTGGCACACAAAAGCAAGTCAGTACAGCACGAGGAAAACCTTCTATAAAGTTCAAAGGCTTGCCTGTGTGTGCATCACTGGAGCTATGAGAACGTGTCCAACTAGGGCACTTGAGATCATTACAGATCTCACACCTCTACATCTGGTGATAGAAAGATCTGCCGAAGAGGCAATTCTTAGAATATCTAAGGAAGGTTCAGGCAATGAGAGTATTAAAAATCAGGGAGCTTGGTCCTCTCTGACAAGATACACCTCATTAGCGAATCTTCCCAGTGACGAAATGATCAGGAAAGTAAGCATCGAAAAGAATTTCACTACGATGCTAAATACGAGGAGAGACTGGGAAAGGGAATACACCACCCAAACTCTCAAAGAAAACACCATTAGATGGTATACAGATGGTTCAAAAACCACCATCGGAGCAGGCGCTGGAGTATTTGGGCCTGGCACCAGATACTCATTATCGTTACGCTCCTTCCCGAGCGTCTTTCAGGCAGAAATACTTGCGATTGAAAGATGCGTGGAAATGAACCTAGAAAGAAACTGCCAGAGATGTGACATATCGGTCCATTCTGATAGTCAAGCAGCTATCAAAGCATTGAGCTCCCATGCCATTGATTCAAAGTTGGCATGGGAGTGCCGAAGAAAACTTGATGAATTAGGCAAGAATAACAAGGTCTCTTTAGTCTGGGTTCCTGGTCACTTGGGAATCACGGGAAATGAAGAGGCCGATACACTTGCCAGGAAAGGAGCACAAATGCCCTTTATTGGCCCGGAGCCTTTCTGTGGTGTATCAAAATGCTCCTACAAGAAAGAGTTTCGGAAGAAAGAGGAAACCGAAAGAGAAGCACTCTGGCGGTGCCTTCCCTGGTTGGAACATTCCAAAAAGTTCCTGGGGAACTTTGACACTGCTAGGTCCAAAAAATATTTGGACCTTAGTAAAGATAAGCTACATCTCCTCACGGGCTTTCTTACAGGACACTGCCGCCTTAGGAAGCACTTAATGAGAATAGGTCTAGCAGAGATTGACGAGTGTAGATTCTGTGGGGAGGAGGATGAAACTCCTGATCACCTAGTTCTGGAATGCCTCGCCATTGCAAGCCAACGCAAGAAATGCTTTGGACAAGAAACTTGTAAGAGTGAGGACCTAACCTCGCTGAAGCCGTCCCAAATACTAGAGTTCATTAGAACCTTGGAACTGGAAGGCGAGCTGTAGTAGTAGTGACAACAGCTCTGATAGGGGGGGCACAATAAACCTTTGGTTTCAGTGCACAGTAACCCCGTTAAAATCTAATCTAATCTAATCTACATTTACAATTGAGATACCACACCATTACAGCAACCGGGACATTCATCTCAGGCTGCAACAATACGTACTAGTGACTGTGATGCTTCTCCACTGCTTGGTAAATATAATCATTATTTAGATTCACCTCTGTAAGTAAATATGCACCAAAACATATGGCTTTCTTCTAACTAGATAAATTGGTAAAATTTCTACAAATGATTACTACAATTACTTTCATAATTGCAGATCCCGCACAATTACAGCAACCAGGACATACCTCTCAGGCTGCTGCAATACATACTAGTGACCATGATGCTTCTCAGCTGCTTGGTAAATATAATATTTATTTAGATTCACCTCTCTAAGTAAATATGCATCAAAATATATGGCTTTCTTATAACTAGATAAGTTGGTGAAATTTCTACAAATGATTACTACAATTACTTTTATAATTGCAGATACCACATCATTACAGCAACCGGGACATTCCTCTAAGGCCGCTACAATACATACTAGTGACCGTGATGCTTCTCCACTGCTTGGTAAATATAATATTTATTTAGAATTACCTCTCTATGTAAATATGCATCAAAATATATGGCTTTCTCATAACCAGATAAGTTAGTAAAAAATTAAGTGTTTGCAACTGTGAATTTAACTAGGCAAAAGTCTCACCTACAATGTTTAGCCTTCCTGTGTCTTATTGAAAAGAATCTTGGTTTTGTTATAAAAGAGTTTTTTATTTATGATTTTGTTAAGATTGGGAAATGTTTTTTTTTATCTATCTCAAGTTCACTTTGTGGCAGTATTAAGTATCAGTCTCTGATATGCTATTAATGTAAGAGAATTCTTCTAATGGTGTTCATAAAATAGATACTAGAAAATCAAAGTGTCGGATGAATAAAACAACACATTGTTTATAATAAAACCTACACATACACTTCTGTGTCCATTAATATAGTCTTCCTGTATTTTTCTTTTCAGATAATCAAACTTTTAAAATGGACGTTAGGGGGGAAGATACTGAGTTGGGACCTGTGCCTTTAGAATCAACTTCAACTCAACCACCACAAAGTATGACTTTTGGCACACCACGAAAACAAAAATTAAGGTTTAAATTAAAAATTATGAAGAAAAAGTTACACATGACATATACAACCTACACCAGCAAAATATAGCCCTGCACTTTTTAAATATATGTGTGATCATTTTTTGAGCAAACCATTGGCAGACATTGTCAAAACCCAAATGAATTTAAAAAATAGTAAATCACTTGGCAGACGTTATACTGACGAATTAAAGAAGGTTGCCCTCACTTTGTATTTTTTAGAACCTAGAGCATACAGATTTCTTAGAAAAATAATAAGTCTGCCAACTTCAAGAACCTTGCAAAACATGACGAAGGGTTTAGTTTCTCAAGCAGGTTTAAATAATGAAGAAGTTTTTGAAGCAATCAAAATGAAAACAAACACAATGTTACCACAAGACAAACATTGCAGTTTAGTTATTGATGAGATGTCTTTAAAATCATTTTTGTATTTCGATACTGGAAAAGATGAAATAATTGGTTTATGTGATTTTGGAACTAAAAAAAAGGAAAAATTGGTGGCAAAACATGCTTTAGTCATGATGGTAAGAGGACTGTATACCAATTGGAAATTACCAATTTCTTATTTTTTTGTTGAATCTGAATTTGAGGCTAAAAAATTACTACCTGTAATTACAAAATGTTTATGCAAATTGTTTGACTGTGGCTTAACTGTGGATTGTTTAGTAAGTGACATGGGATCCAATTTTGTGAAACTAAGCAAACTTCTGGGAGTTTCTAAAACTAATCCATAATTCCAAATATGTAATAAAAATATTGTATATGTATTTGATCCCTGTCACTTGATTAAAGCATTTAGAAATAATTTAATCAATAATGTTTTTTCTTTTGATGATAAAAAAACGTCTTGGTTATTTGTAAAATCTTTTTATGAACATGATAAGAAACAATTTTTCAGATGTGCTCCGAAACTTACAAACTCTCACATATATCCAACAAGTTTTGAAAAAATGCGTGTTAAACTTGCAACTCAGGTATTAAGCAATACTGTGACAAGTTCAATGAATACATGTGTAAGTTTAGGAATACTGCCACAAAGTGCCATAGGGACCATAGAATTTATTGAAAAGTTTGATAAGCTTTTTGATATGCTCAATTCTGCGAATTTACAGAATTGCAATCATTACAAAATTGTGTTTGAAGGCACAGATTTTCAATTAAAATATTTGGATGAAATGGTGGAATTTATCACAAAATTGAAGATATTTGATAAAAAAGATGTGGATGTTACCGCCAGATCCAAATGCAAAAATTGTTGTGTTATAACAATAAATTCTTTGGAGACGACTCTCCTCAGACAATTTCAAATATCTACGTTGTAGAAGAATCAATCAGGATTGTCTTGAAAGCTTCTTTGGTTCTATCAGACAACAAGGTGGTAATTCAATTAATCCAACTCCCATACAGTTTCAGAGAGCTTTCAAAAAATTATTCTGTCAAACATACCTTCATTCAAATAATATGAATTGCGTTAATGACATCGATAAATTATTATTAAATTTAACATCTGTACAATCCAACAAGAAACAACCACAACAATCTAAATCCAATATTTTATTAAAAGCTAATGAAAGGTATAATGGATCTCAGTGAAACACAGATAAAAAGTCTAAATAGTTTTATTTACTTCGAGCCGTAATTTGTATGTCTTTCTAGGACTACTTTGCAACAACTAACTATATTGAATATTAGTTACAGTCATATTTAAAGAAAACTAATCACAATACGTTATTTGTAAAACTCCTGACTCGGCTTTTAGAAAGGCGAGTCCATTTTTGGGATAAACAATCTAAATATCAATATAATTTTTGCTTAATAACCAATAAAAGCAATATCTCTTCCAGATACGGATTAACCGTCAAGAGCCAGCAATTATACAAAATTGTTCTAATTATGTATGTGGATATTTGATTAAAAAATGTATTAATGTTCATAGTTGTAATATGTGCATTAATTATTCTCGTGAAGTAACAGATTTGGATATTGGTCATTTATTAACATATTTTAAGGCATACAACAATGATTTTGGTACTTTCGGAAGTTTGAGAGCTCCAAGTGAAAGATTTGTGGAATATATATATATAAGTTAGAAAAATTATTTACCGCATCTTTTGAAAATATTTCAACCTGGAATCATATTTCACATCAATTACATTTAAAGATGCAAACAATTGAATTTAAACATCCATGTGATTTTTTCCCATTGGAATATGTTATTAAATTGTTCATTAGATTAAAAATCTTTTATACTCTTAAATATTGCAACAATAATTTAAAAATTTAAAAGAATAATAAACAGAAAGAACATCCCAAAATAATGATGATGATTTTAACACAACGCTCTTTTATACATTGTAAAGTTGGTAAACCTTGGCATTGGTCTCACTGTAAACTATAAAGTAGTAGGATTTTACTGGATAATAAATATTGTTTAATATTGTATATATACTTAGGTCCAAATAATTATATCACTTTGAAATAAAAGTTTTGATTTACACAGTTTACATCACATACATTTAAAGATTTTTTCTGTACATTATGTAAAGTGTTACTTCGAGAAACCGGTAGCGCAAAAGTGTAAAGGACGACAAAAGAATGTAAGGAGTAAGTGATTCATTCAATTATTGTTCTGTAAAATTTTTTAACAACAGTGTATAAGAATAATCAGAACTAAGACTAGGAAACTATAATTAATAATGCTATCGCCTAAAAAAATTTACACATGAAATAATATACATAGTTTTCGATTTTTGTATTTCTCAGTCACTATACCTTATTTGCATATTTCATGCAGTCAACTATTTTCAATCTAATGAATAATTTTACAACATATGACAAAGGAAATTCAGGACAGGGATGAACAAATGGTATATCCATAAATACTTTTGTATGTATCATATGCTTTAAAATATGTCGATAACTGATTTGTATCCAGAACTTCACATACTTCTGAAAATTTTATACACGTTTCACACCTTTGCAAAAACAATGCTTTCTTCATAAAATACCCACTAACATAATTGAATGCATTTAAAGTTTTTTGTTTCTATAATCGTAATCTGGTAATGTTATTGCTACATTCTGAACTGCTGCTTGGTCAGTTTCGGGAATATTACAAACAGTGGAATTCAACCTGATTAATAAATTTCAAGGTCATTAGTACAGTTCATTTCATTAGAATGAAGAAATTTTTGGCAAAACAATTTTCTAAAGGCACGTTCAAATTGGACAGGAGTGAGGTTAACACAATTGCCCCCTTGCTGCCTCACACTTCTGAAGAAATTTTCAAGAAAAATCTGTATTAATTTTGCAGGTTTGTAAATATTTAATATCAACATATTCCAATTTCTTCCACAACTTTTTTTAACCATTTATTGTGATACTCTAGCATTTCTTCATCCTTAATTTGGAAGTCATATCTTCTACATTTTATTTTTGATATTTAAATGTTTTAAAAAGAGTAATCTTTCATCCAAAAATTGTATTTGGTAATCTGCTGCTACAAATTCATTTTGACATTTGTTTTCGTTTTTTGGTTTTGTGGAATTAAATAAGTAAAAAATTCTGTAAACTTTCTCAATTACTTCAATGGTTCCAACAGCATCATTAGGAAATGTCCTCAAGCTCATATATGTATTCATACCACTTGGTACGATATTACTTAGAGCTTGAATAGCTAATTGTACTCTCATTTTGTCAAAATTTGACGGAAAAATATGCCTGTTTGTTAATTTTGATTTACATCTATAAAACGTCTGTTTGTCTTGAATTTAAAAAGACTCTAAAAATGACCAGGATGTGTGTGTGCTATCAAAACAAAATGTATTTCTTATTAAATTATTGCTTGTAGCTTTAATTAAATGACAAGGATCAAAAAAGTAAATAATCTCCTTGTTATCTACTGCGAATACTGGATTATCCGGAGCTACTACAAGGGAATTGGCGAGTTCAATGAAATTAGATCCCACATCACTTGCAAGAACATTTACATACAAACCTAAGCTCTCCAATTTTAGTATGCACGTCTAATGATAGGATGAAGCTTTTTTTACTGCTAATTTGATACCCACAAAAAAATGTGCAATTGGTTGCTTCCAGTTCACATACAGCCCCCTCCTGCCATAATTAGAAGTGTATTTCTTGCAGAAAAAAGTTCTTTTTATCCAGTCCCAATGTCTCTGAATCCAATTACTTCATCACGTGCAGTACTATAGAAGAGATGACTTTTTAGTGCCATATCATCAATGCATGTGGTACAATGTTTGTATTCATCGGCTTTATTTCTAGAGTTTTAAATATTGCATCGTTATCTAAATCAGGCTTGCAGACAAGTTTTTGGGCAATTCTTTGCAGGCTTCGTTTTGTTGGAAGACATAGCATGTATTATTTGCATTCAATCATTAACATTATATAACTTCTAAGACAACTTGCCATACTACTAAATTAGATTCAGATGTGTTTCACATAATGGCATGGATGTCAAATCAATCATTATTTTAGTTTAGTAAATAGATTGAAAAAATGTTCAGACCAGTGGTTAAATCAATGTAACTACTACTTAGTCATTTAGAATATCCGATTTAATGAAGAATTTACTCATAAATGTGTGCTCCCGTGGTCCCAAAAAGTAGGCAAACCGTTTGTATTCTACTGAATATATAGTTTGTTTTGGTTTATCTATTTATATATCATCTTTGTCCAGTTTTGGAGGAACATCCACGACATAAGAAACAAATCCTTCTTTAGAAGCCATCACAAAAAATTAAGCTAGTGCCGCAAGAAATATTGTACAAGTATAAATAAAGTAATAGATGACTTTATCTCTGATAGGTCTATATTCATCACATTTCCAAAGAATCAAACTACTAAAAGATGCCAAAATAAAAAAAAAACCTAATATTAGAAGTGGTACAAAAATGTTAATTACTGTGTCAGCTAATTTCAACGGCCGCACATATTCAAATTGACTTACTTTCCTTGTTTTGTTTTATTTTGTATACCTGAAAGTTACTTTCTATTTTACTTATATACCTGTCCTATACAGTTATAGATGTCAGGTATTATTATTTAAAATATATTTTTCATTTCTACACATTATGTTGCAGACATTAAAATATTTTCTCTAGGTGTAAAGTATTAAATTCTGAATCTGGTAGAGTGTAATTGTTATATTATATCACCGGAATTATACAAATTTTATACCATCATGTATATTGAATTTTTTCCTGTTGTAATCTGGTATTCTAAATATATAATCTATATTACCGCATTGGTTTTAATATATACCCGTTCCTACATACTGTTACTTAAATACATATTTACACATAATGAATTCCAATATCAATATACAAAAATAAGAATCATTTGATATAGCATGTTATTTTTAGTAATAAATGGTTCTTCAAAAACAGAAACTAAAACTTTGTGTATAAAGAAATATTAAAGCATATTTTTCACAATATTTGTTAAGCCCAAGCGTCTCGTTAAATTAACTTTATCAACCGACAAATTAAGTTTAACGGCACGTGTTCTATTTAATAAATAAACGGTTTTAAAGATCAAAACTTTTCTGCATCTGTGAGCCACCCTGAACAATACCCTATCATATAATTGTCACTTATATACACTTTGGAGGCTGTATTGTACTAACAAACCGAAATTTCTCCAATGCCATATCATTAGTTTTACTAGCTCCAGTGAGCTGAAAATCAACAGCGTTCATCTATTCTATTATATGCCCTGAACAATATCCAATCATAAAATTGATCACTTGTAGACACTCCAGAAGCTGTATCATGCTAACAAATTGAAAAGTCTCCAAAAATTACTAAAATTTTCTACTTCAAGTATCATAGCACCCGTTGTACTGGCTCTAGTAAGCTGAAAATTAACAGAGTTCATCTGTGAGACGCCCTGAACAACATCAAATCATAAAATTGATCACTTGTATACACTCCGGAGGATGTATCGTGCTAACAACCTGAAATTTCTTTAAAAATTTCAAAAATGTGGTACTGCAAGTACCATAGCACCCGTTGTACTGACTCTGGTGAGCTGAAAATCAATAAGGTTCTTCTGTGAGATGTCCCGAACAATATTCAATCATAAAATTGGTAACTTGTTGCACTCCAGAGGCTGTATCGTGCTAACAAGCCCATATTACAGGTTTTTTATGCTTAAATCTTTCATTGACAATTAATACTTTCTCGGAATAATATTTTGAAAATACATTACTAAACAATTATTTTTTTGGAAAGTTTGATTAACATTTTTTCTGCCTGTAAAGTAGGTATACCTTCAGAATTTTATAACCTTTTTCTCAGTGTAAAAAATTAGCTTTCTGTCAACTTCAATTTTACAAGGTCACGAAATTTTGCCCCCAGAACATCAAACGATTTATGCCGGCTTTCGCTTCTTGTTGTTGGTGTATTCTTTGGTTTTATTCTGCACTTCTGACATATTATAACCGAATAATTGTGTAAATTGTTAACAAACTTTCATTTAAGCAAAAAGAGGATGAATATTTGTTTAAAAAATAGCTTCTTCGTATATGCTCTTGCGATCTATTTATATTTTATCTTGAACCGAATTATTTCTGTAATACATCTTCATATAGATATCTGGTGATTTATCCCAAAAATCTAACGTTTTGTATACCTACATATTGATCCTATACAATATAAAAATAAACAATTGACAAACATTGATAAATAAACGTTAGCGTACTTTATTCAATAATATTTTTAATATATAAATCATTCTAATTTACCTTTAATATAATAATCTGCTAGCTAGAACAACGCTAGACCATTTTATTTATAATTTGTGTCAAGGTTAAAGTGAAAGGTCAAATAAAAATATAACTCAATTCAATAACCAACTGTACACTAAAAATTACTATAACAATGTTCAAAGAGCTTCATTTTGTGACACTGTAAACAATGTTATAATGAAGTCTCTTTTATACGCGAATTATAAAAACACTTTTTTGTGTTGTCTATTAGTGTAATTAATGAAAATGTAGGACCCTTTTAAAACAATTGTCAACATCCCTATTGACCAATTAAGGGACGTTATTGTGACATCTGTTCGGTTGTTATTGTGACAAAATGTATGCTTGTCCTTTCATTTATTTTAAAAATAGCAATCAAGTTATCAGTTTGTTTTATAAGTAGCATTTCTGCATTTTCTTAACGTTTTTTTTGTTAATAGTTCAACATATATTTAATATGAGTTCTGTTAAAAAACGTTAGTTCCATAAATTGGAATGAGGCTGAAGAGCTGAGTAAATATATTTAAATATAGATATTTAATGTATATTACAGTGCAAGCGTAGATAAAAGCGTTAATGTCTTACAAATAAGATATTATTTCCTTTGCTACATACCCTGACAGGACTTTAATTACACATCAGAAGACATGATGGAGTAGCTGCAGAACTCAGTATATACTATTTAAAATATCATTTATATATAAAATAGTTATCTACAACTCGACTTAATCAATGCACATTAACAATAGAAAATAAGTTGCTGAATACTAATACAAAAAGAAGGCTGAAGCTTGGCAGCAGTTACACTAAAGGTTAGTGGTATGGTTGAGTATGTATTAGATCTCTATTTGGTAAATTATTTTCAAGATTTAACTAAGTAAACAGTCATAGTAGAGTGTTTTATTAACCCTTTTTTGCACTTGGGATAATAAATGGAACGGAAGGTTGTAGTTTACTTAGCTCGAAGGACCGTGTAGTTATATGTAGTTTACTGTAGTATTCGTAGGATTATGGCGGTTTTTTAAATCAAACTATTATGTTACTTTCACTTGTATATTGACGAAAAGTACATTTTTCTTTTATTTGCTTGAATAATTAAGAATTCACTTGACTTTTACACGGTGAATGAAGGTAGTCTGCACATATTATGAAGATTTATGAGATGATTACGGTTTAAGAACACATGTTTGTTCCCGCTATGAACATGCCGGGTGCTCTTCTAAAAGTAGTAACTTTGTGTGCCCCGTTTGATGATGAAAAGAGGGTGGATGTAGGTTATATGTCGTATTTATATCTTTGATGACGTAGGATCCACTTGGTCGGGTCTAACCAATGGGATACGAGTATTTTAAAACGTAACGTTCGAACAACAAGTGAATTTGGCAGTCATGAAGATGTTTTTGTTGGGGTTTTGAACGGTTTCGTAGATACAGATAACAGAGTTTGTCGGGGACTTTGATATGTTCAGTAGAATTTCAGAAAACGATATTTATCTGTTTTCCTTAGGTGTTAGTAAATTTAGATGACTTTTTTAGTGAAGTAAAGAAATATTAACTGTTGAAATTAAGGATATACTTAGTTATCTGTTTTGAGCATAATATTCGAAAGGTAGTATACAGGGGAAGTTGAAATAATATCACGGGAGAAATTGGTAATTAAAAACCAAATTCGAACAGTAGAGAATTGGACCAACTTCAGTTCCGATGGAAGCAACTCAAAATGTCTGCCCCGAAAAGCTGCAGTTCTACTAAAATGGCACTATTTGTTACTGGAGGTGGCCCCAAACAGACAAGCGCCCCACCTGAAGATTGTAGATTTGTTGAATCCTGGGGAGCTAACCTATGATTGTGATAAAACATTGTAATGATTTTTTATTACTTTTGTATAATTACCTTAATTTCTAATAAGCTGTAGATTTTGATGTTTACTTCAGGATACTCTCAAAATAACTCAAACGGGGACTATTACAATCGCCACATCAGAACCTACTAATATGGAAGAGCCTGCAGTTGAAATAATTGCGTTTTTGTACGTGACTATATTAAACATGCGATATTTTTTCCTTCCCTAGGGTGATATGAGCAACTTTCCAAAAAGCAAAACAGTGTGCTATGTGTCGTTTTCATAGGTGGTTGTATTCTCTCCCATTGAGTCTCTTCTTTGTAGCAAAAGTTCATTTTATGATTATTTTCCTTTACTATCTCCAAAGAGGCAACAATTATTAGCAATTTATAAATATTCTACTGTGGTTATATTTCTTTATATTCGCTGCTCTGCAGCCGCTAGGGTATCGCTCACGTTAGGTCGAAGACACCTCCTGATCATCGCTGAGAGCTGCAACACCCCACCCTTTATAAGATAAGTTGCCTTGTCTTATCTCCAGTGTATATAAGTCTAGAGTTGGTATTTTTTTACTTTTTATGTGTTCTGTATTTTTAACTTTCAGTATATTTCAATAAATTTATTATTGTTTAAACTTTTTCATTGATTTCAGCAATTTGTAATAAATCAGGCGATGGTGATAATTTGTAATAATTTAATGTTAACTATTTACAAGATGTTTCCAGGATTCCACCATTTTCTTGCTTTGTAGATTTCATTCGTTAAAAAGGCTGGTGGCGTCCAATTTAATATTAATTGTTCCCCTCGTCCTAGTATTAGTTAAAGAAATGCTTTGACTGAGACCGAATACCACTCCCTAAGAAGGAGTTTCCAGCCAGGGACTATTAGATTGCAACCCATTGACTCCATATTTAAAAGAGTATGCCAACACTTCAATAGCATAAATGATTCCTTAAATCAAAATACATTATTGCTCGTACAAATCTAATCAGATAAAATGGATGACTAGGAAAATTATCAACAAAAAACTTATTTTATACGTTTATTATTTAAAATATTCAAAACTTCATCCAAATATGTGATAGCCAAATCACAGGTTTCAGTAGGAATTTCATTTGTATTACAAACATCTATTATAGCTGCTGCCTTTTGTATCACAGTGTAATTATTATGTATACTATGTGGTTCATTTTTTATTTCAAAATATGATTCATTACCACTTGTTGTGCTACTACTCGTGCTTAGCCTACTTGCTGCTTCATCACCTTCTAAATATTCTTCTACTATTTCTATGGGTTCTTCTTTCAGTTCAACGGCTTGGTCTTCACATTCAACTATAAGAAAAAAAGACTAATATAAATTGGGAATACTTTATAGTTTGAAAGGCAAAGGACCACTGGTAGTATATTATTACATTGTGATCTAGAAATTAAATTTGTGCACATGAGTTTAGATTTCATTCAGCTACTGTCGCGTTGTAATAGGTATACAGTGAATAAGTGAAAATTAATATTATAAGAGAAAGTATTGTAATAATTTGTGCTAAGTTAGTGTAAGTAGTGTATAGTGAAATGCACAGGTCACCTATACTCTAGACGGTTCACCACAAAGTTATTTGTTCTGACTTTAGAACATAATGTAGGGTTCTAAGGTTCTGACCGAATTGACGCAGGAGGGTGTTATAAACCTTAACTATTAATTTCACATTTGTCATGAAATGGTGAAATTTAAATTTTATTTTATGATAGTTCATACCACTACCTCAGAAAAACTATTAAATTCACCAAATTATCTTTTTTGCTTAAAATAAGCCTCAAAGTTGCATATTTTTAAGGTATATTATCACAAAAACAATGGAATTTTGCAAAAAATATTAATTTGGAAATTTTGGAGTTGTAACGTTATTACGATGAAAAGATTAAAAAACACTGTAAAAGCAACTCATTTTCTTAGTTATCTGAAATTTAAAAAAATCGATTTTTAACAGGGATATAATTTTTTAATTAATTATAATAATAAACTCATCAAATTATGTTTACTACTTATTAATGACGAAAATTAGAATTAAAATGTAAAAAATATTTAATTCCAAATAAAAAATTGCATACAAAAGTGGTAAAATATTACACATAAAATGTTAATACCCAAATTTTAAAACGCTTTATTTGAACAGCATAATTTTAAAAAATCCAAAGAAAAGATACATTTTGATGACAACTAAATACTACAATCTATATAAAATAAAGATTATACAAAATATTATACAAAAAAATATGATTAAACAAACCTTTGTTGGTCCATTAAACATTAGAGTGTTCAGATTTTCTAATATTCCTTACTTTAACTCTTTTTGAAAAAAATTTATTGGCATTTAATTTTATTACTACCTGTATATATCTTAGTTTTCCATTGAAAAAATGTATTTACATTTGCACACCAATTATACAAGATTTTAATGGTAAATTTTATAAAAGTGTAACATTTCTTTGTTTTCATGTATGCTACAAGAATCTAAAAATTGAAAATTTACTGATTTGTAAACACAACTTTTAATGATAGGAACCGAACATCTAGATTGTGCTTGTTGATGTAAACAACAATTAATGATTTTTAAAATATTATAGAAACATAATATAAAAGATGGGGTAAGATAAAGTAAACCCATTCACCACCATATTATGTACGAAATTAAGTTATTTTTAGCCAAATCACAGTTTTTGGAAGATATTGCCTTTTTACAAATGAAACAAGGTTATTTTCAAATTTATGTGTTGATAATTGGTGTAATATTTCAGCATGTGAAATGTCCATACATTCTTAGGATTTTAAAGTCTATCCCAATGGAGTTGATAGCATGGATCGGGGGTTCGGACCATAAAATGGTTGTAAACCATAGGCGCGACGGAACTACACAGAAAAAAAAGAAAGTATTGAATCAAACAAAATATATTTCAGTCAAGCAAATTTGTTGTTTCAATATGGCGAAATAAACCTATCATGTAAAAGACAAAGCTAGTTTATTTGGATTCTAAGACCAATATTTGTTTGATACAAGAAAATATTAGATGATGGCAATTGTTATATTTCGTCCATTCAATTCTTCGGGTTTATTTGATGCAAGAATAATTTCACTTTCACCTGAGAATGTATTCTACCATCGAAGCAAATAAACAATTTTGTATATTCAAGAATATTAAATACTCAAATGACACAAATATTTACTTAAATTTTAGAATACATATTGTTTGGTTAAATACCAGACTGTTAAAATGAAAAAAATATTATTGATTTTGTTCAAATATTCATTTAATTTCAGAATCCTTAGTATTGAATCAAGAATATCGCTATTCGAAACAAATGTATCATTAGGAATTGATTTAAAATTACACTTGAATGATGAGTGCGAGTTACTCAAGTGAAAAAATATTTTTTATAATTGAAAAAATATATTGTTTGGTTCAAAAACATGCCTGCTGGAATGAAGAAAAATATTTTTGTGGTATTGTTTCAATTCTACAATTGGTATAACTAAAATATTTCGGTAAATATCTTCACATGCTACTGATGTTCCCAAATTTCAGTAGTTTGTGATTTCACTATACAAGATGGAACTTCAGTAGAATGTTTCATTTGGTATTATCGATATAAGTTTTTCCAGGTATATAGAAAGATTTACAAAATCTCCCGCAGTTATTTTGTTATACTATATTCAAAAATTTCTTTTTTCTGTGTCCCTGCCCCGTAACCTGTACAGGTACAACCCAATTTTCTGTTAATATTTAAATCTAACTACCTGTATAGAATCAAATTTGAAGTAGTTAGTATTCAGCAACTAGCAAGTAACGTCTGTTCGTCTAATTAAGATGGCTTCAAGTTCAAGTTTTTCTCCAATTCTTATTCAACGAGTTAGCAAAAGTGTATATTCATTGCAGCAAAAAACATTAATCCTGAACGTTCATGATGCTGTTGTGCACCAAAACCCCACAAGTTCTGTTCGCGACATAATTACGAACAGTGTCAATATGATGGGGGTAGGAGAATCAACGATTTATAGATTTTTACGTGAGAGAAAATGCCGGAACCTCGGTGAACCTATTCCTCATCCGGGGAAGAAACCATTAGAAATTGACGACGATGTCAAAAACAGTGTACGTAGAATAGTGCATGGTATGTATTTCGCAAAAGAAATACCAACATTGGATAATATTGTGCAAGCCGCCCAGAATTACGAAAACCTGCCACAACTATCAAGAACTAGAGTATGCAGAATTCTTCATGGAATGAACTTTCGGTGGGAAAAACAGAACAGAAAATCTTTTCTTATTGATAGGCCGGACATTGTCTGATGGAGACGAGAATACTTAAGGTCATCCGAAAATATCGCAACGAATGTAAGAATATTTTCTATTTGGATGAAACCTGGCTAAATGAAGGACACACCGTATCGAAAGTCTGGCAAGATAAAAATATACTGAATTCCCGACAAGCTGCCATGGAGGGTTGGTCAACAGGATTAAGACTTCTGTCTGGAAAGGGACGCATGCTTATTATAACCCATATAGGGATTTTTGGATCAAGGATTATTAGAATTTCAATCAAAGACTACCACGAAGTAATGAAAACTGACGTTTTTGAGGAATATTTCCAACAAATGATCGAATACAGCTATCATTCTCGATTAGTAGAGAAGCTTCCCAGAAGTTCATGGAAAAAAGCAGCGATAATTGAGTGGTTGCAGTGTAAAGCCTTAAATTTCGATGATACAATGGTGAAAAAAGAACTTTTACAAATTGTTAGACAGCGTAAGGCAGAGTTTAAAAAAAATTGTAATCGATGAGAAGGCAAAAAGTAGAGGTATTATTGTACATCGCTTATCCCCTTACCATTGTGAGCTGAACCCAATAGAGCTTATAAGGGCACAAGTCAAAGGTTATGTTGCCAGAAACAACAAAACTTTTTATCTTCAAGAAGTACGGCAACTTTTGATGGATTCATTGGCGAATGTGACTGCAGAAAACTGGCAAAGCGCCATAAAACATGTTATAGCTAAGGAGGGGAAAATGTGGGATCTTGACGACTTAATCGACGAAACTACAGAGATCGAACCGTTAATTATTAACTAGGACAAGACGATTCTTCAGATTCTTCTGATGAAGAATTTAGTTAATAATGCTGTATATATTATAATTAAAGTAATGTTTACCTGCAATTATTTGTTATAATTTTTTTATTTTTTACAAGAATATGTGTGTATATAAATCTTGCACAATTACTTTGTATTTTCATTATAATATGAATTATAATAAACGTTAAGCAAAAATCATAAATAACCCTGTTCTACGGCTATGGACCGTTTAGTAACAGATATACAAGAAAGTTGACGAGTCATATACAGGATGTAATCATAAAATGTCATAAGGATTATATATACAAGTTGTTCCCTAAGTATTTAAAATATTGTAGTGAGCACTTTAGTTTGCACTCACACACTAAGGCTTCCATAATAGCTTCCTTGAGATAATGAAAGAGCAAAAAACAAAAAATCACTTCATTCAAATTTTACAATTATATATATTCATAATACCTCGCAAGCTACATACTCGATCACTGTTTTGGATACGTTTCATTTTTTACCAAACAAGACACGTTCATACCTCCAAGAAACACGTATCAAATCATTTCTTGAACTTATTTATGATCTTTAGTGAACTTTTTCGTTTATGTACATTTTATTAAACTCATGCTATAAGAAGAAACAACTTAAATCATGTCTTAAACTTTCTTGATAAACACTTTTTATTGTTTTTATTTCGTTTACGCGCAAACAAACCGTCTGGAAAAACCATACTTTATATAATCGTCAGATTGACACAAGTTACATTTGATTCCTACCTGATTATTGGCTAGACCAAGAAGTGACCTATTTGTTAATAGAAAAAGAAGATATTACAAAAAGCTTAGCCCTATTCCAAATTATACGGTCATGTGACAACAACATTGGTCGTCTGGTTAGTTTTCAATGCATAATAACGTTATTGTTTTTGTATGATTTTGAGTTGACGTATTTCAACTACGCTAATAAGTTGAAACGATGATTTCACAACTTAAAATGTTTGAATATTACTTTTACTTTTCCGCCAACCTATCTAATATGCGAGAAAAGTATTGGTCTACCCACAAAAAAGTTGGAAATTTGAAATTTTTTTTGAGTTATTTTTACGTTATCCATCAACAACAACACGAAAAAACGGTTTTTAGAAAAAAAATCCTGTGTGTATGTCGTCGTCGGCCACTTTTCCTTGCAAGTCTTGTTAGCACGATACAGCCTCCGGAGTGCAATAAGTCACCAATTTTATGATGGAATATTGTTAAGGACATTTCACCCTATTGATTTTCAGCTCACCAGAGCCAGTACAACGGGTGCTATGGTACTTGAAGTACGACATTTTGTCGTTTTTCGAGAAATTTCAGTTTGTTAGCACGATACAGCCTCCGGACTTCAACAAGTCACCAATTTTATGATTGAATATTATTCAGGGCATCTCACTGATGAACCCTATTGATTTTCAGCTCACCAGAGCCAATACAACCGGTGCTACAGTACTTTAAGTACGATATTTTTGTCATTTTTGGAGAAGTTTCAGTTTGTTAGCACGATACAGCCTCCGGAGTATATACAAGTGATGAATTTTATGATTGGATATTATTCAGAGCGTCTTAAAGATGAACCCTATTGATATTGAGCTCACTAAAGCCAGTACAACGGGTGCTGTGGTACTTGAAGTACCAAATTTTTAGTGTTTTTAAATGAAACTCAAGGTCTCTAGTTCATTCCACCATATAATACAAGTTATTGAAAATTCTAAAAAATTGACAATTGTTTCGATAAATCAATATCATCGTCAGAATGACAGAAGTTACATTTCATTTTATGCCTACCTGATGTTTAGTAGTTATTTTTGGCTAGACCAAGAAGTAACCTAACTTGTGATTGGCTTAATATATGTTTATAGAAAAAAAGAAGAAGATGTGATATTACAAATATTGAAGCTTAGATATTATTAGCCCTATGGTGATATCCTGGATATCATTTTTCCAATTAAGATCAGTATAACTGTGCAATGATATAGAAAACCAGGAAAACTATATCTGCTGATCTTTACAATTATCACTTAAGATGACAGTTTATTAGTGGAGAATTCCCTAGATTTAACTGTTCATTGACAACTTCATATTGTGGGTTTCTTAAATGTCTTCTAATTTCCAGTTCTTCAAGGAAATCCAGTTATTGTTTCTTTTCACAAATATGCAGTACTTCTAGTTCTGTGTTAGGTGTCAATGAATGATTGGTGTCAAGTAGATGTTTTGCGTAGTGGGATTTATCTGGTTGTTTTAATCTGTATGCTCGTAAGTGCTCACTGTATCGTATTTCAAAATTCCTAAGGGTCTGACCCAAATAGACAGCATTACATTCTGGACATTTGAGTTTATATATACCTGACTTCTTTAATAGTGGTATTTTTGTTTTTACATTTAAATTTTGTACTAACGTTACTTTCTGTTTTAAAAGAAATTGTTGTATACGTTGCTGAAGATATTATCTTTGAAATATTATTAGAAATATTTCCTGCATATGTGATGGTTTTATAAGTTTTAATTTCATCAGCTTGTTTAGGATATATTAGTTGTTATGCCACTTTTCCCTCTTTTTTACTAATTAGCTTATTTATCATATCTAATGGATAACCGTTAGATGTTGCTATTTGTCTAATTGTATTAATCTCTCTATCAAAATTACATTTGTTCATAGGAACTGAAAAAGCTCTATGTATCATTGAATTATATGCTGCTAGTCTGTGTGACACAGGGTGGTTAGAATTGAATGGAATTGTTACATCAGTTTGTGTTTGTTTTCGGTAAATTGAATAATCAAGTACATTATTAACTCTTTGAATTTTTAAATCAAGAAAATTGATTGAGCTATTTTCTTCAATTTCTAATGTAAATTTAATTTTCGGGTATAAATTATTGATGTGGTTGAAAAATACATCTAATTGTCGTTCACTACCCATAAAACAAGCTAATATGTCATCTACATATCTATACCAAAATAAAATATTTTTCGAAATATTACTTTCAAAGATCTTTCTTTCTAAATTGTCCATAAAAATGTTTGCTAAAATAGGTGATATAGGGCTTCCCATTGGTAAACCTTCATTTTGAATATATATCTTATTGTCAAAAGTGAAATAATTCTGATTAATGCATACATCAATTAAATTAAGTATATCTGATATTATTCCTGGAATAATATTTTTATCTTCTAGTAATTTTCTTACAAGTATTAGACATTCTTTAGGAGGAATTTTAGTAAACATGTTAGTTACATCGAACGATATGAGTTTATAGTTATCTTGTAAGTGGATTGCTTTCAACTTTTTGATTAGTTCTATTGAATTTCTAATTGAGTACTGAGATTCATATCCGTAAGTATTGAGTATATTGTTGAGCTTCTTTGCCAATATATTATTAGGAGCATTAACATAAGAGACTACAGGTCTAATTGGTTTCGTTATTTTATGTAATTTAACTGTTCCATATAATTGTGGACAATGAGGATTCTTATGTATGATAGACCTCTTTTCGTAATCATTTAAAAGATAATTTGAATTATTAACAATATCCCTTACATTATTAGAAAACTTCTTTACATCGCTGGATTCTATAAAGTTATATACTTTCGAATTGTAATTTTCAGTCGTCAAAATGACAGTAGCGTTCCCCTTATCAGATTTTGTAACTGTTAGGTTATTATTCTCTATCTTCATACGAAATTTAAGAAACAAGAAAAGAAGCTACAGTATCTTGAACACACACAACATAAAATTCAATACTCAAAACATCATGAAACTGTAAGTACCTACATACCAACACACTTTGCACCACGATTTGAAAACCTTTCAGACACTAATTTTACAAATAGTGAAATGGAATTTTTAAATAAAGGTTTAAAGTACAGCATACCACCTAAATTTACGAATAATATTAAACAAATTATAGCTACAGAGTCAGAAATAGCTTTAAAATCTAATTCAAATAATTTTCTTGATGAGAAATTAAAAATTGCCAATTTAATCAAAAATATTGAACCTTCAAAAGTTAAACGTCAAACAAAAAATGACATTTCAGTTTTAAACGCATTAAAAAAGAAGATAGAGAATAATAACCTAACAGTTACAAAATCTGATAAGGGGAACGCTACTGTCATTTTGACGACTGAAAATTACAATTCCAAAGTATATAACTTTATAGAATCCAGTGATGTGAAAGTTCTTAAAGCAGACCCAACAAAGAAGTTTTCTAATAATGTAAGGGATATTGTTAATAATTCAAATTATCTTTTAAATGATTACGAAAAGAGGTCTATCATACATAAGAATCCTCATTGTCCACAATTATATGGAACAGTTAAATTACATAAAATAACGAAACCAATTAGACCTGTAGTCTCTTATGTTAATGCTCCTAATAATATATTGGCAAAGAAGCTCAACAATATACTCAATACTTACGGATATGAATCTCAGTACTCAATTAGAAATTCAATAGAACTAATCAAAAAGTTGAAAGCAATCCACTTACAAGATAACTATAAACTCATATCGTTCGATGTAACTAACATGTTTACTAAAATTCCTCCTAAAGAATGTCTAATACTTGTAAGAAAATTACTAGAAGATAAAAATATTAATCCAGGAATAATATCAGATATACTTAATTTAATTGATGTATGCATTAATCAGAATTATTTCACTTTTGACAATAAGATATATATTCAAAATGAAGGTTTACCAATGGGAAGCCCTATATCACCTATTTTAGCAAACATTTTTATGGACAATTTAGAAAGAAAGATCTTTGAAAGTAATATTTCGAAAAATATTTTATTTTGGTATAGATATGTAGATGACATATTAGCTTGTTTTATGGGTAGTGAACGACAATTAGATGTATTTTTCAACCACATCAATAATTTACACCCGAAAATTAAATTTACATTAGAAATTGAAGAAAATAGCTCAATCAATTTTCTTGATTTAAAAATTCAAAGAGTTAATAATGTACTTGATTATTCAATTTACCGAAAACCAACACAAACTGATGTAACAATTCCATTCAATTCTAACCACCCTGTGTCACACAGACTAGCAGCATATAACTCAATGATACATAGAGCTTTTTCAGTTCCTATGAACAAATGTAATTTTGATAGAGAGATTAATACAATTAGACAAATAGCAACATCTAACGGTTATCCATTAGATATGATAAATAAGCTAATTAGTAAAAAAGAGGGAAAAGTGGCATAACAACTAATATATCCTAAACAAGCTGATGAAATTAAAACTTATAAAACCATCACATATGCAGGAAATATTTCTAATAATATTTCAAAGATAATATCTTCAGCAACGTATACAACAATTTCTTTTAAAACAGAAAGTAACGTTAGTACAAAATTTAAATGTAAAAACAAAAATACCACTATTAAAGAAGTCAGGTATATATAAACTCAAATGTCCAGAATGTAATGCTGTCTATTTGGGTCAGACCCTTAGGAATTTTGAAATACGATACAGTGAGCACTTACGAGCATACAGATTAAAACAACCAGATAAATCCCGCTACGCAAAACATCTACTTGACACCAATCATTTATTGACACCTAACACAGAACTAGAAGTACTGCATATTTGTGAAAAGAAACAAGAACTGGATTTCCTTGAAGAACTGGAAATTAGAAGACATTTAAGAAACCCACAATATGAAGTTGTCAATGAACAGTTAAATCTAGGGAATTCTCCACTAATAAACTGTCTTCTTAAGTGATAATTGTAAAGATCAGCAGATATAGTTTTCCTGGTTTTCTATATCATTGCACAGTTATACTGATCTTAATTGGAAAAATGATATCCAGGATATCACCATAGGGCTAATAATATCTAAGCTTCAATATTTGTAATATCACATCTTCTTCTTTTTTCTATAAACATATATTAAGCCAATCACAAGTTAGGTTACTTCTTGGTCTAGCCAAAAATAACTACTAAACATTAGGAAGGCATAAAATGAAATGTAACTTCTGTCATTCTGAGGATGATATTGATTTATCGAAACAATTGTCAATTTTTTAGAATTTTCAATAACTTGTATTATATTGTGGAATGAACTCGAGACCTTGAGTTTCATTTAAAAACACTAATATGAGCATATTCCACGAAGTAAGGGTCGAGACAGTCAATTTTACCAAATTTTTGTCATTTTTGGAGAATTTTCAGTTTGTTAGCACGATACAGCCTCCAGAGAGTATACGATTGATCAACTTTATGAATAAGTATTGTTCAAGGTGTCTCACAGATGTTCCCTATTGATTTTCAGTTGACTAGAGCGAGTATAGCGGGTCCTATAAAACTAGATATACTAAATTTTTGGTTATTTTTGGAGAAATTTCGGTTTGTTAGCACGATACATCCCCCAAAGTCTATACAAGTAACAATTTTATGATAGAATATTGTTCAGGGCCACAGATGCGGAAAAGTTAGTTTTAATCTTTAAAACCGTTTATTTTAACCTGAAATACTATTCTTAAACGTTAAAAATATTTTCTTTATAAAGACCTTAATGTTTGTATACTGTATATTTTTTCAAAAGATAATATGATAAGGAATTCATTGTTTTAATATAACGCTTCTGCTAGCGTTTCAAAAATGTTGAAAGACAATAAGAAACTCTACGGACACGTGACGTAATCGGGTAATAACGTTATTTGAATGATTCACAAAATTTGTTGACATAATACAAGAATAGATAAGTTGAAGCGATGATAATTTTTTTTCACTACTTAAAGGTACATTTTGAATATTACTTTTTAATCTGAAATAGTATTCTTAAAAAACGTCTAAATGTCACGTGACAACAAAAATCCTAGCAGGTTCCATAAAACCATTAGGATCTAACTTTTAGTTTGCATTGACACTAATACTCACAAGGGTTCCAAATGAAAGAGTAAAAAGCAATTAAAAAATCATTTTATTCAATTTTTACAAAATCGATCGAAAATATCAAAACACTCGTTTATGTACATATTGTTAAACTAAATGTCTCGAGAAGAAACAGTTTAAATCACTTCAGATAATAAAACACTTTTGCACTTCATTTTACAAAATGTTTTAGTTTGTTTTTATTTTTCTGTAAAAAAACAAAAAAAATATAAATAACATTCTATAAAAAATGAAAATAACAGTATACATTATCTTCTTCTTCTACACCACACCTCTATCATGGTCCCCTCATCCCTCACATGTATTGTGAACCAATCAACGACGCCCATGAAAGTAAAATTTGGATGGGTAGACGTTCCCTCGCCGTATATTATTGAAGTTGGTTTCATCTGTAAAAAATCAATTTTGAAAAAAAGTTTAAATACTATAATTTCATAGACATTACTCTAAAGTAGGTATTGAGATTTACAGTAAGGTGATATTTGAGAAGTAAAAACAACAAATTATTCACGCAAATCAATTGTGTATCCACATTTTAGACTTTTAATTGATCCATTTTATTGAATTGGGATGAGCAAATAATTTTTTTATAAAATCACATTACCTTTTCGTTTCAACATTTGAGCTTGCATGGATACTTTTCAGATAATGACACAAAGTTGATATATGATTAACGTGCAGTTTTGAAATAAGACACTTTGATTAAAAAATATCACATTTTTCATAAAACTGTAATATGTAAGATGACAGAAAAAATTAAATTCATGGAATAAACGATATATCAAATATATACGCAGATATGGTTACATTAACGTCATTTTTTGTTACCTCGTCGCCTTTTGTACACAAATAAAAAAAATCACAGGCTATGATAAATTAATAATGTTTCAGATGACGTATAGCCTATTCAGCTCTCTATTGCTAAATTTTCCATCTTATTTACTAAAAGACTACATATTTTCATATAAAGGGAAGTGTGTTATCTTAAACGAAAAGTTCAAATATTATTATGATTTGCAAATATCTTAGGTTTTTTGTATGATTTGCAACAATTTTAGTGTTGTAGATTAATGTTAAAGAACAAAAAGACCAATTTTAGAAAATGGGCTTGAATAGATACTTTTTAAAACCAATGTTTCATATTTTAATTGATCTTCCTGTAAAGAACATAAATAACTTTCTATAAAAATGTTTATTTATACATATCTTGTTGTACTTAAATGAATCTGAAATACTGTTAAAACGTTAATTTTTGAATAAACCTGTAATTATTATACTGAAATGTGATATCACTTTCCAAAACCAAGAATTTTACGGAACCCACAAAACATGCAATTTAGAATATAACACTTTGATTAAAAAAATATCACATTTTTTCTTCAAAAAACTGCAATTTTAAAAGCGTTTGTAAGATGACAGCGAATGAAAAAACCACACCACAAAAATGTGCCTAAGTTCCATTTTACCAAACAAGACATGTTTTTTTCATACCTCCAATACACCTTATAAATATTTTTGTTCACAATATAAATCACCTTTTTTAGATAAAAAATGTCATAAAGTTGATTTATGATGAAAGCATGCAATTTTGAATATGATACTTTGATTAAAAATTTCCTTATCACATTTTTAAAAAAAAACTGTAATTTGCATTATAAATATTTTTAGTGTTTTAAATGAAACTCACTGTTTCTAACTAATTCCACAATATTTTTGTTTACAATATAAATCACCTTTTTCAGATAAAAATATCATAAAGTTGATTTATGATAAAAACATGCAATTTTGAATATAACAGATTGATTAAAATGTTAAAAGAATCTCTTATGGAAAAAATGCATCAAAATGATTAAATGTGAAAAAATAGTAATATAAAAAACACTTACACATTGTTCAGCGGTTAAATTTTTTCTTAATAGTCTAATTATTTTCCTATCTGATAAAAAAGAAAAATATATAATTATTTGTTAGAATCGTAAAAAAGGGAGCTACTCACCGGTACCATTCATTTTTTATGACTATTTAGCTATTATACAATTTCCAGCTTTTTATATTTGCCACACACCACATCCTTTTTGAAAAAAGCTCATTTGTGCACACGATTCCCACAAAAATGATGGTTCCCTGAATTATCAAACCCGAGTTCCCGAACACATTACAGAAATATTAAATAATCTCCAACCGCAATGACTGAATAATTAACGATAACTGATAGGAAATAACGGGTACAAAGGAATTTGATAAACGTAGTTTTGTGTGAAATTTTAGATAATTTTAAAACTATATGAATGGATTTACCAGTGCAGTAGTCCCCACAGGGTATCGTCTCGGGATCATATTCTTCGTTATACTGGAAGTGATGCACTTATAAATAATAATAATAGTTTATTCAATAAAACGTTTACATAGGTTATGGTAACAATTTCGTAAATATTATGAAGAAACTTCACGTAGCCCATAAGACCGTAAATGGATGAAGATGAGTTTAGCTCAGTGATTCACAATAATAAAAAAATTACCATCGTATTACAGATACAGTACATTTGTACATTTATATAAAACATAAATGGGTGAAAACGCTCTCCTTAAAAACTAAAAATTAAAATCAAGATTAAGACTAAAATTTGACCACAATCGAGTACTACTTATATTTGTATAATTTAGACAATTAATTTTTTATATCTATTAATTTATGAACAGCTTCCGGTTCTAATCCTTTAACAAAAAATTTAAATCTATTTTTTATCATCTCTTCCGAATTCAATGTAGTTAAATATGTTTTATATATATTAGGTAGAAAGTTAAACACCCTACCGGCAAGGTAAGTAAGACATCGTTGCCCTATGGTCTTCTTACTTGTTTCAATTAAAACACCACTGTTTTCTCGATGTCGCGTTTGATATTGATGGCTTGGCCAATTTAATATATTTTTGTTTTTGTAAATGTATAATATAATTGAATACATGCGTATTTTTCTGGGGTCCATCACGCTGCTAACTTGGTAAAGAGTTTTAGAAGGGTAAGTGCGAGGTTTATTATACATAATTTTCAAAATTCTTTTTTGTAACACATAAATTTTGTTTAAATAGGTTTGGTGAACACCACTCCATCCAAATATTCTATATCTTGTACACGATTCAACATGAGCATAGTAGATAATTCTTAGGTAATGCACATCTAGAATGGTATTAAGGTACCTAAATTTGTAAAGGAGATATCGTAAGTTATTTGCTATTCTATCTATATGATTGTTCCATTTTAAATGAGAGTCCACTGTGATTCCAAGATATTTTATTTTGTTCGCTAGCTTTATCAGTGTCTGGGAATTAGTAATTTTTATTTCGGTGTACGATGGTAAGTAACTCTTATAGCTAGTAGGGGGAACAAAAAAAGTTTTTTTGTAATTCACTGTTAAAAATTTATAATTAAACCATTCTATAATATTTTGTAAATCCGCTTCTACTTTCAACTTTAGATCCTCCCAACTCTCCCCATGATATATTATTGCGGTATCGTCTGCAAAGCTAATTACTTGTCCCTCACTATCCATTTCTAGTAAATCGTTAATATAAATATCAAACAGAATGGGACCCAACACCGTTCCTTGTAGAACACCATATTTAATGGTTCTAGGTTCACTAGTCACGTTATTAACTCGTGCCATTTTTTTCTTTCAGACAAATAATCTTTAAATAGGTCGTGTGCCACTCCGCGTACGCCCACATTCGCCAAAGTATCCAACAGCTGTGTGTGTGATACGGTATCGAAAGCCTTGGCAAGATCTAGGAATATACATATAGTAAGTTTTTTGGAATCGAATCGAGTCTATAGATTTCGTTTGTAAGTTTTAAAATAGCATCATTTGTTGAAAGATTCTTACGAAACCCAAATTAACAATTTGATAATACATTATTTTTATCAAGAAAACTTGTTAAACGAAATTTTAAGACTTTCTCAAAGAGTTTGGCTATTGTTGATATTAATGATATTAGTCGGTAATTATTCATATTCTGTTTGTCACCTTTTTTATGAACAGGTAAAATTAATCCGACTTTAAAGTGATAGGGGCATTTTCCAGTTTTGAAAATATGTTAATAAGATCTAGCACAGGTTTAGCTATTTTTGCTGCTATTTTTTTTACTACATCAGACTTAATACCATCAACACCAGCCGCTTTTTTAATTTTAAGAGTATTATTAATATTAATGACTTCTATTTCAGTGACTGGAGAGAGAAAGATGGAATTTTTTATAATTTTATTTTTTGCACGAATATTAGAAAGGGGAACTTTACTTGCTAATATTTCACCAATTTCTGTAAAATGCTGGATAAAAGAATTAGCAATTCTATTGGAATCAGAAGTGACGGTATTATCTTGAGTAATTATTTTGTTTAAATGTTTTTCGTTTTCGTTTTGTTTAGAATTTTTAAAAATATTCCAAAGAGTTTTTGCGCTACTTTGACTATTTATTATTGCCGTTCTTAAGTAATCTTTTTTGCTTTTCTAATCAATTTATTGAGTGTATCACGGTATTCAACATAGCTATTTAATTTATTTATATCATTGGGGTGTTTTAACCACTCACGGTAGAGTTTATTTTTATGATTAACAGATTTGACCAAACCCTCTGTTATCCACTTTTGTCTTTTAATTTCTTTTTACTTGAGTTTAAGTACCACTGTATATTTATCAATGTGGGTCTGTAACACTTTTATTAATAAATCTGTTTTATGGTCGACATCCTAAATTTCTTAATAATAATCCCAGATGTATTTATCGAAATCAGTATTCAGTCTATCATAATTTATAATACTTTTTGTATATCCGACATCTTTTTTAGTCCATTTCTTTGTAATTGGTATACTTAAAAAAGTTGCCCGGTGATCGGTTACATTAGTTTCGACAACGGTGGAAATAATATCTTTTTTTAAATTATCAAATATTCCACTTCTTAGAAAAATATGGTCAATACAACTTTTTGAATTTCTCTGAATTCTCGTATATTTATTAATCATTGATTCGAACTTATACTCATATAATAAGTTTAAATAATAAATGCAATTCGATCATCACTATTTTTTATATTTATATTGATATCCCCCAGGAATATGTGGTGCATCACTGAATTATTATTGTTTATTTGTTTTAGATATAAACCAAAGGCTTCAACAAATAATTCATCATTCATAGAAGGAGAGTGATACATACACCTGTTTGTTTTTTATTTTGTAATTCAATGGTAATCTGTAATGCAGTAAACTGACCTATTTTTATTGTTTGTTTTGAACATTTAAGAGTTTTTTTACATATGCTAATATTCCATCATTTTTGTTTAGGTTACCTTCATTATAGAATAGGTCATAATCAGTATTTTCAAAAAAGTGTACATCTTCAATGATAAACGTTTCAGTGAGAAATATGATGTCAAAATCAATTCCAGCTTTACTTAGGACTGCATTGAATTCATCAAGATTTTTCCTTATGCTCCGTATATTTTGATGGATAATATTAAAAGTATCAGTCTGTATAGAGTTTCTCAAATCTCCTATGTCAAATACCTCGAGAGAGTCATGCGGTTCATAATCTAAATCTCTTATAAACTGATCCATATTTTATCATGAATAAATTATCTAAGAATAGATTAAAATTGAAATTCAAGATTTAATTAAGAGTATTGTGGTCCATTAAAATATCTTAAAAATAATAATACATCTACTCCTAAAATAAACTTAAATGTTAAAAATTAACTCAATAAAGAAAAATGACGAGTAAATCACAGTTATAAATATTTTCACAATTCAACATAATAGCCCTTACTAGATTTAAAAAACGTACGCCACAATTTATGAATCACTCTTACTGTTTTTTCGGTTGAGTTTTTTTTAAGGAATTTCTAAGGATTCACTAGGTTCCAGTACTTTTCTTTTTGCCGTAGATTTAGTTGGACAATTAGGAACACAAGTTTTCGTAGGGTTTGCTGATAGGTTAGCCCCATTGCGCGCAAGTGGAGTTGACACACCACTCATGACGTCACAGAACACATGTTTTCGTGGGGTTTGCTATTTTAGGTTACTCCACTTGCGCGCAATGGGCTAACCTATCAGCAAACCCTACGAAAACTTGTGCTGTGGGGTGCGTCATCTGTCACGTGTGTCAACTGCCATGTATCAACTGTATAGCAAACCCTAAGAAAACTTGTGTTCTGTGTCACCTATCTACCTTCTTGTCTTCTATGGTGTGAGTGTCTGCTAACCTTCTGCTACCCTTGTGGTGTGTGTCTTCTGTCATGTATGTGACGCAACACCACCACCTCCCTTAACCCATATCTTTAGGAATTAGGACCAAAATAACACTGGTAGGGATAAACAAAACAGTAACAAAACACATTTTTTTTAATCGTTTTTATTTACAATAATAGCATGTTGAGTATAATACAAACAATTATTACACACAAAATACAACTCTTTCCTTTTTTCTATTAGGCGTATGTTTAATTTTATCTATTTTATCTTAATTCTATAACTTAGGTCCATTTCTGCAAATTCTTTTTCCAATCAATAGTTCGACAATATAAGATTTCCGAATTTTCAACCTGTAATATGTAACGAAGTCTCTCCCTGTATTTAACTTCCTTTATAGCGGCAATTATCATTTCTGTTCCTTCGGCAACTTGTTATGTATAAATTTAATACGATCTTTTATCTTCTGCATGATAATGTTTTTAATTTGAGTCATATCTTCTTGGGTAAAAGGGATATTCTTCCATACCTCCCTGTGAAACTTTAAATTTTCTATCTTGGCGAATGTGTTGCCTTGGTAAGACGTAATACCATTGGTAGTAAACATTAGAAACGTTTCTTCTGAAGGCAAACATATTATCTCCATACCATTATAATAAAGTATTGTAATACAACCATCGACAATATGAGCTGCTCTATTGTTGTAAACACTTATAAATATATTTTTGTAGTAACCCTTTAAGAAGTAGACATTTTTTATGCCATCCTTTTCCGCCAACACACCAACATAAGTATATTTGTTTTTATTATTTATGGTAAACACCGACACTTTATACACACCTGCTGGGTTGAGGTTTACACAATGGCTATAAAAATAGTTTTCCAATCTCTCCCTCAATTGTGTTTTATTCTCTTCTTTCTCCAGTAGACTTCTATATTCTTCTTTTATTGCAGATGTCTTTTCGAGAAAATCCAGCTTCCGCCTCTTGGCATCTAGCTCATCCATTTCCTGTTTTCGTTTCCTTGTCGATGTAATGTAAGCTTGCGACAGAGGGTTGATTTCTTTAATATTATAAAGATAAAGTTTGTTTGTTTTATTGGTTCTTTTCCTTAAAAGACGTGCAACCAAATTATCTGTAGAAATGAGTCCAGCGTCCTGTATGTCGATATATTCCGGTATCGTAGAAAAAGGAGTACTGGACCTAGAAAAGTAAGTCTCTCCAGCTTTAATGTAACACTTTTGTATAATTCGAACATTGTCTCTGTTCTCCTTTTCTTCTACAACTTCTATATGGTTAACAGGGAGGCAATTAAAGCTGCATGCAGAGAGAATGTAATTTATAACCTTCTTCCTTGCATCGGATTCTTTTGGTAAATTTATTTGTAATCCCGTCAACTTTCTTGTATTGCTGTTACCCCAATAAACATATTGCAGCATATTGTTAAATACAAGACAACAGCTGTTCTGTAGACTCTCAGTCAACTTTGTCCACATTTTTGCAATCGAAACAGAGTATAACGGAGAATTGTGGAAGTACAACTTACTATCTTGTAGCAGAGTTATGCAATCTTCTAAAGGACTGTAGCCTTCTCCATGACAATTTCCAATTGGGTAGTTATATATTGTAGCTTCTAATCTAGTAATGCCATTCTTCTTGGCCAATGCAGAAGAGAAAGTTTCCTTTAATCTTGCGTCTGGGCAATTGACGAAATCTATAATATGGTTTCCAATACTCTTGTTAACTCCAGGACTGGTTATTTGACCAATAAGTTTGTTGTATATTTTAACCCTTGCATTAGATGTGAGCCAAGTAAGGCAATCTATGCCAACTGTTTTATCATTGTTTACAATAACGTTGCACCTTTCCTTGTACTCTCCTTGGATGCAAAAGTTAAAGTTGCTCCAAAAAATTTGGTATTTCTTTAAGTATCCTGTAGAGTTTAACGTCCGCCAATTCTACTTTGTATGGAATGCACACATGTTCTTTATGTTTCCTTTTAATAATTTCCAAATCTTCTCCGACTACTTCTCTTGTTCCAATCGCAAGAGGGTTGTTACTTAGTAAGAGGAAAGGCAGCTTAGCTTTAACACCATGTTTTGCAGAAACCAATTCGCCAAACTTTCCACGTATATAACTATTAAAAGAGCCACATATTTATTTTTTAACAAGTTTATAATTTCCATCGCAGTCCTCTAAGCCGCATACCTTTACAAGCATTATGTTGTCACAAAATGGTTCTGTAATTCGTATAAGTCCATCTCCCAGTGGGTGTTCGCCTTCTGTGTAATTAATATTTCCAATATCTGTAACCATATTGTTACCTTCCAAATTTTCCAATAGGAGCAACAATCCAAATCTCTCATCGGTCGGTTTGACCTACCTGCCGTAAAGTTGGGAAACACTAAATATTTTGGAGCTTGCAATGTTAACACTTTCAGCGAAAATCGAATACTAAGCGTTAAAAATGTTACTTCCTGTATTTATGCTATCGCAGAAACGCGTGCGAGAAGGGGTAGGGGTCGCCGAAACAGCTTCGCCGAAACTAAAGTAATGTGGTTTTCTTACCTATATGATTTCACTCGTATATCGTGAATTTAGTTCTAGGTACCTTTAATATGTAATGTTAAGTGTGGTTCCATCTTTAAAATAAAAGCTTTTTGATTTTCCATATACACAAGTAGCATATCTTTATGACTGTATATAAAAAATGCTAGAAATCTCTCCTGAACACCTACCTGAATAATTTAACATACAGTTAAAGAAAAATATAAGGAGAAGAAATGCATGCATGATAATACAATTGCAACAATCAATTAAGCAACATTGAGTATTCGCAAAGTGCTTAGAATTCATTTTCTTGAAGTCTAAATATGAGATCTAAAGCATTCGAAATATCTCGTTGTTGTCTTCCGTTTTGTAATTCTTCTAACATCCAATTAATTGTAAGATTTCCCTTTTGATTTGAGTTAGCTATGCATAGGTTTTTGCTTCATAACCGTTCTCTTCATAAGAAGTAACATCCTTGATTTATTTTTAGCATAAATTCCTCAATTCGACGTCTGTGCACTCGATTAAAGCCATACTATAACTAATTTATTACATATATATATATATATGATACCCTTATGACATCTTTATGACTACATCTTGTTAAAAGAATGGTATACGTTAAGACCGCGCGCGTTCATATTTATTTGTCACGACTACATCCGGTATATAAAAAATGCTATTTCAAAAAAACAAGGTTTTTTTTTCGATCTGTATAATAACGGAGATACTTTTCTAAGCATGACATAAAAATAATAGACACTTTTGATTTCACTTGTATGTCGTGATTTTAGATGTAAACAAACTTGTTTTTATTTATGTATCGTTTTTTGTATACGCTTTAGATTGTAAGTATTTCCGTCCAGATATGATCTTTTTGAAAAATCCAATAAAATGTTACTATTTCGATTTAGACGAATCATTATTGGACCGTCATAGCTATGTGTGTTGAGGCACGAGATACAGAAATTACATACGCAGAGGTCGTGGGTTCAAGTACGGGCTAGAATAATTTTTTTCGAATAAAATCTACAGGGTAAAAAATGGATGACACACACACAGCGCGCCATCTAGCACTCGATAGGATAAAAATCTACAATCACTGGATAAAAAATGGACGACACACACAGCGCGCCATCTAGCACTCGATAGGATAAAAATGGATGATGCACACAGGAAGATACACCAGCCGACAGCGCCACCTAGCGCACGTTTTTCGAAGTAGTGGTTCTGAACTCTCTTTGTATATCTACACACGTAGAAGACGTACCGCGAATTATGTTTCAGTTGCAGTGTCTTGACAAGGACTGGAATCTGGTCTTCAAGTTTTTCTAATTGCCCGAACTTCTTTCGAAAGACGGATGCCAACCCTCGTGCGTTCTTGATACCGGCGGGGATGTTGTATGCCAGTGAATAATCATCCGGGAGAGTGAACAAAATCTTGTCGTTGTTCTGAAGTGACTCCATATCTACCTGTCCCGGTACCTCCACACGCGCCCATAAATTCATCGAAGGTAGGGTCAGACACATCTCGAATATGGTTTACTCCTTTCTCTAGGTCATGGTCTCCTTCGAATGGCGCTAGTCGGTTTTGGTGAACTACTTTTGGTTTTCCGTTGGGGATCTTGCTTATGCGATATATAACATAATTGATCCTTTTCTTGATTAAGTATGGACCTTCCCAGGATTTTTGTAATTTTGGCGAAAATCATTTTCTCCTCGTCGGGTTGTGTAACCATACTTTGTCCCCTTCTTTAAAACCGCCTTCTGTGGCATGCGTGTCGTAGCGACTTTTCATTCTGTCGCTGGCAACTTGAAGATTTGTTCGAACTAATTCATGAGTATCGCCCAGCCTTCTTCTCAATTGGATCACGTAGTTTCTCCTGCTAGATCTTCTCCAGGCCGACAGCCAAATTCCAAGTCACAAGGAAGCCTCATTTCACGTCCAAACAGGATTTTCGCAGATATTTCACCCGTGGACTCATTGACGGCAGATCGACAAGGCAAAGCGAATAGGGAAAGATACTGGTCCCAATCTCTCTGATGGCTGGAAACTACTTTGGACAGGTATTTTCCAATAATCCTGTTCATTCTCTCGACCATTCCATCTGACTGTGGATGTAATGCTGTTGTCCTGGTCTTCTTCATTCCCAGCTTCTCGCAAATCTCCTGGAATAGATGGCTTTCGAAATTTCTTCCCTGGTCACTGTGAACTTCCAAGGGTACTCCATATCGGCTGATAAATTCTTTCACCATTACATCCGCGACAGTTGTGGCCTCTTGATTCGTGATCGCGTAAATTTCCACCCACTTTGTGAAATAATCCATTACAACCAGGATGTATTTACCACCATTTTCTGTCGTCGGAAATGGCCCAGCTATGTCTAAAGCAATCCTTTCGAAAGGGCTTCCAACATTATACTATGTCATAGGTGCCTTTCTCTTGCATGTTGTCCATTACTCGTGGCAAAAGTCGTACATTTCTTACACCAGTCCTTCACATCATCGGAGCTGTTCATCCAATAAAACCTCTCATGGATTCGCCGGAGGGTTTTCTTCACTCCCAGATGACTTCCCGATGGACTGTCGTGTAACTTCTTTAGTACTTCAGCTACTCCTGTTCTCGGGATAACTAGCCGTCTCCTCATCTCGGAACCATCATCGTTTTCAAGGACTCTTTTCAACAGCCCTTCTTCCAGAACAAGGGAGTGCTACTGAGCCCAATACGCCTCGAGTTTCGGTGACAATCTTGACACTTCTTGCCAGGTAGGTCGCCGATTTTCTTCCTTCCATTGTCGGATCCTCTTCAGGTGAGGATCATTCTCCTGATCTTCTCCGATCCTGGTGGGTGACCATTCCTCGTTGACTACAGTAGTTCTTGAAACTGGAGCTTCCCTAGATTCCGCCTTGTTGCAGTGGGAGCAGTCTGTTGGGCAGGGCCGTCTGGACATGGAGTCGGAATTTCGGTGACTCACACCAGCTCGATGTTCGATGTTGGAATCGTACTCCTGAAGTTCACTCCATCTAGCGATTTGACCTTCGGCATTCTTGAACTGCATTAACCACTTGAGTGATGCATGATCAGTCCGGATTAAAAACTTCCTACCATAGAGATACTGGTAAAAGTGTTCCACGGACTTCACTACCGCCAAAAGTTCTCTTCTTGTGACGCTGTAGTTACGGTCTGGTTTGGAAAAGACTTTACCGAAATATCCCAGCACTCTTTCTTGCCCTCCTGGGAAATGTGAGAGCACTCCTCCAATTCCTACGATGCTTGCGTCAGTGTCAAGAATAAAGTCTCCCTCTGGTAGTGGGTATCCTAATATCGGCGCCGTGGTTAAATGTCTTCAGGGTTTCAAAAGCCGTATGACAGTCTTCGTCCCATTGGAAAGCTCTTGCTTCTTCTGTAAGTCGAGTTAGAGGCTTGGCAATATCTCCAAACTTCCTGATAAATCTTCTATAATATGTGCAAAGTCCAAGGAAACTCCTAATTTGATGTTTGTCGGTTGGTTGCGGCCATTGCTGAATGGAAGCAATTTTCTCTGGATCCATCGCCACTCCTTCATTGCTCACTATATGACCTAGATAGTTGACTCGGTTTTGGAACAGCTGACATTTCTTTGGGTTTAACATGAACTGGGCAGCTTGGAGTCGTTTGAATACGCCTTCCAAATTCTTCAGGTGTTCGTCAAATGTCTTCCCCAGTACTACGATGTCGTCCAAATAGACCAGGCATATCTTCCAAGTCAACCCTCTCAAGACGTTTTCTCATTACAGAGCCCGTATGGCTTGACGTTGAATTTCCATAATCCAGAGCCGGTGGTAAAAGCAGTCTTCTCTTTGTCTTCTGCGTCCATTTCCACTTGCCAATAACCAGACTTCAGGTCCAAGGTGGAAAACAGATTGCTGCCGGCCAAAGTATCTAGCGTATCGTTAATTCGAGGAAGATAATAGCTGTTTTTCTTCGTCACGTTGTTAAGCGGGCGATAACCCACGCAGAATCTCGTAGTTCCATCCTTTATTCTTGACGAGCACTACTGGAGACGCCCATGGACTAGTAGATGGTTCTACTACTTTTTCTTCTGCCATCTCTCGTATTATTCTTTCAGCTTCCTCTCTCTTAGCTCGTGGAAGTCTTCGAGCTGATTGCCTAATTGGCTTAGCATTACCAGTATCGATTTTGTGGTTGACGGCTGATGTTCTACCAGTCTTTCCTCCTTATGGTATGAATAGGTCTCGATACTGCAAGAGCAATTCTCTCATTCTCTTTTTTTCAGCTCGATCCAAAGATTGACCAGCTACTGATAACATCTGATCGAATATGGCATTAGAATTGTCAGTGGTCGTTGTTTGACGAACTTTAGACGTCACTGGTACGCAGGATGCAATCCTGGTTTCCATCTTGATGGTAACTGGGTAATCATTCACGTTTATCACACTTACTGAGATCTCTTTCGCCGACGTAACCAATCCTTTTCCAATTAGTACTCCTTTGCCAACCTCTTCGTCGTGGTTCCTTGGATCCATCATTATCGGTGTCCCTTCCTCCATAATTCCCTGTAGCCGCACTACTATCATGGTTTCGCTTCGTGCAGGTTTAACGATATCTTCCTGTAAAGCTGCCAACACCGTGCTGCCTTCATATGGATGAAGGAATACCTCCTCGGAACCCACTTTAGTGGTCCTGTTTCTAAAGTCCAATTGGAAACCATGTAGATTCATTACGTCCATTCCCAGAATCACGTCCTCTTCAATGTCAGCAACGATTACCGTATGCGTGAACTTTTCTCTACCAATTCCCAATTGGATTTGTGTCTCCCCGTGAATGTTGGCACTCTCACCTGTTGCGGTCCGTAGCCGAAGTCTCGGTGGTAAAAGCTTCTTCTTAGAGTTTATTATATCTGGTCGTATAATGGTTCTAGTTGCTCTAGTGTCAACCAGCAGATTATATTTCTTGCCATTCACTTCGCCATCTACATATACACTGTCGTTGCGACATTTGAGCGAAGCTATCAGTATGAGAGGGTCTTTGGAACGATCATGGGTCGGTGCTGCCCCCTCGTAGCCGACCCGTTCTAGTTTTCCTGTGACTGGGGTTCTTGGTTTGCAGGAGTTATGGGGCGCTTACACGAACTACGTACATGCCCTAGCTCGCCACAATTCCAGCATCTGATCTTTCTCGGCTTCTTGTCCATCATACGTTTTATTAAACTGACGAACTGGTCAAATCTGTCTTCGTCATCTTCTTCTTGGATGGTCCTAATTTTGTTATGTCCCGAAGCCTTCGTTGCTGCTTCATATTCAAGAGCAGCTGTCAATGCGTCGACTAAAGTTTTGGGATGGGCTAAACGAAGCGTTCTCTGCATATCGGCATATCTCGTAAGCCATAAAGCTTGGATGCCCAGACATTCCATCATGTTCTCTCGTGCTGATGGATAAGCAAATCGAACTAGTCGGGCAATATCTACTTCATACTCTTGAAGGGATTCATCACGTTTCTGTCTTCGGTTCTTCAGCTGGGATTGGTACAAATGTTCTAGATGTTCTTGGCCGTATCGCATGTCCAACCTCTTCTTCAGCTGCTCGAATTCATCCGTTTCTTCCAGAGGTATCGTCTGAAGTACATCTAAGGCATCTCCCCGAAGCGCGACGGTTAAGTTTACTGCCTTCTCCTTATCGGACCAATTATTCACTCTAGCGGCTGCTTCAAATTGTTTCACATAATTGATCCACGATGCCTTTCCGTCGAACGTTGGAGCCTTGACTCGGGCAAAACTGCTAATATCTTCTAACTTAGGGAGTGTTTATGGCTTGTAAGGTTTTGTTTGCTCGGTCTTCTTTTCATCCGCTGGCGTGTCTTGAGTTCTTGAAGCTGCCATCTTTCTTTCTAACTCCTTGATTTTCTCGTCCATCTGGTTTTCCATCAATGACATCTTATTATCAATATCCGATTTTAGTGACGAAATTTTATTTTCGACGTCAGCGGCAATGTCGTTTTTCATTGATAAGATGTCGGCAGATATATCGTTCTTCATGGCTGAAATCTTCTCGTCCATACTAGTAGACATCTTGTCCATGTTAGCAGAAATATCATTTTATAGTAGAAATCTTCTCATTCATGGTTGAAATATCGGCAGAAATTGACGATATTAAGGTGGAAGTCTCGTCTTCAAATAAGAATGTTTCGGGATCGAAGCCATCACTTACTAGTGCCACTTTAAGTCTTTCTACTAACTCACTCTTCTTACTGGACGTTTCCAACTCGCGATTCTCCAATTCTGCCTTTCGTTCAGTCACTTTCCGGTCACTTAGTCTCTTGGCCATTTTTACGTAGATATTTATTTATATTATCCCACTTCTCTGACACCAATGTAATGTTTTTATTATTTATTTAAACAGTAAACGGGTGGGATAAACTTTAAACACAGGGTATGGCTACTTACGAATTTATTTAAACACTAAACTACTCACTAACACTTAATTTATATACACACAACCTTAATTATTAATTTATATCAACACTTTACTGTTCGCTATTTCAGTGTATTCTTGTTTATTTGTCGAGATCACTTTATCATCTAAACTAAACTCTCCCCAGTCGGTCCTTAATATATTAGTGCCTTTTTTACTAGATAATTCTAGATTGCGGCTAACACAAAAACAAGTGTCTTTCTGGCATTTTCTAGATAAGACTGGTCACAAAAACAATGCCTAGATAAGATAGTCACAATTCTAAGAAATCCCTGCGCATCTGCCATAATTTTAACTTTCATACATGGCTTAGACTGAGTTGGATTCAGGGTCTACACTAGTGTGCTATTTCGTAACAGTATTCTTCTACCTTGGTTAATAATGAACAACTTTTCTAACTCAACAAAAGTCAATAAAGTTAGGTTATTCCTGAAGAACTTTCATTATACATGAAGCTGAGTTTAGAATCATTTGGCTCATTAGATTTCGTATAATTATGTTCTTGTAACAAAAGAGAGAGAAAATTATAAGTCACTATCAGAATAGACATGATGACAGTATTAGGGAATCAAAAAGTAAATGGTTTTAGAGAAAAATATGTGATGAAAGGATTCTGAAAAATTACCTAGTTTTAATATAAACATTTAGATTAATAAGATTTTCAGGAAAATACTGCAATTGGCCATGTTGACCGAAACACCAAGCATAGCGCATGACGTCACGCCTAATTAAATATCAATCACCTCTGTGAGTGTTGCTGGAACTTTTGATGTGATTATGCATTTCGATCGATTCCTACATGATTTCATATGTTAATTTACTGTTTATTTGTGTATAAATATAGTATAAAATTACACAAATCTTGAAAAATATGTACCTGAACTTCCAGGTGAAATTTCTTCGGCAAAATGTTCTGTAAGCATACTAATTTCTTCTGACCGCTTATCATGTTCTTCGAGAACCATCATCTTTCGTTTTTTACGTTTATAAGGTCGTTCTATATTGTCAGATGTTCGCGTTTTTCTATTTAGTTGGCATTCAAATTTTTTAGGAATACATCCTGGTTTCATACGCACTTGTGACACTGACCCCATCAAATGATATTGCATATAATTTTCCATATCATTTGGCAACTGTAAGGAAAATAAGTAGTCTGAATTGATAACAATGAATTTACTATTTGGACCCTTACTTTGTGCAATCTACTCATGTTACTGTTATGAATGAAACTAACTGTTTTTAAATACGTCCGCAATATATTGAAAAAATTATAATAACTATAAAAAATTGAGAATTGTTTCAATTTGAAAATGGAAAAAAAGGATATCCTCAGAGGGTTTATAATATCTAAGCGGAAAAATATTGGTCCCGAACAACCTATCCATCATTCAGGAAAATTTTCATCCAGCCATCCTCTTATCAACAAAGTCTAATGTGACAAACAGCCACCATGCTGAAAATACATTTTACACCTTTGTTCCAAGGGTATTTCATCTAGTTGTCCAGCAAATCCAAATATACCTCCTGAATCAACGACTCCTCCAGAAAATAAGGTACCATTATTTGATCTGGTAAAACAGCACACCAAGCATTTACCTTTTTAGCAAATTGACTATTACAATCAATTATGTAATGAGGACTTTCACTAGCCCTATACCAACAGTTCTGGGATGTAACAGTTCTATTTGTCATGAACGTTGATTCATCAGAGAATAAAATATTGTAGTGAAATAAGAGGTCATTCATAAGCTTTTCACCAACCATTGCACAAAAGTCAAGCCTCATGTCATAATCACAATCTTGCAAAGTGTGAATAAATGTCGGTTTGAATGGATGTATTTTGATTAGCTTGAATATTTTCTGTAAGTGGCTCTTGCTAAAAAACCAACTTCTGCTGCTCTTTTTTGTAAACCCAACTTGGGATTTTCCCATATTGAATGCATAGCTGGGGCAGAAGCTGCATCCTGTCTCATCAAATATTTTTATTAATTTTTTCAATCCATTCCACATACTGGTACATCCGGATATTTTTCATTAAATAAATGAATTGCATACTTGTATGATACAGCTCCAATACCATATGACTTTACAAGATATTCTTTGTTGGAGAGTTAGCCTTGTTGAAAAATAATGACAATTTGAAAATTATTCACCAAAGTTGACAATTGCCTAGGAAAACCGCAAAAGTCACTCTCTAGATTATTATTATATTTCCGAAGTAGGTGCAAAAATTCATAGGGTTTTACATAAAATTGATTATAAAATCAAACAAGTTTTGAGAAACTTGAATTTTATTTCATTTTGAGGTTTTAGAAGAAGCCGGACTTTTTATCAAGAATAAAATTTTTCACTAAAACTGAAAGTAAAAGTTTCTCTTCTTGGGCACTCCATCCGTTGATACAGTGTATACCAAGTCAATAACAAGATAGGTCACATCTTGATCGAGTCAAAAAATAATTATTAAACATCAGGTAGGAATCATATTAAATGTAACTTGTCATTCTGATATTTTCATATCGAAAAAATTGTCAATTTTTTAGAAGTTTTATAGTTTTTTTAACATACTGTGCGTTTTCAACAGCGGCCATAGGGAATTGCATATTAAAAATTGCACCCCATGTTAACTCTTGATCAGCTACATATTCGATGATAATTTTAATTGTTAATAATGTTACATGTCATGTGAATTTTAAGAGTCGAAGTACTAAGCTTTGAAGCTTGGGTGATAAATCATCTATTGGCTTAGTAACTAGACCTAGCAGAGGTTTGTGGTCTGTTATTGCCTTTATGTTTCTTCCATATATATAGTAATGATAATGTTCACATGCTGAGACCACAGCTAACAATTCCTTTTCGATTACTGAGTATCGGGTTTGAGCTGGCGTCAGACTTGTTGATGTGTAAGCCACTGGGTGGTTGTCTTGCATCAGTACTTTACAGGCATCGGTACATATCATAACTACTTTCTTGTTGTCGAAGTGCTAAGACTGGCGCAGTTGATACTAATTTCTTTAAATTTGTAAAGCATCTCTTTTCGTTATTAGTCCAGAGCCACTCTGTGTCATTTTTCTATATATTCTTTAAGACTGCAGTTTCTTTTGATAAGTTTGGTAAGAATCTTGACATAATTAATCATTCCAAGGAATATGTGTAGTTCCTTTTTATTCTTAGGAACTTTGAGTCCATTTATCGCCTCTATTTTCTCATGACAGACTTCTACCCTATTTTGTGATATCCAGTGACCTAAATACTTGATTTTAGTTACTGCTAATTGCATTTTATCCTTTTTGAACTTAACGTTAAGTTTTCTCGCTTGTTTTAAGACCTTCTAACATTTGATTATGTTGTGATAAAAGTTTTCGCAAATACAAGGATATCATCTACATAAGCCACTGTCCCTGGTACTTTTTCTACTAATTGGTTAATAGCTTTTTGAAAAACTTCAGATGAGCTGCATAATCCATATGGAAGTCTGAGATATTTGTATCTACTGAATGGTGTGGCTATGGTACATAGCCTAGAGCTGGCTTCGTCAAGCGGTACTTGATGGAACGCCGAGCTAGCATCCAGTACTGTGAAATATTTTGCATCTCCAATGTTAGCTAATATTGTTTCTAGTGTAGGAAGTTCCAATCTTTCCCATTTTATAAATTTATTTAGTGGCCGGGGGTCCATACACAATCTTATTTCACCATTCGGTTTCATTACTGTAACAATGGGGTGTACCCAGTCTGTCGGTTCTTCAATTTTCTGTATTATTTTTCTTGTTCCATTCTTTTTAACTCATCTTTAACTTTAGATAACGGGGCTTGAGGAACTCTTCTACATCTAGCTATAGAAGGTTCTGCAGTCTCTTGAAGCTTTATTCTATATTTGAGCTGGGTACATCCTAAGCCTTCAAATACATCTTTGTGGCTATCAATTATTTGTTTGCAATGGGATTAGACGGGAAACCGCTTAAAATATAAAGGGCAATATTACTACATATTCTGGGAGAATAATGCATCAATTTGTATAATACATTTACCTTTGAAGCCAAACCAGATGCAAATGGCAAACTAAGAGATATTGAAGAATTTCTGACAGTAAAAATCATTTTAGATATGTTCTCAAACCATTATACTCCGTACAAAAATGAAACTTACATAAGAAATATATTCTTCACTACCAACGAAGGAGAGGAACAATCAACAAACGATGACGAACTAAATATAAGGAACTGCAACTGCACCCGGAAAATAGTTTACAGCCAGGATCATTTCCTCAAGCAAACTCTATTGAAAATCTTACGACTCATCAAGACACTCAACTTAGAAGGAGTGAACAACAAAGAAATCCGCCAGCTATGTTTCATGACTTTGTACAGTAACCCTCAAGGGAGGGCATGTTACATGTCATGTGAACCTACCTACCCTAAGCAGTGACAAAAATGGATGGTCAATGTTAACTAATCAATCAGCGATAGAATTCTCAGATATAAGTTGTTGATAAAATATTAAACTATTAAATAAAAGTCTTTATAATATTATAACTATATTACACATAAAACACCAATAAAACCTGCATAATGCATACTATTTGAACATCCGCAAATAGTTTTCTTTAAGTAATTTTACACTTCTAAATTGAAATTAATAAATGTAAAAATTTGGGTAGAAAATATGGCTTTTAATTTCATGACATTTTATGTCAAACTGTTTGTTATGGTTGATAAATGTTTACAATGTCTGTTTTTACTACTGAAGAGCCTATTGAAATGGTAACAGCATTCATTAAGGGTATGTCCAGCAGAAAAATCATACAAAATTTTGCTGCAGCAGATCCGGATTGTCCCATCCAAAGCAAAACCACAATTCTGAAATTCTACAATACTTTTTGTGCTACGAGTTGTTTAAATCATGTACACAAAAAAAAGGAAAAGAAATTATAATGTAGTAACAGAAGATTGAACACTGAGTCCCTTCTTGGCGGTTAAAGATGAAGACACCACAACTCTTGCTAGGCTGCCAGTCGAACTTCAAGTTTCAAAAAGTAGTTGCAGTGAAGCTTTAAAAATAAAAAGTTTAAGTCTTACAGAGTGAAAAATGTGCAGAAATTATTGCCAGGAATTACTTTCCAATGATGGAATATCTTAAATAAAATTCTATTTTCTGATGAGAGTACCTTTACCCTTGATGGTAAAGTCAACTAACAAAACAGACGCATTTGGGCAAGAGAAAATCTCTACAGAGTTCATAGATTAACTTATGGGTGAAATCATATTTTTCAACACAACGGAGCACCAGCCCATAAAGTGATCATTGTCAGAGAGTTTTTGACAAATATTTCCCTAGTAGTTGGATTACTCAACATGGACCCTTTAAAAGGCCTGCTAGAAGCCCTGATCTTTCACCACATGATTTCTTTTTATGGGGACATTTAGCATCACAAACTTACGATATGGTAAGAGATCCACCAGAATCAGGATAGCACGAGGAGCAAACAACTCTCATAAAGGTGTACACTATATTTAAAATATTTGTTACTTGCAAGCAACCAAAATATTTGAAAGTATTTGAAGTAATTAAAAAGTAATGAAGAGTAATTAAACTATTTAAAAAGTAATCGGAATACTTAAAATATATTTCAAATACTTGGAAGGAATTGAGAAGTATTTAAATATATTTAAATTAATCAAGAGGTAGTTAAATATTTGTAAAGTGATTAAAATGTATTTAAAGATAATTAAAGTAATGAAAATATTTAAAATATGAATATAAGCGTAGATTAAAAATATTTTGCCACCAATAACTGCCTAGTGAAATCGCCGTTATTCAAGCAATGCGTCTAATGAGAGGTAACACGTTTTTAACCCATTTAAATAATGAGAATATTTTACCTAGGTAAATAACTCTGTAAATAATGTTCAAACATTCAATGAAACCAGCAGAAACATTTATCATCAATAAGGTAATTGTAAGTCATAAACTACATAAAATGCCTTTACATTCACTTCAGGTGATTGAAATACAAGAATACTTAATTCGAATTAAAACTAATAATTACTTATAAATAAAATTGTGTCATATCATTCGCGGACTGTTAAAGATCATCAAAATGGCTAGCTGGTTATTTTTAAAACTTTTAACGACAAATTAATTTAATTAAACAAGTTCCTGTTTTCATGCAAGTGTGCAATGTAAAGTAGAGGACTTGTACTATTATTAATCTGAAAGTATGAAATACCCCTATATCTCCGTAGACAACAGCTTCTACTGTCATATTCCGCAAGGGTATCATCTAGCCCTACAAATCCAGTATATCATATCATAAACTCAAACCAAACCGAAATCCAAAACACCGTAACTAGCTGTCATACAATACACCTTTTACAACCTTTACTCGAAAATATAGACCTCAAACAAACAGCCAACAATTTTCTCTCAGACTCACCACACTGGATTAGAATAGCCCCATATATGAACACAACATAAGTAATTACAATAAACATGAAGTATCGAGCTCTTTTCTTCACCAAGCCTTCCTAGAACTGATAGATCTGGAAAATCCTGACGAACTTTTATACACCGACGCATCAAAGCAGGAGAATGGAGTAGGCTGCTCTGTTACCACAACAAATTATTCAAACATTGCACATCAACTCCCTCCCTATTGTAGTGTACATACAGGTGATCTTTTCAGTATATTTATTTATTATTATTTATTCAGCATATTTATTTATTTATTTCAACTGGCGGATGTGTTTTGGTGAGTTAATTGAACAAATGTTGTACTAAAGGAATCAGCAAAAATCGGTCTACAATTTGCTGATGAATGTTGGTAAAAAAGACATTCAATAAAGTAATTATGAAGCAGAATTTGAAGATATCAACACAAAGCTAATGTTTTTTGTGCTAAATAGCATTCATAAAAAAAAATCATTAATTGGTTTTTAAAAACCTGCTTGCCTATTCTTAATGGTTCAGGAATTGTATACTACTTTTTGGAAGTAAAAGATGTCATGTACTGTTTGCAGAAAACCGCCTGATAAAGGAAAAGAAGTTTTTCCATGTGACTGCTGTCAAGAAAAATATTGTCAATACTGCACCAACATTACCTCAACTGAATTAAGAGTTATCCAATTAAAAAATAACAAAATATTAAAATTTATTTGCAAAACTTGTAATAAAAAATCTAGTAGTCTCAGCTTGTTTAAACTTGAATCAATAGCGAACAATCTTTATGTTGAAATAAAAAATCTGAAAAGTACTGTCGAATCTCAAAATTGTGCTATGAAACAACGGCAAGAAAGATTTCAGGAATTTGTAGAGGGAATAAGATCGCAGAAAGATTTAACAGAAAAATCTATGTATGCTGATAAGCTTAAAGAAAATAAAACAGAAGTATTGGTAATTAAACCAAAAGAAAAACAAGACAGTAAAAAGACAAAAAGTGATATTAAGCAAAATATTAATCCAAAAAGTTTAGTAGTAGGAGTTGAAAATGTCAAAGAAGGCGTGGTCATTATTAACTGTGAAAATACATTCAAAATAAAAAATTAAAAAAACAGTGGAAAACGAACTCGGAAACCAATGTAGTGTTACAGAAGGCAGATATAAAAATCCTAAGATTACAATAAGAGGAGTTGATGAAGAATTTATATTAGAGGATGAAGAAATGGTAATACAAACTATTAGAGATCAAAATGAAATTGGCACAAATGACAATAGCATACTAAAAATATATTCAAGATATAACCAAAAAGGGAAGCAGAACAAAGGAAATATTATTCTGGAAACTGATGTTGCTTTACGAAACAAGTTATGTCAAGCTGGAAAGGTAAACATTGGTTGGCGAAGATGTATGATAAGCAAATTTTTTCAATAGTAAGATGTTATAAATTCGCAAGATATGGACATATAGCGGCATAATGTGAAAATCAAGTTACCTGTTACAACTGTAGTAAAAATCAGAAGACAGCAGAGTGCAATTCAGATAGTATTAAGTGTATTAATTGTTTTGAAACTAATATAAAACTGAAAAAAACTTTTAATACAAACCATAAAGTAACAGATTCAGAATGTCCTTGTTATAAAAGAATTATTGGTATTGAGTCTAAAAAGACAAAAAGTATCTAGCAATTACAGGATAAAGTAGAGCCTAACAATGATGAATCAATAAAGTTGTTTCATCAAAATGTACAGGGTATTTCAAACTGTGTCAACAACTTAAATGTAGTATTAAATGGTCTTAAAATTGATTTTGTCGTATTAACAGAACATTGGCAAAGTACAGACCGAATAAAAGCATACCAGTTAGTAAATTACACAATGGTGTCATTCCACTGCCGCACACCCAAACTTGCACATGGGGGTGTGGTTCTATACGGTGCTGACTTTTTGAGACCAATTATTAGACAAGATATTAACCCATTGAGTGAGGATTATGTTTTTGAATGCACTGCAGCAGAATTCAAAGATAATATTTATTACGTTATATGTGTCGTGTATAAATCCCCAAGTACGAAAACAGACGAATTTTTAAATAAATTAGATCAACTGTTAGATATAGCAACTGATGATGGTAAGTATGTGATAATAGCTGGAGATTTTAATATATACATGCTCCCTCTTCAAAAGAACGTTAGAGATATAAATCTTGTTAAAAATGTCTTGAATGCTTATAATATGAAATTCACAGTGGTTATACCTACTAGAGTAACTAATACATCAAAAATGTGCTAAGATAATATTTATGTATCAAACTTCATTCAATTTAAAGTAAATGTTATTAATAATAATATATCAGATCACTTTAGTCAGTTAATCAGTATTTTTAATAAACAGGTAAAAAACGAAAACTCTTACCAACGTAAACGTATATTCAGTTCGCAAAATTATGAATATTTCTATAATTTACTCTGCACCGAAACGTGGTTTTCAGTTTATGAAGCATTAACAGTGGATGAAAAATACAACGCTTTTTGTGCAATAATTTATACACACTTTTATTTGGCTTTTCCTTTCAAACAACTTCAGTCTAATAAATCTCGTAAACCTGAATGGATAACAAATACGGTAAGGAAACGGTAAATCTCTTGTTTGAGCTATACATTCAAAAATATATTACTCCAATCTTATCAACCAAGTAAAAAGAAAATATTATGATAATCAAATAAGTATATCTGATAATAAAGGTAAGATCATTTGGAATATCATACATAAAGAAAAGGGAATAAAAAAATCAAAAAATGATGAATTTAATGGCATTAAAATAAATAATAAAGTAATCATTTCTCCATCTGAGGCTTCTACTACCTTTAATACATTTTTTGTAACAGCAGCCTGTAACCTTATAGGCACAACTACAATAAATGTAAACTTTAATCACCTGTGTAATATTCAATCTTCTATGTACACAACAGAGGTAAATGAAGCAGAAATCTTGGAAATTATCGCTAGTCTAAAACAAAAGAACTCTAGTGGAGATGACGGTATAAGTAACAAGATAATTAAAAGAATGGCACCCTTTGTATTAAAACCTTTAACATACATTATAAATGCATCTTTGTTGAGTGGTATATTTCCACCAAGGTTGAAAATAGGGGTTGTTAAACCATTGTTTAAGAAAGGCGATTCATTATTACTAGAGAACTATAGACCCATTAGTTTATTGTCAGTTTCTCAAAAGTGTTTGAAATTGCGATGTGTAGACGATTAATATCCTTCTTAGAATCCAACAACGCCATTGCACAAAAACAATATGGATATCAAAAAGGTAAATCTACTACAACAACTGCGTTCAACTTTTTGAGAGAGATTCTTGATGCTCTAGACAATGAAAATATCGCCCTTGGAGTATTTCTAGATTTATCAAAGACCTTTGACTGTGTTCATCATACGACTTTACTCAATAAAATGGGAAAACTGGAGATCCGGGGATTAGCTTATAACTGGTTTGAGTTGTATCTTAGTGAACGTTCCCAAAAAGTATGCATTACACTGAATTCTGTTGAGTATATCTCAGACTCTAAACCAATTGTGCTGGGAGTTCCTCAGGGCAGTGTACTTGGTCCAATTCTGTTCCCTTTGTACATAAATGATCTTTCATCATATCTAAGTGATAATTCAGTTGTTATAACAAATTATGCAGATGATACATATGTGTTAGTTACAGAAAATAATTTTAATGCATTAGAACAGAAGGCTAGCTCCTCAATTTCAAAAGTTTCTGAATGGTTTTACAATAACTCCTTAATCATGAACAATAATAAAACACAGTGCATATTGTTTACACATAATCGTAACGAAACTACATATCCAAAAAAAATAGGAATTGATAATAATTCCATCGAATTAGAGACCAAAATTAAATTTCTGGGTATTTCTATTGATAAACATGTGAACTGGTTGGATCATGTACAGATGCTCTGCAGTAAACTTCTATTCTCATTTATCATATCGAATTGTGTTTTGGGGTGGTACACACTGTCAAAATGTTTTTATAATACGAAAGAGGGCAGTGAGAATCCTAGCTGGTGTGAAAATTCGTGAGAGTTGCAGAGGTCTTTTTAGAACTCTTAATTTACTTACTGTACCTGCCTTATATATATATATATATATATATATATATATATATATATATATATATATATATATATATATAAGTGTAGTTAATCTATATATAAATGAAATTTTTGCATCACCACATATAGTCGTAAGTTCGTAATCTCATTTGGGTTGGGTTCTATCGAAATAAATTATATTCAATTATTTCTAGTCAGTAAAATGCATTCAAAACAGTTCTTTATTTTAATATATATATATATATATATATATATATATATATATATATATATATATATATATATATATATGTCAGGAGCGTATAATCTGAGCTAAAATAATGTTAGTACTTCATATAAACTTTTACTATGCAGGCCCTCGTTTTCGAGTTATAGGCCTCCAAAGTTTTAATTTTGAATTTGGCTTTTATTTGTATTTTTTGTACTAGTTATTTGATCTTTATAAAATTTACGGCAAGGCTATAATGTATGTGTATGTTTATTTTGGTAAGGTAAACAGATTTACAGTAGTGCATTGAAGCCAGGGACGGACTACTCGCTATGGTTAGTGATCCAAAAATTTTGCAGGTATGGCACACCCTGTATGAAATTATCGAAATTCACTTCCCCACACATTAAGCTAACGAAAAGGTACTCTTGTTGGAATTCGATAAAATAAGCCGTTTGGCTAATATTTACAGTTTTATTAATGCACTACGTACCAGTTTACGCATTCACCATTTTTATAAGTACACAACGAGGTAAAACTAACTTTTAATAGATGTCCAAAATTTACCTAGAGTACTACAAAAAACTAATTTAACGATAGCAGAAGATGAAAAACATTAACGACTTATTAATTGGAAAGTTGGTAAAAACTTTTATAAGTGTTTTTACCGTTTATCAAGTTACCATAGGATTAGTTGTCAAACGTTGTGTAGAATAGTTCGTAGTCAGTACTTGTCAATAATTCATAAGTCCTTAATTTAACAGTTACAATAGCAGAATTCGCTTTTATTGAGTACGCAGATCAACATCTAATGTATGGACTGGCTTCTCGAAACTGTTTAGAGGCCAAAAGGCTTTATGAAGAACATTTTGCAAACAGAGCATTGCCAGACAGACGAATGTTTGGGCGTATTGATCTCAGGTTACGAGAAACAGGTACGAATAAGTAAATGTAATTTTCCATGTATACAAAACAAAATTTTAAATTTTAGGAAGAATTTCGCCAGAAAAAGCTGGAGAAGGTCCAGTACGAAGCATACGTACTGTGGCAGTTGAACAAGACTTGTTAAATGCAGTTGATAATGAACCATCGAGTTTTAGAAAATTATCAGTAGTAATATAACAAGAGAGTGAGAATAAATTGAAAATAATTTGACAGATTTTTTGAAAACTTGTTGCCAGGCAATAGTCACGAGAGCCCGCAGGGCTCGAGTGGCTATTGCCAAATGGCAACAAGTTTGAACAAAATCTGTCTAATTATTTTCTAATTTATGGAACTCTCGAGTTATATTTGACTAGATTATTTTTTGATTCACAAATTGGTGAAGGTCTTAAATTGTCTCCATATAGACTGATTACTTATTAGAATATTTTTCGAAGTAGTTTCTATAATCTTATTCGTTATTTCTTCATCAGAAAAGGTACTAAACCGATGACATTCACTCATTTTATATATAACGTTGACACAATTAGATAATTATTTTGACAACTATCTGACACTTGCTAGACAAATAAAAGCAACAGTGATTATTCCCGAGAATAATCACAAGAGCTTTATTCCCACTATAATAATGACATGATTGGTTGAAACTTACCCTTGTGTCAAATAAAGAAGCATTTCATTGGTTTTAAGAAACGTCAAAAAATAATCAAGAGAACATAACGTCTCGAAATCAGTTGTTCATCGCGTCCTAAAAGAACAGCTGTTATATCCTTTTCACATGAAAAAAGTACACCGTATGACAGTGGCTGATTATCCTGCTCGACTTGAGTATAGCCAGTGGTTTCTGCGACAACAACAAGCAGACAACACATTTATTAACGTTCTCTTTAGGAACGAACCGGGTTTCACCAGAGATGGAATCATAAATTCTCATAATATGCATTTATGGGATGATGTGAATCCACATGGCATTATCCAAACTAGGATCCAGCAAAGATTCATGGTTAATGTTTGGCAGGAATAGTTGTATCTTAGTGAACGTTCCCAAAAAGTATGCATTACACTGAATTCTGTTGAGTATATCTCAGACTCTAAACCAATTGTGCTGGGAGTTCCTCAGGGCAGTGTACTTGGTCCAATTCTGTTCCCTTTGTACATAAATGATCTTTCATCATATCTAAGTGATAATTCAGTTGTTATAACAAATTATGCAGATGATACATATGTGTTAGTTACAGAAAATAATTTTAATGCATTAGAACAGAAGGCTAGCTCCTCAATTTCAAAAGTTTCTGAATGGTTTTACAATAACTCCTTAATCATGAACAATAATAAAACACAGTGCATATTGTTTACACATAATCGTAACGAAACTACATATCCAAAAAAAATAGGAATTGATAATAATTCCATCGAATTAGAGACCAAAATTAAATTTCTGGGTATTTCTATTGATAAACATGTGAACTGGTTGGATCATGTACAGATGCTCTGCAGTAAACTTCTATTCTCATTTATCATATCGAATTGTGTTTTGGGGTGGTACACACTGTCAAAATGTTTTTATAATACGAAAGAGGGCAGTGAGAATCCTAGCTGGTGTGAAAATTCGTGAGAGTTGCAGAGGTCTTTTTAGAACTCTTAATTTACTTACTGTACCTGCCTTATATATATATATATATATATATATATATATATATATATATATATATAAGTGTAGTTAATCTATATATAAATGAAATTTTTGCATCACCACATATAGTCGTAAGTTCGTAATCTCATTTGGGTTGGGTTCTATCGAAATAAATTATATTCAATTATTTCTAGTCAGTAAAATGCATTCAAAACAGTTCTTTATTTTAATATATATATATATATATATATATATATATATATATATATGTCAGGAGCGTATAATCTGAGCTAAAATAATGTTAGTACTTCATATAAACTTTTACTATGCAGGCCCTCGTTTTCGAGTTATAGGCCTCCAAAGTTTTAATTTTGAATTTGGCTTTTATTTGTATTTTTTGTACTAGTTATTTGATCTTTATAAAATTTACGGCAAGGCTATAATGTATGTGTATGTTTATTTTGGTAAGGTAAACAGATTTACAGTAGTGCATTGAAGCCAGGGACGGACTACTCGCTATGGTTAGTGATCCAAAAATTTTGCAGGTATGGCACACCCTGTATGAAATTATCGAAATTCACTTCCCCACACATTAAGCTAACGAAAAGGTACTCTTGTTGGAATTCGATAAAATAAGCCGTTTGGCTAATATTTACAGTTTTATTAATGCACTACGTACCAGTTTACGCATTCACCATTTTTATAAGTACACAACGAGGTAAAACTAACTTTTAATAGATGTCCAAAATTTACCTAGAGTACTACAAAAAACTAATTTAACGATAGCAGAAGATGAAAAACATTAACGACTTATTAATTGGAAAGTTGGTAAAAACTTTTTATAAGTGTTTTTACCGTTTATCAAGTTACCATAGGATTAGTTGTCAAACGTTGTGTAGAATAGTTCGTAGTCAGTACTTGTCAATAATTCATAAGTCCTTAATTTAACAGTTACAATAGCAGAATTCGCTTTTATTGAGTACGCAGATCAACATCTAATGTATGGACTGGCTTCTCGAAACTGTTTAGAGGCCAAAAGGCTTTATGAAGAACATTTTGCAAACAGAGCATTGCCAGACAGACGAATGTTTGGGCGTATTGATCTCAGGTTACGAGAAACAGGTACGAATAAGTAAATGTAATTTTCCATGTATACAAAACAAAATTTTAAATTTTAGGAAGAATTTCGCCAGAAAAAGCTGGAGAAGGTCCAGTACGAAGCATACGTACTGTGGCAGTTGAACAAGACTTGTTAAATGCAGTTGATAATGAACCATCGAGTTTTAGAAAATTATCAGTAGTAATATAACAAGAGAGTGAGAATAAATTGAAAATAATTTGACAGATTTTTTGAAAACTTGTTGCCAGGCAATAGTCACGAGAGCCCGCAGGGCTCGAGTGGCTATTGCCAAATGGCAACAAGTTTGAACAAAATCTGTCTAATTATTTTCTAATTTATGGAACTCTCGAGTTATATTTGACTAGATTATTTTTTGATTCACAAATTGGTGAAGGTCTTAAATTGTCTCCATATAGACTGATTACTTATTAGAATATTTTTCGAAGTAGTTTCTATAATCTTATTCGTTATTTCTTCATCAGAAAAGGTACTAAACCGATGATATTCACTCATTTTATATATAACGTTGACACAATTAGATAATTATTTTGACAACTATCTGACACTTGCTAGACAAATAAAAGCAACAGTGATTATTCCCGAGAATAATCACAAGAGCTTTATTCCCACTATAATAATGACATGATTGGTTGAAACTTACCCTTGTGTCAAATAAAGAAGCATTTCATTGGTTTTAAGAAACGTCAAAAAATAATCAAGAGAACATAACGTCTCGAAATCAGTTGTTCATCGCGTCCTAAAAGAACAGCTGTTATATCCTTTTCACATGAAAAAAGTACACCGTATGACAGTGGCTGATTATCCTGCTCGACTTGAGTATAGCCAGTGGTTTCTGCGACAACAACAAGCAGACAACACATTTATTAACGTTCTCTTTAGGAACGAACCGGGTTTCACCAGAGATGGAATCATAAATTCTCATAATATGCATTTATGGGATGATGTGAATCCACATGGCATTATCCAAACTAGGATCCAGCAAAGATTCATGGTTAATGTTTGGCAGGAATAGTTGTATCTTAGTGAACGTTCCCAAAAAGTATGCATTACACTGAATTCTGTTGAGTATATCTCAGACTCTAAACCAATTGTGCTGGGAGTTCCTCAGGGCAGTGTACTTGGTCCAATTCTGTTCCCTTTGTACATAAATGATCTTTCATCATATCTAAGTGATAATTCAGTTGTTATAACAAATTATGCAGATGATACATATGTGTTAGTTACAGAAAATAATTTTAATGCATTAGAACAGAAGGCTAGCTCCTCAATTTCAAAAGTTTCTGAATGGTTTTACAATAACTCCTTAATCATGAACAATAATAAAACACAGTGCATATTGTTTACACATAATCGTAACGAAACTACATATCCAAAAAAAATAGGAATTGATAATAATTCCATCGAATTAGAGACCAAAATTAAATTTCTGGGTATTTCTATTGATAAACATGTGAACTGGTTGGATCATGTACAGATGCTCTGCAGTAAACTTCTATTCTCATTTATCATATCGAATTGTGTTTTGGGGTGGTACACACTGTCAAAATGTTTTTATAATACGAAAGAGGGCAGTGAGAATCCTAGCTGGTGTGAAAATTCGTGAGAGTTGCAGAGGTCTTTTTAGAACTCTTAATTTACTTACTGTACCTGCCTTATATATATATATATATATATATATATATATATATATATATATATAAGTGTAGTTAATCTATATATAAATGAAATTTTTGCATCACCACATATAGTCGTAAGTTCGTAATCTCATTTGGGTTGGGTTCTATCGAAATAAATTATATTCAATTATTTCTAGTCAGTAAAATGCATTCAAAACAGTTCTTTATTTTAATATATATATATATATATATATATATATATATATATATATATATATGTCAGGAGCGTATAATCTGAGCTAAAATAATGTTAGTACTTCATATAAACTTTTACTATGCAGGCCCTCGTTTTCGAGTTATAGGCCTCCAAAGTTTTAATTTTGAATTTGGCTTTTATTTGTATTTTTTGTACTAGTTATTTGATCTTTATAAAATTTACGGCAAGGCTATAATGTATGTGTATGTTTATTTTGGTAAGGTAAACAGATTTACAGTAGTGCATTGAAGCCAGGGACGGACTACTCGCTATGGTTAGTGATCCAAAAATTTTGCAGGTATGGCACACCCTGTATGAAATTATCGAAATTCACTTCCCCACACATTAAGCTAACGAAAAGGTACTCTTGTTGGAATTCGATAAAATAAGCCGTTTGGCTAATATTTACAGTTTTATTAATGCACTACGTACCAGTTTACGCATTCACCATTTTTATAAGTACACAACGAGGTAAAACTAACTTTTAATAGATGTCCAAAATTTACCTAGAGTACTACAAAAAACTAATTTAACGATAGCAGAAGATGAAAAACATTAACGACTTATTAATTGGAAAGTTGGTAAAAACTTTTTATAAGTGTTTTTACCGTTTATCAAGTTACCATAGGATTAGTTGTCAAACGTTGTGTAGAATAGTTCGTAGTCAGTACTTGTCAATAATTCATAAGTCCTTAATTTAACAGTTACAATAGCAGAATTCGCTTTTATTGAGTACGCAGATCAACATCTAATGTATGGACTGGCTTCTCGAAACTGTTTAGAGGCCAAAAGGCTTTATGAAGAACATTTTGCAAACAGAGCATTGCCAGACAGACGAATGTTTGGGCGTATTGATCTCAGGTTACGAGAAACAGGTACGAATAAGTAAATGTAATTTTCCATGTATACAAAACAAAATTTTAAATTTTAGGAAGAATTTCGCCAGAAAAAGCTGGAGAAGGTCCAGTACGAAGCATACGTACTGTGGCAGTTGAACAAGACTTGTTAAATGCAGTTGATAATGAACCATCGAGTTTTAGAAAATTATCAGTAGTAATATAACAAGAGAGTGAGAATAAATTGAAAATAATTTGACAGATTTTTTGAAAACTTGTTGCCAGGCAATAGTCACGAGAGCCCGCAGGGCTCGAGTGGCTATTGCCAAATGGCAACAAGTTTGAACAAAATCTGTCTAATTATTTTCTAATTTATGGAACTCTCGAGTTATATTTGACTAGATTATTTTTTGATTCACAAATTGGTGAAGGTCTTAAATTGTCTCCATATAGACTGATTACTTATTAGAATATTTTTCGAAGTAGTTTCTATAATCTTATTCGTTATTTCTTCATCAGAAAAGGTACTAAACCGATGATATTCACTCATTTTATATATAACGTTGACACAATTAGATAATTATTTTGACAACTATCTGACACTTGCTAGACAAATAAAAGCAACAGTGATTATTCCCGAGAATAATCACAAGAGCTTTATTCCCACTATAATAATGACATGATTGGTTGAAACTTACCCTTGTGTCAAATAAAGAAGCATTTCATTGGTTTTAAGAAACGTCAAAAAATAATCAAGAGAACATAACGTCTCGAAATCAGTTGTTCATCGCGTCCTAAAAGAACAGCTGTTATATCCTTTTCACATGAAAAAAGTACACCGTATGACAGTGGCTGATTATCCTGCTCGACTTGAGTATAGCCAGTGGTTTCTGCGACAACAACAAGCAGACAACACATTTATTAACGTTCTCTTTAGGAACGAACCGGGTTTCACCAGAGATGGAATCATAAATTCTCATAATATGCATTTATGGGATGATGTGAATCCACATGGCATTATCCAAACTAGGATCCAGCAAAGATTCATGGTTAATGTTTGGCAGGAATAGTTGGCAATAATTTGATACAGCCATACTTTATTGACGGTACTTTGACCGGTCAGAGATATTTGGAGTTTTTTGCAAAATGAGTTATGGAACCTGTTTGATGATGTGCTACTACAAACTCGTAGGAATTTATGGTTCATGCATGATGGGGCCCCTTCATTTCAGTTTAGATGTACGACAGCATTTACACACAAGGCTTCCTAATAGATGGATTGGTCGTGGAGGCCCTTTTCAATGGCCACCGCGATCAGGAGACGTTAATCCTATGGATTTCTTTCTCTAGGGTTATCTCAAAAGTAAGGTATACGTAACACCTGTGCAAACAAGGCAAGATTTAATAGACAGAATTGTGTTACACTGCAATGTTATTAGAAATAGTGTGAAATTGCTCTTTCAAGTGCAAAGAAACAACCTTCGTAGACTTAGAATGTGCGTGGAAGTGGGAGGAGCTCATATTGAACATTTATTAGAATAACGTTAGTTTTTGTTGTTGTTTAGGAATTAGTTTTAGTCTAATGTTTTATAACTTGTGTTTTTTGAGGTTTCCTAATGGTTACATAATGTTATGTTCGTAATTTTGATTAAAAGCAAGTGAATTCTGGACATCGTATTAATAAGTTAGTTAGGTAGATTTGTACGTAGTGCATTAATAAAACTGTAAATATTAGCCAAACGGCTTATTTTATCGAATTCCAACAGGAGTACCCTTTCGTTAGCTTAATGTGTGGGGAAGTGAATTTCGATAATTTCATACAGGGTGTGCCATACCTGCAAATTTTTTGGATCACTAATCATTGCGAGTTGTTCGTCCCTGGCTTCAATGCACTACTGTAAATCTGTTTACCTTACCAAAATAAACATACACTTACATTATAGCTTTGCCGTAAATTTTATGAAGATCAAATAACTAGTAAAAAAAATAAAAATAAAAACCAAATTCAAAATTAAAACTTTGGAGGCCTATAACTCGAAAACGAGGGCCTGCATAGTAAAAGTTTATATGAAGTACTAACATTATTTTGGCTCATACTATACTCTCCTGACTTTTTTCCCATTAGTCCCGGGACACCCTGTATATATATATATATATATATATATATATAACAATGCAACAAATAAAATTTTCATAACATTTCAATTAATATTGTCATGGACCAAACAACTATTTAATATTTATGCTTTCTATCACATATGTATAACAGTGCGCAAACTCAAACGATGTTCGTTTCTCCTCGTTAACGATTCTAGCTTGTCGAAATAAAAACAGTAATAGCATTCAACATAGAATGATTGAATTGTATGTTTGTTTGATACAAAATGAATTATTGTATCGTTATTGGAATAAAGGTAAGCTTTCCTTTTTGCAAAATATCAGTAATAATAATAATTAAACTATTTACAACCTATAACTAATTGGAAATTATTTATTTACAATTGTCTCTGTTGTAATGGCAGCTCAATGATAAATTTTAATCACATTTCAGATACACGACGAATCTATGTTCCAAGCTTCTTATTGACGAAATTACTTGATACCAAAGATACGTATTAATGGAAATGTCAACTAGTTTTATATCGTACTCCTCAGAAAATATCTGGAATTGCCTCCAATATGGGTGCCTTCCCTCTGCATAATTAGCAGATATGATGATGGATATTTATCACCCAATGGTGTCACTGACATGTATATAATGTAAGTTTTGTCATTTGAGTAAATATAATTTTCAGTACATTTACTTATACTTTTCGGGAACTTTTACTTTTTCTTACGCCCTTTATACGTCTCTATCTTCTTATTTCAAAATCAACAATTCTCTTCTTTGTAATATAATTTTATGCCTTTGAAATTTCTTCAATTTTTTATAATATTTTTACTTGTTTTTTCTTAATTGAAAATCAAATAAATCATTTCTTTGTAATATAATCTTTGTACTTTTTCTTTGAAATTCTTCAAGTTTTAAATTTTTTTCTAATCCCCTTTCATTTTCAAAAATCAACAACTCATTACTTTCTTGTTTTTTCAGTTCCTACTAGCTATTTTTATATATACTTTTGATGGATCATTCATATATTTTCGGCAAATTTTGTATCTTGATTGTCATTGGTCGCTTTCGATTACGTTTTATTTTACATGTCGCGCACTTATCACCAATCACATTTGTTGTAATTACTGTTGTGTACCGACTTAAATTATCTACCTGAACAATTGATTAATTTTTATTTTCTTTACTATATTATTCATAACGATACATTAATTTTTAAATAGAATCTGTTGTTCCATTAATATTGACGTTTATGTCAAAATAAATTAAATTTTCTTTTCCTGTTATTTCAAATGCCTAAATGTTTATACGAGGATCTAACATTATATTTACAATATACGCGGATGGCTCAATATATATATATATATATATATATATATATATATATATATATATATGAATGTCTATGTTATGTACATAGTTTGCAATTAATCATCAATTAATCATAAATCATAGTTAAGACACCAGACAAGTAGACTTGTTTCGTTATCCTGTACATAAAACAACTTTACTAGAAAAGGGCTGTTTCTACAAATGTTTATACTTTTTCAATCTACTTTCAAAACAAATCCGAGATATTAGGTCAATTAACCACTTCAAAAAAACCATAATTTTTTTTTAATATCTGCAGAACCTTATGATATACATGAAATCAACAAAACTATTTTTCTTTTTCGACTCTTAAAAATTCTTAATATTTTGTTACTTATAACTGTACTTCAATGTAACATATCTCTATAATAATAATATTTTACTGTAATGTTTAATACTTAATGTTTTTTTAATGTGTATTTTTGTATATATTATTTTATATTCTTATATGTGACTGTATTTTCACAAGCAACGTGTTGACATGTACTATACAATGTAAATTGTTCCTGGTATGCAATAAATATATATCTATCTATACTCTCAGCTGTCAAATGTATTGAGGACACCCATAAAAAAGTTCCAATATGCACCGATTCTCTGTCATCCATCCTCTCAATAAGGGACATCTACTCCAAAAATTATTTAGCCCAACAAATCCAGGAAAGCATCCAATGCCTTCACTTGAAAGGAATTCACATCATCCTTATCTGGGTCCCCTCACATGTTGGTTTTACTGGAAATGAACCTGCTGATAAGTCGCTAAAGCTGCGGCATCGTCAGAGTTACCCAAACAACGTATTCAGCTCTAAAGTGATCTTAAAATTTTCTTTAAAAAGACCATCAGAAATAAATGGGTAAATGTGTTAAGCACCTCCACGAGCAAATTATCAGAAATTCAACGAACACCTAATTCCAGCATATTGCCATTAATCAAGAGGGAAGAAAAATGTGTTTTTAGAAGATTGAGAATTGGACATACTCGCATGGCATGGATACTTAATGGAATCTGATAGATAGATCTTTATTCAATTAGGAACCCTAATATACATAAAAAATTAAATTAATTATATAGATAAAAATAAAATTAATAGAATACACTAATAAAATATGTTTATAATATATTTAAACAAAAACACTTTAGAATTGAAAAATTGGAGTAACGACATAAAGCTACAAATTTTTGATATGCTCTTTAAGCAACTTTTTAAAATTTGAAAGCATGGTACATTTTTTTATAGATGAATGTAAATCATTAAATCTGTGAAAACCTTTAAAAAACAAAGAGTTCATTGTACTTCGATAAACAGTTCTACTTATATGTATGTCATTCAAACCTCTGGTATTATATGAATGATTATTTTTGTTAAAAGAAATGTATTCCTGGAAATATTCAGGTGATAAACCCTTTACTATTTTAAAAACCAAAATCATGATAACCAATTTAGGAAATTTAACATAATTCTAATTAGAGTAAGACGATTTGTTTTTAAAATTATTCTCATTCCACGATTTTGCAACTTCTGCAACATATTGAGTTTGTTGAGATTGAATAAGAATATAATTGATTAGCAGTAGTCAAAATGAGGTGGAATAATAGTATTATACACTGTGACTTTGGTCTCCATTGACAAGTTTTGAGACATTCTGCTAAAAAAGTATAGCTTCTTCGATATTTTTTTTTGGATATAATCAAAATGAGTATCAAAACTTAAAGTATTGTCAAGCTGAAAACCCAAATATTTGAATGATGTGACAATTTGTATTTTTTCGTTGTTAATATTTAAATTTATGCTGTTAGTATCAAGTAAACTATATTTATATTTCGTCGTGAAGAGCATTGCATTTGTTTTTTTTACATTTAGCTTTAGTTTGTTTATTTTCAAATATTGATTAACCTTATCTAAGACACTATTCATTTTCTGGTTAGCTACATCCAAATCTTCATCACTACAACAAATTAATGTATCATTGGCAAAAAGGTTAATGAATTCACAACTAACGAAAAGGTCAGTATCGTTGATGTACAAAATAAACAGAAGTGGGCCCAAAACACTACCTTGTGGAATTCCTGCATCATTATCCATATCCGATGACACCTGGTCTTTAAAACGCACCCTCTGTTTCTGACATTCTAAATAATCTCCAAACCACTCAATAACTGTACCCCCTATACCGTACTGCTGAAGTTTAGAAATCAATATTTCTCTGTCGATTGTTTCAAAAGCTCTTTTTAAGTCTAGAAATACAGCAATAACATATTTATTTTTATCAAAACTACGTTTTATGTGGCAAAGAGTAACTTGCAATGCTGATTCACAAGAGAATTTTTTCTAAAACCTGATTGATTATTGATTAAAATTTTATTTTTCGTGATATATAATAATAATAGTTGTTCATAAACAGCAATTTCTAATAGTTTTTCTATAGGAGGTAAAGTATTGATCGGCCGAAATTCTTCTGCTTTATTGGTATTAACTACATTTTGTATTGGAGTGACATTACTTATTTTTAATGCCTTAGGAATCTTACTTGTAGAGAGAGATGTATTAATAAAATTTAGCACAGCATGTTCAATTGTTTCAAAAACTTCTTTCACCATTCTGCAGTTTAATGTTTCATGTATTGAGAATTTATTATCTAAACTGCATACCATTTTTCGCAGGTCCTGCATGGACATTTCAAAATTTTCAAATTTTAAATATAAGTTATTATTTACATTAGACCACGTTACAGTATTCTCAATACTTTGAACAATACTTTCAATACTTTCTACAAAATATTCATTAAAACTGCTTGCTATTTCTAGACTGTTTGTTAACAGTTTCCGCCCTGCTGTAGTTTCAAAGACTACAGAGTTTGCATTATCTCGGCTATAATCATCAATAATTTTTTTAAAGTTTTCCACATTTGTTTTAGATTATTTCTATACCTATCAATTTTATTAAAGTAATACTGCTCGTTCTTTATCTTTAACATATTCACTACCACATTTCTATGTTGCTTAAAAACTTGCCATTTATGTTGTTTTTCATAACCGTCAATACATATTTTAAAATCTTTATAAGCCCTATCCCGTTGTCTAACTTTATCATATACCTCACAATCAAACCAAGGCAATTTTGATTTAAAATGACATGTTTCTATTGGTGAAATTTTATTGATTATATTATAGCAATTGACCAAAATTTCCTGATATATAGTATCAACATCAACAGAACCTAAATTAAAATGACTCATTATAAGACTAGTGTTGATTTTCACTACTTACTTGACTATGTTATCAGCAGAATGATTATTATTATTTGATATAGTTACTGAAATAACAGAATGATCAGTTATTTTTGGACAATCCTGTACACTGGCTATTATATTATCTTGATTACAAAGCACATAATCTACCAAAGTTTTGCTAGTGTTAGTAATACGGGTAGGACTTGTTATATATTGCTTTATCCCATATGATGAAAACAAATTTTTTATTTTTTCCCCATAGAAATTACTAGCTAACAGGTCTATATTAAAATCGCTGACCAACACACAACGATAGTTTGTATAAAACTGAGCATCAGAACTAGATGGTGAGTGGTATAGACATCCCACTAAACAAACCGCAGATTTTATATCAACTTTTAATACTTTTCACCAATACTTGTCACGCAATTGAAATGTTTTGAAATTAGAAAAATTATAACTTTTGTTTATGTATAGCATAACACCTCCTGTGTGTCTACTCGTTGAGTCACAGCGAATATGGAAATAATCATCAAATTTAACTTCAACATCTGCTGTTCTTGTTTCACTCAGTAAAATTAGTTTGGGATTGTAGCAAGTTATGCTTTCTTGGATTTGATCTCTATTTTTCACGATGCTTTGGGTGTTGAGATAAATTATATCGGAGTTAAGTAGTATATTAGGGTTTACATAGTGTTTTTTTGGTTTTGTTTTAAAACAATAGTTGGTTTATTATTTATGTATTTAATAGTTTTGATAGTATCTCCGTTATCAATTAGAAGCTGCAGCTTAGCTTTAATTGATTTAAAATATTCCTGCTGAGCCTTAGTTTGATCACCAAATATTCTGATACTTGGAATGGGACTCAGTTGTTTATTTTTAAGCACATACCTAGCATCATCTTGTGAATTTAGAATAACTATGATTGGCCTGATCTTGTTTGTCCCATATTTTCCTAAACGAAACATTTTTAAATTGGTTTTGTCTATATCAAAATTATTTAGTATTTTTCCAATAGCTGTTGAATCTTCAAGATCACGCTGTGCTTGTGTTTTCATTTTTGACTCATTCACCTTATAAACAATTATGTTAGAAGCCCGGCTCTGCCTCTCAATCATCTCACATATTATTTCCTCTTTATCTCCTCTGGAGTTAGAGTCATTACTGCTAACAGAGGCTGCTACATTTTTTTATCGGTTGATTTCAAGCTCCAAATTATCGATTTTCGTAAGAAGTTTAGGAATAAGTTTTACTCCATTGTGACAATCCTCACAATAAAATTTTAGCAATCTCTTACCTTTGAGGTCCATAACCTTTAGTTCACTGGAATCAGCCCTGAACAATCCCTATGAGTAATTCTTTGGCAGCTATCACAACTTACCGTAGTATCACCAGTAATATTTTTACAAGTAACACATTCCATTATAGAATCTTTGCACTAATCACCCGTACTATAGCTATCTAAATATGTTTTACCAGTCTGAAATTGGTTGACCAGTTTTTATAAACACCTCTGTTCACTTTTTATCAGTTAATTATCTTTTTGTTTTGAAGATAGTAATTTTTTTTCTTCTTTATTACTTTGATCCACTTGCATATATGCACTAATGACTCGAAAACTATGAGGTATGCTTTTATGAAAGTTACAATATTAGGTTTACTGATTTTTCTTGCACCAATGCACAAAATTTCACTTTTTAATGACACTTATTTCCCACAAAACTACTTGAAATATTGCAGAACGATAATATAGGTGTGTCTTCTTTGAATTGAATTATTATAATACGCAACGACCACACTGTGTCTACAGTCATAATACCTTTCTTATGGTGAAACACACCTTAATAGACTGCTCTCACTATACCACAGCAAGACAACAGCATCATCTGAATGGCGATCTTAAGAGTATTCTGTGTCCGGACGATAGTGCCTCAGTGATTGATTTCTTAAAAGACAGTCAATTGTTTCATTTAATGTAAATTTATATTGATATATTAGGGTTGTAAAGTAAATGTGTCAATGACCATCAGATGTCGAGACACTAAATAAATAAAAAAAATTTAAACATGCAATACCCTAAGGCCACAGTTAAAAAAATCGCACTGTATAGTGGAATTATTTAGAAACAGTTAGTGTTATTCGTAAGAGTAACAAGAAAAATAACTGACCGAAACAAGTATAAACTAAATTAATTAATTATTAGTCACTAAAGTATGTCATTTCACACAAAAATTTTGAGTTAACACATATCAATCCATAGAATATACTTACATCAAAGTGGTCTTCACAAAAATAAATTGCCGAATTCGTTACTACATCTGCTGGGTTTCTCTGAGCGAGCGTTAACCACTTATCTCTCATTATTTTCTTGTTAGGAACATAAACAAACACTTTATCAGGTGTTGCTATTGATGTGTTTGTGCACAGAGGGACTGCACACCATTTATAAACTTTGGAATTCATTTTGACACACAAAAAATGTATTGTTTTATTGACGTTCTTCGTTAAGCATAAACACAATGCAATATTTACATAGGCATGACGTTAGAAGCGGACGCCATGACATCCTCAAACATTTTCGCGCATAATTCAAAGTAGATAGAATAAAATGGAATAAATTAATGTATTTTTCGGAAACAACAGATGAGTAAAACTACATTGTAGAAGGGGATTTCAAAATCAGTCATCATGCCTATTACAGTTAATATTTATATTATACCGTTTGATAATGAAGATATCACAACTGATGAAACTTTCGTAATTGGTACAAAATTAATATCATCTAAGAAATAATACAAACTAACATGTATATTAAACTTAAATATTTATCTTACCTTTCAAATATAATGTAGGGATAGCATTAGGGTGTAGTCTGTTAGATCTCGTTGAAATGTAGCTGGGTTCAAAATGTTTATGGCAAATTCTTTTAGCATGGTACACTGATAAGGGGTCCATTGCATTTAATTCATCATTGTTTATAGCAAGCAGCCACCGTTTAAAACGTTCCAAATCTTTACGAGGATTTGGGAATAAATGCATTGCATTAATAGACTCTCATTGTAAAACACAATTATTGAAAGGCATTCTCAAAACTTCATCAAACACTACAAACGGTAACACAGACGTAAATCTCTGATAGGTAATTATCGAATAGGCACAAATAACACAAACTCGGCAAGACGATAAATAACAATTATAAATAAATAATGATATAAGAAACAACAAGAAACAGAATCACCAACATAAAATTCAGTGTTGCCAGGTGTTTGAAATCAAAATCGGTAGAGTACATCGCAAAATTTCGGTAGATTTCGTAAAATGGAATTTAATACTCAAACTTCAAACTTTATAAATAAAACTTTTATTAAATTAAACTTTTTAAAAACAAACATAAATCCTACTAATCAAAAAAACAAAAACAAAACAAACAAAAAACAAAAAAGGTTCTTTTGGTACCATAAAATTAAGAACATTTGCTTAATCTGCTGTTTCATCATCCACATTCACGTACATTGCGTTATTAAAATTTGTAAGTGTAAGGCAGTTATTTGGAACAGGAAAAGTAAAACACGTATCTCTATTAATTAATTGTTTTGTATTTAAAAGTCCCGATATAGATGAGGAATTTAGCTTATTTCTCTGTTTAGTCTTCATTAAATTTATGGCCGAAAAAACTCTCTCTACATTTGCGGAAGAGTGTGGGAGAGTTAATAGATCAAACACAAATCTAGATAGTATTGGAAATGTATACTCTTCGTTTCCATATTTAATATTTTTAATTTGTTTCCAAAACAAAATAACATTATCGTCAAATTCTATTTCAGTGTTCCTTAGATGACGCCATTCATTGTCAAGACTTTGCAATTCGTTTTCTTTAATTAAATTCGGAAAACGAAGTGCTATTTCTGTTAATGAATTAACACTTCCATTCTTTAAACGGGCGGATTTAAAAATTCGAATTTTCTAAAAATATTATTTTTCAGCAGGAACCGGGTAAATATTTGGCTACAGCTTTGCACATAAAAATCTAAACACCTAAATTTAAAAAAATTTACTATTTCTTTGGTTATATTTGTTTCCAGTAAAGTTTTTCCAACTCTAGCCCCAAAATACATCCTTTCAATGGGCAAATAGTTAGAGGGATCTTTGAAATTAATGTTTTCTAATGCAGTGTTCTTAATATATTCTGGTTTAATAAAACAATCAAAAATTGTACGTATGATACTACAAATTCTGTTGTAAACCACATGAATTTTTGGATGTTCCGACTGCATTTCTTTATTTAATTTTGTAAACCAAGGTAGTGAAAAATCTAAGAATAATAAGAATAATTTACAAGTTGGATCGTTTAACTTGTTCAAAATATTTTCAGCAGCGAGAACGTCGTGATTACTAACTGAATCAATAAAATATAGTTTCAGGGCATCATACTGTTCTAAAATTCTAGTGACCACCATGTGTACTGATAGCCAACGTGTTTGTGATGGGTGCAAAATTTTGTGGATTTTAATATTGCAAAAATGTTGGAACTGTTCAAACTCTACAGTTCTTTTAGGACTCGAATTAAAATAATTATAAACGTCCCTTGTAAGATCTTCAACGTATCTAGGTAGCTTTTCACAGGCATATGAGGCACACAAATGAAATGAGTGACAAATACATTTAACAACAAATAAAAATGGAATATCTGTCTTCAAACGTGACTGAACGGAATTGTGTTCTCCCATCATAACATTTGCCCCATCTGACGCAAAACCAATCATATTTTCTTTATATGGAATACTGTTTGAAACAAAACAATTAACAATATGTTCGTATAATGTTTGTGCATCAGCAACAGAAACTTTAACCAGGTAAAAGAAATCGTCTCTAACACTAAAATCATCGTCAATATACCTTACAACTAATGATAAATGTTTAGCACAACTGCGATCTGTTGATTCATCAACTATTAGTGCAAATTTTCTTGTCTTCAATTTATTGCACAAAATTTGGAAGCTTTCCTTGCATGTTACATTTTTTACAAGTGAACTCATTTTAGTTCTTCCACAAGAAATGCCAGCGGCTATTTTGGAATCGGGAAATACTGATTTCAGAAGTGGGGACAAATGATCCATTAGCAGGAAGGGCAAATTGTGTTCAGCAATAAATCCAGCCAAACGAATTTCAGCTGAAAATTTATAAGTAATAAACGATATGCATTAAAGGAAAACATACACTTACCAGTCTTAATATCCTTATCTAGCGTCGTGTTGCTCTTAAAAAAAGTGTCTATTGGTTTTTGTGTTTTAATACTTTTTGCCGATTTAATGTGGTTTTTGGAGTTGTAATGCTTTAAGAGCGAATCTTTCCCTGATTTTATGTTGATTTCTTGATTGCAACACTTGCAACAAGCAAACTGTCTTCCTTTTTTACTGAAAGTTAACCACCCTTTAAAAATCTCCTCATTTTCCCAAGCCTCTTTGTAATTCTGGATGTACTTTCTTTTTTTCACTGTACCACCACTTGTTCCTTCCCCTGCACTATCGATATCACTCATTTTTAATTTATTTCTCCAAAAACAAAAGTCAAAACATAAACCGACAGAATTTAAGACGTTAAATAACACTTGGAGTATCCTTTAAAACCGTTTGGAAGCAATGATAGAACGACTAACCACAATATATAACTAACAATAACATAACAACTAAGAAGTGAAAGTGAAAAATCGAAGTCGAAAAATTCTCCGAAACTGTTTTCTAGTCGAAAACAGTTTTGGGGAATCACGCGTTCGACGTGATTGAATCGGTTGAAAGTCATTTTAAATAACATCTCAATATTAACGAGTTATTTATTTTTATTTCACTTTAATTTATTTATATTTTCATTTTTCGGTAGATTTTCTGAGTTTCTATATCATTAAATTAAATATCGGTAGATTTTTGTTTAATTTCGGTATATCGGTAAACCGGAGCCAAAATCGGTAGATCTACCGAAATCTCGGTAGCCCTGGCAACACTGATAAAATTATTTAGGTAGTTTTGTGCTAGAACAAGATACTACCATGGATAAGCAAACAAACTACAAGTTATGTTACTAGCATAGCACGTATTTATGAATTCGTTCTTCGTCACAATAATTATGGTGCTCGGTCGATAATAATAGTCTTCACCACCTTGGTGTATAATATACTATTTTGTTAATGTATTGCGTTTAATTTCTTTTTTCTACATTCATGCAAAAAACAATACTTTTGTGAAACACATTTAATGGAAAAAGTGGTTCTTTTTGCACTAGTAGCTGCGTTCGTTATTTGCGTCTGATCAATCTTTTTTGTCCGAATCGTTCGTTTATTACATCTAGAGGTAGGCAGATAAATCTGAACTGTTCGGTAATTCCGCTCGGATCAGTCCGATGTAAATATTTTTGCTCGTTATTTGCGTCTGATCAATCTTTCTAGTCTGAACCGTTCGTTTATTACATCTAGAGGTAGGGAGATAAATCTGAACCGTTCGGTAATTCCGCTCGGACCAGTCCGATTTAAATATGTTGGCTCGGAATATTTTAACCGACGAGAAAAATTAATTTGTTTACCTGTCATGCTGTGAGGTTATGTTGTGTCTCTTAGAAAACGTTTTGTGTACAAACATTTAATTTTTAGATTTTATTTGTCCATTCTCCATGTGTTTGGCAAAAGAGACCGAAATTGAGGAAGACAAAGTATATAAATTTCCTGTATCACAAGAAAATTATAATGACATTATTACTGGAGGTACATTATTTGTGATTATGCAATGTTTATCACGTAGGTGTATCCAATTTACTTAGAATTTGTCTGAGAAAGCCCATCTCTGCAAAATGTATGACACATATCACGACATATCTGGAGCTTGGTAGAAAAAGGGCCAATGTCCATTAAGACACTTTAGAGAAAATGTAAATTAAGAAGTTAGAAAGACATCGTCATTAAATTTATATAATAACTCCACTACTCGCCAATTCATAGGGGCATATAAAAGACCCCTCGTAAGGGGTGAAGTTATAGCCGGCGGTGTAGGAAACTGCATTCCTTTGGAACAGGTTCCAGTGTTATTTGCTTCCAGTAGAATTAAAAAAAAAACAGATGAAATTATATATCACAATTTAAATGGAAGAAGTGATCCACATTACCTGTGGAAAATGATATATTTTTAATAAAAAAACCCAATCAATCATAAATATTATTTGATGAAAACAATATGTGAAAAGTTTTTAAATGTCAGAATATATTTTATAGGTAACTAAAATTGAATCCCAACAAGAAGATGGGGTTCGAAGCCAACTAACGAAATTATTTCGAGGACAGTGAAAACATACTGTTCTCGAAATAAATGAATTTCGTTAATTAAATAAAATAGGTTTAGAGAGTCCTTTTTTGTATTATTTTATAGTTATAGTATAAGTTAATATGTATGGGTTAATTTTTAGCATACTATCAAATAACGTTTGATAAGAAATAACTATTGTATTTATACTGGCATCACAGTAAAATTGTATTGATTTCAATTTATATTTTCCATTAATATATCGTTTTATTTTTGTATATTGTCATGTATTTGTTACTCTTTAAGTAGATTAGATATACCAAACCATATTATTGTTAGACACTGATGTATATAAGACATTACTTATATTCATTCACATAATCCATAAGTTGAATTATTAATCATACTCTTTAGTTAAATAGTATCAGATAATATGAATCCATATTATATTTTGTTAAGTAAATAAGTTAGTGGAAAATATTTAAAATGTATAAGATGTGTTGTATTTTTATGAAAACAAGTATGACTAAGCGCATATCAATTCGATAACAGAAAGAAATAAGGTATTGGATATTTTTAAGCAAGCATTCTATTGAGTTACAGCGAGAACAGTTGTAAAATTATTAAATAGTGGTTTTTTAAGAATATTGTAATTATTTCAACACCCGTGTAATAATATTCATATTCTACAAATTTGAAATTAAATAAAAGTCCTATCTAATGCATTCATATTTCTTACACCTAGTAGTCCTAATAAATTGACCAACTTTATTTGAATTTAGTGCTTCTCAAGCAATGTAAAACTTTTTCATAACTATAATGGCCTTAAGTTGCATATAATATGTAAAAACAGTTAATGAAAATATTTTGTAAAAAATAGTAATGTTTCACACTAAAAACAAAGAATACACCAACAACCTATGGCGTAAATTTACAAACAGAACAGTGCGTTATAATTTATACAAAATGAGGAAATAAAAAAAATTATTATAGAAACCCCTAAATCGTTCACACGGTAGAGCCTGAGGAACCGGTGCGTTACAAAACTTACGACGACGAAACTACCATCAAAGAATTCGGTGTATTCTTTGCTAAAAACATAATTAACTTGTAATATTTTCGTTCCTAATTGATACGCCCTGCGCGCTACTCACTTTGAGCACGGAATAAAAAACAATTGTTTTCGTGTTCCATGGTTTGGTGCAAGTGGTGGTTTCATTGTCTAAGGTATATATCTATGGCTTCTGTAAGCTTTACACTGTCGTTTTTTTAATGGTAGTTATATGATCTGTGGTCGTTTATTTGCTCGAGCCGTTCGTTAATGAAATTTGCTCAGATTAATCGATGATCACGTGACCAAAAATCCGTCGCGTCTGCGATGCAAATACCGAACGCTACTAGTGCAACAAAATTTTTGTTGCACTCATCTGTCATTCTTGTCAGTTTTGTGATGATTTATGACAAACATAAACATTTAAATTAATTAAAAATCCAGAGCAAGTGTCTGATCCTGCTCTAATGCAGCAATACTTTATGTATATCCTACTACTTAGTCTCAACGAGTTACAATTATTGCAAAAATCTTTGATTATTTAAAATTTAAATGGTAAAAGCGAAAACCAGCTATGATTAAGTACTGACAAGGTGGATGCCATAAAGATACAAAAAAAATAAGAACGGTTAAAATACATTCTGAGTTCTGACTTGGTAAATGATATTTATTAAATATCAGAGTAATATTATAAAGTAACATCTTTTAAGTTGTATTGAATATTATTAAGAACATATTATATTAATAATTACTAAGAAAATGAGTTTGAGTTCCTAACATATTATATTCTAATTTTCCAGTTTTTGCATGAATGTAGAAAAAATATTGTATGCAACTCGTGCAAAACGTGTTTTTTGCACTTGTTGCATAATAGTAATTTATGCAACAAGTGCATAAAGTGGTACTTTTTTTCACGAATGGAAAAAGTTGACCGCGCGAGCCGTCAGGCATACATTATTTTTCCTACAGCCCTATACAAAAAAATAAAATTCAAATAGAAAATTGGGATATTTTAATTAAGCTCCTTCGGTAAATTACAATTATACGTATTCCAAGTTTCATGAAAGTCCATCCTCGATGCCCAAGATTCATTGTGTTAGCTTATGGGAAGCGTGAAATAAAGTTAACGTTATGGCCTTTTTTTAACGCTTTTTTACTTTTTTTCACTCTAACCATAAACAACCACTTTAAGCGCTGCAAACCGATGAAATACAAGCTACTTTAAAGATAGGGCGTAGAAAAATAACCATTTTGTTTCAGATCTGTTCCTGTCTTATGGAAATGGGGAATCTAGTTTTTAATAGTGATATTGGTTTAACTTTATTAAATATAATGTAATGTAATTTAATGATTAATAAATGATTTTAATATTATGCGCAGGTTAATAAAAAATTTAAATGTTTGCTATTTTCTTATTTGTCTCAAAATTATTCAATATAATTATATCATCACAAAAATGAGATATAATTTTATTTTTTGTAATGAAATAATTATATAAATAATTTTTAAAGTCCGCTAGACATGGGCAATACAACCTGCAAGTAATTGCATGCAATTTCTTGCAAGGTCAAAATATTGCATATGACGACTCTTGCACGTTGTTTGACATTATGCAATACAAATAAAATACTTCAAAAAAATGGCATTAACAAAAATCAAGAAGGTTAGTTTTGCAAAAATGTGCTCTAAAGTCAATCAACCGATTTGACTGACATTTTGTTGGTTGTTAAACCTAAAGTAACTAGATTTCCCCCTAGAATTGTAACTTGCATGCAATATCACCAAACCGATAAAGTTGCAATTGAGAGATCTATCAGCTGAGCTTCATCTGCGCATGCTTGTGATCAAGCTATATTGCGTCTTGCATTGCATTGCCGGTTGTAGTGCTCCATGTCAAGCGGCACAAAATGTACCTACCCATAATCCAAACTACCAAATTTAAATATCCCGCCTGTAAAAATTAGTTCTAACACCCACAAGTGGTGCGCTCCTATCAATGCGATGTCAAATGATTATACAAGAACGACAACTCTCTTAATATATTACTTTTTCTACTTCCGTTACTAAACCCGCATTTAAAAGACGGTATTGACATGCGCAAAACGACTCTTTAAACACTAGTGTTTAAAATGGGAAAAGTGATCTTTCGTTTTTCTTTTGTTTTTTAAACGTCACATCAAGTGTATATTTTGTAAGTTCAATTTCATGTTTCGTGATAATTTTGTTGTTCTGTGTCATTTGATTCGTCGGTCAGCCGTCAACCATCGTCCGTCATGTTATGAATATAATATAATTTTTTCATTCCTGCGGGCGAAGAAAAAGTATAGTCTTTAGTCACTCGTTCCTCTTCGCTGCACTCGTGACTAAAGTAACATTTTTGACACTTGGTACTTAATATGCTATTCTCTATGAATACAATACCTTGTAATGAATGAGCTAAGCTTGTGTGTAGTGATTAATAGTATATTATATACCAAGGTGGTGAAGACTATTATTATCAACGGAGCACCAAAAATATTTCTCGAGGGGCTTTGCCCCGAGCGGAATAAGGTGCGAGGTTTATAAATGTCTTCACCACCGTGGTGTATATACTTTTTTTCCACTACTAGCCAAATTTAAGACAAAAATAAAATAATGTCTTATAAAAATCATGTAGGTATAATTTAAACACACAGCAATAGAATATCATTAATGCTATAGTTCATAATCTCCAATATTAAGTGCAACGAGTTAACGAAACCAATTATACGATCACATCCAAAAATTTCGCAAAACGTGGTTTATGTTTTACTTTGAAATTTAAACAATTACAGCGGTAGTGCGCTCACAACACTTGGGTACATTGTGAGCGTCCATAAAACATTCAACATATGTTTCACCATAGAGAAAGTAATATATTATTTGTTTATGTGGGTCAAGGTTAGCTACCAAGTTTCTATCAACAGAAGATTTTCAAATTCCACTGGTGATAATGTTGATGGTGAAAACATTCCCCGATCCTCGTTTTTCTAAAATTAACGGAAAATGAACAACACATTTCAATGTCAAATTTTGATAGTGTCGATCTACAAATCGTTCAAACTGATTTCTCTCTAGGCGTTTACTCCGTCGTCTGACTGACACTGTTTTCGCTCCTCACCTCACCCATATATTATGAACGCACCCCTTATGCCATCAGAAATTTTTGGTTGAGCGCGAATTTTAAACTAATGACAGTTTTATTGAAATAATTTTATCTTTTTAGGTAATTTCTAGCAGTAAATATGTTAAACACAATCTCCTGGGTATACAAAATGATGTTTTTGTTAAGCTATTATCCCTGAATTCTCAAAACATTTGAATTTGTCCATTATTGACTAGGTTAACAATAGAAAAAATTATTAACCACTAATAGAGAAATTCAACTTCTCAGTTGGCTAGATGACACAATAATTGTCAACTTCACAGCTAGTATTAGTGGAAAAAGGATTTATTTATTTTAAAACAATTTTTGCCAAACATTCCAATAAATACTTATATTATTTTACTTACCATGTAAACTGTATTTATGAGGTGATTCTACCTGAATGGTACAAAGTCCACTTCTGCTTACATTTTTACCTGTCCAATGAAGCGATGGGACAGGCACAACATTTTTTTTTAAGATAGTCTTAGGCCAACATGATTTATCATCAAACTCATCTAAGCGAAAATGTTTGGAGCACACCACTGCTGTTTTCGGTAGTGCGTTTTCATTCAAATTGCAGGCTATTAACCACTTTTTCCTCAATTCAGGCTCTTTTGGAATCCTAAATGGTTTTAATGCTTCAAAGTTAATTTAAGGCGGGTTTATACAACATTTACATAGTCATAATCACAGTCACAATCATAAGAGTTAAACTAATTATTTCTTATAGGACCGTTTATACAATTGTCACAATCACAATCATAAGCATGATTTTACTGACCTTGAAGTTGCTAACTTTTAACTTTGATTATGATTAAGACTAGAATTGAAATGCGCATGCGTCGAAGTCAACAGGCGATGAGCAATGTGGACAAAAAGGCGTCTTGGTTGAAGAATGAATTTTATTGGCCGTTTTTTGGAGGTATTCTGTGCTCCGTCAATCATTAGTGCCATTCAACGCGACAATCGATTACAATCATTTCCTGTCATTTAAAAAACATGTTCAACAATACATTTTCGATATCAATCGATCACTCTGATTATAATCGGTCTAAAATTATGATGCTATTGAAAAAATCGTGAATCGGAAGCATGTGATTGGTCGAAAAATTTAAATAAACTCATATACATATAAATAAAATATACTGCGTCTAGCGGTACGGCAAGCGTGGCGATCATCAGAGTGCCGACATATATATGTCTGCACCGTCGGTGGCCAAGATCAATACGCGCATGCGAGTCACGAGACGTTGCATTGTTTAATATCATTGGCTGTATCACTCCCGCTTTGACGCTTTTTGACCTTCAGAGGGGTGGCTAAGATTGTTAGCATAGACAAATAATATATTTTATTGTCTGTATGGTTGTTTGTTTGGACACAGCATAGTAAAATTAGGATGTGGTTTGGATGTTTAGTGAATTTGTTATTTGTTTTATCATTGTGTTGTGATTTTTACATGTTTCTTTTATTTAGATTTTTATTAAAAGCTATGTTTACACAACGGTGCTTTTTATGTAATGATATTGGTCCTAATTTAAATTTTCATAGGTCTACAGGTATACAAAAATAATTTCCGTTTGAAAACAAATCATCCCATGGGGTACTCCATCGTCATTTAATTTGTCAATATGTATGGCTATATTAGTGTGTATATATCGAAGAAATGATTTATAAAAATAATAACTCCAATTGGTTATGTGCTCACTATATATTTCATGTTTATCTACTTAATTTCTATTCCTTTTGAAGTAACCTAGACAACTATAATAGACGTTATTTCAGATTTATGTTAGAAGTGAAAAAAAATGTAATTACACTTTATTTGGTAAAATCAAAAATCAGACACGATGTTATTGTTGACTCAAATATCTTCGTTTAAAAATATTACAGGCGGCAAATACAGCACTTGCGCATAACTATAACATGGCTTATTGAAGATATAGGTAGTTAGCAGTATATTTTATTTATTACTAGTATTATTAATAGTAGTTATATGATCTGTGATTACGTATATGAATAAACTCATATACGTAATAAATAAAATATACTGCTAACTACCTATATCTCCAATAAGCGAAATGCGTTCCATTAAGAGTGAGAGGTCCGACTACACTCTGTGTGGCCATGTTAGTTATGCGCAAGTGCTGTATTTGCCGCATGTAATATTTTTAAAGGAAGATATTTGAGTCAACAAAAACTTCGTGTCTGATTTTTGATTTGACCGAATAAAGTGCAATTATGTAATTACATTTTTTTCACTTCTAACATAAATCTGAAATAACGTCTATTATAGTAGTCTAGGTTACTTCAAAAGGAATAGAAATGAAGTAGATAAACATGAAATATATAGTGAGCACATAACCAATTAGAGTTATTATTTTTATAAATCATTTCTTCGATATATACACACTAATATAGCCATACATATTGACAAATTAAATGACGATGGAGTACCCCATCGGATGATTTGTTTTCAAACGGAATTTATTTTTATATACCTGTAGACCTATGAACATTTAAATTAGAACCAATCTTATTACATAAAAAGCACCGTTGTGGAAACATAGTTTTTAATAAAAATCTAAATAAAAGAAACATGTAAAAATCACAACACAATGATAAAACAAATAACAAAATCACTAAACATCCAAACCACATCCTAATTTTACTATGTTGTGTCCAAACAAACAACCATAGAGAAAATAAAATATATTATTTGTCTATGCCACCCCTCTGAAGGTCTAAAAGCGTCAAAGCGGGAATGATACAGCCAATGATATTAAACAATGCAACGTCTCGTGACTCGCATGCGCGTATTGATCTTGGCCACCGACGGTGCAGACATATATATGTCGGCACTCTGATGATCGCCGATCGCCGCGCAGTATATTTTATTTATATGTATATGAATAAACTACCGTTTGTCTATGGGTTATGCGATGTGAGTGATATTTTGCAATTCTATATTACATTTTTAGTTAACAGAACAGCTTCTATAAAATTAAACGTGATTAAACTAAATGAACTTGTGAAATGAACGAAAATAATGATGAGGTTATATCAATATTGATTTATTTGATTAGTAAAATGACATGACAAATTTATTTGGTCATTCAACAAACATCAATCCGTTTTCGATTTCGATAATAAACAAGATCGAAATCAAGATCGAAGTGTTGAATAGTACTAACAAAGAATGGTACTAATGTTTATATATTATACTCCATTGATTTGACTGTTGGCTAATTTCATTTATATGAATTTTATGCTTATGACTGTGACTATTAAAATTGTATAAACTCCTTTTAGAATTGTGATTGTGATTAAGTTTATGATTCTGACTGTGATTATAATTATGACTATGTAAATGTTGTATAAACCCGCCTTTATAGTTTCAAATAACATTTATATAAGTTGTTTGCATTTACCTGAAGTAGGAAAATTGACTGGAACGACCTCGACACACAATACACTGATTTACCATTTTAATAAATTAAAAATATAGGTTAGTTATAGATAAACACGAACAAAACACTTCTATAATAAAGCAACAATTGCGTTTCAACTTAACTTAATAATAATGGCGAAAACAGGACATATACAAACATTTAACTCAACTGATATAATAGCGAAAACAGGACAAATACAAACAAAAATCAAGAAAACGAGGTACGTTTTTGCTTAATGGACGCATGAGCTAATATCTGCCTGAAGAGAAAAATAAATTGATAGGCTTTTCTAAACGCAGAGGGTGATAGACAATTTAAGTTTGTCGTGATGAGGTAACAGAACATAACATTATCGTTTTTTAATAGTCTGGTTTATCCATGGTAATATATATTCTGTGTAGTCATTGGCAGTGGCGGATCTTAGGGTGGGAAGGTTGATTTTCGGGCTGAAGCCCCTCCAAAACCTCAAAAAAATGTTTTATAAGAATGTGAATTTTAAGCAAAAGATGTATTTTATTAGATTCTATTATGTTAAACTATAATAAGAATGTATTGCAAAATTATTTTACATAATATTAAAAATAATATTTTCTCTCATTTGTAAAGCCAATTCCTGCATTACATTTTCACAAAAGCCGAGTTTATTCCTCAGTGGCCATTTTTGAGACCAACTAGTTTTTTTGCGAGGGCATCGTTATGATGGTGCTCTGGACTTACAAGAAAAAAGGGGAGCATGAAGGGGCAAATTCAGAGCCTTATTGAGATTTGTAGGATTGATGCTGGAGATTCGACTTAAAAGATCATCTTCAAACTGCTCCAAAAAAGTCAACTTCTATCAGAAAAACCACTAAAAACGAGCTTATCTAATGCTGTGAGGATATTATTGTAGGACAAATTTTAGAAAAAATAAATAATTCGCAGTTTTTTTCGTTGATGAAACTGAGATGCAAATTTTAGTGAGCAGATGACTGTTTGCGTTATGTATTTAGATATTGATTTAGGCCAAATTCAGATTGTTTGTTTTATGTATTTAGATATTGATTTAGGCCAAATTAAGGAAATATTTGTTGGGTTTGTTGAAAAACTTCGAGAACTGGTGCTCGATATTTCTAAATTAAGAGGTCAAGCATATGATGGGGGCTCAAATATGGTAGACCATTTTCAAGGTGTTCAATGAGAATTAAACAGTTGAAACATTTTACTTTATGCATACACTGTGCATCACACCAATTGTATTTGGTTTTAAGTCATGCTTGCTTAGAACCAAGCATCAGAAATGCATGTTAAACTAATGTTTTCATTGCTTCATTATATGAAAATCCTTTTACATAATTTTCCCACGTTAACTGACTGTTTAGAAGAGGAGAAAAAGAAACTCTAGAATGCTGTGTTGATAGAATATCAAGCAAATGACGTTAAAAGGTTTTCAATGCACCGACTCTCCTTGTATCAAGAACAAGATTGTGAGACTTTCTTGGTAAAAGCTGGTTCCTCTATAACTGAGAGTACCATATTGAAAATTGAAAAACTGAGCCATGAGTCTAAATAAATTTTGGTTTGAGATGTGCTATGGATGGATTACTGCATCAAAAGCTAATGATGTCAGTAAATTCAAAACACCTGATGGAAGCCTAATTGCTTAAATTATGGATGGCAAACTACCTGATACTTCTGTCATGAAACGTGACCGAAAGTTAGAAGATGCAGTATGCAAAATAATTGAAGCGAAACTGGGAGTTAAGTTAAGCAAATGAGTTATTTCCAATGATCTAATAACCCGGTTATTAGATCATTGGTTATTTCTGTGTAGCAGACAGTTATTTTGAAATTACTGAAAAAGTAAATATTATTTGTGTTAACTTGGACACCGAATATGTTGAAAGTATGCTGATTACTCTTTCAGAATTGTGGAAAGTATATGTTTATCCATTGTTACAAAAATACAAACCAGTGTGAAATAACTAATAATAAAACATTTTTTCTTATTAACTATTAATTTTATTGGAAAACAGCTTTCTAACGTATTAATATTCAAAATGATAGGTACATTAGGTGAAGATAATAAAACTAATAAATTGCATAATAAAACTTGAAAGTCTGGTATATAATCTGTCATTGATGAAGTAGGTAAATTATACTCCCTGAAATATAACTTGATCCCTATAGTAGCTACCAAATCTCATACAGTATCATTATGTATGAGTATAGCAAAAAAAATTCTTTTTATTAGGACACACAGTGATAGCAAAAAATGTTGCACTATATGGGAAATTAAGATGTTTAAAAAACTATAAATTGACCGTTTTAGTTGCTTGAACCACTCTGTATTTGGGATAATGGTTACAAGTTGCCAAAAATAAATTTTGTGTGTGATATTTATGCATAAAACCATTCTGGTTTTAAATTATGTAAATAGGTATGGTGGTAGAATTGTGAAATATTTGAATTTCAGTAAAAATTAGAAATAAATGTGGTGCACGATGCCTGCCATTTTTAATATCTATGCTAAATACATCCAAAGTAGAGTTTTCTATTAAAGGGGAATTGGTTTATGCAGTACAAGATAGTTTACCATTTTAAGGGGTTTGTAGTAATAAACTGTCAGCTGTTTATTTTCTTCATTCTCAAATATGCAATAAAAATTTAAAAAACATATTTTTTAACTATGACCAAAAAATTGCTGTCAAAGAATTATGAATAATAATAGTCCTTTTTCATAAACTGACTTGTAAAATGAATGTTGATACTCAAGCTGTTTTATTCACCGAAGAAAAAATAGAAATTGTTGGTGATAATTATTAGTTACTGACAAGCAGCCAATATTTTTAATACACGCCACCCAAATAGGAATATCAATCAGAGCACAGTGGGAAGAATACTGAAAAGATTTAAAATTACTAGAAATATCGCCAATTTAAATAAACTAAAACAAAAGCAAGGAAGCTACTATGAAAGTTTTGCTATCTACAATTGAGAACCCAAAAATGCCTATATCAAAAAGAAAGGATATTTTTTACATGTCATACGGTTCAATAAGAAGTATTTTAAAACAAAATAAATATTAAACCTGCTCACCTCATTTCGTACATTCCCTGAAAGAACAAGACAAATATGCACACTTAGATTATTGTTTTTGGTTTCAAGGTATACGGGAAGTTATTAGAGATTTTCAATCCCATATATTATTCACAGATGAAGCAACATTCATTAGCAATAGTGTTGTAAGCTTGCAAAATCTACGTTGGTGGGCTGATGAAAATCCTAATTTGACTATCGAGGCAGTAACCAATGCTCTTTTAAAATAAATGTGTGGTGTGGGATACTTGGGTCACAAGTAATAGGACCGTACTTATCTAGAGAAAATTTAAATTCCGAAATGTACCTAAACTTTGTAGAAACTGAGATTAATGGAGTAATTGAAGAAATGCCACTTAAAATTATACAGTATTTATATTTTCAGCGTGATAGTGCGCCAATCCCCAATACTCTTCCGGTTAAACTAGACCTTTCGAGATAAATGGATAGGAAGCTTATTTAAATTCATTTTCCGCTAGGTCTCCAGATCTTACTCAAATGGATTTCTTGTTACCTCAAAAACAAGGTTCATAAACATAAACAGACCTTTCCTGAATTTAGATGATCTTGAGAATATTATTAGACAATATTGCCAAAATATTCCACCCAGATTTTTAAGAAATGTTTGAAGGGAGACAAACCGAAGAACAAGTGGGTAGTTTTTTTAACTGTTAGGTTCTTACTTCCAGATCTTAGATTACCTTTAGTTAGTTGAGTTTTTTAATTGTTAATAAATTAGTACTGTCATCAAGGATGTCATTTGATGTTTTGTAGTTTAGGTATATTCAAGTTTTAGTATAAGTACTCATTTTTAAATAAATGGCCTATTCGCTGATATTTTTGCGTTGCATTCTTATTGAAAATTAATAGAAAATACAAATTTATATTTTATTTCTTGCCATTCTATTGTTGCATAAACAAAGGTCACTTTAACATAATATGATAGAGTGTACATTGAAAGACATATTGTAAATGGCAGACATCGTCCACCACATTTCTTTCTAGTTTTTACTGAAATTCTAATATTTCACAATTTACCTCTTTACATAATTTAAAACCAGAATGGTTTTATGCACAAACATCACACACCAAATTTATGTATGGCAACTTGTAACCATTATCCCAAATACAAAGTGACTGAAGCCACTGAAACGGTCAATTTTTAGTTTTTACCAAAGGTACTGAAATTTTATATTTAGACATAAAAATTAATTGGTAACAACTTTTCCTAGTAATATTTTTGCGTATTTTTAAAAATAAGCATAGTTTACTCTTGAATGAAAATCAAATATTTGCCCGTATATGGTTGCTATCAATGTATAATTTGATAGGTTTCAAGCTATATTTTATGAAGTATAAACTAGAATCCTTATCAATAAATTTTGTATAACCACACTGTATATTATTTTCCAACTTTTTGTATAACTAGGTTTGTACAAATTTTATACAATATTTTTATGTATATAAGTATATACTTGACTGTAGATGTTTCTATAACTGATACACTATTTCTATGCAGTTTTCCCTTTTGCAGCATATGAATAAAATTTGTATCTTTTATAATCAACGAGTACTGTAAGGTACATACCTGAGCTGGGACCTGGTAGAATCTCAACCATAGAAATACTTTGTGTAAAGTTAGCTTGTTTTATTTCTCTTTCACATTCTGCTATTGCATCCAATATTTCCTTTTTGACTTCTAATGGTCGAGTCTCCTTGTTATTAATTCGCATTTTCCAATCACAGCCAAATTTTGTTGGCAAACAATCTGCTCTCATTCGGATTTGAGATACTGTGCCCATCAAGTGATATTCTGTATAGTTCGCCATATCATTCCGCAACTAGAATAAAAATGAGTACAAACATACAAAGAAACAAGCATTATTACTAAAATTTACATCGAAATGATCTTCACAAAAATACATTTTGGAATGTGTAGTAACGAGTGCCGGATCCCTGCCAGCAAGTTGGAGCCACATTTTCCTTTTATTTTCCGTACGTGGGACGTGAATAAATAGCTTTTCGGGTGTTTTGATTGTGGTACTCGCACATTGAGGCACCGCACAACATTTATAAAACTTTGAATTCATATTTTATCACAACTACGCTTTACGAAAAACTCCATGACATTTCACAGTTGTTTGGGAACAAATGACGTGACAAGTATTGGCGTTTTCGCGCGAACTTTGAAACGTCATTAAAATACATTATTTTTAAGGATTTGGTCATATTTAGAAAAGAATAAAGCCCATGTCCCACAGTAAAAAAGTGTATACATTTTTTCATAAAACTTTTGATGTATTCCATTTTGATAGTATGACCACACAGATTTTTATCAAAATGATTTCTCCTAAAAATATTTTTATGGTGCTTCTATTTTCATGAATGACGTCACGTAAAATGGTTTTATAAAATCATAGATAAAAACAATTTTTAAGTGGGACAGAACACATTTTTATAAGAATAATTTCCGCTAAAAATAATTGGAAAAGTTCTTAAAATCCACCGATAGACTCTATCGATAGATGTCTGTGATATGTCAGATAAATGTCAGGTAGAATGAAGTTGATCTATCGGTAGACGATTATAAGAACGTATTGGTTAGATTCTATGGTAGATTGAAAAAAATATAAAAAAGAAAGAAGATAAAGTTGACAATCATTTTCAAACAGCCATCTTTATTAGTATTGACGCAAGTAAACTTTTATTTTTTGTATTACCAGGGACATGTCAACAAAATAAATATACACTGTATTTTATAAATTTTTAATTCAATACAAAATTTCACCTCGTAAAAGCATGGCGTGCGTATTTAGGTCAACCATCACTTTAAACATTTCACCACTATAGGATAATTCCATTTCATAATAATTTTTATTAACAAAAAAACAAGTATTAAATTTTCAACAGAACAAAACCACCAACCTCAATAAATAAACAATTATTTGTAAGATTGTTCATTGTCATTGCATATGATTGTGCTTTCCCCTTCCAAATCTACCAGATTTACCGAGTCTAAAGCCCGGTAGAACTGATGGATGTTCGATAGAACTATCGGTGAATTTAAGAACGCTGGGATGATTCTATCGACAATCTATCGGTAAATTTAAGAACAGCTTTGGTGGACACCGTATTTACCGATAGGTGTACCGGTTAATTTAAGAACTTCTCTATTTTATGGTGCTTCTTACATAGAATCATAGAAAAACTTCTACTCACAAAAATGTTATCTATGGATAACCTTTACTGTAAAATGTTTGTAAAAAATGCCCATATCCAACTAAAAATTTGTATAAAAACCATTTTATTAATGGGACAGAACATATTTTTCTAAGAATGATTTCTGGTATTTATATTTTTATGGTGCTTCTTACGTAGTATCATAGATAAACTTCTCCATATACATATACGTATAAAATAAAAATATGTCGGTATACATATCGTAACATTATTTAGATGTATATGTCCGTATATAAAGGTTACCTATGGATAACCTTTACCATACTGTTTTTATGAAATAGAACCGTTTCTATAATTTTTACGGAACTAGTAAAGTGATTGGATGTTTATGCCCCACCAGCATCCAGGAATTTTGAATTTAAAGACGCGCGGACAGATTCACGAGTTGAAACTCGAAAGTCACTATCAAAGATTATATACACCTCAACAGTGAGTGGGATTAGTTTCGTTTTTAATTTGTTTAGGATTTTAGTTTTAATCTAGTAAATAAAAGTAAGTTAACCTTTAAAATGTCATCACCAGGTAGAATTCGTCATAGTTGCATTGTAAAAAATTGTAATAGTAAATATTTTTGGCCACTTTGCAATTTGGAGTTTAAGAACAAAACATTTTTTAAATCATAATGCGTTTACAAGTACATTACGCAAAATACTTCTTAAATTTGCTTTATCTTTACAACCATCACATTATACACCTCTAAAAGTAGTGGAATATTGTAAAAACACATATATTATATGCTGCCCAAATCTTTTGAAAATACAGTATTGCCTTTAAAAAGAAAACTTATTTTTTGTAACAATAATGAAATTTTAAAGAAAACTCAATTGGAACATTTACCTAAAAAAACAATGTTTGGAATCTGGGATTAAGTAAAATAAATGAAACTAGAGTGTCAGTACTCCCAAGAAGAAGAAAATGCATATTACTATAAGATCAGAGAAATCGTAGTTTAAAATTATCAAGGCAATTATCAGTAGTATTCACAATATTTTTTTTTTATTAAAATTAACGTGTCTCGGCATCTAGCGGCCACTGACACGGGATCTGTCATACATTTAGTTACAAATAAAAATCAAATAAAATTAAACAATTGGCAGTCTTTGAGGAACTGAATCACAGCACTAAACTGGTTAGGTTGTCCGATAATGTTTTTGAGACTTCCACTGAGCTTGTGCTTACGACGAGTTGGGCTGTAGTGTTTGCAATCTGTAAGTATATGTTCTATTGTAAGTCTTTCATTATCACAGGATTCACAGATAGGGGGATTCTCTGTAGACATCAGGTAACCATGGGTTAGTCGTGAGTGACCTATTCTGAGTCTTCTTATAACACTTTTTTCTTTTCTTGTCATGGGAGGCATCTTCTGGGCGGTAACTGTTGGTTGTATTGTACAGAGTTTTGTGTTACATGTATTCCAATGTGTTTGCCATGTTTGAGTCATAATATGTCGAGCTGCTGATTTTAAATCTTGATGAAGTTGAATTTTCTCTACTGTCAAGTCAGCTGAACAAGTTTGTTTCGCTGCTTGGTCTGCACGTTCGTTGCCTGTGATTCCTACATGAGAAGGGATCCAGATGATATTCACAACGATACCTCTAGTGTGATGGTCGTGGCTGGTGTCGAGGATATCATGGACTAAGGGATGTTGTGAACTGTTGTGTTTGATGGAGTATAATGATGAAAGGGAGTCTGTACATATGGCAAGTTTGCTGTTATCCTGTGTTGGAGTCCTCAAGGCTTGTAGTGTTCCATATAGTTCGGCTGTATGTATACTACATACGTCAGGAAGTTTGTATGTTGCTATTGTTGTATCTACTGTAGTAACAGCACATCCGGTACCATTGACTTCTTTGGAGGCATCAGTGTAAAGGATTTTGTCGAACTGCTGGTTATTTATCAGCTCACTGAATATTTGTCTAAGGACTATGTTAGGCGTTTCGTACTTGTTGTAGTTGCTTAGGCTTGTATTCAGTAGTGGCGTTTTTTTGGTCCATGGAGGAGTATTCTAAAGTTTTATGGGAGTTGTATCTCTAAGATTAATGTTTCTAGAAATAGGGTATAGCATTTGTGGAGATGAGAGCGATGTTTTGGGTTTGTTTTCAGGAGCTGGTTTTATAGAATCAATTAACTTAAACACTGGGTTTTGTGGGTAGGCGGATATTCTGGAAAAATAGGATAATAGTTGGCATTCTCGTCATATGAAAAGAGGTGGTTCAGAAGATTCAATGTAGATGCTTTCGGTAGGACTGGATCTAAAAGCGTCTAGACATATTCGTAATGCTGAGGTTTGGATAGTGTCAAGAGATTTGAGATACAATTTGCAGGTGCTCATGTAGAGGATACTTCCATAATCTAGTTTGGAGCGGATCAGTGATCTGTAAATCCTTATTAGTATTTCCTCTTCTGCTCCCCATTGGTGATGTGCTAATGATTTTAAGATGTTAATCCTATTTAGACAAATGGCTTTAGTTTCTTGGATATGTTGCCTCCATGTGATCTTTTTGTCAAATGTTACTCCTAGGAATTTATGTTGATCAACCACTTGTAGCAAGTCGCCATTGAATTTTAGTTGTGGAGGAAGAGGATTTAGTCTTTTGCTGAACTGGATTACTTTGGATTTGTTTGTTGAAAAGTGAGAACCAGATTTGAGAGACCAATTGTGGATGTTATCTAGAGCCTTCTGAAGTACAGTACAAGTACTAGTAGTGACTTTACCTTGGCAGTAGAGAATGAGGTCGTCGGCATATAGTACATATTTGACAGGTGGATTTATAGGGGAGCAGATATCGTTGATACTCATCAGAAATAGAGTGGAGCTAAGAACCGAGCCTTGTGGTACTCCATTTTCTGGAGTAGACTTTTGCCCATTTGTAACAACTTTGAACGATCTGTCGGTTAAGAAGTTTTGTAGAAAGGAGAGAATATTTCCAGTTAAATCAAAATCTGTGAATTTCTTAAAAATGGAAGTTTTACGGATTGTGTCGAAGGCGCTGTCAATATCTAGACTCATGGTGATTATATCTTTTTTGCTTTCAATGGATTGTGAGATGTCTGTGTGTAGAGTAACCAGATTATCCAATGTGCATCTGTTTGATCTAAAACCTGCCTGCGCTGTAGATAATAGGTTGTGCGATTCTAGGTACCAGTGTAGGCGTCTGTTAACCAATTTCTCGAGAATTTTACACAATGTACAGGTAAGAGAGATTGGCCTAAATGAGCTTGGAAAATTAGTATTGGAGTCGTTCTTTTTGATTGGTATAATAATTGATTCTTTCCATTGAGCCGGAAATTGTTAACTGCACCATATTTTGTTGTAAAGTTCGAGCAATTTGGTTTTTGTTGCTGGATGTAGGTGTTTTAGAAAGATCATAGGGATATCGTCCGGTCCTGCAGCTGTGTTCTTCAGTGAAGGTAGGACTGAATTTAATTCAGAAAGGGTGAAAAGAAAATTGAGTGGGTGACAGTTGTAAGAGATTTGTTCAGGATGTGAGTTATTTGGTGAGTTTGGAGGTTCGGGGTTGGATTTGGTTTTATTTAGAAAGTGTTGGGCAAGGATATTAGCAATTTGTTGGTCATTGGTAATGACTTCACCCTCATGGGTTAAGCCAGGTATTTTAAAACTAGTGTTTTTTCCTTTCATCTGTCTTATCTTGGTCCAGATTTGAGATGGAGAGGTTTCAGAGGTTATAGTGCTTGTGTATTTATTCCACAACTCTCGTTTACTTTGTTTAAGAACCCTTTTGGATTTCGCTCTCATTCTTTTGAGGATTATCAAGTCTGAATCATTTCTGGTTCTTCTGTATTTATTAAGCGCCTTTTTGCACTCCTTTACTGCATTGTTACAGGATTCATTCCACCAGGGAACAGTTCGTTTTGGAGGGTCGAAAGAGTACTTTCCTATACATTTATTGGCTGCAGAAACTATGGAGTTAGTCAATTGGTCAACAGCTTCGTCTACATCATTAGAATAATTGATATTGTCTGTATTTTCCTTCAGCGTTTGGCTGTAAAGTTCCCAGTCTGCTTTTGCGATTTTCCACTTGCTTTGGTTCGTTGTCTGAAATTAGGATAGGAAAATGGTTGCTATCGTAGAGGCTATCAAGGGTTTGTCACGTTGGTAAGGGTGCTGTTCCTGGATCTGACATGCTGAGGTCTATTGAGGAGAAGGATCCGGATTGTACATGAAAATATGTGCTGCTGCCAGTATTTAGTAGATTAATGTTACTTTTGTTAATTACGGTTTCAATCATTTTGCCACGGGCAAACGTATGTTCTGAACCCCACATTGTGTTGTGAGCATTAAAGTCGCTTACTAAGATAAATGGTATAGGTAATTGACTTATGAGATCCATTATATCTGTGTCTCTTACAGTGTAGTTTGGAGGGACATATACACTACAAATAGCAATTTTATTAGGGCACCATGCGCTGATGGCAACTGCTTCTAAGTTTGTATTTAAATTTAATTTTTGGTGAAATATATCATTAGAGACAAAGACTGAAGATCCACCACTAGCACGTAAATGAGTAGTTCTTATAAAATGATAACCAACGTAACTTTTTAAGTGAGGGTTGTGAGACTTGGTAAAATTTGTTTCTTGTAAACAAAGGAAATTTGGTGAGTAATCAGTTAAAAGCTGTTGTAATCGTTCCAAACGAGGGTAAAAACCTTCGCAGTTCCACTGTATTAAGGAGAGGGGCATGATAATAAGAAATTTAGTATGACGATTTATGCGACTGCTGCGAGCCTTCAGAACTATATTCTTCATCACTTGGTTCATAAGACATATCCAAACTCTCAGTTTCTTCAGTGTCAGATTTAAGCTTGTTTTTTAACCTGTTCGTTATACGGGTAACTCTGTTCTTTATGGACCTATTTGTGAGATCCGGGTAAATTAGGTAAAGGTTTGAGACTAGACCGATGATGTTCTCTGTGTGTTTTAGGGCTTCCGAGTATGGATCAGAGTTACCAAAAGTATTTTCTAAGAAGTCATATAGGTTTTCTATGGGAAGTATGAAGGCATCTGGCGTTTTCTGGTAGGTTTTTGCTATACAATCTTTTATGGACGTAGAAAGGTTTGATTCCGTAAATACACTCACTTTGCGCTTCTTCTTTACTGCTTTATGAACTGCTGTGGAGAATGGAGGGGGAGGCATATCATCCATGTTAACATCTGCTTCTGCAGGTACACTTGAGTTTTCACTGTGTGATGAAAGCTGGGAATATCCGCGTTTTTATGACTGGAGGCAGAGCGGCAGCAGGCTGGTTTTCTTGTGGGGTTATCGGGTCTTCGTTTGAACTCACTTCGTTGCTTTCTATTGGGTTTACAGAGTCTGTTTTTGAGGATACCTGTTCAGTTTGTTCAGTCAGAGTGGATTGGGACATTATATTGTTGGTTGGGGGAATTGGGCAATTTGTAGTGATGTGGCCGGGTTGCTTGCAAATGAAGCACTCCATTTTGTCCGTAGATAGAAAGATTCTGTTTTCGTTGCCGTCAAAAGGGATGATTAATGAGGTCTGCAATTCGAAGTGGTCTGATGGGGAAAGAACGTAAGCTTGTTGTCTAAAACTTAATATATGAGAATATTCGTCGCCTGGGATACCAGCTCGCAGAAACGAGACAGGAGAGGTTAATTGTAAACCAAGTCTTTTTATTGCATTTTCAGCAAGATCATGGGGTATGTATGGAGATATGTTCGAGATGATTATCCTTTTTGTCGGAGATACGAGTCTGCGGATGTTTATGACATTATTGTTGATGGTTACGGATGGATGGGATTTTAAGATTAGAATTGGTTAGATATATGCAAATTCTGTCATTCGAGATCCTCGAAGCAAAAGAAATATGTTTGGGGCCTACAATATCGCCTATTGCCTGAACATAGTCAAATAATTTTAGGTTGTCTTCGGCGTGCATCACTATGGCTTGATCCTTTTTTGGGAAAGATGGTTTAGGTGCTGACTCAACGGCCGATACGTAACTGTTGCTAGTCGTTGGGTTGTTGATATTTAAATTGTGCGACATTTTGGTTTCTGTGGGTTGAGGAAATACTGTTTGATTTATTCTTGCCCTTGTACTCAAAAGCAAATTGTTAAGATGGCTTAGTTAATTACAACTTTATGGTTTTATTTTAGTGTTCAGCAATATATCCATAATGAAATGTTGCCTACGCCTCTGGTAATGAGGAGCAGGCAAAAACTGAATTTATCGAAACTCGGTTGATGAGATGGCTATTATCAGTTTATTTATCGAAAAGAAACGAAAAAATGTAAACAATCAATCAGCGCAATGACAAAAAACTCGATTGAAGATACTTAAACATGTTCAATACATACGTCGGTTTTTGTAACACTGATTAACTATAAATTTAACTTGGTAGATCACTCAGTACTAGAAATAAGTGAAGAGCAAAAATTCAAACGATGTTGACTCGTTTAAGCACACGCATCGACTCTACAATATTAAATAGCAGTTAAATTATCTAAATCAGTTAATTCAATATTTTAATCAAAAATTAGATCCAGCAAGCATGGATTTTTTTAAAAGCAGTACTGCTAACTCTAACAAACCTTCATGGTCCATAAGAGACCCTTTCATTTGTCTTGAACCAAAACCATTGACTTCTTACTAGTAATGGATTGAAAAAAATTTTGAATTCTAGTTTTTAGATACACAAAATTAAATTATTCAACAACTTTTAATTGCGAAGGTAAGGTTAATTTGCAGACAGATATTTTAGAGGTTATTCACTATAGTTTTACTGACTTCTAAGAAAATGATAATAAAACTTCTGATTTATGTACTAAGAGAAGTCGTTAAATTTCTTTCAATACTGCATGACATTGTATATCACTTTTAGGCCATGTAGAAAGTATTATTAAAAAACTGAACTCTTTGTAAAAGTAAAGAACATAAATGATACTGTTGTCTCAACTCATAAAAGTTTTTGTTCCCTTATCAATTGAAAAATATTATAATGCTGCTAAGAGGACTAACAAACAAAAGTAATTTTTTTTGTTGGTAACTTAATGTACTGTTTTCATTTTTTTTGTTTCAGACCTATTCTTACTTTCATAGAAATGGGGAATCTTGTTTTTAACTCCTTTTTCTTAAAGTATTTTTTGTTTTTGTAGTCAATAATTTTGAAATAACTTAATGTGCAATGTCATGTTATATTGGATTAACTTTCTGAAATATAATGTAATTTTAGTAAAAAGAGGTAATTTTGTGATTAATAATATATAAACTGTGGGATCAGTTAATGATGTAGATATAATAGTTTTTTATGTAACGATCATATAATATGATAGCCCTTAATACACAAGCATTTTGTAGGATACATGCAAGTGTATTAATGGCCACTATACATGAAACTTGCATACATTATTTCTTCTACTCATTTAGTAATTATCATTTATTATAAAAAATAGGAGCAATGAAGGGAACTTCATCAAATAAATTTAAAACTTTTCAACATATTAATTCTCCAATCTTCTTAGTTTATTTATAAATGATTTATTGTACAATTTGTAAAATTTATTTGGGGGGCTGATCCTGTTCGAATGGTTGTTGAACTGGAGGGCTTGTTAATGTTTGTGCCATTCCTATTTTCAATTGAATTGAAAATTTTATTTTATTCTTCGTTATCACTCATCATAATAGAATTTAACTTAATTAGTTTTTGATATACCTAGGTACTTTTGAAAATCGAAATTATTTGACAGTTGTAAAATTAAGTGTGACTATTAAAAAGTAACTTGATTCCGTTGGATTAAAATTCTGTATCGTTATGAAAATTTGTATCATAATTAACTTCATTAATATACACATTTAATTATTTTAATAAGTGTATTATAATACAGGAGTATAAATATTATTTTTTTATGTTTGTTTTAACAGATATATTATAGAATAAGAATTTCAAGTGCTATATTAGAATAATTGTTTTAATAATGGGTATGGTAAACATTTAAATTTCTTTAATAATAATGTAACTATGATAATTTAATCAGATTTCTTCTTATTTTGTGATATTAATGTTAACTACTAAAAATCCTAATATGAAATAAGAATTTTAAAGTTGATAATGTATATAAAACAATATATAACCGTCCTATGTTTAATAGACAAATATTTTATTAAATTTTTTTATGTTATTATGTAGGTGTTAATAAAACATTTAAATGTGTACTCTTTTCTTATGTATCTAAATTATTTGTCTTAAAATTGTTTATTGTAATTATTTCATCACAAAAAATTAAATATAATTTTATTTTTTGTGATGAAAATAATCGAAACTAACAAATTTGAATATCCCACATGTAAAAATTAGTTTTTGTACCCATAACTAGTGGCACTCCGCCGATCAACGTGATGCCAACTGATAATACAGGAACTCTTATTATACTTTTCTCTATGACTCACTTTGAGAAACATAAGCGGGTTATCTTTATCTATGAACACAAGCCAGACTCACTTCAGCTAAAGGCTGATCTACACACGTCCAGTAATTTAGTCGAGTGGAACTAAATTTTTGTACTCGACTCGTATAAACGCAAATTTTTAGTTTAGTAATTAGTCGAATTGTCTCTTTAGTTACAGTTGAATAGAAAGCTGTCTATTTTTTGGTCGAGTAGTTCATTATCGTTTTCCCATTTCGAAACTTAAGAACTTCAGTTTTCATGAATATGCCATAAACAAATTTGAAATTTCTCATCTGTCAACCGCTATAACTCTGGCTCCCGACAGGGTTACTGGTGGTTTTAACCGTGACGTAATTTGACATCAAACGATGACGTAACTGTAAATACCAATCGTCGCTAAGACGCTACGGTATTTACTTTTGGTATTAACCAACCCTCGCTTGGACAGGCTAATATTTGTGTTTTTGAAGACTTGCGTCGCTTTTTATGATGGCTAGGTGGTCAGAAGATGTATTTGAGCAAGCATTGGATAGTGCACGAGAAACTATGCGGGAAATAGAAGTACAGAGCAAGACCCTAAGCCCGGAGGAGTATAACGCGCATAAAATAAATTGCGAAGGCGAGAACCAGAGTACAGATTAAGGTAAGTTTAGGATAGATTGGGTTAGGCTAATATTAGAGGGAGCATCCACCAATAATGCTTAATATCCTACAAGTAAATCTAGGACGTGCGCGTGCGGCACATGACCTGGCACTTACGAAAGCTTTGGAAAACAAGTCGGACATTATTATTATTTCGGAACCCAATATCAATATAGCAAAAAGAAAAGGCTGGATTCTAGATCAGAAGGGAAATGTAGCAATTGCCATAATGAAAAAGACTAGGGGAATCACAGCAATTCGCAAAAGTGGTTATGTAGTACTGAACTTGCAGGGCATAATCGTAGTATGCTGTTACATCTCACCCAACATACCCATGAACGAATTCCAAAACAATATTGACAATATAATGGAAGAAATCAGATCCAAGAAAAATGCAATGGTTGTAGGAGATATAAATGCGAAGGGGGCAGCTTGGGGCTCTCCAACTCAGGACGCCCGAGGAGGATATGTACTAGACTGGATCGCGGAGATGGACTTAGTGGTAGAAAACACAGGAGAGGCGACCGTCTTGAGAGGAGCATCTGAGAGTCACATAGATGTGACACTAACAACAAACGCAACCCATCGCATCCTCATCAACTGGAAGGTTCATGAGGATGAAATTATTACTTACCATAAATTCATATCGTATGATATAAAAACAACCACACCTGCATGCAGTTATAGAACCAGACCAGTTGTCAACCAAGATGTATTGATCAAGGAGATATCCAAGATTGAAGACAACCAATGTCAGGGTATGACCGACCTTCTGAAGAAGGTAAGGATGGCAAGGAACAAGGCAAGCATGACTAGCGGGAAAAAGAACAATTATCCTTACTGGTGGACCGAACAAATCGCAAACGCTAGGTCAGAATGCATAAAACTGAGAAGGAAGATTACAAGAGACAGGGCTAAGGGTTGTAATTATGATACATATAATGCAATAATCAAGCAGAAGAAGAAACGGCTTAAATTAGAAATTAACCGTTCAAAAAAGAAATGCTGGAAGGAACTAATTGAAAACCTGGAAAATGATATTTGGGGACAAGCCTATAAGATAGTCATGAAAGGAATCCAAGCGGAATCTGCATATAACCCAGACAACTCTAAGAGGGTAGAAGTGGCGGAATATCTGTTCCCCTATACCAGAAATCAGGTTCACAGAAGGAGAAGGGTCAAGGAGGTCCCACCTATTACGGAACACGAGATGTTGGAATCGGCCATGAAACTTAAAAACAGGGCACCAGGCCCGGACAATATACCTGCAGATACCTGGAAACTAGTAGCAAAACTCAAGCCACAAATATTGACAAAGGTCATGAATATAGAAATAAAAAAGCAACTATTCCCAAACTTCCTCAAGAAATCTAAGCTTGTTCTTATCCCTAAGCCAGGCAAACCGGAGGGTGAGAATGGATCGTACAGACATATTTGCCTTATTGATTACTTGGCTAAACTTTACGAAAATGTCATAAAAACAAGACTAGTAAACCAACTTGAAGAAAACAATAAGATACATGACCTCCAATTTGGTTTTCGCACAGGTAAGTCCGCAATCGACGCTGTAAAATGGATCAAGACCTTCGCACAAAGTTCTTCTAAGAGGTGGGTGGCTTTAGTAACACTGGACATAAAGAATGCGTTTAACAGCGCTAACTGGAATATTATAATAAAAAAGCTGAGCGATATGAACACCCCGAACTATCTTATAAATATAGTAATGTCATACCTAAACGAAAGGAAACTAATAATAAATAAAGATGACGTGATGGAACTCACGACAGGGGTTCCGCAGGGCTCCGTACTGGGGCCAACACTAGAACATTATTTTTAATGATGTTCTAGAAATTAAACATAGGGGCAATGTCAGATCCATAGCATTTGCAGACGATCTGATACTAATAGCAGAAGAAAATAAACCTAACCTATTGATCGAAACTATTAACGGAGCAATTGAGAAAGTACAAAAATGGATGACTCGCAATAAACTGACTCTTGCGACTGGGAAAACAGAGGCCATCATAGTCAAAGGTCCCCGCGATAGGTCAAATATAAATTTTAGGATAAATGATATAGAAATTCTACCCAAAAAAAACATAAAATACTTGGGCATAGACAGTAGACTCAGATTTACCAAACATCTGGATGAAATGGTTAAAAAAGCGAGCATCAGAGTCGGTAATATCGCTAGGATACTTCCAAATATGGGAGGCCCGAGTCTACAGAAGAGGACAGTACTGTTACAGGTAGCCCATTCTATTCTGCTTTACGGGGCTCCAGTGTGGATAGATGCATTAAAGTACAAAAAATACTGACAAAAGTACACTACTGTACAACGAAACATGTTGATAAGAGTAGCAAGAGCCTATAGAACGGCACCTACAGACTCGCTACCGGTAATAACCGGTGTGATTCCCATTCATTTAATGGCCAAAGAGCGTAGCCAGAATTATGAGCTGGAAGCAGGAAATGACCCAGCGCTTAAATCAGAAATAAGAGAAAGAATTGTTATGGAATGGCAGGAGAACAAATCGACAGGAAAGTGGACCAGAAGACTTTTTAAAAATGTTAGGACCTGGATGGACTGTGAACACAAGAGAGTTAATTACCACACCACTCAATTTTACACAGGACATGGAGCATTCGCAGTATATAGATACAAAATTAAGAAGCAAGTTGATGACGAATGTATTTACTGTTGCGAGAGAGATGATGCAGAGCATACCCTGTTTGGATGCCTCAGATTTGAGAGGGAGAGGACTGAAATCAACCGTAAACTGGGGGCAGTACTAACACCTGATAATATCATAGAGGAAATATTAAAAAGCGTAGATCAAGGACGGCTCATATCGGATCATATAGAAAATATAATGAAAATTAAAAATGAAGAGGAATTAATATGGCAATCTAGTCTATAGAGACGAAATAGAACGATAATACGACCGTAGTCAATAACTACCACTTTACTGATGTGATGTCACACAGACAATTCCGGTGGAGTGGTAGAGAAAGGAACTGAAAACTTGAGGTGGTTTTGGTTTGTAGGCTGTGTAGTCATGCGCTATGCAGAGTCCAACAGTACTGGGGAACAGCAGAATCAGTACCCTGTCAGCATGAGCGTTCCACCTATCAAAAAAAAGGTGGTCAGAAGAGAACTCCACAAAATGTGTTGAACAGTACATAAAATATAAATGTCTATGGAATCCAGCCATAGCTGAATACAAAAACAAATAAAAGCGGCAGCTAGCGTATGCAGAACTCAGTAAAAAAAATGGGCATTGATGGATTTGGTCCTAAAGACGTAATACAAAAAATAAAAAATATGAGGTCGAATTATAGTCAAGAACTGAAGAAAATACAAGATTCAGAAAAATCAGGAGCTGGTACTAATGATATATACGTTCCCTCTTTGAAGCGGTTCAAAATTTTGGAGGAAACATTGAAATCGGTTTCAGCTAGCTGTAGTAGACAAACACAAGCAAATACGGTAAGTTTTTGTATGAATATACTTATCCTATATTTCCACAGCCAGTTGTTTCTTTATGAGAAACCCCTAAAAAAATTCACAATTTTTTGAATTGAATATTTTTGTACGTTATTTCGTATATACGGGGGTAATACGATGAGTAGTATGACAATAATTAGGACGAACGTGAGGAATTTAGATCAAAATTGGCAGCAGAATAAATGGAGATTTAAGGAAACAAAAAGAGGAAAACATTCTGATACTTTCTTTATTGTACAGACCATTTATCATGTAAAACTAGAATTATTGGATCATTTTTATTTGCCAGGGTACTTGCCATGGTCCTAAAAATCGTAGCACTAATATATCCCGCATATCTCTGGCATTTTCTGAGGAATGGTTGCCTACATTGGTGGGTAAACTGACCATTCTCGGATTTTCGCTTCTCCATGATCCTGGAATAAGTATGCCATTTGCAGTATCTTCCATATCAATAGAACCCGGATGCAGATAAATTCTTTCATCTTTTCTTAACCAGTTGTGAATTGCACAGCACGCTTTTACTATCTTGTCAACCTTCTCTGGACCAAATGGTATAGGTTTCTCAAAAACCCGAAACTTACTGGCTAGAATACCGAAGGCGTTCTCTACAATACGGCGTGCTCTTGATAATCTATAATTGAAATTTTTTGGCCTGTTGTTAAATTCATTCCAGAAAATAGTTTTAGTAAGTATGTTTTTAACGGAAACGCCTCATCTCCTACTAAAAAAGTGCCATCTGGTAAAATCCCACTTTCTAGTTTAGCAAATATTGAGCTATTTCGAAAGACTCCTCCATCAGAAATGCGTCCGTTGCATCCCACATCGATATATGAAAAACAATAGTCATCCTCTACCACCGCAAGTAGTACTATGCTACTTGTTTTCTTATAATTGAAAAACAAGCTACCGCTCCGGTGCTTTGATAACAACGTGTTTTCCATCTATGGCTCCACAACATCCTGGAAAATTCCACTTCTTGTTAAAACCATTTTCAATTTTCTTCCAGTCTTCTTCCGTTCGAGGCACCTAAAAAATACAATTCTGGTTATATAGTTCATTAGTACACTAACTGGTTTCGTTCGTTTCCTGTTTCAATCGTATAACAAGATATTTCCTCTTTCAGGATACATAAATAGAATCTGAAGCAACATCTACGACGACTGCTGCATCCAATCAAACGCCAGCTTCAACTTCTGCAACAACTGCATGTAATAAAACGCCCACTTCAAGCCAAATTCCGCCAAAAAGAAAAAGGGTTCAGGAACTACATGGTGTCCTCGATCAACTGCAAGGAATATCTGATTGTTTAAATAAAACCAACAATGCTGAAGAGCATGAGTTTGATATATTTGGATGCTTGATCGGCAAGCAACTTAAGAGTTTGCCCCTGGTGATAGCTTTGGAAGCGAAACAACACATTTAGACTTATTTGAATCAGAAAAGGCTGCAAACTTTGAATACGGGTGCAGATATATCAGAGACCATTTTCAGCAATCTCTGCGTACTCTTCCTATTCATACAATTCCCCAAGTGACTGTTATTCTTCTCTACCTTCCGTGGGCACTTCTCTGGATCTTCATACAAATTACTCTCAAATAGACCCAAGCGGCAAGCACTGCATCCACTACTATCCTACAAGATGCTTATAACAGTGCTATAATTGATTTATAAAAAAATTCATTATTGTAAGAATTGTCATGTGTGTCTTTGTTATAAGTAAATATAAAATGTTTTGAACCAGGGGGGGCAGGGTGGGTCGGTTCCACCCTAGATAGCTGCGGGCCCACCCTAGAAAAATGCCCTTCCTCATACATAATAAAATAACTTCATCCTCAATAACCGAAAACCGTCTTCAAAAACAATACATGCATGATCTATCGTCCCGCTTTCATTGACGTCTTTTTTACTTAGGATAGTGTCTAAAATGCAATGGCACGCACGCACGAGTGGGCGCTGGTCCCGATACCGTATCGAGGTGAATCAGGTAATTGGCGCGGGAGCAAGGGACAGGACGTGGCGTGGAATCAGAAAAACAATATTTATTTACAAAATACAAAAACAAACACTTCAGGCTTCAACTTGGTGTTGGAATGTTGGATTTGTGCTTGAACCTTGTTGATTGATTGACCGTGCTCTTTGACACAATAAGTCAAATAAGTGAACTATTTTTGTTCATAATTCGACTGATATGATACATGTACCGAACTATTATCATTTCGCGAGTAATTTATTTACTTAGGTACTCTGAGGTAAGGTGTGTAATCTACCACCATTCATTTCATTCACCGTCGCTCGCGTTTTCACTATTCGATTCGTCCATCGGGGGAATTTTCACGTACCTACTTAAATCTGAAACTAAAACAAGAGAACTGAGACATTTTAAGGTGAGTGTTAGCGACCGAAATGCAAAGAATTTTAATGACAGCGTCATCTGTGTGACGAAGGAAGAAGCAGCACGGAATACGGAATATCAATACCAACTTTCATCTGTGGCAACAGAAGCGCAACAACGTACGCCATCTAGTAGCGAGTAGCTGATTAAGATAACAGCAAGTAGCCACCACAAATCACCCACTCTATAGATAGTTCACGACAATGCTTTCTTGAAATGACAAAAACTAGCGCCACCTATAGAACTGAAACACAATTAAGTATTGGGTAAATTGTTCCTTAAGTCTCTACTGGGGAAAGAAGAATGGGCGGTAAATTTAAATTGGGATTATCTTTACTGTTGGTTTGAAGATCCTTGTTTATTGTAAGTAAATGACGAGTTTTACTAAAAAGTCTACTATATTATGCACACACAATTGTTTGCCAATCATGAACGTCGTTAATATCTTGTATATTCTAATATAATTGCCAAAAAATTTGTCATTGTAGATAAATATATTAGACTTTTTAAAAAATCAAGTCATTTACTGAGCAATATGTAAAGAAATTAACAGTTTTTTGGCAATTGACTGTTTACAGAAGGGCCAAAATAAGAGACATATGTTATTAAAACATTTATTGAAAAAAGTATATTCATTCACAAAATAGGAACAATGTACAAAGTACATGTAGGTACAAAAACAACAAAATATTTCTAACAATAAAATGATGAAAGTTTAACTACTATTGTTACTCCAAGAAGCTACAATTGCATTAAAATAAGACATATCATGAAACAAGAATATTGTAAACTGTTTCTTTCTCACTACTTTAGATATAAAATACAAAATAAATTTATGATTGTGTAACCATTTTACTAGTTTTAATACATTAGTTACATTTTTTCTAATAATTTTGCTAAATATAATTTGATACAATGAGACGGATGTACATCAACAAAAATAACGATGTTAAGAATGTTTATTAATTAAAAAGTACTTACAGCAAGATGGTAAATCTGTCAATTCTGGGAGAATAGGAGTACAATATATCAAGTCTGATGTACTGTCAGCATCTAACATAAACAGAATAGATTACAAAGTTATAAACTTACTGCTTTTTGTTTTGTAAATTATATAATAGAAATACATGCCACTGCAAGGCAATAAGGAAGGCTCAGGAGTGTGTGTATCTTCAAGTGACATAACTGCAGCTAAACAAATAATAATTTACCAGAGATGTATAAAGTAGGACTGAAATTTTTTCAAGAAATCACATGTTTATTAATATGTGTTCACTACGTTTTTATCTTACCAGGTAAAAATAAGGATGGACTAGCAGTTGAATATAATCTATTGGACCAAGCTTCAAAATGTTTATGGCATATTCTCTTTGTTTGATACACAACTAACGGCTCCATCGTCTTCAAGTCATCACAGTTTATTGCATTTAACCATGACTTGAATTTTTGGAAGTCTTTATTTGGGTTTGGAAATATATGCCTAATATATTAGATGTTGGTGTGCATTTAGGCACACAACATTTCACATAACGTGCCATTATAAAACCTGACACACACTATTATTTAAAAATTCAAATTAATCACTCAAACTGACTTTATATCAGTTGAAAACTTATAAAACTATAAAGCTTTATAAACACAGTTACAAACACAAATAAATCTGAGTTGTGGTTATAATTCAAAAATATTGACATTTGGCAGCGGTAGGTGGATAAAACAGGAAATTTTACAATACTACTAAAATTGACTGGTGCTTCCATCTGCTTGTCTGAAACATATACTAATAAAATAGTTTGACCTTGACCCATCTGCGTGAAACACCTATAGAGTGGGTGATTTGTGGTAGCCACATTACTTAGAATTTTCTGGTTGTATCTATAGCATTTTCTACAGTTTGACAGTGAGCTCAGGAAATAACAGAACTAGAAACTTCTACATTTGTCTAAATGGCGGTATTTGGTATAAAAGAAGTGACTTACGGTGCCAGAGGCAGTTTCAAATTGGAAACGATCAAGAAAGCCAAGGAAGTGAATAACAATGAAAGTTAACGTTGAAAGTAAGTGAAACAACCCTTTTCTAGTGCATTCAATTTATATTATTAGTGTTTGTTCGGTGTTCAGTACATTTTCATATATATTTTCGTCCTCCCGTAATCTGTGTACGTGTACATTCTCTAGCAATAAAGACAGTCACTACCGAACAATTGGAGTTGTCATCTACAGTCCAAATCCTCCGGATTCTCAACAGTAAGTGTGTTATTTTTTCAATGTTTTACAGAGGTTTTCAAATTTTTGTCGTTTTTATTAATATGTGTGGCTACATGGGGTAACATGGAGATTGCCGCCAATAAAACAACGTTCTGTACTGTACATACGCGTATAAAGTATTTTTACAAATAAGTTGCTGCTTTTTGATATGAATATAAGACGAACCTCAGAAATCTGTAATTTTTTTCTTGTGCATATTTATATTATGAAATCAGCAAAATGTTACAGTGTAGCCACAAATAAAAAAACAGTAACAATTTTGAATTCCGCGCGCAATGCTTAACGAACCATCATATCATATTATGATCTATCTTTTTGCGTTTATTTTTTGTTTCGGAATTGTAGATGAGAAAACTATTAAGATTAAGAATAAGAAAATACATCGCGTTCGCGACTAAGGAAGTTAGAATTTTTCATTGAAACACATTAATAATTCTATTTTGCTTCGTAATTCGGAAGAAAGTCCTTTCATGTGGGTGTTTTTGAGTATTGATTTAATTAGTTTAATTAGCTACTTATCTAATTAGTGATTAATTTCCAAAACCTGTACATGTTCTAAGAAGGTAAAAATTAGGAAATAGGGTTAGGATTTTACTACATGCTGTTATTTTTTTTAGGCAAAACATGAAGAAATTCAAAGACAGGTCATTTTTCAAACAACCCGAACTGTCAAAGATTGATAATGATAATCAAAATTCGACAAACGTAGTGGATCCAAGTGATAGTTCTTTTGCACAACATAGAGCATCAACAAGAACGTTTCAAGAAAATTTCCGAAGCAATGGTTTCGAAGATAGAGATATTCCTATTTCGAAGACATGACAAACAGCTGATTCAGATCCGGAAGCAGTAACGTCTTCAGAATATGCCGGTAATGAAAAGCGAACCAACTTGGGCACCCTGCAAACCTAACCTAACCCTGCAAACCGGACCATCGCAGCCCTACTTAAATTTTCCAAAAACAAACTTTGGCGCCAGATTAAGATCTTTTTCATGAAAATATTATGAATTATACAGCTGGTTAGAATACAACACGGAAGAAGATAAGGTCTACTGTTTTATGTGTAGGCACTACTACAATAAGGATGGACATCGTGACAAACATGGAAAATTCGTAAAAACTGGATACAATAATTGGAAAAAACTGGGAGAAAGTTTAAAAAAACATGCAGAGTCGTCACTTTTTGTTTTTTTTTTAGTCACGAGGGGGTTAGGGTTCAGGTGCCCTAATTGTTGCCGCTCAGTCATTGATTGGCTTATTGTGCACCCCCACTCACAGGTATTAAGCAGAGTCCCATCCTAAATTCTTAGCGAACATTGAGATTCGTCGGACTATGTTTTCCTGCATTCACTTCATGTTGATAGTAGGTACACAAAAATATGCATGCTACAAAACTTCTATCAGAAGTGGAGATGTCTATTAGCAATTAGTTAAGCAACAATAGCAAGAAGTTACTCAAAATAAAGAATACTTAATGAAACTCATTGACATCATACTTACTCTTGTCCGTAAGGGTTTGCCTTTAAGAGGGCATCAAGAAGACAAATCGTCCAAAAACCGGGGAATTTTTTTGGAAACTTCCCAACTCATCTCCAAGTACGACGAAAACTTTCGCATGCATTTCGAGAAACATTTTAACTAGTGCAGTCCAGATATTTAAAACGAAATCATTGAAATTATAGCATGCCTAACTAGAGAAGAAATTGTCAAAGAAGTAAAAGCATGTGGATTTTTCGCCTTGAGTGTAGACGAGGCGAGATGTTACAAAGAGGAGCAATTGTCAATTACGATCAGATACATAATCGACCTAAATGTGGTTGAAAGATTTATTAGTTTTATCAATTGTTCTACGTCCAGAGATGCGAAAGGATTGGCAACGCTGATTTTCGAAACACTGAATAAAAGCCAACTGGGCGATGTTCCGATTCTTGCTCAATCTTATGACGGGGCTAGCGTCATGTCCGGCAAAAACAGAGGTTTGCAGGCGATTATAAAAGAGACACATCCTCACGCAATATACATCCATTGCTTAGCGCACAAATTGAATCTGGTGGTTGTGGATTCGTGCGCTAACAACGTTGCATTAGCAAAGACTTTTTTTAATGCAATCGAATGTTTATACATTCATTTTTCGCAACGAAACGTTAACTTAGCAGTCAACATTTCGAATATTGATTTAAATAAATAATTTTGCAACGAATGTTAAATTTATTGGTGGAATAGACCACACATCTTCCTAGCCTATATTTTAAATACAACTAATTAAGTGTTGGTGGAATAAACGTTAAAGTTATCTCGTCCAAAAAAATCCTTAATAGGAATTCGGAATGTGGTATTTGACGATACATTTTTCGAGAGAATGGTTGATGCAGAAACTACGAAAAAAGTTTAAAGATTTAGTTTGATCTAATATAAAACTTGTTCCTTAGAACAAATTCCCTGGGATTACTGGCATGTTTCACATTTTTTCCTGTGTAAAATTTACTAGAACTGATAAAGGTTTATGTCCAGTACGAATCTTTAAGCTAGATTGTATAATTGTAAAAAAAATACAAGTAAAGTTTTATGTATTTATCTGGACAGATATCTAAATATGTTGTATATTGAAAACACTTGGTGTTATTATAGCGGAAACTCCAGGACTAAACTACATTTGTGAGTAAATTCTACCAAAATTCCTGACTGAAGAAGTATTATCACCAAATAGTATGGTCTTACAAGTAATGGTTGTAATGTAAGAGCTTATTAAGGACTTAGCTATTCATCTGTATAGAGTACCGAGAATCATATAACTAAAGAAGATTTTCCGGATTACTGCCTTCGAATATCAACTTTTAAGTTAAGTAATTTTATTTTGTATGGCTTCACCAATATTATTTTATCTGTTCGTTTAAGGTCAAAATTTCTTTTTTCACACATACTGACATCTACTAACCACTTTTTCGATAATTTTGTAACACGTTTTTTTACATTCATTATATTTATACATATTTTTATTCAGTTGTTTTATTTATTATACAGGTATACCTGAAAAATTTCCTTCAGCACATTTTTTTTCTAAAACATTTTCTAAAACTAGCAGAGAACAGCAGTTAAGAGTTGGCTGATATTTGAGTTTTTTTTTCTAATTTTGTTTAGGAACAAAATTAGTGGCGCCCTTCATCAAATTTCATTTATCTGTTTCTTAGTTTTTTCTCTTTCCTTTCTTTCTTCACTTTAATTAACTTCTTTCAGCAGATAACAGAGCCCTGAGAACTGACTTTGTTATCTCCAATCTCATTATCAGTTTGGAAAGAACCTACTCTCTTTTTATTTCTTCCTTTCTTTTATATTTTTTTTTACCCTGAGTGTAACAGAGTGTGTTTCATTGGCGCCCAACGTGGGGCAACTCTGAAGTATCATTCCTGGGCAAATGTCTTTTCCTATATTCCTTAACTTCTGAACAAATGTGCACTCAGTGGATAAGGTTCGTGACAAATACCTAACCTGTCTATCATATAATGGGTGGTTAATGTTGGACCAATTTCCAACTTTTAATCTTTTTCTATATCCTTTTATGTTTCTTCCCGACTTTGTCTTTTATTTCATTTAATAACCCTTCAGGTTATTATTTTAGCGTTAATGATATGCTAGATTATCATTGAGTGTGCAGTACTCTGAACTGGGCGTTGTGTAGTGTCTTCGTTCGATTTACAGTGCGGTGTGGGGTGTTTGAAGTTGTTACGGTGCAATGTGGAAGCAGTTGAATCGGAATATGAGGCTCTCTTTGCTGCTAAGGTTGCGCAATTTCGGTCTTTTGTGATCACTTACAACTTGGCACACCTTCTGTTTCGAGATTGAGCTATGGGTATTCTCAGCATCTGACCTGACGGTGGATGTCGGATGCAGACAGTGCGGAACATGTATGAGGGTGTGTTTTTTTATCTTTCATTTCTTTTCGTCTAAAATTTTCTTTTTTATGCTGTATTTTTTGGGTTTAAGTAAGTTCAGTTACTAAACGGGTAGACTGTTCCTTTGAATAAGTACTTAATAACACAGAAGCTTATAGTTTATGTCAGTCTTAATATGGGGATGAACTTTATTGGGGGTGTATAAATATATACAAAATATGTATGTATATATATTGATTTCATCAATGTTTTTTTTAAAAATAGTAAGGATTTTCCTTTTTACTCAGTCGTGATTCTCATATTTTAATGTCTCAATTTAAATTTTCCCTGTCCTCGTTTTTGTGGTCTCAATAGTTTAATTATATATATATATATATAAAAAAATTTTCGGAATTTTTTTTTCTTGGATGTTAGGGGTAGGTATTATTATTAGCAAACTCACCGACGAACTCAATCCATATCTAATGTAAATTTTGTATATAATACTGTTATTTGTCTTTGTTCATCCATAGTTGTTTCCAGGTGGTAATTCGAAAAATCTCTTGTGAATAACTGGGTTATGTTTATTTATAAACTTCTCTGTGTGGTATTCGGCACTAACATTCTCTATTGATATGTATATTAGACTGTGCGTACGCATGTGGTATTTTGGCAACGATCCTCGTGCGAAATTTGGGAAATTCTCTTTTTCCGGCCATCTTTTACCACAGAAAGCATATTGAAGAGTGGTTAGAGTTTTTAATCTAAAATTTTATTATCCAGTTTGTATGGGATTTGATTGAAACTCTATATAATTAATCTCCATCTATCAATTCAGTTAGCTTATCTTTTATTTATCTTGGCTATTTTCTGAATTTTTTTGAGGAGATTTTATTGATAATACTACTACGTAGGATTTTTTACCGTTCTTCAGGTAAGCTATTCTTATTTTATAACTGAAGAGTACTTTTCTCGATTCTGCTTGTTATGCTAATTCAGCGTTTTATTTATTTTGCTTTCTTCCTATTAGAATTTTATGGTGGATAATCGAATCACGTTTTTTGGACTTGTCGATTCGTTTCCAGACACTCAGTGGTTACATCCCGTCTTTGACTATCTTTCTTCATTTCTATGTTTCTTACCTATTCTTATTAAATTGGTGACATTTGAAGAGACTGTGTTTTACTTGGCAGACTGTCCAGGAGGCATTAATTACCTTGATTCCCCCCCCCCTTTTTTTGGAGTGGCCTTGTAGCTTACGGTGGCTTGTAGAGTATCGACCAGTCCGTGATCAACTAGAGACTTCCAGTTTAGTCGGTAAACTGGTGGCGCCGAACCTACTTACCTCTCTAGCCGGTGTTGCTCGCACCTTTTTAAACCACTGGTCGGTACTATAGCATAGCCTATTGATTCTGCTAATTTGCCTTCAGTCTAAATTCAATTTAGTTTCTAAATTGTGTTAAAAAAAATATATATATAAAAAGAACAGTTGGTCTTCATACCACCTGTAGAAATTCAAGAAAAAAAAACTTCTCAATAAAATAGTGCGTGGTGATCCATTGATTAAAGTTACTAATATGTAATAGGTATAAACATATTTTTTCATTATCATAACATGAAACTTGAATGTTAGTTTGGATTTGAATTTTAACTTATCTTTCAATACCCTACACTACAGAAGCTATTCAAGTTGTATTTTTTAATTAAAATAAAAATCATAAGTTTTTAATGATAATTTTGAGATATGGCAACATCACAGCGGCTTTACGAGAACACAATACGCAGGCGCATCGATTTCTCGCCCAATGTTTATCCATAGAAAAAGGATAGGTTAGGTTAGGTTGATTTATTTTTATCAACACCAATACCTAGTCCAACTCATTATCATTATGATTCCAATTAGTGTTGTATTGAGACTAAGTTGAATTTTAATTTCTGTGTGTGTTTAACCAAACCAGTCCAATATGGTGTTTTCTTGTTGTGTGCCAACATGCAGAAGCCGGGGCGACACTGTGAAAATGCATCGATTTTACAAAAACTATGAAAATGTGAGTACCGGCGTTACTTTCAATATTAAAGCTGCGATAATTATATTAACAAAATCTGTTATATGTTATTTTTTTCACTACTAACATGAGAAAACCTTATTATTTACCTCATTTGTCTAATGAGAAGTAGCTCAATATTTACCTAAAACTTTATTTATTGAATGAAATGAACATGAAAAATAAACTCTAGGAAATGTCCTAAGACAATGAAAATGATCAGAAAATATGAAAATTATTTAAAATAATAGTAGAAATGACGTTTATTGAATCTCCTTAGTTTCAATGATTTTATTCAATGCTTTGACAAGTATTCCGAGCTGATATTTCGATATCCTTGAATAATTGGGGAAATGGCTAATTTTAAAGTGAAAATAAGGTCTTTCGGTATTAGTTCTGCGATTAGTAGTGAAAAAAATACTATATATACTTCGGTTGAGAAGGCCATATTTGTATATTATATTAATTATTATATAACTTGTAAATAAACGTATGTAGTGAAATAGTTTTTTCATTCATGAATTCTTAAAAAATCCTCCAGTTCCAGAAAAAAAATTTAAATTTTATATGTACAGTTCCCGCTTTTGCTTTATTTCTGACTACACTGGCCAGAGGGCGCGGTAATTAGTGAACCAAACTCTTAATACTGAGTTGCCTATCTATCTATTGAAAATCAACCTAATCTAACCTATCCTTTATCTATGGACCAGACTGTCTCCATGGATAAGACAATAACTGTCTCATCGAAATTGTTGGTCGGTTTATATCATATAAATAAAATATACTGCGCCTAGCGGTACGGCGATCATCAGAGTGCCGACATATATATGTCTGCACCGTCGGTGGCCAGGATCAATACGCGCATGCGAGTCACGAGACGTTGCATTGTTTAATATCATTGGCTGTATCATTCCCGCTTTGACGCTTTTAGACCTTCAGAGTGGTGGCAAAGGTTGTTAGCATAGACAAATACTATAATTTTATTTTCTCTATGGTTGTTTGTTTGGACACAGCATAGTATAATTAGGATGTGGTTTGGATGTTTAGTGATTTTGTTATGGGTTTTATCATTGTGTTGTGATTTTTACATGTTTCTTTTATTTAGATTTTTATTAAAAACTATGTTTCCACAACGGTGCTTTTTATGTAATGAGATTGGTCCTAATTTAAATTTTCATAGGTCTACAGGTATATAAAAATAAATTCCGTTTGAAAACAAATCATCCCACGGGGTACTCCATCGTCATTTAATTTGTCAATATGTATGGCTATATTAGTGTGTAGATATCGAAGAAATGATTTATAAAAATAATAACTCTAATTGGTTATGTGCTCACTATATATTTCATGCTTATCTACTTATTTCTATTCCTTTTGAAGTAACCTAGACAACTATAATAGACGTTATTTCAGATTTATGTTAGGAGTGAAAAAAAAATGTAATTACATAATTGCATTTTATTTGGTCAAATCAAAAATCAGACTGACGCCAAAACACTATATGCAAATGGTAGAAAGGAAAAAATAAATTCAAATGATGGAGAAAAAGCAACAAGCACTTCAACTCGGGATGTGCTCTTAAGCAACCAACGCAGTGTTAGAGTAGTACTCTGGAATGTGCAGGGATGTAAAATTCTTAATAATTTTCTCGTTGAAGATTCGCATGTGCAATATGATTTCTTATGTTTATGTGAAACGTGGCAGAGCCTAGGCCACTGATATTGAAGTACCAAATTTTATACGGGATAATTACAGTGTTGTTTTACTCCAAAGCAATTAGGGAGAGGTCGGTAGGACGTGAAAAGGGAGGTCTAGCTATATTCTACAAAAACAGTTACAGCCCCAGACTCCTGGAGACTTCTCGCTGGTGGCTTTTACATCAGTTTACAATGTCTTCTCTTCAGTTCATCGTTTGCCTTGTGTACATTCCACCGAGAAGTAACTACAGTGAATTATTAGAAACTTTTGGAGTTTCACTTGATGTGATACTGGAAAAATATTCCGGCTGTATAACTTTCATAATTGGAGACTTTAATGGTCGAATCGCAGAACTTAGTTAAATCCCTGAAGAGACTGTAACAAATGCTCAGTTTTTTCCTGACATGTTAAGTCACGACAAAATAAGTAATGCTCAAGGTCGCTATCTTCTTGAATTCATGTCTATTAGAAACTTCTCATTAGTAAATGGTCATGATAATACTGACAGACCTGCACATTTAACTTTTTGTAATGCCTTGGGGCAAAGTGTTATTGTTCTATGTTTCTGTTGTAATGATAAACTAGAATTTGTTTACAAATTTAGTGTACTAGATGATCAATATTTGTCAGACCACTTCCCAGTACTTTTAACTTTTGGCACTTTAATAAGGAATGAACCTAACATTGGATTTTCATCCTCATTCACTAGCCTGAAATGGAACAATACTAAAGCCATAGATTTCAATATGTCAATTCAGCACTTGCCGAATGTAGGTTTGTGTGGAGATGTGGATATTTTATATAATAATCTTTGTTCAAGTATTTGGGACGTAGCAGAAAATTTAGATCTGTTTTCAACGAAAAAAATTAGTAATACAAAAAAACATTCTCTTAACTCTCGGTTTGATGTTGAATGTAAAGAGCTAAAGACTCAAGTAAGAATTAAATTAAAAGTGTGCAAAAAGCATGGGTGTTCAGAACCATGTAAAATGAATTACATTACTATAAAAAGAATATAAGTAGCTAATTTTAAAAAAGAAACAAGTGTGTGAAATAGTATATTAAGTACCAAGTGTCAATACGGTTACTTTAGTCACGAGTTTTACTAGGCACGAGTGAAGCGAAGCGGAACGAGTTCGTTGTGAAACGAGTGACTAATGACGTTTTTAACACGAGGTGCTTACTATACTTTTTCTTCGCCCGCGGGAAGGTAAACGTTATATTATATTTGTATATTATATTATCTTATCTATGATTTGAATTATATTCATTACATGACGGACGATGACTGACAGCTGACTGATAAATCAAATGACGCAGAATAACAAAACTATCAAGGAGCATGCAATTTAACATACAAGAGGTACACTTGATTTGACGTTTAAAAAACAAAAGATAAACGAGATGTGACTTTTCGCATTTTAAACACTAGTGTTTAAAGAGTCGTTTTGTGCATGTCAAACTCGTGTTCAAAGTGCGGTTTTAGTAGCGGAAGTAGAAAAATAATATTATAGTTGCTCTTTCCAACACTAGAAATCAGTCAGAGTTTTGGAAATCATTAAACTTATTTAGGCGCAAAAATAAATTCTGTGTGTTATCAATTGCGGAATGGGAGTCATTTTACGACCACTTAACTACAATTAAGGTTAAATTTGATATCAGTTTTTTTGGCGTTGGAAATGAGTTTCTGGATTCACCCATAACACTCTCAGAACTTGATCAATACCTGTTGTGTAAAGATGTTAAGGCTCCTGGTAGAGATGGCATAACCACTTTGCAAACTTTTTGGTTTTAGTTATATTTATTTGTATTCTTTAAATGTGTGCCGTTGTAGAAAAAGTATGGAGTGCAACATGTGGAAAAAGTACTTTTCTCACTCGTGTGTTTGCGGCACTAGCCCTTACTTCCACACTCGTGAGATAAGTTGAAGCACTTGTTGCACAATATACTACCTATTCTATATTTTCCAATAATTTGCACGTGCAAGTAAGCCAATTACAATTTTAGTTTATTTTTTTACTCAGTTCGATGTTTAGATCAATTTACGTAATATAAAATGTGAGCATTGTATACCTAAAAAGAGAATTATCGGAATGCCAGCTGTAAAGTTAGTTGCATACCTATTTGCAGCGGACAAGCTGCTTCCAAATGTCAAATCAGCTGTTTGTGTATAATTTTTCTACGAAAATCAGTACTTTCTTTTTTCCAATGCTAAGTGAAAGAGTTATTGATTGTAAAAGGGTGATACAATGGCACTAGAATTAAATTTAAATTTGTTTATCACATAATAACTTCAAAAGCCCTTCGGATACTATTTATTTCTATATAAACACTAAAATTATCGTGTAAACATTTGTGATGATTGTGAATCCACTAAAATCTGTAAATCTGCAGTGGATTGAGTCGCCTCTATGTCTGTCGTCATGACAACTACATCTCGAGACAGAAGTCGATGTGTTATATTTTTCTACAAATGTAAATTATAGCAAGTATTGATATTGGCGAAATGGACGATAAAATTGAAACAAGTACTAGTAATATAGTACACGAATCAGTAGAAAATGAAACCGAAATAAAATGTCAATTTTTAAAGTGTAATCTAAAAGAAAACGGGACTTCTGGTGCCGAAAGTGCGGAACCGAGTGAAATTCAGGATATTAAGGATAATGTGCATTGTGATAGTGTATCGGATAAGTCTGAAGTTTCAGATTATGTTGATGAAAAGATACAGGAAACACAACTTGCAAATAATATTTTTGCAAAGCAAAACGAAGAGGGCAATTGGATTTTAAGGTGGAATATCCAGAGAAGAAGCGAGAAAGATTTTATAGCTCTTTGTTATGAAGGTGAGTTAATTTTTAGTTGTACAGTACAGATTTGGATATTTATTCACTTTCACACCAGTTTATATCTTTAATACTTAACATAATGTTCCTAAAGTAATATCCTTAGGTATGAATCTATTGTCATATTAAAAGACTAAAATATTTAGGTATTCAATAATCTCAACCGAATGACATAATAAACTACTTTTTTATGAAGGTTGTAAAATTGGGATCTTTAAAACACTTTTATAATATGAAATAGTAATGCAAAACTCGTTTTATCACAAAAATCATTAAAAGTATTCAATTTTCAACTCCTAACAGTAAAGGACAATAACAATTTGCAAAGAAAAAGTTCTCGGAAAAGTTGGCAAAACCACAGTGATAGGAGCAACACTGATTTGCATACAATTTAATCAACAACATGAAGTACGCAGTCCTTATACCCCTGGTCCCTAGGCATTGCTGCAACTGTCACTGTGCAAATATATATGAAACAAACTTTGAGCAAAGAGCATGTATCTTAGATTCCAATTCAAATTTTGATCAAGTGTGAGGCTCAACAGCTTAACCTGTTGAGGTTATGGGTAGTTTATCTGAAATGAATATAATTTCTGACATTTTTGGACCATTTAACATTAGTCTTTTGGAGTAAATTGGTTCCTTACATCAGACATTCCCACTGAAATAAGATGCCAGACCCCATTACTGTTGACAGGGGTGTCATCAAAGAACAGAAGACAAGAACAGTTCTTCAAATGAGCAGATATATCATTGATGTACAAAACAAACAAGAGTGGACCCTAAACCTAGATCCTGTTGTATTCAAGTGACAAAGAAGTTTTTTGCTGCTCATTCGCTATGTATAAACGGATGGGGAATTAACTTGTCAACATCTGTGTACAAGTTTGATTGGACTCCCAAAAAATCTTTAAAATCCTTAAAAATTGCATGAAAGAAAATCTCATAAAATCCCATGGAATCCTTAAATGTCTTACAAAATCTCATTGAATCTAAAAAAATGTGGCAATTTCAGTGATTTTCAAATTAATTTAACACAACCTCCAAATTACAGTCGGCAGTGATTGCTAACAACCTTGTTGTGTTTATCTTATAGTACAATGTAAAAAAGATAGGTATATTTTTGGAGCTATTATTACCTTTAAGTGTATTAGTTTAACAATAAAAAAGCATTGGAATACTCCAAGTCAGTATTTTCAAACTTGGGAATTGATGTCTTATTATAAACCAATCTTGAAAGCTACTAAAATAAATGATATGCTTGAAGCCACCAGTGAACAAAGTATTTATTTTACCTTAGTTAATCTCACTTCCCCGTTAATATGCCTTAAAATAGTTGGGTATATTTACATCTTTTACAGGTGAATTTTTTATTTCAATTGTCCAATTTAAATAAAAGATTCACCTGTTTACACCAGCGGAGAAGGGAACATAGTTGAATTGGATGAAGAAAATTTCAGCCTTTTAAAAGAAAAATATTGTAGTCAAGGTACCCTACAAATTGATTAATCTGATACTAAATTAGCAATGATTCACCTTTTCTGAAAGTAAAGTTATCCTCAGGCTAAAACTGTTAAAAAATCAACACTTTGGTGGTGTTTGCAGATCACAAGGAACCCAAAATTAAGTAATGACCGCCTCTTAAGGGTAAGAGGAATAAAAAATTTAATAAAAAATAATAACAATATATTAGAAAGACCAAGTTAAATCTAGGACTAAATGAATTAAAAAAAAACACTCTAAGAGGAAGGCAGCAGTGAGTCTGAAGATTGTAGCTACCAAGCTGTGACGTGGAAGAAGTTGATGATAAATACTTCAACTTCAAGATGAGGCAACATCAGAGTTGCTTTTAAACTTGAGTATTAGTATGCTGTTTTGTATGAAGAAAATTAGTTTTTGGGACACAGTTTCTTTAAAAGAGAAGATTGTAATAAAATTTCTAAAACAACAACAATTGAACCAATATATCTGGTCGGACAAGAAAAATGAAGGTACTCAAGGAGTTAATGAAAAATATGTGTTTTATGAACCAATTGATTGATAAAAAATGTAAAAGTTTGAAAAAATTATATTGTCTGGATATAATTTTTTTCACTCATGGAATAGCCGCACTCGCCCGACGGCTCGTGCGGTCAACTTTTTCCATTCGTGAAAAAAAGTACCACTTTATGCACTTGTTTGCATAAATTACTATTATTGTGCTATTATTATTAATTATGTAATTACAATGATTATTTTTTTCTTCTGTTAAATATCAGTCGTCTACAATCATACTTTTGTTTCCTGTTTGACAAGACCAATCAACACACTCCATTAGCGACTATTTGCATGGTGCGCAATAGTCACCTATTATTCAGCATGATACTTATATCAATGAGCCTGTGCATCTGATAGTACTCTAAATAAATACATCTTAAATGTCAAATTGAATCAATCGTTTTGAAGTTTTGAAAATTAATCAGTTTAGAAAAACCGAAAACGAAGAAAGATAGGATAATTGAGGCTACAATCCCTGGTATTACAGTGAGGAGTGAAAATAGCTTATGGAAACAGTTTACCAAATTTTGCGAGCATCGTCAATATGAACTGAATGAGTCGACACCATTCACAAAACTGATTGATATTTTGAAAGACTGAGCCTGGAATATGAAAAAAGAAAATGGGCAAAATTATAAAGAATATACTGTGAAGTGTATGTAGAATTCTACAGTTAAAACTCTTCAAGAGATGTATTTCAAGAAGTATAACATAAAAATAGATCCATTTCAAGCCTGCGAATTCAAAAGTTCTCGCACGCAATGCCAAAGAAATTGCAGAATCATCAGGAAAAACGGAAACGGAGTTCAATGGCTTTAAGTATAGAAAATATGTTCGCTATTATTGACAAATGCAATGAAAAAACACCAGTTGGACTTCAAAAAAAATTTACTAGGGTAAATTGCCAGTTATTGACACTATTAGAGCTAATTTTGCCATTAAAGATATATATTTCACTTAAATAAAGCAGAAACCACATCTTATCTATTTCATGCTAATTTTGGAGGGCTTATTAATTTGAAATTAAATAGAAACAGGCATTAAAATGCTATTTTTTGCATAAAATTTTTTTTATAAGTCCATTTTCGGACCTAGTAATTGACATGCAAATAAAAGAAAATTCCAATGATTGATATGCCAGTTATTGACAGAAAAAATATACACATACTTAATGCAGGCAAACGTATAATTATTGTTGTTTACATTGAAAATAACAACATAGCGAAGAAAATAGAGAAGATAATTAGTAAAATATTAATTGCTAAATAAACACTTAAAATATCCAAATAACAGGATGGGTACTTAAATATTGAACAAAAATTAACCAAACATCTAAACTAAATCAAAATAGAATATTTTCCACATCAGCCGGTTCAGAAAATTCGTATTTAAGTCTGTCACCAGCAATACTAATTTTTGGAAATGGCATTTTTTTAATTATCTGAGATAATTTAATGACAGAAACATCATTTTCATTTAATTTGAATAGCGTCTTTTTTTCGTTGCAACAGATCATCCCTACAACCTTAACATCTGTATTGTCAATTATTTCGGCTTCCCCTGCTCATCTTCCTCATGCAAGTTTTCATTTAATTCATTGTCTGTAAATTCATCAAGGCCTTCAATACTGCTTTCACTTGGCGCCCATTCTTCCTCATCGTATTCAGACACACGTAATGTATTGCATTTCTTTTTCTTTAAAAACTTTTGTTTCTTAACTTTTCCACTTTCATTAAAAACTTGCTTCTTGGCACCTTTGATGGCGATGGTACATCAAATGGCAAGTTAGATTTAGACAAAGATGGCATTGATACTGCACCAGAATATGCGCTACTAGAAGTCGAAGATACAGCGAGATCGCAAGAAACTACAGTTGAAGGATCTTCATTGCTGTTTTTCTCAATTTCGGGAATTGTTTTTTCTTGTTGTTCTTCTTGAGTATTGTCATGTCTTGTTTCCTGGTTATTTGTCCAGAGTCGTTCTTGAATATTTTCCTGTGTTGCTGTTTCATTATTGTCTTGTGCTGTTTCTTCCGAGGTTTCTTCGCCATTTTCTTGGGATGCATATTGGACAGTTTCTTGTCCTTGGTTTCTTCCTTCGGTTTCTTTAAAAAGATCTTGCCACAATAGAAAAAGGGATGTATCCTCAATTTTACACTGATTGCCATGATTAAAAAGTTGTTCAAATTCAGTTACCTTTACCTTGCCTATTTTATTTTCAATGGTCTTTAATGTTATTAAGGCATTAATGTCATGCTGCTTTGGTCCTGATCTTTTATTAGCAGAAATTTTGTTAAATTTAACATTCTCTACATTAAAAGGACACAAACCAGAGACTCGGAATCAATTTTTTATTGTATCGATGGTAATGCAGTCCAGGGCATTCTTCAAAACAGGAGCAAAGTTCTGTTTTTGTAGTTTTCGTCCATCATTCTGAATCCTCCAATTGCGAATCTCCTCCTTCCAAGCAGTTTTCAATGGACGAAAAACCGACACATCCATTGGTTGCAGCAGATGAGTGGAATTTGGAAAAAGGGCTATTAGAATTATGCCATTTGCAGAACAAAATTCGGACAAATGGAGTGTCATGTGTGACACATGTCCATCCATAAAAAGCAAAACTGGACGTTCTATATGTTCCCTGTCGAGCCAAGGTACAAATATATTCGTAATATAACAATAAAATGTGGAACCACACATCCATCCATTTTCAGAAGTACCAATTCCCCACTCCTTAGGAATACTTTCCGAAATGTAGCTTGGAACCCTGACATAGGAAAATACTATCAGGGATGGAGGTAGCTTGCCTGCAGCACTGGCGGTAAAGAGGACTGTCACATTTTCCTTTTCGTCTCCGGACACATCGTACACATTCTTTTTGCCTTTTCTAGTAATAACCCTGTCGCCTTTTGGATGTAAAAAAAGCACTTTCGTCGGTGTTAAATACATGATGTGGTTCTTCAGTAATGTGTAGCACGTCTTGGGTGGTCATACATTCTTTTATTTCCGAAAACCAGTCTCTAATTTGTCTCTCAGATACAGCTTCTCTGGATGTAGCTAAATTTTGAGAGATTCGAGTGCTTAGATCAGGATGCCTTATAAAAACTTTTGAACCATTTATCTCCTGGTCTTTCATCCTTGAAATAATGTTTCCTTGGTTTTTCCTTGATAATGTATTCAACACTGTTGAACAACTGTACTTTTGTTATTGGGTAGTGAATTTTTGCTAACTCTAGTATCCAGTGAACAAGGATATCTTCTTCTGCTAGGCTAAGACTTCCAGCTGGTCCCATTGAACATACTTGTGGGGATTTGCCCAACACTTTGTACATTAATGTTATTCGAGGAACACCAGCTCGTTTGGCAGCTGTAGCCACAGGCGTTCCCTTCTGGATGAGATCCAACGCTTGAGCCATTTGATCTGGCGTATTAATTTCTTTTTGGTGCCATGTCCAATCTGGAAGAAAATATTAAATTTTTTACCATCCCAGTTATTGACACCCTAGTGATTGTCCCTGTGTCAATAACTGGCCAGAAACGGTTTTATGTGAAAATTTTTGTATTCGCAACACTGTCTGTCACTGGAGAAACCATTAAGCTACAAAACAAAATATTTCTTAACAAGTCAGTGATCGACATGGGTGTCAATTACTAGATTCACTAGGGTTTCACATTCCAGTAATTGACAATTTTTTAATATCATTACCTCTACTGTTTGGACTTCCCTACATTATGGAATGTGCTGTTTATGCGTTTATTACATAATATAAGTGCTTTAAAATATAAATCTGATGAAACATGATAAATAATTTGTATAATAAAAGTTTACCTACCTTAATAATTTGATTAAACACTAAGAACTCTTACAAACACGTCCGACTAAAATCCGAACTTTTCTCAAAATGGCGGCATATGAATATTTGGAAGTATGTCACACTGTTGCCAAATTGTATAAGGATAAATTACCGACGATCGCTCTATATTTAATTCAATTTGTTTTCTTATAAAAATAGATAATATAAGAAAGTGTCGATCATTGGAAAGGCGTCAATAACTGGCAAGTTACCTTATTTGGCTTCAGTAGAATTAGCGTGGCATGGGGGGCTAAGGTTGTTCAGCTTTGATTGAACATTTCAAATTTGAAATTCAGAATGATTGTAATAAATCAGGTAGGATACAATACAACCCAATTTTTACAAAAACCTGTCAAGGAGGAAACCCACAGCCCTGTCCAGTTAGATTGTTCAGAGAATTAATTGGAAAAATAAGTCCACAATTTACATGTAAACGTTTGTTCTTAACTCCAAATCTATTCTGGCAAAAAGGAAACTCATTGTGGTACAAGAATAGGGATGTTGACTAATTTTTCGAATTACTTTTATTATAAAAATAGACCCTGTATAAACACGAAAAATATGACAAATTTCAATAAAAAAAAATACGTAAATAAAAATAAGTTTAAAATTTCCCGCTAAAATGCCCCATACCGTGTCGTGACGTCATCAAACTATTATCGAATCTCCTGTTCTGTCAAAATTAACTGATCTTGACTGAGTTTTTACGAATAACTTAGGTTGTCTTACGAATGCTCTGCAGTGCCGATGTGCAAAAGTACGTCAATCAGAACACCACAAAAACTTTGCATAAACGTTCCAAAAAGTGCACAAATTAGGAGAAAGAACGGTTCATTGACAACAACAAATACCAGTTATTTTTATGAAGATCAATTTAATGTTAAAGTTATAAGCTCTGATAAAATACAAATATAATTTTAAAATCATTTTAGATATTTTTGGTAAATTGACACAACTAAAAAGTCTATTATTCATTAATAGTTTGTTTTTTATTATTAATATAGATAATAAGTAGTTCTAAATATGATAAAATAGTATGAGTAAGGTGTCTCTCTCATTTGTAATAAAGTAAAATTATAGTTATATACTTTTAAAGAGATTTTCATGTTTTTAAGCTTTTAATTTGGTTATGAGAAATAAGACAACTTGTTAGTGCAGTGATGTCATCATGCTCTGATTGGTGTTCACAGTCACCTGATAATGGGTAATAAATAAGGCAGTTTAAATTGATTTTATTTAATTCAAGACGAATAATTAGGTTCTTAAAAGGATGTTTAAGATTTCTGAAAACTATCTTTAATGTTTAAAACATAACTTCACATGAATTTGTAACCACTGTCAACATCCCTATTCGCCTGTCGGGAAAAACAAACTTTTAAAATGGACTAAATTGGGAGCAAATTCTATTGGTTTAGATGCCATCCACTTTAAAATTACAAATTCTTGCATATCAACTACATTTTTTTAACTGGCAAAATCTGGAGTACTAGAGCAGCTACTCATTCAAATTACTGGCCACGTTCGTACTTCTTCAATTCAATCTCACTTGCAGATGGATGAACAACATCACGAGTGTATTCTGAACAGATTGAGAAATCAGAATGAATGTGGACCTTCTACGGTTAATACTGCCAGTTCATTAAAAGCTGAACAAATGTCACAAAGTACACATGGTGGAAATGTCACATACAATAATTATTGTGTTTTCAATTTCAATTGATAAATTATAAAGCTGGTGCTGTTTTTGTTTGGATTTTCTTGATTGTTGTTGATATTTTGAATAAATTATTCCAAACACTATATTAATTAATGTTTACCAAATCTGTAATATCATACATGAAGATTTTGCTACTAGAGTAACTTCAAAGTCAATGTCAATCTTAAATCATATACTAACAAATAGAAATATCTGCTATGATATAAATATAGACCAACTAATAACGATCATAAAATTATCCATATTTTTTTTTATATTAAAATTAACGTGTCTAGGCATATAGCTACGGTGACCATGCGTCCCGAAAAAATCGGGACAGTCCCGATTTATAGAGCTTTGTCCCGGCGTCCCGAAATATAATATATTTGTCCCGATTTTTGAAGATCTGAGGAAAAAGTAGTAATTTTTGTAAGAAGTAGTAATTTTTGCACATTTGTTCAGCGCATAGATCACGCACACAATAGTTCTCTAGCCGGGTTTAGGTTGGCAGAAGTGACTATGAGACTATGACACGGCGCTACTACCCCCTCCCACCACACAATCGTCTGCTACGGTCTCGTCTCGTCACGTCAGGGTCAGTGTGTCTCAGTCTAGCACTCGTACTTGACATCACAGCAGTGTTATCGTTTAGTTAGCGAGTGGTTTGGTTACAGTTCCGTTTGTGCATGAGCTACTTGAAAGTTGAACAATGAGTGGCGATAAAGGTAAGAAGAGAAAGTGTTCTTCTAATAGTGATCTCCAAAAGGAATATCCTTTTTTGAAAAAGCGAGAACTCAACCCACGCATTGCATTTTGTACTCAATGTTCTAGTGAAATTAATATTTCACATGGTGGCGTGACTGATATCAAGCTGCATTTAAAAACTAAAAAACATTTAGCTGGTGTTAATGCAGTAGCTATGTCATCATCTATGAGTAAGTTTGTTACTAAAAATGATTCAGAACAAAATGAAATTGTAGCAAAAGAAGCTGTTCTAGCCTACCATACTATAAAACATAATCATAGTTTTAGATCCTTAGATTGTACTTCTAAGCTCATTTCAACGTTATGTGAACAGAAATTTTCTTCTGCTCGAACAAAAAGCGAAGCCATGATTAAAAATGTGCTGGCTCCAAACATTCAAAAAGAATTAATGCAGGAGCTCAGTGAAACGTCATGTTTTACATTAATGGTGGATAGCTCAAATCATGGTGCTCAAAAAGTTGTACCAATTGTTGTGAGATATTTTCATGAGACCCGTGGTGTAAATGTGAAAGTTTTAGAGCTTGAAACATTAAGTGGCGAAACAAGTAATCAACTTAGTGAGTATGTATTTTCAGTTTTAAGCCGTAATGATTTGGTGGATAAAGTAGTAGGAGTGTCTGCAGACAACACTAATACTAATTTTGGTGGCGCAAAAAGAAAAGAAACAAATAACCTGTTCTGTAAACTATCAGCTAGTACTGATAAAACTTTAGTTGGCATTGGTTGCATGGCTCACATAGTCAATAATTGCATTAATAACGCTGCTGACTCACTTCCTATTGATGCTGAAGTTGTTATTGTGAAACTATTTAAGTTTTTCCATCTATACACAGTGCGAGTGGCAGAATTGAAAGATCTTTGTGAATTTATTGACGTGGAGTACCGCAACCTCTTGTCTTATTCAAACACAAGATGGCTGAGACTTCTACCAGCATTGGAACGTGTTCTACAAATGATGCTGCCTCTTAAGCAATACTTTTCTTCACAACCCAACACCCCAGTAGTGTTGAAATCATTTTTTGACGATCCAAATGGGGAACTTTGGCTTTGGTTTCTTCATAATGTAGCTGGAGTGTTTAATGAAACTGTAAAAAAGATGGAGGGGGATAAAATATCAGCAACAGAAGCATCAAATCAATATTTGATTTTGCGCAAAAACTTGATGGACAGAAAAGAATCTTCATTTTTACCAATGAAAGTTAAAGAGATTCAAAAGAAAAACTGTGCTGCAGGACATAATAGTGTCTTGGAAGACATTAAGAGTACAGCGTGTTCTTTTTATGACCGTTGCATTACCTATTTGGACTTTTGGAAATCAAACGTTGACAGCTTGAGCCAGTTGTCTTGGATAGATTTAAAGAAAAAATTGACATAGGAGGAGTTGGAGGAAAGCTATACCATTTTCCAAAAAAGCTTACCACCCATTTCTTCTGATGATTTGTTCAACGAGTTGAGCGTGCTGAACACTCAACTGTCCGAAAATATCTTAACAGAATGGGCAACGCAGGAAAAGACAACAGAGCAAAGATGGTTGACTGTTTTTGAAAACTTGCGGAAGAATGAAATAAAAGTTCCAAACCTGAAGATGTTCTTGGAATTTGTGCTTTCTCTGCCAGGGACTAATGCTTCAGTAGAACGGGCCTTTTCGTTGATTAACAACTTTTGGACGTCCGAGAAGAGTCAAATGTCAATTGAATGCGTAAAGGCACTTTTAATAATCCAAATGAACTGTAATCTTTCATGCGTAGAAATGTATGATAAAGTAAGGAAGAACAAGACCTTGTTGAAAGCTTTGGCTTCTACAGAAAAATGTGATTGGAACAAAAGCCAGCCTTCTTGTTAGACCCTTAATTACATGTAAATTTTTTTTTCAAACAGTCTAATTTTCATAATTCTTTACCTGAGTTGTATAATAGGTACATTATATAAATATTTCAAAGTCTTGTGCAATAAAGTATAATAAATAATAATGTAAAATTGTGTTTTTGTTCGTTATTTTCCAAATTTACAAATATGTATACACAAATATATAGGCATTGTGCAACAGTAGGTTTGTCCCGATTTTGACTGGTAAAAATATGGTCACCGTACATATAGCAGCCACTGACACAGGATCTGTCATACATTTAGTTACAAATAAAAATCAAATTTAATTAAACAATTGGCAGTCTTTGAGGAGCTGAATCACAGCACTAAACTGGTTAGGTTGTCCGAGAATGTTTTTGAGACTTCCACTGAGCTTGTGTTTGCGACGAGTTGGGCTGTAGTGTTTGCAACGAGTTGGGCTGTAGTGTTTGCAATCTGTAAGTATATGCTCTATTGTAAGTCTTACATTATCACAGGATTCACAGATAGGGGGATTCTCTGTAGACATCAGGTAACCATGGGTTAGCCGTGAGTGACCTATTCTGAGTCTTCTTATAACACTTTTGTCTTTTCTTGTCATGGGAGGCATCTTCTGGGCGGTAACTGTTGGTTGTATTGTACGGAGTTTTGTGTTACATGTATTCCAATGTGTTTGCCATGTTTGAGTCATAATATGTCGAGCTGCTGATTTTAAATCTTGATGAAGTTGAATTTTCTCTACTGGCAAGTCGGCTGAACAAGTTTGTTTCGCTGCTTGGTCTGCACCTTCGTTGCCTGTGATTCCTACATGAGAAGGGATCCAGATGATATTCACAACGATACCTCTAGTGTGATGGTCGTGGCAGGTGTCGAGGATATCATGGACTAAGGGATGTTGTGAACGGTTGTGTTTGATGGAGTATAATGATGAAAGGGAGTCTGTACGTATGTATGTTTGCTGTTATCCTGTGTTGGAGTCCTCAAGGCTTGTAGTGTTCCATATAGTTCGGCTGTATGTATACTACATACGTCAGGAAGTTTGTATGTTGCTATTGTTGTATCTACTGTATTAACAGCACATCCGGTACCATTGACTTCTTTGGAGGCATCAGTGTAAAGGATTTTGTCGAACTGCTGGTTATTTATCAGCTCACTGAATATTTGTCTAAGGACTATGTTAGGCGTTTCGTACTTGTTGTAGTTGCTTAGGCTTGTATTCAGTAGTGGCGGTTTTTTGGTCCATGGAGGAGTATTTGAAAGTTTTATGGGAGCTGTATCTCTAAGATTAATGTTTCTAGAAATAGGGTATAGCATTTTTGGAGATGAGAGCGATGTTTTGGGTTTGTTTTCAGGAGCTGGTTTTATAGAATCAATTAACTTAAACACTGGGTTTTGTGGGTAGGCGGATATTCTGGAAAAATAGGATAATAGTTGACAATCTCGTCGTATGAAAAGAGGTGGTTCAGAAGATTCAATGTAGATGCTTTCGGTAGGACTGGATCTAAAAGCGCCTAGACATATTCGTAATGCTGAGGTTTGGATAGTGTCAAGTGATTTGAGATACGATTTGCAGGCGCTGATGTAGAGGATACTTCCATAATCTAGTTTGGAGCGGACCAGTGATCTGTAAATCCTTATTAGTATTTCCTCTTCTGCTCCCCATTGGTGATGTGCTAATGATTTTAAGATGTTAATCCTATTTAGACAATTGGCTTTAGTTTCTTGGATATGTTGCCTCCATGTGATCTATTTGTCAAATGTTACTCCTAGGAATTTATGTTGATCAACCACTTGTAGCAAGTCGCCATTGAATTTTAGTTGTGGAGGAAGAGGATTTAGTCTTTTGCTGAACTGGATTACTTTGGATTTGTTTGTTGAAAAGTGAGAACCAGATTTGAAGGACCAATTGTGGATGTTATCTAGAGCCTTCTGAAGTAAAGTACAAGTACTAGTAGTGACTTTACCTTGGCAGTAGAGAATGAGGTCGTCGGCATATAGTACATATTTGACAGGTGGATTTATAGGGGAGCAGATATCGTTGATACTCATCAGAAATAGAGTGGAGCTAAGAACCGAGCCTTGTGGTACTCCATTTTCTGGCGCGTACGAAGTAGACTTTTGCCCATTTGTAACAACTTTGAACGATCTGTCGGTTAAGAAGTTTTGTAGAAAGGAGAGAATATTTCCAGTTAAATCAAAATCTGTGAATTTCTTAAAAATGGAAGTTTTACGTATTGTGTCGAAGGCGCTGTCAATATCTAGACTCACGGCGATTATATCTTTTTTGCTTTCAATGGCTTGTGAGATGTCTGTGTGTAGAGTAACCAGATTATCCAATGTGCATCTGTTTGATCTAAAACCTGCCTGTGCTGTAGATAATAGGTTGTGCGATTCTAGGTACCAGTGTAGGCGTCTGTTAACCAATTTCTCGAGAATTTTACACAATGTACAGGTAAGAGAGATTGGCCTAAATGAGCTTGGAAAATTAGTATTGTAGTCGTTCTTTTTGATTGGTATAGTAATTGATTCTTTCCATTGAGCCGGAAATTGTTGACTGCACCATATTTTGTTGTAAAGTTCGAGCAATTTGGTTTTTGTTGCTGGATGTAGGTGTTTTAGAAAGATCATAGGGATATCGTCCGGTCCTGCAGCTGTGTTTTTCAGTGAAGGTAGGACTGAATTTAATTCAGAAAGGGTGAAAAGAAAATTGAGTGGGTGACAGGTGTAAGAGATTTGTTCAGGATGTGAGTTATTTAGTGAGTTTGGAGGTTCGGGGTTGGATTTGGTTTAATTTAGAAAGTGTTGGGCAAGGATATTAGCAAATTGTTGGTCATTGGTAATGACTTCACCCTCATGGGTTAAGCCAGGTATGTTAAAACTAGTGTTTTTCTCCTTTCATCTGTCTTATCTTGGTCCAGATTTGAGATGGAGAGGTTTCAGAGGTTATAGTGCATGTGTATTTATTCCACGACTCTCGTTTACTTTGTTTAAGAACCCTTTTGGATTTCACTCTCATTCTTTTGAGGATTATCAAGTCTGAATCATTTCTGGTTCTTCGGTATTTATTAAGCGCCTTTTTGCACTCCTTTACTGCATTGTTACAGGATTCATTCCACCAGGGAACAGTTCGTTTTGGAGGGTCGACGGAGTACTTTCCTATACATTTAATGGCTGCAGAAATTATGGAGTTAGTCAATTGGTCAACAGATTTGTCTACATCATTAGAATAATTGATATTGTCTGTATTTTCCTTCAGCGTTTGGCTGTAAAGTTCCCATTCTGCTTTTGCGATTTTCCACTTTCCTTTAATGTTAACTTGCTTTGGTTCGTTGTCTGAAATTAGGATAGGAAAATGATTGCTATTGTAGAGGCTATCAAGGGTTTGCCACGTTAGTAAGGGTGCTGTTCCTGGATCTGACATGCTGAGGTCTATTGAGGAGAAGGATCCGTATTGTACATGAAAATATGTGCTGCTGCCAGTATTTAGTAGATTAATGTTACTATTGTTAATTACGGTTTCAATCATTTTGCCACGGGCAAACATAAGTTCTGAACCCCACATTGTGTTGTGAGCATTAAAGTCGCCTACTAAGATAAATGGTATAGGTAATTGACTTATGAGATCCATTATATCTGTGTCTCTTACAGTGTAGTTTGGAGGGACATATACACTACAAATAGCAATTTTATTAGGGCACCATGCGCTGATGGCAACTGCTTCTAAGTTTGTATTTAAATTTAATTTTTGGTGAAATATATCATTAGAGACAAAGACTGAGGATCCACCACTAGCACGTAAATGAGTAGTTCTTATAAAATGATAACCAACGTAACTTTTTAAGTGAGGGTTGTGAGACTTGGTAAAATTCGTTTCTTGTAAAAGGAAATTTGGTGAGTAATCAGTTAAAAGCTGTTGTAATCGTTCCAAACGAGGGTAAAAACCGTCGCAGTTCCACTGTATTCAGGAGAGGGGCATGATAATAAGAAATTTAGTATGACAATTTATGCGACTGCTGTGAGCCTTCGGAACTATATTCTTCATCACTTGGTTCATTAGACATATCCAAACTCTCAGTTTCTTCAGTGTCAGATTTAAGCTTTTTTTTAACCTGTTCGTTATACGGGTAATTCTGTTCTTTATGGACCTATTTGTGAGATCCGGGTAAATTAGGTAAAGGTTTGAGACTAGACCGATGATGTTCTCTGTGTGTTTTAGGGCTTCCGAGTATGGATCAGAGTTGCCAAAAGTATTTTCTAAGAAGTCATATAGGTTTTCTATAGGAAGTATGAAGGCATCTGGCATTTTCTGGTAGGTTTTTGCTATACAATCTTTTATGGACGTAGAAAGGTTTGATTCCGTAGATACACTCACTTTGCGCTTCTTCTTTACTGCTTTATGAACTGCTGTGGAGAATGGAGGGGGAGGCATATCGTCCGTGTTAACTTCTGCCTCTGCAGGTACACTTGAGTTTTCGCTGTGTGATGAATGCTGGGAGTATCCGTGTTTTTGGACTGGAGGCAGAGCGGCAGCAGGCTGGTTTTCTTGTGGGGTTATCGGGTCTTCGTTTGAACTCACTTCGTTGTTTTCTATTGGGTTTACAGAGTCTGTTTTTGAGGATACCTGTTCAGTTTGTGCAGTCAGAGTGGATTGGGACATTATATTGTTCGTTGGGGGATTTGGGCAATTTGTAGCGATGTGTCCGGGTTGCTTGCAAATGAAGCACTCAATTTTGTCCGTAGATAGAAAGATTCTGTTTTCGTTGCCGTCAAAAGGGATGATTAATGAGGTCTGCAATTCGAAGTCGTCTGATGGGGAAAGAACGTAGGCTTGTCGTCTAAAACTTAATATATGAGAATATTCGTTGCCTGGGATACCAGCTCGCAGAAACGAGACAGGGGAGGTTAATTGTAAACCAAGGCTTTTTATTGCATTTTCAGCAAGATCATGGGGTATGTAAGGAGATATGTTCGAGATGATTATCCTTTTTGTCGGAGATACGAGTCTGCGGATGTTTATGACATTATGGTTGATGGTTACGGATGGATGGGATTTTAACAGATCGTCAACAAGATTAGAATTGGTTAGATATATGCAAATTCTGTTATTCGAGATCCTGGAAGCAAAAGAAATATGTTTGGGGCCTACAATATCGCCTATTGCCTTAACATAGTCAAATAATTTTAGGTTGTCTTCGGCGTGCATCACTATGGCTTGATCCTCTTTTGGGAAAGATGGTTTAGGTGCTGACTTAACGGCTGATACATAACTGTTGCTAGTCGTTGGGTTGTTGATATTTAAATTGTGCGACATTTTGGTTTCTGTGGGTTGAGAAAAAACTGTTTGATTTATTCTTGCCCTTGTACTCAAAAGCAAATTGTTAGGATGGCTTAGTTAATTACAACTTCATGGTTTTATTTTAGTGTTCAGCAATATATCCATAATGAAATGTTGCCTACGCCTCTGGTAATGAGGAGCAGACAAAAACTGAATTTATCGAAACTCGGTTGATGAGTTGGCTATGATCAGTTTATTTAACGAAAAGAAACGAAAGAATGTAAACAATCAATCAGCGCAATGACAAAAACTTGATTGAAGATACTTAAAAATGTTCAATACATACGTCGGTTTTTGTAACACTGATTAACTATAAGTTTAACTTGGTAGATCACTCAGTACTAGAAATAACTGAAGAGCAAAAATTCAAACGATGTGATGTTGACTCGTTTAAGCACACGCATCGTCTCTCAAATTATCCATATTAAACTCTTAAACAAAACCAAAACTCATCAAAAAAGTAAAAAAACAAACCACGAAGTGTATTGAATCAAAATATATTTAAGAAAAACTTCCAAGAACTAGCGAGTAGATTTAATATGAATAGCTGGGAAAAAATGATATCAGCAATACAAGTACCTATGTAAAAAAGAATCTACATTTAAATATAAGTTGAAATACAAAGAGAACAAAGACTGGATAACAACAGAATTTCTCAATGTGATGAAAAAGTGAGATGAATTATACCAAGAAAAAATAAAAAAATCCTTTTAACTTGGATATAGAAAGACAATTCAAACAACAAAAAAACATTGTTGAAAAGAAACGTAAACAATTAAAACAGAATTATTTTGAAAAAAAATGAAAGGAAACTGGTACCAATTCTAAAAAACAATGGAAAATTATTAATAATTTGATAAAAGGTAAGAACCAAAAAGTTTCACAAATAACTAATCTGGGCGTCGAAGTACATATCTTGAATAATGAGGAAGATATTGCTGAACAGTTCAACAAATATTTTGTTGATATTGGACAGACAATAATAGATTATGTTGATACTCAAGCAGAAACTCTTGGTGGATTTGAGGATAGGATAGCCATAACTCAATCTATCTTACAAAAACGAGTGCACAGGAAGTTGAAGAGGTATTATATGAACTGAATATGAATTCTGCAACATTCTATGATAATGTAAATACTAAAGATCTATTAACCCTCAAAGAGTATCTTATACCTTGTTAAGCTAATAAATGAAACATTTTAGCATAGCATTTTTCCTGATGTCCTCAAGATTAGTAAAGTTACACCAATACATAGATTAGATTTTAACAGGGTTACACTGGTTTATTGTGCCCCCCCCCCTATCAGAGCTGTTCTCGCTACTACTACAGCTCGCCTTCCAGTTCCAGGGTTCTAATGAACTCTAGTATTTGGAACGGCTTCAATGAGGTTATATCCTCACTCTTACAAGTTTCTTATCCGAAGCATTTCTTGCGTTGGCTTCCAATGGCGAGGCAATCCAGAACTAGGTGATCCGGAGTTTCATCCTCCTCCCCGCAGTATCTACACTCGTCAGTTTCTGCTAGACCTATTCTCATTAGGTGCTTCATAAAGCGACAGTGTCCTGTAAGAAAGCCCGTGAGGAGATGTAGCTTATTTTTACTGAGGTCCAAATATTTTTTGGATCTAGCAGTGTCAAAGTTACTCAGGAACTTTTTGGAATGTTCCAACCCGGGAAGGCACCACCAGAGTGCTTCTCTTTCGGTTTCCTCCTTCTTCCAAACTCTTTCTTATAGGAGCATTTTCCTACACCACAGAAAGGCTCCAGGCCAATAAAGGGTGTTTGTGCTCCTTTCTTGGCAAGTGTATTGGCCTCTTCATTTCCTGTTATTCCCGAGTGGCCAGGAACCCAGACTAAAGAGACCCTGTTATTCTTGCCTAATTCATCAAGTTTTCTTCAGCACTCCCATGCCAACGTTGAGTCAATGACATGGGAGCTCAATGCTTTGATAGCTGCTTGACTATCAGAATGGATTGATATGTCACATTTCTGATAGTTTATTTCTAGGTTCATTTCCACACATCTTTCAATCGCAAATATTTCTGCCAGAAAGACGCACGGGAAGTAGCCTAACGATAATGAGTATCTAGTGCCAGGCCCAAATACTCCAGCGCCTGCTCCAGTGGTCGTTTTTGAACCATTCGTATACCATCTAATGGTATTTTCGTTGAGAGTTTGGATGGTGTGTTCCATTTCCCAGTCTCTCCTCGTATTTAGCATCGTAGTGAAATTCTTTTCCATACTTACTTTCTTGATTATTTCGTCACTGGGAAGATTCGCTGATGAGATGTATTTTGTTAGAAAGGACCAGGCTCCCTGATTTTTAGTACTATCATTGCCTGAACCTTCCTTAGATATTCTAAGAATTGCCTCTTGGGCAGATCTTTCTATCACCAGATGTAGAGGTGTGAAATCTGTAATGATCTCAAGTGCCCTAGTTGGACAAATTCTCATATCTCCAGTGATGCACACACAGGCAAGCCTTTGAACTTTGTCAAGGATCTTCCTCGTGCTGTACTGACTTGCTTTTGTATACCAAACTATTGCTCCATACATAATTGCTGGTCTCACAATCATGGCTTACATCCATCGCAGTATTTTTGGGTTACAGCCCCACCTCTTACCAGCTAGATTTCTGTACGCCATCAAATCTCTTATTGCTTTACTAGCACTTATTTCAACATGCTTATTCCACAGAAGCTTACTGTCTAGGGTTATCCCTAGATATTTAACTTCTGATTTCCATTCTATGATTTCCCCGTTTAAGGATATGGGTTTCATGACTGGAAGTGTTTTTTTCCGGGTAAATGGAATTACCAATACATAAAAGTGGGCCAAAAAATAAAACTGATAACCACAGACCTATTTCTGTGATATGTACCATATCAAAAAATATAGAGATAATTATAAAAAAGCGTTTAGTTAAGTATATTACTAATTTGGTTAATTTTGATAAATATCAATATGGATTTCAGGAACATAACACAATGGAGTTTGTCAATTACATCTCCTCTGCCCTAGATTATAAAAATTATGTATTAGCAGTTTTTGATGATTACGGAAAGCTTTTGATGTAGTAAAGCACACTATTTTACTCAACAAATTAGAAAACATGGGAATAAGAGGAAGAGTCCACTCTCTTATGAAAACATACCTCCTAAACAGACAGCAGTTCACAATGGTTAGTAGGACGGCTAGTCAAACTGAAAATACAAAATCTGGAGTACCTCAAGGTTCAGTATTGGGGCCTCTTTTGTATACCTTACATGTCTTATCATTGAGAACTGCTCTATTACGAGGTAGATAGTTCAAATTTGCTGATGATACTGTATTGGTCTATAAAGACAAAGACATAACTCAGTTGCAAATGATAGTTAATAAAGATTTAGAACAATATTATGCATGGCTAATAAAAAATAGACTACAACTTGATATAAGTAAAACAACATGTATGATTTTTACACAAAAAATAAAAGTTTAGAAAACATCGCTATTGACAAAGTTTCGAAGGCAAAAGATCTTGGACTTGTATTAGTCGAAAAGCTTACCTGGAGTGAACACATCAAACATATAAAAAACAAGATATCACCCATATAAGAACATCATCCTTGTATCTAATCTACAATGCATATTTTCTATCCATACTAAGATACTTAATTCCGTTATGAGGAACATGTGGGAAAACAATGTTCAAAAGAATTGAAACACTACAAAATAAAGTTGTAAAAATTTTATTCAAATTTCAATATACTACATCAACACAAATAATATATAATCAAAATAACATCTTACCCATTTCTAAAATATTACAAATCGAGCAAAGTAAATATATATATACAATATAATCAACGAAAATCTTAAATGTAATACACCCTTCAACTTCGTAAATCAACAACACACCTATAATACACGTACACAAGCAAATATCTTCTTAGAGCCAGTGAGAACAAATATAGGCCTCAAAAACCCCATAACACAGTGCATGGAAACCTATAACTCCTTGCCAAAAGTCATCACTGAAAGTGCAAATATAAATGTATTTAAAGAGAAAATTCGAGTAGTGTAACAAACTATAGGTAATCCCAAAACAGCTATAAAAATATTATACTTTCTTTTCTACTTTAGGATAGAAACGCCATGGAGATTTTTATTTGTTTTTGAAGATGCTGTTTCCGAGACCAGCACATGTGCTGATTTGGATATTTCAGTATTAACTATAATGCAAACTACTTAAGTCCTAAGTTGTGTATGAATTGTTACCAAAAACGCATTATATATGAATATGTACTTTAAAAAAATTGTTTTATTTTGTGAATATGACTGATATAAAGAATCGGATTCAAGATATAATGTTCATAAATATAACACGACCTTGATAAATTATCAACTACTTTTATTGCTGCTAAATTTCTCTTGAATTTATTAATTTGACTTGACACTATTGTTACGAAATATCACACTGGTGTAGTCCCTGAATCCGACTCTGTCTAAGCCATGTATGAAAGTTATAATCTTGGCAAATGCGAAGGGATTTCTTAGAACTATTTACCATTATTTTATGTGACTATTCTAATCTAGACATTTCCATTGACGTCCATTGTTTTTGTGACCAGTCTTAGCTAGACAATTCCAGGGAGGCGATTGTTTTTGTGAGCCGCAATCTAGAAGGATCCAGAAAAAAGGGCACTTAATATATAAGAGAGGCTACCTACCAACGAGTCAGTTTATAATTTGATCTCGTGATATAAACGGTGAACAAGTAAATAGTCTAAGTAGTGAAGTGTTTATATAAATTAGTGTAAGTTAATATACTGTGTATATAAAATAAATTAGTAAATAGTTTCGTGAATAAATACATCAAGTGAGTAGACATGCCGTGTGTATAAATTTATCCCGCCGTCGTAATAAAAACTTTCAAATAAATAAGAAAAACATTAAATTGGTGTCAGAAGTGGGATAATATAAATAAATAGCTACATAAAAATGGCCAAGAGACTAAGTGACCTGAAAGTGACAGAGCTAAAGGCAGAATTGGAGAATCACGAATTGGAAACGTCCGGTAAGAAGAGTAAGTTAGTAAAAAGTATCAAAGTGGTACGGGTAAGTGATGGCTTCGATCCAGAAACATTCTTATTCAAAGACCAGACTTGCACCTTAATCTCGTCAATTTCTGATATGAAAAACGATACTTCTGCCATGGAAGAGAAGATTTCAACGAATGTGAAAAACAATATTTCTGCTATAAGATCGATTTTTCTGTTATGAAGAACGATACTTCTACCATGGAAGAGAAGACTTCCACGTATGTGAAAAACGATATTTCTGCTATAAAGAACGATATTTCTGCTAACATGGACAAGATTTATGCCGTTATCTTATTAATGAAAAATGACATTGCCGCTCTAAAATCTGATATTGAGAATAAGATGTCAATGATGGAAAAGCAGATGGACGAGAAAATCAAGGAGTTAGAAAGAAAGATGACAGATTCAAGAGTACAAGACACGCCACCAGAAGAAAATAAGACCGAGCAAACAAAATCTTGCAAGCCAGAAACACCCCCTTAGTTAGAAGACATTGGCAGTTTTGCCCGAGTCAAGACTCCAACGTTCGACGGAAAGACATCGCGGACCAACTATGTGAAACAGTTTGAAGCAGCCGCTAGAGTGAATAATTGGTCCGATAGGGAGAAGGCAGTAAAATTGACCATCGCGCTTCGGAGAGATGCCTTAGATATACTTCAGACGATACCTCTGGAAGAAACGGATGACTTTCAGCAGTGGAGAAGAGATTGGACATGCGATACGGTCACGAACATTTGGAACATTTGTACCAATCCCAGCTGAAGAACCAAAGGCAGAATCGGGATGAAACGAAGTGGATATTGCCCGACTAGTTCGATTTGCTTATCCATCAGCACCTGAGAACATGATAGAATGTCTGGGCATCAAGGCCTTTATTGACGGCTTATGTGGTCACAATATGGAGAGGACATTTTGATTAGCCCATCCCAAAACCATGGTAGATGTGTTGACTGCTGCTCTTGAAAACGAAGCAGCCACGATGGCTTCGGGATACAACAAAGGTAGGATCGTGCAGGAAAAAGGTGACGATGACAGACTTGACCAGATCGTCAACTTGCTGAAAGGTATGGTAGATAAGAAACCGAAGAAGATCAGGTGCTGTAATTGTGGCGAGCTAGAGAATGTACGCAGTTTGTGTAAGCGTAATATGACTTCTGCAAACCAAGAACATCTTAAATGCAAAGCAGCTACGAAGGATTCGCGGTACAACAAAGGTAGGGCCATGCAGAAAGAAGGTGACGATGACAGATGTTGAAACCACACGTTCAACAATTTGTATTTTCATGTATAGTGTTCAGAGCACGTCCGAACAATTATTATAATTAAAAATTAAATAGGCCGGGCTTGTCTCTACGCAACTTGTTTTTTAGTTTCATAAATAAATAAATGTCAATGTCAGTGTCAACCAATTTTTCCAACCAGAACGGTCTTCCAGTTAAGACCCAAATGTTGTTTTTACAGAAATTAATACATTCCGTCTTTTCTGCGTAAGTGCATTTTTTTGTATAAAGTTAAAATTCAAGATAAGTTAATTTTCATAGTGTTTTGGGAGCTAAGGATAAAAAAGTAAGATTGTTCTTTTATTCTTAGATCATACTGAAAGGCTTGTCCCCATTCATTGTTTCATCTGTATATATTTCTGACGTCAGTTAAAGTTTATTAAATATTACTGAATTGTTGACGAGATTACAGTGTATTTATTTTTGCCCAGAACCGGCTACTACGAACACGCAGTCCGCTAATCGAAGGCAGATTTCTCCTAACTGTGTTATGTCAAAACGGCAGTCCGTTGAAATCTCTGATTTTAATAAGAAGGAAAAGCAAGGAAAGGTGGAACAACGCGCGAATGAAATGGCGCGACGATCCTATCATCGAAAGACAACCCGAGAACGCAATCAACGAAGCAACTGTGTGCAGGTTGGCACGTTGATTACGGACTGGATTCTGCACTGGGCAGAGGACAAACCTTGGTAATCGGTCTGACGAATGTGCCTTCTTTGGTACGGAGTTTTATAGCACGGACTCTTTGTCCACGCCAGGAATAACCTCGACAATTCTTGCCAAAGGCCAGTGGAGGGGAGGAGTATCATCTTCCTTCAACAGGACTAAGTCATTGACCTGGAGATTCTTAGAAGGGGCTAGCCATTTGGGCCGATTTTGTAAACGGTTTAAGTACTCTGTAGTCCATCTTTTCCAGAAGTACTGTTGCATTTGAGAACATCTCTGCCAGTATGCAAGTCTGTTTTCAGGCAGGTGTGTGACACTGTGGTCATGATAGGAGGTTAAGACAGCCAATCAGGAAATGGCCGGGAGTTAGGACCTGGAAGTCATTGGGATCACTAGATATAGGACACAATGGTCTAGAGTTTAGGATTGCCTCAATTTGGGTGAGAACGGTACTCAATTCCTCGAAGGTGAGTTGAGCGTTTCCAGCGATACGTTGCAGGTGTCTTTTGGCACCACGGACAGCGGATTCCCACAGACCTCCCCAATGGGGACTGCGAGGAGAAATGAACTTTCACTCGAAGCTGGTTTCAGAAGCGAATGTTTTGATGTGATCGGATAAATCAGAATTAGAGAAGAATTCGCGCAATTCCTTCAAATGTTTTCTGGCGCCTACATAATTGGTGGCCATGTCACTGTAGTTGACGGTAGGAAGTCCCCTACGTGAAATGAAACGCTTCAGGGTGAGCAGGAAGGCTTCAGTGGATAAGGAGGACACTAGCTCCAAGTGGATGGCCCTTGTGGCCATGCATATGAAAACCGGCATGTAACACTTTGTGATAGGAGCCTTTCGGAGGCGGGAAGATTTTATAAAGAAAGGGTCACAATAGTCGATGCCTACCCTTTCAAAGGGTCTCGAAGGCTTGACTCTGTCTGCTGGCAAGTCGGACATAATTTGTTGAGCAGAAACAGCTCGGAAACGGAAACAAGCCATACATTCATGTATCACTCTTTTCACTTCCCTGATTCCATTCAGGGGCCAATATTGCAAGCGGACGTTAGCAAGAACGGATTGGGCACCAGCGTATCCCAATCTGACATGCTCTCTCTTGAGCAGGAGGGAAACTACGTGGTTTTTTGCAGGAAGGATCACGGAATGCTTATGAGGCTCGGGAACGTCTGCATGTCGCAAACGGCCTCCGACACAGAGAAGTCCTTTATCATTGATAAAAGGATTGAGGGCTAATATGCATTTGTCGGAAATGGGTATGAGGGATTTCAATTCTGAAATCTCCTTGGAAAAGTATTTGAACTGTAAGTTTCGAAGGGCCAGCACTAAGGCAGAATTTACTTCTGATATGGACAAGGGGCCATGGAGCCTTGGTTCCTTGCCCTTGGAATTGGACACAAACCGGAGTATATAAGCTATGGTATGCAACAACTTATTGAACGAAGAAAACATTTCAAATATGGGTTTCCAAAATTTTGAATTTGCAGTTGGTGGTTGTCACCAACACTTGAAACTTGTTGCCCTTTTGTTCGGGTACGACATTCGGAGGTTTCAACGTGAATTTAGAAAAGTCGACGTTTAATTCGGACAGGAAATCAGGACCATTCCACCATAGCTCGGAATTTAAGAGATCGGAAGCGAGTACTCCTCTGGACAGCAAATCGTCAGGATTTTTAGAAGAACGAACATGCCTCCAATTAGCTTGCGTTATGGAAATTTAAATTTGGGAAACTCTGTTGGCTACAAATGTATGCCAGCAGGAAGGATGTGATTGAATCCAGCAGAGGGCTATCTGGAAGTCAGTCCACAGATTGATGGATTCGAATTCTACACAATTCTCGAATATCTTGAGAATCCTTTGGGTTAACTTAGAAAGTATTACCATTGCATATAGTTCAAGGAATGAGTTTAGGTAAGCAGATGGCAAATTCGTGCGAGGACGGATTCCAACATAAGCACAAAACCTTGTTGGGAATGTCTTCCATTTCTATTTCATGTTGAATTGAGTTTCTCGACAAGATATTCTGGAAGTGCGATTGCGAAGGATTCATTTTAACCTGGCGATACATTTTCTCGATATCGCAGGTCAGGACAAACTTGTATAAACGAAACCTACATAGTATGTCGTATAGGTCCGGCTGAACTCCGTAGCCTTTGTGTAGGATATCATTCAAGGAAATTCCAGTCGAAGTTTTTCTGGAAGCATCAAAAACTACCCTGAGTTTAGTGGTTTCACTGGAATGTTTGATCACACAGTGATGTGGAAGGAAGTATTTGTTCTCAACGGGTTTGTCGTTGGGATCAAATGGAACGTAGGTTGCATGTTTCAAATAAACATATTCATCAATGAATCTTTTATAATCTGAAATTAACTCTGGGTTATTTTGGAAACGTTTTTCTAAATAAAAAAATCGCCTTTTTGCAATATGGAAGGAATCACCGAGTGGATTATTACCGGTGGGATCATTGAAAGGAAAATTCACTTGGAAAGTTCCGTCTTCCAAACGTACGTGTGTTTGAATGAAACTTTGTTCAGCCAATACTTCGTCAGCTGACAAGGACTTGACTTCTGAGAGTTCTTCGACTTCCCAGACTTTGGCAAGGACTTTATCTAAAGCATAAGTGGGCTCGGATAAGTCGTGACAGAAAAGAGAGACGTGAGATCGATTAGATGAAGTTTGTGGAGGCAACTGCCCTCCGATCACCCATCCCAGCCTTGTTAACTGGAGGGTAGGAAGTTTAGGGCCTAACTTGTGGACCTGTGGAAGTAGAAGTTCATAAAATGCTCCAGCACCTAACAGTAGGTCTACGTCTGAAGGGACATGGAATTCTGGGTCGGCTAAATTGAACCCGGGAGGAATATTCAAACATGGTTTGTTTATCAGAATTCTAGGCAATATTGAAGTGATTACCGGAAGTACTGCGCAAGACACTTTAAACTGGAAGTCTTCTTGTGCATTGGAAAGAATGACTATACCTAACATTTTGTTAGAAATCATTGGAGTGCACTTAATGCCGGAAAAGTGAAGTGGATTATAGTAAGTTTTTGCATTTAATTTTCTTACGAGTTTTTCGGCGATGAATGAGCATTGACTACCGTTGTCAAAAATGATTCTGGCCTTGGCAGGAGGACCATTGTCGAAAAGAACATTTACTAGCGCAGTTGCTAGTAGAATCCCAGGATCTCCCTTGCCTACTAACAGAGAGGATGGCATGGAATGTTCCGGAAGATTCACTCGAGTTTCGGGCTAGGGGTCGCTTGTCGAATGTGCATTGTTATCATTCGGAATGGAAGAAGATTGAGAATACCTCCAGATTTCATTCGAAGACCTATTAGAACAATTACGATTATCTAAAACTACCGTTGGAGTGACCCCTGTGCCGACTTGAGGTCTGGAAACGGTCCTCGGTCGATGCCTAGGATTTTGGGAATTCTGGTCACTGGAATGACATAGAGTAGGATTCTGGACAGGATTCCTATGAAGGAAAGTGTGGTGTTTTCTGTCACACATGATGCAACCCTTTGACTTCCACTCTGATGGAAAATGTTTTGCTCCCATACAATTGAAGCATAAGGAAAGTGACTTAAGGAGATTATATTTATCTTCTGAAGTTAGATTCGAAAATTTTTGACATCTATAAATGTCATGATTCGCGATTTTACAGTACCAACAAGCTCTTCGTTTGTTTGTTGGTGAACTAAGAGGAGCATTATTTACTTGCAAGGTGGTCTATGCCTTAGAAACACCCTTTTGGGATTTAGTTTCGTACGTCACGAATGAGGAAGGACCGCTTAGGGATTCTAGCGCATTGCATCTATCTCCAATGATCTCGAAAAATTCTTTTAATGTAGGAATTGAATTTAACTCTCTATTTGATTGATACTCCCTTTTAGTATCGTAATCTCATAATTATGTTGAGAATGACTAAGTCCCAATGCTCGACTGGGCACATCAAATTTTTTAATGATTCTATTTTTTTTCGGATATTCACTAAAAATTCTCGGAGTGAAGTTGATGTACATTTAGTTATGTTTCGATAGTCTAATATGGCATTTATATGAGAATTTACAATGGCTAAACTACACTACTCCAAGAATTTAACGCACCACCAAAAAATAACCAAAAGTTTAAAGTAAATTTTTGTCTAAACTGCTTGTCGGATTTGAATGAATTTTTTTTTGAATGACAGGTTGACACTTCCAGAGAGTTAGTGTACTACTGTATTTGCATACAAACTTATTTTTGTAAAAATACGGGGTGTTGCAATGACAACCTGATTTTTTCATAAAATTTCTAACACCTTGTGGAGTTCAACAGTAACAATATCAACTTAAAATTAAAATCAAACTGTAGCTTTATCTTTTTGTAACATTTTGTTTTTTGATTTACTCTATTATCTTGGCCACAACAAGAGAAAATCAATTTTATAGCATAACATGTTTTTTATTAAAATTTATTATTCAACTTTAACAACGAAAAACAAAGAAACAAAACGTAAACAAAAGTCAGTAGCGAGTATTTCCGCCTCTGGCAGAAATAACTGCTTGGCACCGACGGCCCATACTTAAAATAAGCGACCGTATATCATTTTGGTCAATTTCTTCCCATATTTCAATCAGTCGCCTCCCCACGTCTTCCAAGGTGTTCAAGTTCCGTTCCTCTCGTAACCTCCTCCCAAGAGTTTCCCAAAGATTCTCTATGGGATTTAAATCAGGGCTTCTAGCTGGCCATGCCATGATATCGATGCCAACTTCCTCTAGATAATTCCTCACAACTCCAGCAACATGAGGCCTGGCATTACCGTGCATCAACATAAATTCTTGCCCTATATATGGCGCATATGGCATTACATGTTGGTCTAAAACCTCCAATATGTACCTTTCAGCTGTAAGGCTTCCATTATTTATGACCACAAGTTCTGTGCGACCAGTCAAAGAAATACCTCCCCAGACCATCACAGATCCTCCTCCAAATAATGTGTTATTTGAGAAATTACACTGAGCATATCGTTCGTTAGGGCGTCGATATACACGTATGCGCCTATCATTATTGTACAAACAAAATCTTGACTCATCCGTAAATAATACCTGTTGCCATTCCGCTTCTAACCAGTTACGATGTTCCATGGCAAAATTCAGCTTCGCTCTTCGATGATCTCTAGTTAGAGCTGGCCCCCGAGCAGCAATTCTAGGTCTCAAATTGTGTTCTCGTAGTCGCTGACGAGCTGTTTCACCACAAATTTGTACACCAGTAGCATCTCGAAGCTGTGTTTGAAGGGTCCGGGCTGTTACAAAACGTTGTCTTAATGCCGATAATCTTAAAAAACGGTCCTGATTAGGGGTTGTTATTCGATTCCTTCCTTGTCCCGGTCTACGACCATGACTTCCAGTGTCTCTATATCTTTGTTTAACTCGTGAAACGGTTGTATGGGATACATTAAATCGTCTACCAATTCTTCGGTAATTCCAGCCTTCCTCGAACAATATTAATGCTTGAGCACATTCTTCGCCAGCAAGATTTCGTGTTTCACGTTGCATATTAATTAAAATAAAGGTTTTTATAAAAAAACGTAAGGGCTAACACTAAAAATACACTTCTATGAAATACTTTTTGACACCTGTATTTAGCTAATGACAATTTCCTGTAACTTATTGTTTTTCATAGCCTGCTACTCATTTTTATTATTATAAATTTTAATAAAAAACATGTTATGCTATAAAATTGATTTTCTCTTGTCGTGGCCAAAATAATAGAGTAAATCAAAAAACAAAATGTTACAAAAAGATAAAGCTACAGTTTGATTTTAATTTTAAGTTGATATTGTTACTGTTGAACTCCACAGGGTGTTACAAATTTTATGAAAAAATCAGGTTATCATTGCAACACCCCGTATTTATGCAAAAATAAGTTTGTATGCAAATACAGTAGTACACTAACTCTCTGGAAGTGTCAACCTGTCATTCAAAAAAAAATTCATTCAAATCGGACAAGCAGTTTAGACAAAAATTTACTTTAAATTTTTGTTTATTTTTTGGTGGTGCGTTAAATTCTTGGAGTAGTGTATTTTGGTATCTTTCTTCTAAGATATCTAATGCAATGTCAAAGTTATCATTAATAATTTCTAATGACTCAATAAGAGATAAAGGCTCTTCCGTAAATACGACTTTAAGTAAATCAATCTCTGAACATCGGATAAGGAATCATTATTTTTAATCAACGCGTTGAATAACTGATAAAACGATGCCCACTTGGAGTAATCGCCTGAAAACTGAGGAATTGAAATTTGGGGGAGTTTTACCCCTACCCGCTGATCATTGGAGGCAGAAACTAAACTGCTTGGATTTGAAGTGAGAGGTGCATGTCTATTTAGGCTACTAATTTTTCTATTGTATATCTGTGTTTAATGAATTAAATCTAGATTGAATTTCAAATAAATCGGTTTCGGAATTTATTTTATCTGTGATTCAAGTTTGGATCCGTGTGATAGCCGCTTTAGCGTTTTTTCGAGCTTTTTTTAAAGCTTTCATTTCCGCCATTTTGTGCTTTGGAATGAAAAAGTAAGGTGGTTCGAATGAAAGGAAATGTTTTACAACTATACTATAACATGAAAAGATCACGCAGTGATCTTGGAAAAGCTCAAATCACTCGAAATTATTTAGTGGCACTGAAATCCAAACACTCGCATAAACTGTACTTAAGTTAAATAGGACAATAAAATGTACATGCACAACGATAAGTCAAATATGTCAAGAATGTGACCGAAATTATTTAATTACGGCCCAAATGTAAGTCGATTTCATTTAAAACTTTTCTTGTTAAATAACAAAACGCGAAAATAAACCAGAAGTTAAAATTTTTAAGTACGCCCATGGAGAGGTGACTCAAATCTCAATACTTGTCTCAATTTGAATACAGGAAATATATTTTTAATCTAATCTGACTTTTATGTGAAGAATGTATGTACGAATCTTTTTTGATTTGAGTTAATACTTTTAAATTAAATCGACTCTGAAAGGCTTTGTCTCAATATAAATAGAAAATATTTAAATGCTACGAATACAACTATGACTAAATAACTCAACTGCTTTTTTTTTAACAATTTGTTGTAATCTATGACTGGAATCCGGCAACGTCATCTAACGGCTCCCGGTTGGAAACTTATGGAATGTGTAGAAAAAACAGCAGTTTTTGCTGTCAAACTGAATTTCAACGATACAATGTTTTATTATTAATGCAAAATATATATTCGGCTCGTAGGATGAGATGTTACGGCCGTTTTACCATAACACAGTTTGGAGAAATCTGCCTTCGATTAGCGGACTGCGTCTTCGTAGTAGCCGGTTCTGGGCAAACATAAATACACTGTAATCTCGTCAACAATCCAGTAATATTTAATAAAATACAACTGACGTCAGAAATATATACAGATGAAACAATGAATGGGGACAAGCCTTTCAGTATGATCTAAGAATAAAAGAACAATCTTACTTTTTTCTCCTTAGTTTCCAAAACACTATAACACTATGAAAATTAACTTTTTCTATAATTGCTATGAAAAGTAGCATATTTCTCATAGCTTACTTAATTTCAAAACCATATATTGCTCACACTGTGAGAAATATTATTTCTCACGGCACTTTGCCCACACTACATACATTTACTTATATGGAGAATTCAGTAGGGGATACTCGATGCCCAGCCAATTTCAGAAACTTATACGCGATGCCCAGCCGTTTTCGGTGGGTGAAATCTATGAAAAAGTTGGGGAACAATTATCAATCGCTTTGGCAGTTTGTCATATTTTTACCGGTAATGACCCATCCTTTTATAGGAAAGGAAAAAATAAACCATTTAAAATTTTAAAAAACAATAAAAAATATCAAAAAGCATCCGTACAACTTTTGAAAATTTTACCACATGATATGACTATCAAAAACGATCTTTTTCGCTTTATCGAAGAATTCGTCTGTGAAATGTATTCTTTGAAAACAAATGACGTAAACTTGGGAAAACTTGAACTGTTTGATAAATCATACATCCATAAAAAACAATCAGAAATGGTATTCAAACAAAAAATCAAAGGATTAGATGCCTCAAGTATGCCACCTACTTTTGCAGCAAATAAAAAGGACAATGTATATTTCTAGTATATGATGTAATTCTTTTCTAAGATGTCCAACCTCTTTGAAACCGGAAGATTGTGGGTGGATATTGGTAGACAACCAATTTTATTATTGTTGGTTTGATGGGCCTCAAAGTCCGTCATTTGAAGACATATCCGCAGGTAGGTGTTGATTAGGTTCACTATTTTGTGTAATAAGCAACAATTATTACCTACCAAAAAGCCAGAATTTTTTTAACAGTTTTTTTTTCATTTACTAAGTAAAAGACTAGTTAGTAATTTTCCCCAATTTTTTTTATAGTCTTCTAAATTTTATAGTTCACAATAAATTAAAAAACCAATTCATTGTAAAATTGTCTTTAAAAAATTCAATCTTAGCACCACTTCATTACTTTTTCAGATTCATTGTATGAAAGTGAAAATGATTCGGTACCTGATGAATCAAAATCAGTCATCAGACGAAGATGAAGAGAATTAATTTGTTTTTTTTTTAATTCTTTACGTTTTTTCAAAGTTTTTCTTAATAAAATTTTCAGAATTTAATAAATAAATAAATGTGTACCATTTTTTAACCCCCAACGAAGGGCTCTTGTAGGCGTCCCAAAAGGGCGGAGAATGGGAATGTAAACCTTTTTTTAGAGAACAAGTAAATATTTTGTGTTTTATATTGTTTAAATTTTATAATTTAACCTTTATTAAGCTACTTTCAACTTAACTTTTAAATCTCCTCTAGGCAAATTCAGAGGTAGTAAATTTTTAACCTAGATACTGCCATTTGGCATAACTCGGAGATTCCGATATTTGCAGGTATGTACATCAAAAGTGGTAAAATATACTTACTTTGCTCACTTGAGATAGGATGATCCTGCAACTATGTTTTTTCATCAGACTCTAGTAACGCCCCACTATATTTATCAGACACTTATACCAAAAATCAAATATTTGTTTTCTTAACATAATTTTCAGGTGTCTGATGGTTATTAATAAATTTTTTGTTGTCAGGAAATCGACAATTTGGACGCGTCAGACTGGGAAATCGGGAAATAATTTTTGTCGGACAATATAATAAGATTTTTTGTATTTTTTAATAAACGGATACAGCGAAAAGCAGGTGGTTATTAATAAATTTTCTTATAGTCGTTTTTTCGACACGTTTAAGATGGCGGACACAACCAATAAACCACATTTATTATCAGACAATTTATTTTCACGTTTCAGCTATTCTGTTTGGATCTATAAATTTTCTATATGTCGTAAAAACAACATGTTTAGGGAAACTTAGCGGACAAACGCCCCAAAAACAAAAAAAGTCATAGAGGAATTGGGTGTCAGACTAGGTCCAATGAAGCCATACACGAAGTTTGGTGAGAGTATGTATCACAAATTTTTTTCCTGGTGGGCACCCTAACTATTAGGTCTTAACTGGGAGACCGTTCTGGTTGAAAAATTGGTTGATACTGACATTTATTTATTTACAAACTAAAAAACAAGTTGCGTAGAGACAAGCCCGGCCTATTTAATTTTTAAATATAATTATTGTTCAGACGCGTTCTAAACACTATACATGAAAATACAAATTGTTGAACGTGTGGTTTCAACAGACAGACTTGACCAGTTTGTCAACTTGTTGAAAAGTATGGCAAGCTAGAGCACGTACGTAGCCCATCTAACCGCCCCAGGACTCCTGCAACCCAAGAACTCCAGTCACAGGGGAAGTTAGACAGGGGCGAACACCTAGCTGATGCGAATCACCGAAACGCCGAATCTCTGCCTAGACGGTCATGCCCTGTAGATTATTCTCACTGCAACAAGTCGAAATCTAAGGAAGTTGCAGTTTCAAGAATTACAGTAGACGATGTGCACGAATTGGTTCGAACGAATCTTCAAGTTGCCAGCGACAGAATGAAAAAACGATACGACACGCAGGCCATAGAAGACAGTTTCGAAGAAGGCGCTAAAGTATGGTTACACAACTCGACAAGGAGAAAAGGATTTCCTCCAAAACTAAAGAAATTATGGAAAGGTCCGTACGCAATAAAGAAGAGGATCAACGACGTCATCTATCGCGTAAGCACGATCTCCAATGGAAAACCGAGAGTAGTTCACCAAAACCGACTAGCGCCATTCGAAGGAGACCATGACAAAGAGGAAGGAGTGTGATATGTACAAGAGTCTGACCCGGCCTTCGAATAATTTATGGGCACATTCGGAGGTACCGGGAAAGCTAGATACGGAGTCACTATAGTCCGAAATTTTGCACTAATTCCTATAAAGCTGGGTTTTTCTCATTTTGTAGTTTTGATATGGCAAGTAAGCGGAACGGCAGTCTGCCGCGCCAATATGGGGGCAAACATTAATAACAATTTTTGAAACCTGTAAATAAATAATATGTAAATGCCTTATTCCTACAAGTATAAAACTTTGTAGAGTGGTCAAGGATACCTAAAAATGCAATATAATGGTAGTCTACCGCGTCGGAGGGGAGGCCATCATAGGTCTACCACCCACGCAAGTTCTTCAGAAATAACCTTTTTTCATTTATTTCTACAAGGCTGAAAATGTTTTCTCATATACTTTAGTTTATAAGAGAACTAAAAAATAGTCTACCGGTCATATGATGGTACAAAGCCTTGATTGACGCAATGGAATGCACAATCTCCCGAGAGCAGCAGCCTCCGCGTCGATCCGCTATAATTCGCTCTGAATTATTGCATACCGGGATTAAATTAATATCTATAAACCTGTTTTTTTATCTATACGTATTTTACGATTATTATTGTCAACTAAACGTGCTCTACCTTCGATACAATGTGGCTAAAGTGTCGCTAAACGCGGCTAAAGTTTTTACGCGTAACTTGCAAAAATCGTAACGAGGAATAAAATTCCTAATTTAAATGTTAATTATATTTTTTGGAGCTTACACCATTATAAAACGCACGATATAGTAATAACGAAAAAGGGTTTGCGAACGAGTTTTTTGCTAGTATGATATTACTATAATAAAAGTGGAATATACATTCTTTTTAAATAACTGAAATTTTTTTCTTTTTAACGCTCAATAATTAAATTTATTTCAATTAAATTACTATTATGAAAAGATTTTTAGGCTTATTTCAGAATGAAATAGGGCTATTGTAGAGAGTACCATGACGCGACTTCCGAAAAATTTCAATGCAGTTTTTCGTTTTGGTGTTCCTAGATGCCAAAATCACCCTCCGTTCCTAAGGTTATATATATATATATATATATATATATATATACATACATATATGTATATATATATATTTATATATATATATATATATATATATATATATATATATATATATATATATTGGTGGTAGACCTATGATGGCCTCCCCACTGACGCGGTAGACTATCATTATACTGCATTTTTAGGTATCCTTCACCACTCTACAAAGTTTTATACTTGTAGGAATAAGGCATTTACACATTATTTATTTACAGTTTTCAAAAATTGTTATAAATGTTGTGACGCGTTTTCCTCCCTAGACGAAGACGTCGGTGCGCTGCGTTGCGCTTGATATATCGGTAGCGGCCTCTTCCTCTACCTCTTAACGCCTTGGAACGTCACTTCTGACACCTTTGAATCCTTATACTTTCTCGGGCGCCAGATTTTTAACGTGGTTGTCTCCACGGCCCCTCGACTTCACTCGTCGAGAGTTCCAGGTAGCCTCAGATGGAGGTACTGTAAATTCCAGGGGTCTAATGTCGTCAAAATTCGGGATGTTATTGCTAAATATATAAAAAAACGTTCTCGCTATTCCTGAAATAAATATTATTATCCTGATCCACACTACGGAGAAGCTAAAATTAATGCAGCCAAACAACTACTCTACCATAAGGAAGTACTAGTCTATAATAGGTCAATAAAAGACAACCCAGGTTTATTTCAGTTTTATTACAATTATACTTTCTACCAAGCCGTTATATATAAAAATAGACAATATTCATAAGGGGAGACAATACCCTTGTATCCCAAAAGCACATATGTAATATTTAGCTATATGTTTATTCGATATGTAGTAATTAGCGACGAAGCAGGCAGGACATAAGCGAGAGTGGTTTATGATCATAAAATAGCGTACATGCAAAGAAAAGAAGCGGTAAAAGCAAACAAAAACTATTCTAAGTTTGGTGGTCTTTTCATTCAAATGTTTGATTAACTCTCCTGAAACGAACGGGTCAGGCGTTACTCAAAAAAAGAAAAACTATCAGATCGGGAAAACAATACTAAAGATCGGGGACTCTAGATTTAAATTGTCAGAAATCTCACTAAAATTTAAACAAAATCGGGAAAGGTATCGAAGAACGGAACTAGTATCAAGAAAACCCACTAAAAGAAAATTCGGGAAAGGTAATGAAACTGGGGATTCTAGATTGAATTAAGATTCTCCCTAAAATCGGAAAAGTTATCAAAGAACGGGAATTCTAAATTTAAAATATCCGGAAGCCCTAGCGTTTATGTATGCCTGGCACAAACTGAGATTCCAATCAAGAATTTTCCCTACAAATCGAAGAAAAGGTATTAAAAAGAACGGGACGCATATCAACCAAACCCACTAAAAGGAAATTCGGGAAAGGTATTGAAACTGGGAATTCTAGATTTAAAATATCCGGAAGCCCCAGCGTTTATGTATGCCTGGCGCAAACCGAGATTTCAATCAAGAATTTTCCCTACAAATCGGAAAAAGGTGTTAAAAAGAACGGGACGAATATCCACCAAACTCACTAAAAGGAAATTCGGGAAAGGTATTGAAACTGGGAATTCTAGATTTAAAATATCCGAAAGCCCTAGAGTTTATGTATGCCTGGCGCAAACGGTGATTTCAATCAAGAATTTTCCCTACAAATCGAAAAAGGTAATTAAGAACGGAACTAATATCAGGAAACCTACGAAAAAGGAAAATCGGGAAAGGTATTAAATCAGATGCGATATATAAATGGTTTACCACACTCCACTGTACAAGATATTCCAACTTATTTTGAATTGAATATCAACTACATAAATATTTTAAATTTATAATTGAAAAGACCACATATTTTCGGATTTTTATTACTAAAAACTCTTACCTTTACAGCGACTAAATTATCGAGAATTTAAAATAAAATCAACTGCGTGAATATTCTAAATTTATAATGGAAAAGACCATTTAGTTTTCGGATTTTTATTACTCAAAAGCTCTTACCTTCACAGCAACGAAGTTATCGAGAAATTTTTTTTACAGCGCGGAAAAAAACTCAACAAGAAAAATTGGCAAAACAAAGCTAAACAATTTACGGCGGACGATGCACAATTTCTCGCTTCTGCTTCGGTCGGCTAGCATTTCGGTACTCTCTATTCGATTTTAAAATCTACCTGCCTTCCAATTACGGTTCCACCTCTCTCTCGATTAATTCGACTTTTACTAATATCTACCTCGTTGCAGTGGGGAGACCAGTACATTAAAATGTTGGGTTTTAAAATTCAAATAAATACTTTACACAGAAAAAAAATGATTTCTCCATCGCAACTAGATAGGAAAGAAATAAAAATATCGGAATTTTGAATAACTATTAACCTGTTACAACAATTGGTTCTACCCCGAAACCAGGGGATAAAATAAAATAAAATGTTCACGGAGATTTACAATACTTATAAGTCAATATACAAATGATTATATATACTCGTCGACATAAACTATAAAATGAAAATATACTCGGCGCATAAACTGTTAAATGATTTATATACAAAGAAACGAATATGTGACGGGTGATACATAATATAAATCAAGAGTGACTGCTCGTCACTCGCGCCATGTCACGTCTCAACTCCGCCCTCTTTTAAATATTTTTGCGCTAGACGACAGACACTCTTATACCGAAAATTTCGTCTTTTCCCTCTCCCCGCAATTCTATTTTTTTTAATTAATTAAAAAGTATATTATCTACAGGCAAAGTATGCATATATTTGCCATATAATTCATATATGATCTTCCATTTGCAGCATCAATGATAATTTTCCATGTATTTATTGAAAAGATATTCAGTCCTAAAAAATAAAAGTTGTAACTTTTGTAAAAATATTTCTAAAGTTTAAAACTTTTCATGTGTGGTTTCGATATTTCGCTAAAAAATCAATGTCGCTACCGGTGATTTATTTATTGCAGGTGTGGTGGTCGATGATTAAATTTCATTCACCCTGATATACTGAATCTCGTTATTCTTGACGCCGTTCCCAACGTCATGCATACGCAAGGCTGTGAACGCTCTATTTGCGAATAGTTCCTAAAAATGATATTCTCAAGCACCGTTGCTAAAATCATCGAATTGTTTCGTCCCTCACATCAGCGTCAGTTGACGTTATAATACAAATGTCATTTGTCATTTTGTTATGTCAAAAATAAATATAAACAAGCTTTTCAAATATGTTTATCAATTTCTTCTATAAAAATGAATTCTACAAACCCAAATTGAAGAGGCATACACAAATAATAATAATTTACTCATTTGGAACATTCTAATGAAGTGTATTTAGTGCAAAAAAACAAGTCTATTCTGTAACTTGTCGTTACGGTAACGATAATTTTTCAGAGTAGATTCTGTAATATCGTTGCGTTAAAATCTAAAGACAAAACATAACGATAATATTTTTACAATTTTATAAGGGTTGGTATATTTTTGACATATGCTAGGTAGCAAAAGATTACCGATTCATTTGTTTATAGATGTTTGGTTAAATAAGCTTTTTATTCACTTACTCACGTAATTTTTATTATGGATAAAGACAAAGTTAAAACACCAATATAGGCACAATGTATAATGTATTTGGATGAATTGAATACAAAAAAGAACCGTTTAGGAATAACAAATTTGATGCTATAAGCCCTGTTATTATTAAAAACATAGGGAAACAGCTTTCAGACAAATTAAATAGTTTAGGCGGTTCTATTAAGGATTCAGCAGAATGGAAAAGGGTACATAAAATACTTGATTTTCTTTTTCTATTAGCATTATCCATAAAAGCAGTAATTACATATGTTTTTTGTTATAGTTTTTACCAATTTCAGACATTTACCTACTGGAAGTGTCAAGTTAAAGCAAAGACAAGAAAGAATAGAATTATCACAAAAGATACCGGAAACATAGGGTATCATATTAAACCTTTATCAGATACTGAAGAATGATTACTAGATCTTAAAGTTTGGGTAGTAGTCAACGGCAAAACCCATGTCCATGAAATAGGAATAGGTATGAGTTACGTGGTTCTTCAAATTATATATCCACTTAAATTTTAAAATTGCAGACATACCTAATAATGAAGAAATTAGAGAAGAATCAGAGAAAGAGTCCCCAAATCAAAGTAAGATTCCTAAGAATCAACCAGTTGAACACTCGGTTGAAGAGTCGCTTAAAAGACCATCAAAGAAAGAAAAACGTCAAGTACTGGGGTGCAAGACTTTAAAAGAAAGTAATTGTAATGATGAAAGTGAAAAAATAACAATCCTGAAAGAAATTGCAAAAAATGTCAAAGAAAGGAGGGTAATAGAGGAAAAAATTCTAAACCTGTGTTAATTAAATCTTTGGGTAAAGTATCCTGATTATGATTTTGTGTTGGACTTAGCTTCATATTCTTAAATTGCCCACAGTGTGCCCCCATGTCCGTAAGTTGGTGTCAACTTTTTTGGTATTGATTTTAGTTATCAAGTTATTCGTCATTTCTACATGTTCTAAATCCTAAAACGCGATAACCTAATATCAATATTTATTAGTAGTAAACAAGATTCGTCATAAAGTATCAATATAGCTCAAGAGGAAAGTACTTTTATTTTTGAAAATATCAAAAAATTGCACTTGCAGAGTTACAGACACCTGAGTCTAGTATTATTTCACTTTCTGTTTCAAATTTTGTTTCAAACTGTTACATATACTTTAATCAGTATTATTGGGAAAAATCGTATACAGTGCAAGATCTTTAAAACCCGACAGACCAATTTTTTTATTCGAAGTGATAGAGTAGTACTTCCTAAGTAGTTAAATTATTTTCTACTTCTCTGCCTTGAGGAGTACTACTCTATCACTCCGAATAAAATGTTGTCCTATGTAAGGTTTTAAAAAACTTGCATTGTCGTTATGTTTAGTAAAATAACATAAAAAAAATAATTCAATAAAACAATTTCAATTTTCTTCCTATAAAAGAGTTAATTTGAATTTATAGTACATTATCGTATTAAAATGGACATTGTAAATTTTCTGGAATTGTTATTTTAATAATTGATATTTTTCATTTTGATTCTTATAAATGGTACCATGTAAGAGCCATAACACAAGAAACTTAAGAAAATTGTTCTTCAATTATTGTATTAAAATATACAAAAAGTCTTGCTCAATTAAAGAGATTATTTGTAATTTAGTTGCAAACTGTATTATTAACCCTATTTAATAAATGAGCATCGTCCAATCGGCCAATATCATCTTCATCGACAAAATTATTGTCATGTTCCTATAAAATTAGATATTCATCAATTTGTATATTCCGAAAGAAGGAGATTGGAACTTAAGGGAACTGTGGATGGAAATAACAGTCAACTCATGATATGGGAAAATGCCGAAGAAGATGAAGAAGGTATAATCCTTTTTATAATAATGTTGTGGAGCATAAAACAAGCATATATAATTCTTGACACAAATGCAGGATCGTATTGCACACCTCTGAGCATTCCATTGGTTCTTTCAATGCAATTCCGAACGTCTATGAACGACATTGTTACTGATTAGAGAATATGCCTCTAAAATTTGGTTCATAACCGATACAAAATTTAGCAGGTAAGGTTAGAGTAGTTACATTTGTTTTAGAATGAAGGATGTAACAATTACTGGTATTACAATCTGATAAATTATATTAACAACTTATTGAAACAAAGCATCTCTTCGTTGAATGATTGGTCCTGATGGTATTCCAAATTTGGTCTCGAAACAGGGTAGTATATCCTTAATGCTGCCTTTGTGTCAGCTATTTCATTTATCTTTATCTTCAGGTATGTTTCCTGATAGTTGGAAGGAAAGTTTTGTTTCTCCGATATTTAAATCAGGTTCAAGAAGTGATATTAAAAATTATCGCAGTGTATCTATACAGTCTTCAATCCAAAATGTTTTTGATAGTTTGATTATAACTGTTTGAATTGGCAGTGTTAAGAGATTATAATTAATGAGTAGCACAACTTTAGGGGGGGGGGGGATCAATTTACGGTAACCAATATGCTTACATACAATGGTACGCTGTCTGCTGCCTTAGAGAGAGGGCATCAGGTTGATGCCATATATACTGATTTTTCCCAAGCTTTCGACAGAGTTAATCACTTGTTGATTGAGGAATTAAAAAATTTAGGTTTTTCAGACAAATTAGTGAATTGGGTGTTTAGTTTTCTTAGTGGGAGAAGTTTGAAGGTAAAAATTGGGAACTTTTTGTCAAGAGTGATTGGTGTACGCGCTGGTGTCCCTCGGGGGGGGGGGGGGGGGGCACTGTTCTCCGTTGTTGTTTAGCCTGTTTGTTAATGATCTCAAAGATGATATAAAGGAGTGTGAGTTTTTAATATTCGCTGATGATCTCAAATTATTCTTAGTGGTTTGGAATGACATCGATATTGGTTTAATTCAAAGGAAGCTAGATAATCTGTCTGAATGGTGTCGGGTAAACTTGTTGGATTTGAATGTTGAAAAATGCTTAGAGATGTCTTTTAGGAAAAAGGAAACTATGATCCCATTCTCGTATTCAATAGATGGTCAATTGCTGATAAGTAAAGAATTGGCTAAGGATTTGGGAATACTTTTTGACTCTCACTTAAGTTTTGGTGAGCATATCAATCAATTGGGGGTTGGGTCTCAAAGGATGTTGGGATTTACTTTGAGGAATTGTAATGATCTATCTCTGGAAGCTGTGAGGTCTGTTTATGTTGGGTTGGTCAGATCTCAACTGGAATATGGAACAGTTATTTGGACGCCTCAATATTTATATTGTTTATAAGTTATTACTCGAAAGATTACAAAACAAATTCTTGAGATATTGTAATTATAGATTTAATTTGAATCTCATTGATCATGACTATTCTCATATTTTACATGAACTAAAATTGCTTACTCTGGATAAAAGAAAGCTTATGTTTGACATTTCTCTGATTTATTAAATATTAAATGGTATTGCATCATGTCCATCCTTGCTGCCTGAAATATAAATATATCTTGAAGTTCCACAAAGAGCTCTGCGGCATTGTAAATTATTTTCCATTAGTTTTCACAGAACTAATTATGGTAGACATTCATTCATAGACAGATCTCTAGAATTTTTAAATAGAGAGGATAGATTGGATGTTTTTAATGGCTCATTCAAAGTCTTTAAGAGTACTTTACTAAGGTTCCTTTGAAGTGATTGTATATATATGCTTGTTATGATATTATCATGTTGTGTTACTGTTACTTAGTTAAGTTAGTTAAATGTAAACATAACCATATTGTATGCTGTTGTATTTTGTAGTGGGGGTTTTCCGTTTAAATAAATAAATAAATAAATATAACGATGAAATAAAACAATATAATTTGTTTAAAACTTCATTATATTTGAACTAATCTTCAATTTCAACTATTTGACGCGTTTCACTCGCACAGTAGCTTTCTTGTAACGAATTCGTATGTTTACATTATCTTTAGTTGGTTTAATACATTTCCTTCTATAATTTGGTTCAAAAGCTCAATTATAAATAGATTTTCTTTATGTTCCGTGTTGTTATTGACAGCATAGAAAAAGTTTATATATATATATATATTGTATTAATATATGGTTTTTCTTTTTTTATTATTTATTTATTATTTGCCCCACTTTGGGGCCAATTATATCAATTTTTTTTATTATAGCCCTACGTTGGGCCGACAATTTAATTAATAATCATATTTATTTATTTTTATTTATTGTTTATTTATAATTACTTTACTATTTATACCTTATTATTTGTTTATCGAACTTACCTTATTTATTTTACCTTCGGCTGCTGATCAATTTTGATATTGGGGCATGAAAATATATACTCCTAATCTTAGTTGGATTGATGGGCGATTGAAATAAATTTAAAAATCACCATATGCTTTTATATATTTAATTAATGAATAAATTGTTCTAAAGAAAATGGATAAGAATGTTCCGATTGAAACTTATAATTAATTATTTATTTAGTATCACATTTTTATTTAATTATAGAAATAAAATTATCCGATGCCTATGGTGTGCTCCTATCGCATACTGAAATTAATAGTCAACCTTCAAAAATATACAACGCTTGCGCAGAGCAGTCTTTTGTTACACATCTCACATTATTAAATAACGCTAAACGTTGAGAAAATTGAAATATATATGATTGATTTGTGTGGCTGTGTGTTATTTTAACTTGTGTAAAACAAGAAAAGATTCTATGGTGATAAACAACGAAACAGATTAATTACATATATGAAATTACCAACTATAAACTATAAAAGTATTTTAAGAAATCTCTTATAAACTACATGTATAGATTGAAAAACAGGTGAGTAATCATTGTTATACTCTATAAAATTGAACGATATATTAATTATTTTTCAAAATTGTTCTTTGTATTGTTTATTTATGGCCTTTAATATTTATTTTATTAGTTAATTGAATGATCATTCATATTTATTGTTCGTCTTTGGAACCCAAAGAAATAAATTCACTAACCTGTTATTTGAGAAAACGATTGTCTCAAAATGTCCGCACCTATTAGCGTCCTTTCTCATTGCTGTAGATCACCAAGTTTCTCATATTACTTAGAAAAGACTCGTTTTGGATCGGGAATTTGTTTTCATTTGTTGGTAGGATCTCTGGTTGTAAAACTACTTTGTAGAATGGCCGAAATACTTAATTTTAATAATTTTTCGCAAAAAATTTCAAGAGCCCCGACATGGAGTTGCTTCCTCGCCACACTCAATTGTTTTTTTATCAACAAACTTGCTTCAAGCGGATGTTCATAAACTACTAGATATACAATTTTTTATAACGATTGATTGTCATTCTTATTTGTCCAAAATCCCTCTATTATTCACATAAATGTCCTATTGTTTTATATTATTTATACTTTATATTGTTTATAATTTCATAATACGTCACAATCAGTTCTATAAATTGTCTTGTTAATTATTTTAATTTTCAAAAGTCCTGTGATTGGTGGAAACTTAAATTATAATTATATAATTTTGGTAACATGAACAATTATATATCATATATGTAATTATTCCATTTGTATTCTACTATTTGTTCATTCAATTATCATACATAGTTTCTTAATGATTTTCAAATTTTATTTATTCATCCCTCATGTATTCAATCAGATTTGTTGGTACGCATGTCAACATAATATGACATTTCTGGTTTTTGTACTTCCCTATATGAAAATAGATCTTTAAAACTCATATGTGTTATATAAATAATATTTAATCTTCCATTACAAAATTCACAATTGTTTTCTTTTTTATGTGATTTAGATACTGTAGCTATATCGTTGATTTCTCAAGTTATTAGTTTGTCCTTCATATTCCTCCATTAAATTTTGGTTTGGTTTTGCGTTAAGTTAACTTATTTCATTATCATTTATATTTGATTATTTGTTTTATTATTATTATAATATGACTTTATATGGTTTTATCTAAATTTAGTTTTATAAACTTTATTAAAATAATCTCAACTTTTGGAATTCTAAAAAATTGCTGAAAATTTAACTACAATTGACAGATATGGTCATTATTACTATTATATATAAAAAATTTGATCTTAGTTTCTTTATTTCTACATTACACTGGGTCACAATGTATGCCTCCATTCATACTACAACAATCTATATATATATATATATATATATATATATATATATATATATATATATATATATATATATATCGATATTCGATTAAGGAATATATTCTTGTCACATGTAAAGAAAACGAATCACTAAATGAACAATAGAACGAATTAGAATATTTAACTACAAAAATAATTGAAATACTACCAAAACTGCCATCTATGGATGTCAGTAAAACTTTGCGCCATGTACACGTCTCAAGTTTAGAAAGAATAAAATTTCCATTTAATTAACAATAAAAGTACCTAAACAAGTTTAGATCACAAAAATTTTTGAAATCACGTAAAATACCATGTCGTATATTAAATTTATCCACCTTTTTCTATTTTCAATTGATACTTACAAAGAAAAATTCTTCCAAATAATTCTCAATTTATTGACTGAAATTTATTCAGATAAAATTTTTATATATACATAGTTATTTTCCAACTAATTTTAAGCTCATCTAAACTTGGCCCAATTTTTGCAGCCTTATACCAAAAATTGGGCCAAGTCTTATACATTTTTTTCTTGCCAAATGATTTTTTAGATGAGCTTAAAATTAGTTGGAAAATAACTATGTATATATAAAAATTTTATCTGAATAAATTTCAGTCAATAAATTGAGAATTATTTGGAAGAATGTTTCTTTGTAAGTATCAATTGAAAATAGAAAAAGGTGGATAAATTTAATATACGACATGGTATTTTACGTGATTTCAAAAATTTTTGTGATCTAAACTTGTTTAGGTACTTTTATTGTTAATTAAATGGAAATTTTATTCTTTCTAAACTTGAGACGTGTACATGGCGCAAAGTTTTACTGACATCCATAGATGGCAGTTTTGGTAGTATTAAATATATACTCGGTGACATAAACTATCAAATGAAAATACAGTCGGCAGCATAAACTAAAAATGATTTTTATACAGAGGCCAGAATACAAAACGGGTGATATGTAATATAAAATAAATATACTCACAGGACAGGAACATCCTTCCTACAGAGACCAGAATATATAACAGGGATATGTAATATAAAATGAATATATACTCGGCGACATACTATAAAATAATTTTTATACGGAGGCCAGAATACATAACGGGTGATATATAATATAAAATAAATATACTCAGCGACAGAAAATACAAAATGAAAATACACTCGGTGACACAAAATAACCTTTTAGTAACGAAAACCTCGTTACAATGTTTGCCCCCATATTGGCGCGGCAGGCTGCCGTTCCGTTCACTTGCCATATCAAAACATCAAAATGAGAAAAGATTAGCTTTGCAGGAATAATTACATCAAAAGTGTCGCTGCCTCCCGGACTACTACAGAACAAAGGCAAGATTTGTTCACGTTCCCGAAAGAGTACTCACTGGCACATAACATCTCCGCCAGTAACAAACACGCACGAAGGATAAGCATCAAAAATATATTTTCTATTATATAATTCTAAAAAAGTATTTTATAAGAAGAAATTATTTGGTCACTGGGCACATCTATAATCATAAGGAATGATTTCAGAATTTGACTATGGTGAGTTTAGTGATTTACTTGTTTATTGAGTATGGGGGACATATTTCTAATTTTTTGAATTAATTTCTGAATCCTGACAGTTTTTTTCATCTTCTTGCTTTTCATTGATAAGCTGTTTAGCATTGACAATGTTCTACTTTTTTCTTATTAAAAATAAACAGAAACTATATACAACGTTTCAGATTACATATTTTATTACTTCCTCCAGTGGCAACATTAGTATAATTTACCAACCACATTAAATGTATTGATTCCTGTTGATTCAAACAATTTACTTGTTTTGTAAGATATCTCAGTATATGAAAAGATATTCACTATTTCATTGTAAGTTTATTCTTATTTCTAAATATGTCAAAATTTCTGTATCTTCAATATATCAGAGAAAATAATATCAACAATAAATGAAAGTAGATATTTTCTTAAGTGTAAAAAGCTCATTTCATAAAAAAATTCATAACTTCATGTAAATGTTTTTCACAATAATTATAGTACAGGCAGACCAAAAATTGTTATGAAAAAATTAAAATAGGCAGTTCTTCATAAGGACTGCCTACAAAAGTGATAACTCAAAAAAATGGAATAACTGTTTTCTTTTTTAAATTTTCAAATCAATTATATTCTGATTATATGTCAATACTTTTTTATAACGTTCTAATAGTGGAATTAATTGATATTTAAGCCAATTTAAGTGAATAATTTTGAGAATTTAAATTTGCTGTAAAATTATGTAGAATTTTCAGTTTTGCGGATATCAGATATTAGGAAAATAAATAATATTTCAAAGCAAATATTAATAGCAATGTTGGAAACATTCGACAATAGATGGCTTTGCTTTTATCTTTGTTACGAAACAGCAACCTGGTATAGTCCCTAAAACCGATTCTGTCTAAGCCAGGTATAAAAGTTAAAATTATGGCGGATACGCAGTTATAAAAAACTGGCGGTTTTAAAGAAGGGGACAAAGTATGGTTACACAACCCGACGAGGAGAAAAGGATTTTCTCCAAAATTACAAAAATCCTGGGAAGGTCCATACTTAATCAAGAAAAGGATCAATGATGTTATATATCGCATAAGCAAGATCCCCAACGGAAAACCAAAAGTAGTTCACCAAAACCGACTAGCCCCATTCGAAGGAGACCATGACCTAGAGGAAGGAGTAAACCTTGTTCAAGATGTGTCTGACCCTACCTTCGATGAATTTATGGGCGCGTATGGAGGTACCGGGAAAGCTAGATATGGAGTCACTTCGGAACAACAACAAGATTTGTTCACTCTCCCGGAAGATTATTCACTGGCATACATCCCCGCCCGTATCAAGAACGCACGAGGGTTGGCAACCGTCTTTCGAAAGAAGTTCGGGCAATTAGAAAAACTTGAAGACCAGATTCCAGCCCGTGGCAAGACACTGAAACTGAAACATAATTCGTGGTACGTCTTCTACGTGGTAACTAAAGATAAATTTAAAGATCGATCTACCTACCGCGATGTGTGGGAAGCACTTCGTAACCTCCGAGACCATGTGTTACAATCCAGCGTGAAGAAACTGGAAAGTGTAGAAATGGGGCCAGTTGCCGATTCAAACATGCAGTCTCGGCTACACAAAAGTTCCAGGAGGAACTTCCATTTAAGGAGGGGGTAATGTTACGAAACAGCAACCTGGTATAGTCCCTAAAACCTCTGTCTAAGCCAGGTATAAAAGTTAAAATTATGGCGGATACGCAGTTATAAAAAACTGTTTACGACTCTACGACTATCTTATGTAAACATTGTTTTTATGACCATAGTTTCTAGAAAAGGCCAGAATCAATTGTCCGGAATTTACTAGTAAAAATGGCTTTAATATATAAGGGGACTGATCAGGAAGAGTTAGTTAGTTTATAATTTGACATCGTGAGTTAAACAGTAAATAAGTGAATATAAAGTGTTTATATAAATTAGTTTGAGTGAATATACAGTTAATATAAATTAATAATTAAGTGATTAGTTAAGTATATATAAATTAAGTGTTAGTGAGTTAGTGTTTCAATAAATTAGTAAGTAGTCATACCGAGTGTTTAAAATTCATCCCACCCGTTTATTGTTTAAATAAATAAGAAAAACATTACATCTTTTATTTTTCTACACAAACATAAAAAGTATATTGAGTATTAGTTACTCACTATTGTAGTGCACAGTGATTCTACAATTAACCAATTCAAATAATGATTATTAAAAAAACACTACTAAAACTTTACACAGTATACAAAAATTTACTTACTGCTATTACAGCATATCGGTAACACGAAATCACAAGATTTTACTCACCCAAAATGTCAATAAGAGAATATGCAATGTATCTAATTGCATATCATAGCAAGCGCCAATACGTCACGAGCATGTCGAGGTCATCGGTCACGTTCAGAAAAGCGCTTAAGGATTTTTCCGCAACTAAGTCAGCGTACTGCGGAATTGTCGGTGATTCAGCCCTGTGGATCTGATAAAATTAACAACTGATATGACTAGTCTTAGAACTTCAGACAAATCTTAACATTTTCCGCAAAAGGATGAATAATACAATGTAATACTAATGGTTTTGAACCACCATCATTTCCTACAGCCTTTGACACAAGTGCGACCACTCCTTTATTTTTACCACACATATTTTTGCCTCCATCGGTGGTGATAGATTTCAAGTTTTTCCATCGAAGGTTTTTTTATTAATGGTATTTTCAACTCCCTTAAAAATATCTGCCCCAGTTGTCGTGTCGTGAATACTATCAATATCAATAAGTTCTTCATACACTTCATAGCTTTTATCGACTCCACGAATAAAAATCAACGCCTGAGCAGTATATGACACATCCGTTGACTAATCTAAGGCTAAAGAAAACCACTCAAGATGTCTATTTTTGTCAGACAGTTGAGATGATATATTTTCTTCGATGTCTTGCACCCTCCGAGCCACGGTGTTTGCTGACAAACTGACACCTTTCAATAAATTTACTTTTTCGGGGCATATTTCTTCAGCTACTGCAATCAAGCATTATTTTATCATTTCTCCATCGGTGAATGGTTTTCCACGTTTTGCGATTTCAAGAGCCACACGAAAGCTGGCGCGAGTTGCAGACTCGTGCCCAGTATTTGCCCTGGTAAACAAGATTGCTACGATTTCAGTCCGCGCTTCAAATCAATATTCCTGTATATTTAGAGTAATTTTGAAGATGTTTCGATTCATAGTGACGTTTAATGTTATATTATTTGAGAACAGCTATGGTTTCATTACAAATTAAACATAGCGCCGTATTACTGCACTCAATCACAAAATACTGAAAGTTCCATTTGTCTTGGAACGTTCTGCATTCACTGTCTATTTTCGCTTCTTTTCCATATAAATAAATCACACATAAAAACAAGTCTTATCAAAATACTCTTATTACTTTATTTCACAATAGGTAACTTCGCTTCCTTTGCCTTTCCCGCGCAAACTGACTCGCGATGGCGCCTTTTTATACCTATGCAATTACTGCCATCTAGAAATGATCGGAAAAACTTCCCAGAACCAGAACTTTCTCGAACCAATGCGGAAATTGCCAAATATGCCACATGTTAGTGGGTAGCTGAAATAGATAGTACCTAGAACAGTACATAGTATCACTATTCGACACTAGATGTCGTTACGTGTCACAATACACAATCAATAGTAATTGAAATGCAATAAAAGCCTATGTTCTAGACGGTCTTTCTCTTACAGTGTAAACTTGTGCATTGCACTTCTTTTTAATACAATGCCAAGAATTTTCGCCTGAACCTTTTAACACTTGCCGTTGTAAATCTTGTAGTTTCGATACACCAAAATTCCTGTCTCCATTACAAAATTTTACTGAAAGAACAAAACTATAATCACAAACTTTCAGCAGACGCAAAAATACTAATGTTATATAAAGTTGGCATAAGAGTTGCCACAAAACTGAATAAAACGATCGTAATAGGGATGTTGACAGTTGTTACAAATTACTAATTACACATAAAAGACAGTTTTTAGAAACATAAATAACATTCTAAGAACCTAATTTAATTATTAGCCTTAAACTAAACAAAACTAATTTAAATTGCGTTATTTATAACCCATTATCACGTGACTGCGAACACCAATTAGAGTGCGATGACACAACTGCACGAAAAAGTTGACTTATTTCTCATAACCAAGTTAAAAGTATGAACTATTTTTCTTGACAATTTGTTAGAATAACGATAACATTTTACGATTTTTATTATAATGGAGACTAGATCCATCAAAAGAAATACTTGGAACTTACGGAAGATTGATTCTAAGATTGTGCGAGCTTCTTTGTTAGAAACATGGATTTTTGTGAGTTGGAGAAAAACGACGTCAGTAAAGCTAGCACCCCCACTTTTTCAAACTTGAAAAAAAACTTATGTGTAATTTAGAACTAATTTAGGACTAATTTGTACCCAAAAAATTAGAATTTGTACCCACTTAGTTTGTCTGAAAAATCACTATTTAAAGTGGGGGTGCTAGCTTGAGCTCAAGTTAACACCCCCACATTGACAAAATCAAATTTTATTGGCATAAATCTAAACTTTGAATTAAGGACTAATTTGTACCCAAAAGATAATAATTTGTACCTACTCAGTTTTTCTGAAAACCCGTTATTTAAAGTGGGGGTGCTAGTTTAAGCTCAAGCTAGCACCCCCACTTTTACTAAATCAAATTTTAACAGCATAGCTTTAAACTTTGAATTTAGGACTAATATGTACCCAAAAGCGTTTTTTCATTATTATATCATTTTGTTTATAAAAGATGATAGTAAATTGGACCACGTGTTTTATTAATTTCCAAGTGAATCGTTAACAGATTTGAAATTATCAAAGATAACTAAATATTATTAATTTTCGAATATAGGACTAATTTGTACCCAAAAAATTAAAATTTGTACCCACACAGTTTTCCCTGTAAAAGGAGTTTTAATGTGGGAGTGCTGGCTTGAACAAGTCCACCTTTAATAATCTGATTTCAACAGCATACCTTTAAACTTTGCATTTAGGACTAATTTGTGACCAAAAGCGTTTTTTCATTATCATATCATTTTGTTTATAAAAGATGATAGTAAATTAGAACACATGTTTTATTAATTTCTAAGAAATTATCAAAGATAACTAAATATTATTAATTTTCGAATATAGGACTAATTTCTACACAAAAAATTAAACTTTGTACCCACACAGTTTTCCCTGTAAAAGGAGTTTTAATGTGGTAGTGCTGGCTTGAACACCTCCACCTTTACAAAATCAAATTTCAACAGCTTACCTTTAAACTTTGAATTAAGGACTAATTTGTACCCAAAATCGTTTTTTCATTATTAAGTATATCATTTGTTTATAAAAGATGATAGTAAAGTAGACCACCTGTTTTATTAATTTCTAAGTGAATCGTTAAAAGATTTGAAATTATCAAAAGTAATTAATTATTATTTTTCGAATATAGGACTAATTTGTATACTCATATTTTACCATATTTTACTAACTGTGCTTAAATAAGTACTCCTAAAAATGCTTTCTAAAATTGTTTGAACCAATAGAGAATTATTATGAATCAGAAATAGGAACGGTAGATCAAAGACGCATATCATCTAATAAACAAAAAATATCACCTTTCGGTATTTGCGAGGGTGACAAAAAAATGTTTTAAAATTGTTTAGTCAATTAGAAAGGAAAGTCTGACCTGATATTGCACATCTTTACTAAACCGCCAAGCAGTCAAAAAAAGTGACAACACCATAGTATAATCATTCTTTTAGACACTTTGAACTATTTAGGCACGTGCACTAGGCAATTTTTTTGTCTAAAGAATCGCCGCAGTTATCACAAAGATCTCACTGAAAATAAAAATAAGAGTTATGGTATATATAACAAATATGGAATTATATTAATATAGTATTTTATTAGAGACAAAACAATATATAATATATGAAAACAAACATTTCTGGAAAGTACCTGGTTAGGTAAGTGCCATGTTTCATAAAACACTTCATCTAAGAGTTTGTCTAGTTTTCCGTCCATTTTGAACTTTAATCAGGATGACTGCTGTGAGGTGAAGCACATTAAAAGCGTTTTTTAGGGAAAACAGTGTGGATACAAATACAAATTGGTCCTATATTCGATAATATTTAGTTACTTTTGGTAATTTCACATTCTTTAACGATATACTTGGAAATTAATAAAACACGTGGTCTAATTTACTATCATCTTTAATAAACAAAATGATATGATAATGAAAAAACGCTTTTGGTTACAAATTAGTCCTAAATGCAAAGTTTGAAGGTATGCTGTTGAAATTGGATTTTTAAAGGTGGACGTGTTCAAGCCAGCACTCCCACATTAAAACTCCTTTTACAGGGAAAACTGTATGGGAACAAATTTTAATTTTTTGGGTACAAATTAGTCCTATATTCGAAAATTAATAATATTTAATTATCTTTCATAATTTCAAATCTTTTAACGATTCACTTGGAAATTAATAAAACACTTGGTATAATTTACTATCATCTTTTATAAACAAAATGATATAATAATGAAAAACGCTTTTGGGTACATATTAGTCCTAAATTCAAAGTTTAAAGGTATGCTGTTAAAATTTGATTTTGTAAAAGTGGCGGTGCTAGCTTGAGCTTAAATTAGCACCCCCACTTTAAATAACGGTTTTTCAGAAAAACTGAGTGGGTACAAATTATTATATTTTGGGTACAAATTAGTCCTTAATTCAAAGTTTAGATTTATGCCAATAAAATTTGATTTTGTCAATGTGGGGGTGTTAGCTTGAGCTCAAGCTAGCACCCCCACTTTAAATAGTGATTTTTCAGAAAAACTAAGTGGGTACAAATTCTAATTTTTTGGGTACAAATTAGTCCTAAATTAGTTCTAAATTACACATAGGTTTTTTTTCAAGTTTGAAAAAGTGGGGGTGCTAGCTTTACTGACGTAGAAAAACGTGAAAATGTCTTCGTAAGTACCTATAATTTTACATTGATATACTTTATTACCAATGAGAGAGACACCTTACTCATTTTATATACTCTTTTATCATATTTACAACTACTTATTATCTAAATCAACGAAATGAAACTTGAAATTAGTTCTGTAAACAAACAAACTACTAATGAATAATACGGGTGTGAAGTTAGCAGTTGATTTCCAGCAGTTAAAATAGTAAAATTGAAAGAAGTTGCAACAAATTCTGTTTTAAAATTTAACATGCATAATATAATATCGTTGTCTTTAAAAATCAACTACCGTCCCCCGTACCCACTTAGAAGCCGTAGGGGTGTATGAAACCACCCCTAAACGATACAAATATAAATAAATAACTCAGGACCTCAACTTGTCGTTCGAGTTCCAGGATGATATTACAGGATACATTTCAAATGCCTCTAGAAATTATTTACCACCGCCCGTACCCACTTAGAAGCCGTCGAGGTGGATGAAACTACCCCTAAACGATAAAAAATAAATAAATAATTCAGAACCTCAACTTCTCGTTCGAGTTCCAGGATGATATTCACAGGATACATTGCAAATACCCCTAGAAATTATTTACCGCCGCCCGTACCCACTTAGAAGCCGTCGAGGTTGATGAAACTACCCCTAAACGATAAAAAATAAATCAATAATTCAGAACATCGCATTCTCTTTCGAGTTCCAGGATGATATTCACAGGATACATTGCAAATGCCCCTAGAAATTATTTCCCACCGCCCGTACCCACTTAGAAGCCGTCGAGGTGGATGAAACTACCCCTAAACGATAAAAAATAAATAAATAATTCAGAACCTCAACTTCTCGTTCGAGTTCCAGGATGATATTCACAGGATACATTGCAAATGCCCCTAGAAATTATTTACCACCGCCCGTACCCACTTAGAAGCCGTCGAGGTGGATGAAACTACCCCTAAACGATAAAAAATAAATAAATAATTCAGAACCTCGAGTTCTCGTTCGATTTCTGAATTATTTATTTATTTTTTATCGTTTAGGGGTAGTTTCATCCACTACGACGGCTTTTAAGTGGGTACGGGCGGTGGTAAATAATTTCTAGAGGCATTTGCAATGTATCCTGTGAATATCATCCTGGAACTCGAACGAGAAGTTGAGGTTCTGAATTATTTATTTTTTATCGTTTAGGGGTAGTTTCATCCACCCCGACGGCTTCTAAGTGGGTACGGGCGGTGGGAAATAATTTCTAGAGGCATTTGCAATGTATCCTGTGAATATCATCATGGAACTCGAACGAGAAGTTGAGGTTCTGAGTTATTTATTTATTTTTTATCGTTAAGGGGTAGTTTTATCCACTTCGGCGGCTTCTAAGTGGGTGCGGGGGACGGTGATTTCTAGGAGCATTTGCAATGTATCCTGTGAATATCATCCTGGAACTCGAACGAGAAGTCGAGGTTCTGAATTATTTATTTATTTTTTATCGTTTAGGGGTAGTTTCATCCACTCCGACGGCTTTTAAGTGGGTACGGGCGGTGGTAAATAATTTCTAGAGGCATTTGCAATGCATCCTGTGAATATCATCCTGGAACTCGAACGAGAAGTTGAGGTTCTGAATTATTTTTTTTTATCGTTTAGGGGTAGTTTCATCCACCCCGACGGCTTCTAAGTGGGTACGGGCGGTGGTAAATAATTTCTAGAGGCGTTTTCAATGTATCCTGTGAATATTATCCTGGAACTCGAACTAGAAGTCGATGTTCTGAATTATTTATTAAATTTTTATCGTTTAGGGGTAGTTTCATCCACCCCGACGGCTTCTAAGTAGGTACGGGTGGCGGTAAATGATTTTTAGGAGAATTTGCAATGTATCCTGTGAATATCGTCCTGGAACTCGATTGAGAAGTCGAGGTTCTGAATTATTTATTTATTTTTTATCGTTTAGGTGTAGTTTCATCCACCCCTACGGCTTCTAAGTGGGAACGGGCGGTGGTAAATAATTTATAGAGGCATTTGCAATGTATCCTGTGAATATCATCCTGGAACTCGAAAGAGAAGGCGAGGTTCTGAATTATTGATTTATTTTTTATCGCTAGGGGTAGTTTCATCAACCACGACGGCTTCTAAGTGGGTACGGGCGGCGGTAAAGTATTTCTAGGGGTATTTGCAATGTATCCTGTGAATATCATCCTGGAACTCGAACTAGAAGTAGAGGTTCTGAATTATGTATTCATTTTTTATCGTTTAGGGGTAGTTTCATCCACCCCGACGGCTTCTAAGTGGGTACGGGCGGTGGTAAATCATTTCTAGAGACATTTGAAATATATTCTGTGATATCATCCTGGAACTCGAAGGAGAAGTTGAGGTTCTGAATTATTTAGTTATATTTGTATCGTTTAGGGTTGGTTTCATACATCCCGACGGCTTCTAAGTGGGTACGGGGGACGGTAACTGATTTTTAAAGACCACTTTATTATAATATGCATGTTAAATTTTAAAACACAATTTGTTGCAACTTCTTTCAATTTTACTATTTTAACTGCTGGAAATCAACTGCTAACTTCACACCCGTCACCCGTATGAATAATTGACTTTTTATTTTTGCCACTTCACCAAAATTTTCTAAAATGATTATAAATTTATATTTGTAGTTTATCTAATACTATAACTTAACATTAAAGCCATCTTCACAAAAATAACTGATACTTGTTGTTGTCAATGAAGCTGGATCTCGTCTAGAAAGTCTCCTTATTTGTAAATTTTTTGGAATGTTTATGAAAATTTTTTGTGGTGTTTTGATTGACGTACTTTTACACATCGACATTGCACAGCATTTGTAAGACGACATATTCATTTTTATAGCTTTTATTTGATTTATTCGTAAGAACTCGGTCCAGATCAGTTAACTCTGACACAGATTCGATTTGCGAGATTCGTTTATAGTTTGATGTCGTCACGAGACGGTATGGAGTTTTTTAGCGGGAATTTTGAAACCTATTTATTTTATGTATTTTTTTATTGAAATTTGTCATTTTTTTTATAAAATTATTATTTTCGTGTTTACATAAAATAAAAGCTATTCCAAAAATTAGGCAACACCCTATTATCAAATCTAGATATATTTAGAAATTCCCCAGTTTGTATTTTAGGAGCCATTCAAGTATTACGTAAGCACTCTAGGGGGGGGGGTTGCTTTGCTTATTTTTAATGACATGGGAGGTGGGGGGTGTCTAGATGGTGTTTACATCAGCAGTAGTTATTTACTTTTTTACACATATGGCAACCCACACATTGTTTATGTTTGAAAACGAAAGACGGGAATTCCCACAAATAATGTATACGTTAAGGTACTCACTTAGAACCGAGCAAGGGATTTATCACTTGTCTAAATTTCTTCCGTCAATCTATTGTTTCAATTCTATTGATCCATTTTCGCCAAAGTTGAAATGTTTGATTAGGATGTGGTTTCAAATGGACAAATCCAAGTTATACCAAAAATTGTTCGAAAGTTTTAAAAAATCTCATACAAATACGAAAGTACAAAAGGTACAGAAGTTAGTTAACGAAATGTGGCGTAATTATAAGTTACTAGCTCAAGTAAAACAAGGAACTTGATATTATCGTCGCTAAGAGAATTGAAGAAGAATTACAAGCAGCGACTAAGAATAAATCTAATATACTACGTTTTTTCCAAGGTGAGTGATGAAACCATTTTAGGTATGAGTACTAGAAATATTACACTACACTAGAAATATTAGAAATCGTCAAAAACTTTCTCTTTACATGCTGTAAAGAAAACAATAATTTAGAATTATAGCAAATATTATGGCCTACCCTTAGAGTTTGTTAATCTGAGGGCCTACCTCAAATTTTAGAGGTAATGTTCATTAGATAGATTTAATCCTTATGATTGACTTTGTCGATTGGTCACTAAAATACAGGGTGTTCATTTTCTATATTTGACGGGTTCGATTCCCGGCTGTGGCTTTTAAATACTCTTTAAATGCAGTTTTTTATGTGTCCTAAAAGAGTATTTTGATTACAATAAGAAATAGGATTAATAAGCAAAAAAGTATGTTGAGTTGATTAATCGTTTTTTTCTTGCAAAATGTATAGAATTTTTTTCAAAAATTTAGGGTCTCTAGGCACGTGTTAAGACTCAAAAAAATCTGTAGTAAATAGTAGAAGTGGCAACGTCGTAATTATTTGGTGTGCATGCGACAGAGACCCGAGGGGGAAAAGTGAAGAGTCGCAGTCAAAGTGAAGTTCACTCTAGACTTTATAATTAAGTTAACAATATTATTAAAAAAGGCTAAATTTACTGTATTGTAGTATCGGTAGTGATTAAGTTTGATGTAAAATAAAGTCATATAATACAGTTCACAAATTATTTATCGAAAAGGTAAATCAAACAAAGAAGTTAACGCCGATACCTGAACAACACGCTTTCTTGTAACTAAACGGTATCATACCCTTACTGACTGCTCTCAATCCTGTATTTTATCGGATAAATGTATGAAACTGTGGATTCATTTGCGTCATGTTAAAATAAATTAAACATATGTACTCACTATAATTTGCATGTAACGACCCTTTTTGGTCACACCTTCATATGTTTGTAGCTTAATAAGAAAATCATCAGCAGTACCTATGGAATGTTTTAATTTTTAGGCAACGAATACCTGCAAGCCTGCATAAAAAACACAAATTATACAGCTATCTTCAAATACTAAAAAACAGGAAGAAGACGACATAAAACCCGGAGTGGAATCACAACAACAATGCGAAAATACAGATAAACAGCCGAAAGCAAAACCTTCTCAGGAAGCTATGAAAAATAAAATTGCTCTACTAGAAAAAAATCGGAATGCTTTGTATTCTGCCAGAGATACTATGTCAAGTCGTGTTGAAGTTGATAAACAGATCATTAAGTTGAGCGAAGAATTAAAAACAGCGAAACAGTCTTTAAACAGGAATATTGAAAACGCAGTTGCCCAGAAGAAACACAGAGATGGTATGAAAAGAACGTTAGAAGATATTTGTCATGAAAATCCAAAAATAAAAAAAAAACTATCCCTGAAGGATTCAGTGAGACGTCTTAGCCTAGAAAACAATTGCTGATATTGCTTTATTTGAGTGTACAGCAGATGATAGAAGACGAACGGAATTTATTCGCAGTGTAAAAACTCTTGATGAAATCGCCCAGGAATTATGTAAAATAGGATTTAACATTAGTCAAAGTGGGATATATATTCGTTTCATTCTCATCTAATTCTGCAGACGGACGAATACATGTATCGACAGTCCCTGTTATGCTCACTTGGGCTTAGACTGATCACCACAAAAACTACTTAGATAGCAATTTCGCTGAAACATCAATCCATTATTTGGAGAACATAGCATACATACTTGATCCAGGTCAAGTATTTTTCATATCAAAGGATGATAAAGCTCGCGTCCCTATTGGTGTAACTGCGGCAAATAAGCAAGCACCTCTTCTAATGCACTTGGAATAAAGAATCAAATTGCCTGATCACGACTGGGTAATCGCAGAGCGGCATAAATTAATACCATCAGTTCATGCTAGTATCAAAATCACTTCCAGTTGCTATGACAACCGCAAGCCGTTGGATATTCTGGACCAACATACATCGCTATCCGAACTGAAAAGCATAGTTCATCTACTGCTAATACTCATGCTCAGGATTTCGAGACGCTTCTCGAACTTGAAGAGATTCAAACATTGGTTAAAGCTGACCATGGATTGGTAAAACCAGTGGTAATCATGACGGGTGATGGAAGGCTAGATGACAATCTGCGTAATCAAAAAGTTATAAGGTTTGCTATACAACACTTTAAGCGACATTATTTCGATGCATTGTTTTTAGCTACCAATGCTCCTAGCAGAAGTGCGTATAATAGAGTAGAGCGCAGAATGGCTCCTCTTAGTCGGGAACTGGCTGGTTGGATATTGCCTCATGACCATTTTGGATCTCATTTGGATGAACGTGGCGTTACAGATTAGATTTAGAAACATCCCATTTCAAGTTTACAGGAAATGTGTTAGCTGAAGTATGGAGTTCAATGGATATTGATGGCTATCATGTTACTGCAAAGTATGTTGGGCCGGGCGAACAAGATCTTCCTGATTTCCCAGGCATTAAATGGTATTCAGAACATGTGCGTGAAAACTACTACTTGCTTCAGATTGTAAAATGTAGAAATATAGAATGCTGTCGTCCAAGAAGTGGCCTATTTAATTTAAGAGATAACAGATTTCTTGCACCACCTGTAAAAGTAAAGCAGAGAGTTGATGACTTGGTTTTTGGAGGGCAATTTCTCAATATTCCAGTCAATTTAGCTCTACGCTTCAATGCTTCACTCAAAGATTTCCCGCAAATGCCCTACGATTATTTTTGTCCGACACTATAATTGAAGCTATCGAATCGAACATGCAAAACATGTGGTCTTTATCATGCTTCCGTAAAGTCACAAAATCGTCACATCGAGAAGATCCATAAAAAAGTAAGCACGCACACTGATATGAAAGTTCGGCATATAAGAGTCGCTGCTCGTCGTGCTAATGAACTGATGTGCATTATTCAAAATTTAAAGCACCACAATGTTGATTGACTCGTTAGGAACGACGTAGACATTCCAAAATCGAATTAAAGTGAGCAGACACACAACATTGAGCAGTAAACATCCAATATCATCGAAAATCATGGATTCGGGTGTCATGGACTGAAGACTGTTAATTGGAATTAATATGTATACCAAACATTTAAAAGAAGTTTGTTTTGTTCGTAATATTACTTAAGATTGTAATATGTGTACCTTACTCTTTGTTGAATACCGTGTCAATAAAATTTGTTTGAATGAATATTATGTGCGTTAAAGTCCTCTATCCTAAATATATTTTCTTATTGCTATAATTATAACTGCTGCTCATAAATCAATAAAAAAACAGAATACATTAAAAGAAAAATGCATATAACAATGTTTACGTAAGCATGGGAGGGGGGAGGGCTTTGTAATAGAGAGCTTTGCTTACTTTTGCCGGCAAGTGGGAGTAAATAATTGACAATTGTTTCGATAAATCAATTTTTTAGAATTTTCAATAACTTGTATTATATTGTGGAATTAACTAGAGACCTTGAGTTTCATTTAAAAACACTAATATGAGCATATTCCACGAAGTAAGGGTCGAGACAGTCAATTTCATGTAATAAATCTGCTTACGTAATACTTGAACGGCCCCTTATAAGTTTTCAGGTAATCGTTTAGGTATTATTATTTTTCGGTGGGGAATTCTGATAAGGGATTAAGGATTAAGTAAGACCCAAAAATGGATTAATAATTTGGTGGGGAATTCCGGTGCGCCGTTTTATTTAGATATATTTGGTCCTATTGCCATATTGTGGTCCAAATTACTTGCTCTTATCCTATATCCCAGTCGTTATGAATCATCCTGTATATGTTTTACATACATCGCACTGTAAAATAATAATTATTCAACCAATGAATTCAGAATACTTGGTAACTTCAAGATTGCTGAATAAGGTGTGCTGAAAAATGCTTTGATGTACTAATCGAGTCAGTATTAATTTGTTTTTAAGTAGTTAGAAGGTCGAAGCCGACAATTTTTTTATGTCGATTGGATATATAATAATAATAATGCCATCCATATCGCTTATGTTTGTGAATATAAATGTATTTTTGATAAATGAATGCATTTTAAGTTGTTTACCTGTAGGCAAACTGTTTTTAAATCATTTGAAGAATTGTTTTTTTCTTTCGATAAAACCAATTAGTTTCAAACAGGATGTATCGGTTACTAACTTTGAATGTTATATTAGCAAAAAAATATACTGGGTGATACATTGATTCCAGACACATTATTTGATGAGCCTAAATTTGGAACTTCTTCAATATACCGAGCAGATGTTTTGAATAAACTGTATTTAGATGGAATATGCAGTTAAATTATTGGATCTTTACCAGTGCGTCATTAATATCTGATAACATAACCGATAAATGTCAAATTATTTTGTTCTGTTCTTCACTATTAATAGAAAGACATGCCACTTAATAATTATGTCGGTTATGTTATATATAATTCAACTGTGTGTTTTTTTAACAGTTTAAATCAAACTGGAACACTTTATTCACGCTGTATTTCACCGACAATCAGGTCTTAATAGCAAAATAGGAAGACGTCCTCGCATACACTGTGTTATTTATAAAATGCGACATAGGGTTTCCTGTACAAAACTGTCAAACGCCAGCTAACTTTTTTACCAAATAGCGTTCGTGAAAAATAATAACAGATTTGAAAAGGTCGTTAAAAAATTAATTCAAATACACTTTTAATTTTCTTAAATTCGGTCTGGTTTACTAAGAAAATGCATAATTATGTTTTTAAAGGACGTACGCCATTTTTATAAAACTTTGGAATACTAATGACCGGTGACGATTTGGCAGAGTTGGTACTTGGTATTCAAAATTTAAAGTTGAACGTAAAGGGTCGCGGTACGCTCCCGTAGTGTGTCCGAAATGTTTTTTTTTTTCATAATTTTTGTCCAAAAAGAAATTTTAAGTAGAGATATTTAAAATAAAACAATTTTTTTAGGTTGCAAATTTATTTATTTAATTAAATGCTGAAATTGTTTCCCGTTTGCTGCTAAACAGTGTCCCAAACGATCATAAAAGTTCCGCCGTACATTATTAATAACAGTTCTACTAATTTTCTGACATTCATTAATAATAATATTTTTCTATTCATCTTCTGTCTCTGGTTCATATTCTGCTACCTTATTTTTTAGGAAACCCCATAAAAATAAATCGGGGCGTGCTAAATCTGGAAATATTGCCGGCCAATTTATTGTACCCCCTCGACCTATCCACGTATTTGGGAAAACAGTATCAAGGTATTCCCGTACTTCCCTACTGGAATGAGCCGGGCAACCATCATGTTGATACCATACTGAAACATTTCTAGGTGCGGCATTTGCAATTTGGGGTCCTATTTCATTTTGGAGAATATTCAAATATTCTTGGCCATTGAAGTTATTACTTAGGAAGAAAGGACCAATTATTTTATCACAAAATATGCCGGCCCATACGTTTACTTTTTTCTTGTATTGGATATGAGACACATTTATTTTACATGGATTTACTGTATCCTAATACCTCTGATTTTGTTTGTTAGTTTTTCTCTTTAAAACAAAACTATAGTCTATATAGAAAGGACAAGGAGTAATAAATCATTCATTTAAGTAGATTTCATAGACGTACCAAAATATATTTTAAGAGGGTATACCGTAAGGTACATTTTGTATTTAACGAATGAGTTGCAGCTATGCTAAAGAATATACGATTTAGGTCTGAGGTAATGGGATGTACTAATTTTAATAAAAAAAAGTGATAGAGGTACATAAATTTTAGTAAGTTTGATAAAGAAAGACAACACAGTTTATTCCGGAGTATCCGAACTCTGCCACAAAATGCAGGTAGTCATTACGGGTTGTTCGAACTCTGCCAGTGTTTAAAATTTTGGAGATTAACTACCAAACCAGTAGTGGTCTAATAGCCTAATCCGATTTAGTTCGGATATGCCCGTTTATTCATAATATTTTTTATTTGCATTACTCCTATATGTAGTGTTTGGGGAATTTTTCTCAGAAATTTTAAATGGCAAGTGGCCTACTGTAATCGGCTTAATACGATTACACCTATTTACAGATTATTCGGTTATTGAGAGGGATTTTCCAAACAACCCAGTTTTCTTAGAAACATTATCGGGAATATTATTTTAAAAGAAAGTAGGTACATTAAATCAGTACTTAGTATTAGTTCTTTGAGTAAAGTTGTATGAAGTTGTATGGTTGTCATAATATTGTAAACAGTTGGAATATATTTAAAACATTTGTTGAATGTTAATTGTGCAAGTACCAAACAATGTCGATAAGCCAAGGACCATCTAAACGACCAAAAACAGGTCCATTATCTTTAAATGAAAAAACTCTGATATTGAATTGTTATATGTCATTGAAAAACAAGGATCCAAGTGCAAGTGTTGATGATATTGTGGAATTACCGGCTGCTATGTTGTGTGTTGCTAAATCAACAATTTATAGATTACTAAAAGAAAGCAAGAATGGAACTCTTCAACCCCCTAAAACTCCTTCAGGCCGAAAACCAATTGAGATCGATGAGTCATTAAAACAAAGACTAAGGCGTAAAGTCCATGGATTTTACTTACGAAAGGAAATTCCAACACTTGACAAAATTATGACATCAGTGCAAGAAGATACGGACTATCCAAAATTCTCCAGAATGACATTATGCAAACTTTTGAAAGATGTGGGTTTCAAATATACAAAACATAATAGAAAATCTCTCTTGATAGATAAACCGGAAATAGTTTTTTGGAGAAGAGACTATTTAAGAAGCATCCGACATGCCAGAGAACAAAATTTGAAAATCTTCTACTTAGACGAAACATGGATAAATGCTGGATATACAGTTTCCAAATCTTGGCAAGATGAAAACATTAAAAGCGGAAGGCAGGCATTCGTGGAAGGTTTGTCGTTAGGTTTGCAGCCACCATCTGGAAAAGGAAAAAGACTTATCATTGTCCATGTTGGAAGTTCTGAAGGTTTTGTTGATGGTGGATTATTAACTTTTATTTCAAAACGCACGGGGGACTATCACGAAGATATGAATGGGGATGTCTTCGAGGAATGGTTTGTTCAAATGTTGGATCTGATTCCAAAAGGGGCTGTTATTGTTATGGACAACGCAAGTTACCATTCACGGTTACGAGAAGCATTGCCCACAAGTCGTTGGCGTAAAGCAGAGCTTTTGGAGTGGCTTATTTCGAAAAATATTAAGTTTCCAAAAGATCCACTAAGGAAAGAACTTTACAGAATTGCAAAAATGAACAAGAATAAATACAAAACCTACATTGTAGAAGAAATGGCTTCTTCTCATGGTATATCAGTTCTTCGACTTCCCCCTTATCATTGTGAACTTAATCCCATAGAATTAATATGGGCTCAGGTAAAGGGGGAAGTTGGAAAAAAAAATACTACTTTTAAAATAAACGATGTTGTGAAATTGTTTGAGAGTGCTGTAAGTCATGTGAGTAAGGAAAATTGGACAAACTGTATCGAGCATGTTATCAAAGTAGAGGCAAATATGTGGAAAATTGACAATATTTGTGATGATTTAATCGACCCTATTATTATTAATGTCAACAACGATTCTTCCTCTTCCGAGTCGGATATAGAATAAAATGTAAGTAATAAATGTATTCCAATAATTATTTCTTTTCATTTTTTATTATACTATAATTTAAAACGTATTTTTTCCCAAAATACACACCACTGCATTGCGTTATTGCTTATCTTCTAATCCTTTAACAATGAATAAACCCTAAACTTTGCTACAACTGAAACAAATACGGGGTCGATCTACCTGGTTTTTAGATTTACGGAAGAAATGTAATTTAAAGTAAGAGATTTATCAAAAATTTCATGGTGCTCCCTGTAAAGGTTTTGCATACTTAATTAGGGTTTATTACTCCTCGTACTTTTTGTACATACTATAGACTCGTCGGTAAAACAGATGTATCTTAAAAAATTCCTATTTCAGTTGGCTTTGTCTATCATAATTTCGCAGAAAAAATGCCTATTAAAATAGTCTTGCTCAAAAAGTTTTTGCACATCATGAAGTTTGTGAACTTTGAATCCGTTTTTTCTTAGAACACTGTGTACTTTAAAAATAGTAACATTTAAATCTCGTGCCACGCGTCTAATGGTGGTCCTAGGGTTTTCAACAAAAGCCAACAAAATGGACAGGTCAATCTACATTAATGTTGTTCAATTTCTTCGTCGGTGCTCCGGTTTTAGACACAACGTTGTTTCAAATTGTTTAATAATTTGATGTATCCTGTGATGCGGTACATCAGTCTGACCATTGGACATATTAAATAAAAATTGTTTAAAATCGCGACTACTGTGACCGCCATAATACATACGAACAATTTGCACAGTTTCTTCACGAGTAAGCATTTTACAACGAGAAGAAAAATAAATAATAACTAACTAACTACCAAAAATATAAACAATAAAATAAATCAAATAATGGGAAAACACGAACAATTTTAAATGAAATTATAACTATTATAATGAATTAAAAATTATTAAAAAATGAATCTAAACTTAAAACAACAAATGAACTTACAAAAATATCGACAAACGAAACAAGAAATTACTCACAGGTACACTAAAATAACAAGTCGAATCGCTTCAAGAATACTTATTCGCTTCAAAGATTACAAATTGTCAAGAATGAAAATGACATTGTTTGGAAGGCTATGTACTAGATTTTACTTTTTAAAATTGATACTAAATTGTCTGAACTTTTCTTCAAATAAATAAATAAATTTTTGAAGCAAATAACTTTGCTTTATTTTAAAATTAATCATTTTTAGATAAAAATTGTAAAATAAGAACTAAAAACAAAAAACTCAGAGCTTGGGATCGAACCGTCCACATTCAACTGTCAAATTTCGCGTACCGAATACCAACTCAGCCATCTGGGTCCACGTTGTTTGTATTCGAAAGTGATATAAAAATGGCGTACGACTTTTAAAAACATAATTATGCATTTTCTTATTAAACCAGACCGTATTTAAGAAAATTAAAAGTGCACTTGAATTTATTTTTTAACGACCTTTTCAAATATGTTATTATTTTTCACGAACGCTATTTGGTAAAAAAGTTATCTCGCGTTTGACAGTTTTGTACAGGAAACCCTATGCCGCATTGTATAAATAACACAGTGTATTTGGTCAGAAACTTAATTAATAAATCATCAATTAAACCATTAATATATTTTCTCAGATAAAAACGAAAATTACTTGAATGCATCTAAAATCGTCTGAAGTATTTCGTAATCGAATAAACCAATAAAATCGAACTGATTCAAAATAAAAAGGACGATAAGTGTATAATCAAGCGGAGTATATAGTAAGTAGTATTAAATATAGAAAATCTGACTCAGAGATCACTGTCACTTCTGACAGTCGCTGGAAAATATGTTTTATAAGTGTGAGGTTAAAATGAGATTTTTTTATCGGTTTATTCTATTATTTTATGTTTTCTGGGTCTACTATATTTACTACAACATTTAAAATTGTACTACAATATATTACACACGATTTTAGATACATTAAAGTAGTTTTCGTATTTAAGTCGGGTTCTAGGTCCATACGTCCATACAGCTAATATTTAAGAGTCATTAATATCAAACACGGACATAGTTAAGATGACAAGATAAGTTTCGATATGCATGTTTCGTTAAAAATACTCGAAATAAAAAACAAGTGTAATTAATTTGTCTTCATCCAACCTCAGCGGCTGCGCATTAGCATTAGTTTCGAATATATTACCAAGTTCTAGCGTGGCTTGGTTGTCAGCTAGACCCAAAAGACTGGAGAGGTTGGAAGTTGGTCGACAATACATTAGAACTAGTTCAGACTTAACTCCTACCTGCGCCGGAAAAACTAATAAACATAATTATTTTCAACTGTAAAAAGGGATGTAGTGCTAAATATGGTTGCAAAAAAGTTGGACTGTTTTGTTCTCTAGTATGTACAAATTGTCGAGGCCGGTCGTGCTCCAATGTTGAGTCGCCAACAGTTGAGGATTCGTTTGATACCAACGAGGAGACATGCGATGTATCACTATTGATGCAATTTACTTGCACCCTGGACGAAGAAGAAGAACAAGTAGAAAAGGAAGCAGAAGTATTAGAGAATTATGAATCAGACGAATAAATTTCCCTATTTTTTTTAATTTACACCGTTTTTATCATTTTCAACCTTTGCCAATATCTTTTATTATTCAATAGTTTCAAATTAAACAGAATCACAACATATCCGTGGAAGATCCGTGCATATTATGATGATTACAGCTTTTCCAACTTTTTGAATGGTTATACCTCAGGAACGGTGGCTCTTAGGAAAAAAGTATTTAACCGTTTTTATAGATACTTATCTGGTCTACAATTTTTGTCTGAACTAATTTTATTATAAATGTAAAACCCCGTTTTGAACGTCTGTGAAGCTGGCAGAAACATTTCGGCAGAATCAAATAAAACCTATTACGATTTTTAGTACTCATTTTGTACTAATTTGTACCACAAAAAATAATTTTGTACTTTTACCCATTAAAAACATGGGGTTGCTAGCTTCATGTTAATCTGGAAAGCCCAAATTAATGATGATTTGAAAAAATAAAATACAGTAAATTGAAGAACTGAATTTGTACTAATTTGTGCCACAAAAAAATTAACGTCAACCCCCTCAAACAACCCCTGTTGCGATAAATTGAATAGCAAGCCCATAAGTCTCTGATCTTTTCAATATTTCTTAAAAACGAAATATTAAAGTCGATTCAATTAGTACTAAATGTGTACTGATTTGTACCATGAAAAATCTTCCAAAATATTAAAGTCAACCCACTTAAACAACCCCTGCTTTGATAAATTGAATAGCATGCCATTATCCTCCGAACTTTTTAAGATTTCTTGAAAAACGAAATACAAAAGTCGAGTCCCTTGAAACTGAATTTGTACTAATTTGTACCACAAAAAATATTAACGTCAACCCACTTAAACAACCCCTGCGTTCATAAATTTAATAGCAAGCCCATTACCCTCCGATCTTTCCAATATTTCTTGAAAAACAAAATTGAAAGTCGATTACATTGAAACTGAATTTGTACCACAAAAATATTGACGTCAACCCCCTCAAACAATCCCTGTTGCGATAAATTGAATAGCAAGCCCTTACTTATCCGATCTTTTCAATATTTCTTGAAAAACGAAATATTAAACTCGATTCTATTAGAACTAAATTTGTACTAATTTGTACAACGAAAAATATTCCAAAATATTAAAGTCAACCCACTTAAACAACACCTGCTTTCATAAATTGAATAGCAAGCCCATTATCCTCAGATGAAAAACGAAATATGGAAGTCGTCTCCATTAAAACTGAATTTTTACTCATTTGTACCACAAAAAATATTAACGTCAACCCCCTGAAACAACCCCTGTTGCGATAAATTGAATAGCAAGCCACTTCTCCGATCTATTCAATATTTCTAGAAAAACGAAATATTAAAGTCTCTATTAGTACTAAATTTGTAAAACGAAAAATATTAAGGTCAACCCACTTAAACAATCCCTGCTTGCATAAATTGAATAGCAAGCCCATTATCCTTAGATCTTTTCAAAATTTCTTGAAAAAAGAAATATAAATGTCGACTCCATTAAAACTGAATTTGTACTAATCTGTATCACAAAAAATATTAACGTCAGCCCCCTCAAACAACTCCTGTTGCGATAAATTGAATAGCAAACCCATACTTCTCCGATCTTTTCAATATTTCTTGAAAAACGAAATATGAAAGTCGATTCTATTAGTACTAAATGAGTACTAATTTGTACCATGAAAAATATTCCAAAATATTAGAGTCAACCCACTGAAATAACCCCTTTCCTGCTTATTCTCAGGTATTTTCAAAATTTCTTGAAGAACGAAATATAAAAGTCGACTCGATTAAAACTGAATTTGTACCACAAAAAATATTAACGTCAACCCCCTCAAACAACCTCTGTTTCGATAAATTGAAAATCAAGCCTATTCTTCCACGATCTTTCCCATATTTCCTGAAAAACGAAATATTAAAGTCGATTCTGGTATTATTACTTTTCCGCCCAACCTATCTAATATGCGAGAAAAGTATTGGTTTACCCCAAAAAAAGTTGGAATTTTGAAAGAAATTTTTGAGTTATTTTTACGTTTTCCTACAACAACACGGAAAAACGGTTTTTAGAAAAAAAATTCTGTGTGTATGTCGTCGTCGTCGTCTCGTCATCGTTGTCGTCGGCCACTTTTCCTTACATGTCTTGTTAGCACGATACAGCCTCCGGAATGCAATGTCACCAATTATATGATGAAATATTGTTAAGAACATGTCACAGATGAATCCTATTGCTTTTCAGAGCACCAGAGCCAGTACAACGGTGGTATGGTACTTGAAGTACGACATTTTGTAATTTTTTGAGAAATTACAGTTTGTTAGCACGATACAGGCTCCGGATTTCAACAAGTCACCAATTTTATGATTGAACATTATTCAAGATATCTCACTGATGAACCCTATTGATTTTCAGCTAACCAGGGCCAATACAACAGGTGCTACAATACATTAAGTATGATATTTTTGTCATTTTTAGAGAAGTTTCAGTTTGTTAGCACTATACAGCCTCCAGAGATTATACGATTGATCAATTTTATGATTGAATATTGTTCAATGTATCTCACAGATGTACTCTATTGATTTTCAGTTGACAAGAGCGAGTACAGCGGGTCCTATAAATCCAGATATACAAAATTTTTGGTTATTTTTGAAGACATTTCGGTTTATTAGCAAGATACATCCCCCGAAGTGTATATAAGTAACAATTTTATGATAGAATATTGTTCAGTGCCACAGATGCGGAAAAGTTAGTTTCAATCTTTAAAACCGTATATTTTAAACGTTTCCTTAACCACTTTTCCTTTTTTTCGAGATCGTTATATTTAATCCAAATATTGGTTCTCAAACACATTGCCGTATATTGATTGTTTAGTCCTTGTCAATAGAGGTTTTTTATATGTGACAATTCCAAGTAACTTATGCGTCTTAGCACCCTCCTGTTTCAAATTAAAAATAAATTGATGTATATCTTAGGATTAATTTGTAACATAAAAATTTGAATTTCTACCCCAAAAATTAGAATGTGTACCTCCTCAGTTTTTCTGAAAAATCGCTATTTAATGTGGGGGTGCTAGTTTGAGCTCAAGTTAGCACCCCACCTTTACAAAATCAAATTTTAATAGCATACATTTAAACTTTGAATTTAGGACTAATTTTTACCCAAAAAATAGAATTTGTACCTACCCAGTTTTCCCTGTGAAAGCCTTTTATAAAAACAAATAACAGCATGCCTTTAAACTTTGAATTTGGGACTAATTTGTACCCAAAAGCGTTTTTTTATTATTATACTATTTTATATATAAAATACAATAAATTAGACCACGTGTTTTATTAATTTCCAAGTAAATCGTTAAAAAATTTGAAAATATCAAAAGTAATGAAATGTTATTAATTTTAGAATATAGGACTAATTTGTACCCACACAGTTTTCCCTGGAAAAGGCATTTTAATGTAGTGTCACCTCACAGCAGTTGTCCTGAAGTAAGTTCATAATGGACAAAAATCTAGATAAACTGATAAATGAAGTGTTTCATGAAACCTTGTCACCTACCTACTTCCCAAACATTTTTGTTTAAATATTATGTATTGTTTTGCCTCTAATAATAAATATATTGTTATAATTACAATTAGAACTCCTTATTTTTTGTTATAGATACATACTCTTATTTTCAGTGAGGTATTTTGGGGTAATCGCGGCAATTCTTTGACGAGACAAGAAAATTAAGTTTTCTTTCTGGGCACTTAGAAGATAAGAATGGCATCATACTCTGGTGTTATCACTTTTTTTGAATAGGTACTTGGCGGCTTAGTAATGATGATTGGATGAAAAATTGAAAAACATTTTTTGTTACACTTTAGCAAAAACCGAATGAAGTCAGTGTGGCGATTTTTATGATTTTCAGGTGACACGCGTCTGACGTCTGATCTACCGCTCCTATTGCTGTTTGATACCTTTATTTCATCATTTTTATAGTTGGAAAAATTTTAGCATGGATTTTTAGGAGTATTGAAGCAGTGCACAAAACGGCAAAGGGGCTTATTTTAATTTTTGGTACAGTCTAAATCAGTGTTTAAAATATTTTTTGGTACAAATTAGTGTTGTAGCCTAACGGAATTATTAAAAAGAAACCCGGCAACACTGTTAGACTTGACGTCCGAACGGCGAAGAGAACCATAGATAAAGGATAGGTTAGGTTAGGTTGAAGAGAACAGAGTAAAAATATAGCTGTAATAGTAACCACGTGTTTCATTTTCACCTCAGTAAAACTTGCAAAATAATACATTTAAAAGCAATTTTCAAATACAAAAATAGGTCCTTCGAGCCGGATGTAAATTAACAGAAGGTGTGCAAGAACTTCAGCAATATAAGTAAAATTAGTGCAATAAATTCGTTAAAACATCGGAAACAAGTGTGTTTCAGTTGACCGGCAAATTTATTACGAAGTCGAGTGCAACAGATAAACGAACTGGACAGTTGTTTTAAGTACATACTTTCGTAACCCGACACAAAGTGTAACAAAAAGTTCGAATTATCAAGACTGTATATATATTACTACATTGGAAACAGAAATCAAGTAAGCCCGTTCAATTTCTTATTTCATACAAACATTTTTTCCTTATTTCTCAATTCCAATAATCCTTAATCGCATTTCAATAAAATGGCTCCATCTTTGCAAAAAATGAGAGGTTCAATTAAACAAAGACAAACAAATTTTAAAACATTTCTGAATGGTTTTCTCAGTGCAATCAAAAAGGATGGAACAGATTCAGATTATTTAAACATTGATAAGAAAAAGATAGTAGAGTTAGAAACACGTTTTGCAAACTTTGAAAATATATTAAGTGAATTCGATAATATACAAACACAAATTGAGAATGACTTGGAGGATGATGATTTATCCCATTGTTATTCTGAGCGTATGGACTTCGAAAATGAATATTTCCATTTGTCAAGCACTTGCAAATCATTTTTGAATGACTATTATGAAAAACTCAATAAGGTTTTAGTTCAGCAAAGCAGTAGTGGGATCAAAAATAATCCTGTTTCGATTTCGGCAAACAATAGTTTTCATCATAATTTGAAATTTCCGGAGATTAAGCTGCCGGTAATCTCGGGTGAGTACGGTTGTTGGTTAGAATACAGGGATACTTTCGATTCATTGATAAATAATAATACTTCTCTTGACGATATTCAGAAATTCCATTATTTACGTTACAATAACGAAAGTGTTTTGGTTTATAATCATTTAAAATCTATTTTTGAGATTCCTATTATGGCTCAGGAATCTTCAACTGAGCTCAGACGATTAATTGACATAGTTTCGAGGCATTTAAGATCTTTAAATACCTTGGGGCAACCCACGGATCATTGGGACACTCATTTAATTTACTTTTTAACATCCAAATTAGACAAGAGAACTGCAAGGGAGTGGGAGGAAAAAAGGATAAAATTATCAAGAAATTCTGCCAGTCCGACAAATCAGTCAACATTACCGAATTTCAATGAATTTAAACTATTTCTTCAGCAAAAAGCTGACTTTTTAGAAACTGTCGCACTTTCCACCGAACAAAAGGGAAATAAATCCAAAATTTCAATTGCAAATACAGTGTGTCAGACTTCTCCTTCCTCCAATTCAAATAGAAATGAAGTTGAGAACAAAAGAAATATTTGTACATTTTGCAAAGATGCACATTTCATTCAAAATTGTGCAAAATTTTCAAAACTTTCGATAAACGAAAGAATTGCAAGAGTCAAGGCACTCAAGCTTTGTCTCAACTGTTTAAGGAGTAATCATTTGCAAAAATTTTGTCTGGCCGGTACATGCAAACAATGTAACAGGAAACATAACACATTATTACATTTCAATTCTAAAACTGCGGAAGCAAATTCAATTAATGATGCAGGGTACAGTTCATTCAATTCAGCAAACAAAAATCAAACGAGTAGCGAAGGCGATACCCCAGGAAGCGATAGTACTGTTTGTTTCTTCTCTAAGGTTTCAATGGACACTTATGTTTTTTGTCTATGGCATTGGTGGAGATATTTGACAAGTCAGGTAAGCCTCGCACATTTCGAGCACTTTTGGATTGTGCATCACAATCAAACTTTTTGAGTGAGGAATGTTGTAACATTTTGGGTCTGGAAAAAGCTTCTACAGATATTGCGGTCATAGGAATAAATCAATGCTCATCAACTTTATGTGCAAAGCTACTTTCAAATCATTACGAACTAATTTTGAAGCTATATTACCCTTTCTTATTTTACCAGTTATAAATGAATGTCTTCCAAACCGTTTCATCGACATTTCTCAATTAGAAATTCCATCTCATCTCAAATTAGCTGATCCAAATTTCAACAAAATAGAGAAAATTGATGTCCTCTTGGGTGCTGGGATATTTTACAATCTTCTATGTGCTGGTCAGGTTCCACTTAGCAAGGAGGGATATCCGATTCTCCAAAAAACTGTTTTAGGTTGGGTCATCTCTGGTCCCATTCCATATTATCCTTCTACACAAACAATTTGCAAATTCTCTTCAGTTGATAATTCTGGTACTGAACTTCAAAATCAATTAAAACTTTTTTGAGAGATTGAAGAACCCTGTCCAAGAACTCCTTTAGTTTCAAGTGATGATGAGGAATGTGAAAGGATTTTCCAAACCACAACAAGTAAGGCTTCTGATGGCCGATTCATTGTTCAAATTCCGTTGCAGAAACCACCATCACTTTTAGGTGAATCTAAGAATGTAGCTTTGAATCGTCTGAAGTCTTTAGAATACAAACTCTCAAAAAATCCCAATCTTGCAAAACTTTACTCGGAATTCATGAACGAGTACCTTGAAGTAGGTTATATGACACCAATTCCCTTGGGATACAACAGCCCAATTTATTATTATATGCCTCATCATGGGGTTTTCAATGAAAACAATAAAACAACACGACTCAGAGTAGTGTTTGATGCCTCTTCACAATCCGATTCTGGTTTCTCTTTGAATCATCTTCAATACACTGGTCCAACTATTCAGGATGACCTGATTTCAATTCTAATGCGGTTCAGACAGCATCCTATTGTTCTTTGTGCGGACATAGTAAAGATGTTTCGCCAAATTTGGGTCGACCCGGCTCAACGATCATTGCAAAGAATCCTGTGGAGACCGAACCCAGAAGAGGAATCTCAAGAATATACTTTAAACACTGTGTCTTTTGGACAGGCTTCGTCACCCTGGCTTGCAGTGCGTTGTCTTCATCAAATTGCCTTTGATCATAAAGACTCGTATCCGGAATGTTCAGATATCATTGTTCGAGACTTCTACATGGACGATCTTCTTACTGGAAGTAATTCTGAGGACAAGATGATACAAATTTGTGACGAACTTGTGACTATTTTGGGTGCGGGTGGTTTCAAACTACAGAAGTGGGCGTCAAACAGTTCTCGTGTTTTACAACATGTGCAAGCGGCTGACCTTCTCACGATTCTTAAGATAGGTGATGATGATAAGACTAAAACTCTCGGTTTGTTGTGGTCCTGTTCGACAGATATATTGTCCTATCACGTCCCTGAATTTCCGACAAGATGTATCAATAAAAGAAGTGTTCTATCAGATATCTCACAGATTTTTGATCCTCTGGGATTGGTGGGACCTTGTGTAGTTTTGGGCAAAATACTTCTGCAAAAACTGTGGTCTCTAAAATGTAGTTGGGACGAATCCTTACCACTTGAGATACATACAATATGGAAAAATTTCCGAAATCAATTACAAGGCCTAAATGATCTGAAAATTCCCAGACTTATCTTGTTTTCAAATACTGTTGACATACAACTACATGGGTTTGTCGACGCATCCACAGAGGCATACGGTGCTTGTGTTTATATTCGCAGTGTTAATCAGCATGGTCACATTAAAGTTCACTTGTTGTTTGCAAAAAGTCGTGTGGCTCCTTTGAAATCTTTAACGGTTCCAAGACTAGAGTTGTGTGCTGCCTTGCTTCTTGCACAGTTATATTCCAAAATAACAGCTTCTATGAAGTTATCCTTTTCAAAAAACTTTTTTTGGAATGATTCAAGTATATGTTTGGCATGGATCAAAACCGATCCTCATCTTCTCCAAACCTTTGTTCAGAATCGAGTGTCTTCAAATACGAACCTTGACGTCTATTGAAGATTGGTATCACGTTCGAAGTGCAGATAATCCTGCTGACCACATTTCCAGGGGAGTAAGTCCTAAAGACTTGGTTGATCTAGGACAGTGGTGGCACGGCCCAAGTTGGCTTAGTAATGAGAAAGAATTTTGGCCAAAATCTTCACTCCATTTTAAGGGAGATCTTCCTGAGCTAAAAAAGCAGAAATATTCTTATTCTTTAGTGATGCCGTTAGATCCATTTCCGATACACAACTTTTCTTCATTTCAAAGATTGTTACGAGTAACGGCATGGTGTCTCAGATTTGTTGAGTGTCTGAGGTCCCCAAGAGATGGTAGAGTGTCGGAGCCACTTTCAAGCGCGGAACTTCAACTAGCTACTGAGCATTTGATTAAAATTGCTCAGAGGGAATCCTTTGGAGAATAAATGTCTCTTCTTGCAAAATCCAAAAACTTACCAACAAATTCAAGAATTTTGTCCCTGGCTCCTTTCCTTGATGCTAAGGGTATACTTAGAGTCGGAGGTCGGATCCAAAATACCCAGGTCAGCTTTGAAAGAAAACATCCTGCATTGCTGTCTCCTAAACATCATTTTTTGTCTTCACTTATTTTCAAACATGAACATTTGAAAATGTTTCATTTAGGCCCCCAACATTTATTGTATCGCGTAAGAGAAAAATTTTGGCCTTTGAGTGGACGCAGTTTAGCTAGGAAAATTGTCAGACAATGTGTGAAATGTTTCAAATCTAAACCTAGTGGGTATGACCCAATGATGGGAATTTTACCAAAAGCGCGTATTTGCCCCGCTCCTCCCTTCCATTCTACCGGAGTGGACTATGCGGGCCCAATAAAAATAAAAAATGCCATTGGGAGAAGTTCAAGAGTTTCAAAGGCATACATTTGCTTCTTCATATGCTTCACCACTAAGTGTATTCACCTCGAGGCAGTTAGCAGCTTAACAACGGAGGCTTTTATCGCAACATTTCGACGATTCGTTGCGAGGCGTGGTAAACCGCTCGAGATGTTCTCGGATAATGGCTCAAACTTTGTGGGCGCTGTGAGGGAGTTGCAAGAGCTTGCCCAGTTTTTATCAAAAAATGAGTCATATTTGCGAGAATATATCAATGACAAGGGTGTCAACTGGAAATTAATTCCTTCTTACAGTCCTCATATGGGGGGATATTGGGAAGCTGGAATTAAAGCGACTAAGGGGCGTTTGAAAAAAATTGTATCTGATGTTCATTTAACTTTTGAATAATTGTCTACTCTTTTAGCGGAGATAGAGTGCATTTTGAAGTCGCGACCTATTTCCCCAATGTCTTCTGATCCACACGATATAACTGCCCTAACCCCTTCCCATTTCCTTATCGGGCGATCTATTTCGGTACTTCTAGATCCAGATGTCGCGGACATACCCAGGAATAGACTTTCCCGGTTTCAACTCATTCAACGCATCCAGCAGCACTTCTGGAAGATACGGTCACGAGAGTTCCTGATAGAGCTGCAGGTTAGATCCAAATGGAGAAAGAATTGTGGCAAGATAAATATTGGTGATCTTGTTCTTCTGCATGGTGATGACTCCCCTCCACTTCGGTGGACTCTCGGAAGAGTTGAAGCGCTGCATCCCGGTTCTGACGGCATAATTCGAGTAGTGGACATAAGAACAAATGGCGGCGTAACGCGTCGAGCTGTGGGTAAATTGTGCAAATTACCAATTGAACAAGACGAACCCAGTGAAGTCGTCGAAAAATAAAATAGTGACTATATGACCGAACTAATTTTATTGTTTGCAATTAGGACTTTATATTTTTGTATTGTAATATTGTGCCATTTATATATTTGAATCAACTTCGAAAGATATTAAAATCTTTCAAGGCCGGGGGTATGTTGTAGCCTAACGAAATTATTAAAAAGAAACCCGGCAACACTGTTAGACTTGACGTCCGAACGGCGAAGAGAACTATAGATAAAGGATAGGTTAGGTTAGGTTGAAGAGAACAGAGTAAAAATATAGCTGCAAAGTAACCACGTGTTTCATTTTCACCTCAGTAAACTTGCAAAATAATACATTTAAAAGCAATTTTCAAATACATTTAGTACAAATTCAGTTTTAATTGAGTCGACTTTTATATTTAGTTTTTCAAGAAATTATGAAAAGATCGGTGGATAATGGGTTTGCTATACAACTTATTGAAATTGTTTAACGTTAATATTTTGAAATATTTATTGTAGTACAAATTCAGTTTTAATAATATCTATAATATTTCGTTTTTCAAAAAATTCTAAAAATATCGGAGGATAATGGGCTTGCTATTCAATTTATCAAAGCAGGAGTTGTTTAAGTGGATTGACGTTAATATTTTTTGTGGTACAAATTAGTACACATTCAGTTTTAATTGAATCGATTTTTATATTTCGTTTTTCAAGAAATACTGAAAATATCGAAGGATAATGGGCTTGCTATTCAATTTATCAAAGCAGGGGGTCGTTTAAGTGGGTTGACGTTAATATTTTTTTCTGGTACAAATTAGTACCAATTCAGTTTTAAGGGCAACGATTTTTATATTTCGTTTTTCAAGAAATTTTGAAGAGATCGGAGGATAGTGGGCTTGCTATTCAATTTATCAAAGCAGGGGTTATTTAAGAAGGTTGACGTTAATATTTTTTGTGGTACAAATTAGTATCAATTCCGTTTTTAGGGAATCGATTTTTATATTTCGTTTTTCAAGAAATTTTGAAAAGATCGGAGGATAATGGGCTAGCTATTCAATTTATCTAAGCAGGGGTTGTTTAAGTGGGTTGACTTTAATAAATTGGAATATTCTTCGTGGCACAAATTAGTACAAATTTAATACTAATAAAATAAACTTTAATATTTCGTTTTTCAAGAAATATTGAAAAGATCGGAGTAGTATGGGCTTGCTATTCAATTTATCAAAGCAGGGGGTCGTTTAAGTGGGTTGACGTTAATATTTTTTTGTGGTACAAATTAGTACCAATTCAGTTTTAAGGGAAACGATTTTTATATTTCGTTTTTCACGAAATTTTGAAAAGATCGGAGGATAGTGGGCTTGCTATTCAATTTATCAAAGCAGGGGTTATTTAAGAAGGTTGACGTTAATATTTTTTGTGGTACAAATTAGTATCAATTCCGTTTTTAGGGAATCGATTTTTATATTTCGTTTTTCAAGAAATTTTGAAAAGATCGGAGGATAATGGTCTAGCTATTCAATTTATCTAAGCAGGGGTTGTTTAAGTGGGTTGACTTTAATAAATTGGAATATTCTTCGTGGCACAAATTAGTACAAATTTAATACTAATAAAATCGACTTTAATATTTCCTTTTTCAAGAAATATTGAAAAGATCGGAGTAGTATGGGCTTGCTATTCAATTTATCAAAGCAGGGGGTCGTTTAAGTGGGTTGGCGTTAATATTTTTTTGTGGTACAAATTAGTACCAATTCAGTTTTAAGGGAAACGATTTTTATATTTCGTTTTTCACGAAATTTTGAAAAGATCGGAGGATATAGTGGGCTTGCTATTCAATTTATCAAAGCAGGGGTTATTTAAGAAGGTTGACGTTAATATTTTTTGTGGTACAAATTAGTATCAATTCCGTTTTTAGGGAATCGATTTTTATATTTCGTTTTTCTAGAAATTTTGAAAAGATCGGAGGATAATGGGCTAGCTATTCAATTTAACTAAGCAGGGGTTGTTTAAGTGGGTTGACTTTAATAAATTGGAATATTCTTCGTGGAACAAATTAGTACAAATTTAATACTAATAAAATCGACTTTATATTTCGTTTTTCAAGAAATATTGAAAAGATCGGAGTAGTATGGGCTTGCTATTCAATTTGTCGAAATAGGAGTTGTTTGAGGGGGTTGAGTTAATTTTTTTGTGGTACAAATTTCCTGTATTAATTTTCATTTTTTTCAAATTATTCCTAATTTGACCTTTCTAGGTTAACATGAAGCTAGTAGCGCCATGTTTTTTCTTTAATGGGTAAAGGTACAAAATTATTTTTTGTGGTACAAATTAGTACTAAATGAGTACTGCCAGCTTTACAGAGGTGTGTTTTGAACAATATTACCTACTTTGAGCTGTGTGCGAATTTTTGTACCTTCACTTCTATTTTTTGGTCTACTTTGATCGGACTATTTTATAATTCAACAAAAATAAGTAGATAGTGGCTTTAAATTAAAATGATACAGTATATACAACGTATTTGTAAACCAGTCTTTTTGACAACAAAAGAAATATCAATTCAACGGAAGTTTATTTAAACTATAATAATCTTTTATATAATGATTTCAAGTCAACTTGGTATTTTCACACCTAGCACTGTTTTTTGATTGACACAAATCTCGCAAAACAAATATCAACAAATCCCAATTTTCGTCCAAGTCACGTTCTACTCCACTAACCATTATTAGGCCCTTTGTCAACTCAACCCAAAAAGCTTATTTTGCAGGTCCCTTCCGGCCGATGCCGGATATCTTGTTGTGGTTTCTACTACTTAATACCAACGTCCGGTCTATCACAGACCAGCAAACTCGGTAATCCGATTTTTAGAAGATTCTCATATTTTTCCATTGTAATTCTCATAATATTGTCGACAGGTCCGTAGCTATCTAGAGAAATATTTTTCTAAATTAAATGTTGCGTTTTACGGGGTTATTATTCACGTATTGAGAACAGGCAACGCTCGTATGGCCAGGAGAAATATATTCAATACTCGGAATTTCTTTTTTTATATAAATATTTTTACAAACTAATTTAATTAAATTTTTAAGTTTACGACGAGAAGGCTAACAAAGAATGAACTGCAAAAATATAAATCTAAAAAGGTAAAAATGCAGTATATACATGTTTGCTTGAATATGAGAAAATGACACTACTGACGTTGGAGGTTTCATGTAATTCCTCACCTCAAAAATTCAACTCTGAGGATTAGCGAGGGAGTGGAACAAATTCGAGGTCCCTTGGTTGATATTCTTTTTTCTTGGATTTGAAATGGTGTCTGACAATAATATATCCTCATAGTATAACCAGTAGACAGTACATTATAAGTGTCTATACGCTGGGAGTGTATTTTCATAATTTTTGACTCTAGATCATTTTCGAAAATGTTGGTTTTAATTTGGATCACATCACCCAGAATGATGCCTTTGAGTTGAATACTGGTAGTAAAATTTGTATTTCCAAATATTTGACTTCTAGTTCAGGAAACAAGATGGGTTGGCTTGAAATAATGTCGTTTTGGTTTACAATTTCGTTGTCTTTGGCTTTTATAAGGCATTCTTTTGGAATTTATATCTTTGACTGTTATGGTTTCGGCTTGATCTTAACATGTCAGTGTAATGTTTTTGTGAAATGGAAAAACTGCAATCCATTGTTGTCCAACCGTTGAAAAAATTGTTTGGGGATATTGATTCTTGTCTGTTGGCAAGTGGAAGTTGTTTATATTTAAAAATTATACTTCGTACGGATTTTCACCTTTAATGTCTTTGAGGTCGGCGTACTCGCAGAGATGTATTGTGTTGACGGATATAGCTCCAGACAAGGTTAAATCATGAATGAATTTTGAACGTTATTTTTTGTAAGATATATTTTATTTGGGAGAATTGCTTTAAATTGACTTTCCTTTCTGATGGGGATATGATACAAATGATAATCGAAATTCTGAGAATTCGTTATTGGAATCTGGAATATAGTTATTTTACTATTTAATATGTAACAATTAATTTTGATAACTTTTTCAAATAGTAATATGTTTGCATAGTTACTTCTGTTGGTAAATGACCATCTTCTAAACTTTTTTGTAGTTGATATTCATTATAAAAGTTAATTGTTTTTATTATACTTGGATGCATGACTCCTAGCCTTAAAAATGTAATTGGTGTTTCAATATCTTGTAATATTGAGATTGTGATTTCCAGCATGTTAATAGTTTGGTTATAAGTATCTTTAAGAGACATCCAAGAAGTGATATTGTATGTTAACAAGTTTAGCAGTTTAGTCCACGTAATTTGGAAATGAGTGAATTGATAAATATATGTTATGAAAATGGTTTGGTTAGAACTCTAGTACTTGGAACGGCTTCAACGAGGTTAGGTCCTCACTCTTACAAGTTTCTTGTCCGAAGCATTTCTTGCGTTGGCTTGCAATAGCGAGGCATTCCAGAACTAGAAGATCCGGAGCTTCATCCTCCTCCCCACAGAATCTACCCTCGTCAATCTCTGCTAGACCTATTCTCATTAAGTGCTTCCTAAGGCGGCAGTATCCTGTAAGAAAGCCCGTGAGGAGATGTAGCTTATCTTTACTGAGGTCCAAATACTTTTTGGATCTAGCAATGTCAAAGTTCGACAGGAACTTTTTGGAATGTTTTAACCGGGGAATGCACCGCCAGAGTGCTTCTCTTTCGGTTTCCTCTTTCTTCCGAAACTCTTTCTTGTGAAACTCTTTCTTGTAGGAGCATTTTGCTACACCACAGAAAGGCACCGGGCCAATAAAGGGCATTTGTGCTCCTTTCCTGGCAAGTGTATTGGCCTCTTCATTCCCGTGATTCCCGAGTGGCCAGGAACCCAGACTAAAGAGACCCTGTTATTCTTGCCTAATTCATCAAGTTTTCTTAGGCACTCCCATGCCAACTTTGAGTCAATGACATGGGAGCTCAATGCTTTGATAGCTGCTTGACTATCAGAATGGATCGATATGTCACATTTCTGGTAGTTTCTTTCTAGGTTCATTTCCACGCATCTTTCGATCGCAAGTATTTCTGCCTAAAAGACGCTCGGGAAGGAGTCTAACGATAATGAGAATCTGGTGCCAGGCCCAAATACTCCAGTGCCTGCCCAAATGGTGGTTTTTGAACCATCCGTATACCATATAATGGTGTTTTCTTTGAGAGTTTGGGTGGTGTATTCCCTTTCCCAGTCTCTCCTCGTATTTAGCATCGTGGTGAAATTCTTTTCGATGCTTACTTTGCTGATCATTTCGTCACTGGGAAGATTCGCTGATGAGATGTATTTTGTCAGAGAGGACCAAGCTCCCTGATTTTTAATACTCTCATTGCTTGAACCTTCCTTAGATATTCTAAGAGTTGCCTCTTGGGCAGATCTTTCTATCACCAGATGTAGAGGTGTGAGATCTGTAATGATCTCAAGTGCCCTAGTTGGACACGTTCTCATAGCTCCAGTGATGCACACACAGGCAAGTCTTTGAACTTTGTTGAGGGTCTTCCTCGTGCTATAATGATTCGCTTTTGTGTGCCAAACTGTTGTCCCATACGTAATTGCTGGTCTCACAATCATGGCGTACATCCATCGCAGTATTTTTGAGTTACAGCCCCACCTCTTACCAACTAGTTTTCTGCACGCCATTAAAGCTCTTATTGTTTTACTAGCAGTTATTTCAACATGCTTATTCCATAGAAGCTCACTGTCTAGGGTTATCCCTAAATATTTAACCTCTGATTTCCATTCTATGATTTCCCCGTTTAAGGATATGGGTTTCTGGCTGGAAGTGTTCTTTTCCGGGTAAATGGAATTACTATGGTCTTGCTTGAGTTAATGCTTAGCCCCACTGACAAGCACCATTGCTCAATGATTCTGAGGCCCTTTTGTAATACCTCACACAAGGTGCTCTCGAACTTGCCTCTGACTATTAATACAATGTCATCGGCGTAGCCCATACATTCGAAGCCAAGCTCCGTTAGCCTGTAGAGCAACTCATCTACTACGTGGCTCCATAGAAGGGGAGATATCACTCCCCCTTGAGGTGTCCCCCGAGTGGCTTTAACTGAGGTGGTTTGATTCCCCACCTGTGTCTCAGCTATCCTCGTCGCCAACAACTCATACATCCATTTTACAATGGTTTCATTCACTCCTCGCCTTTTTAGTGCTTCTTTGACAGACACATGGTTGTGTTGTCAAAGGCTCCTAATATATCCAGGAATGCACACATTGCGATTTCATTGTTGTTGTTCAGAGTTCTCTGGATGACTTCGGTCAGCTGATACAGAGCCGTCTCAGTGGATTGACCCACTCTGTAGGCATGCTGACATTTATGAAGTGGTATATTCTCCAGATTCTCTGTTCTGTTGTAGCTATCCACTACTTTCTCCATCGATTTGGGTAGAAATGATGTTAGACAGATGGGTCTAAAAGATCGGGGATCAGTCCCATATTTTTTCTCTATTTTTGGTATGAAGGTTACCCTTGCCCTTCTCCATTTTTTAGGTATTAGACCCACTGCTAGACTGCTTCTTGTAATCTTCAGCAGGTGAGGAAGAATCTCCTCTATTCCTTGCTGTAGGAGTGCTGGAAATATCCCATCCACTCCTGGTGATTTATATGGTTGAAAGGTACGTATTGCCCATTTCAACCGTTGTCTGGTAAATATTTTCTTAGCAATGTCCCAATCTTCCTTGCGGGATTTTTTGGTGTAGTTCATTGCTATTTCGGTGCGTGTTGGTGGTTCACTACCTGGGAAGTGGGCTCTAAGAAGAAGAATCGATCGTTCCTCTTCACCTTCCGTGTTTGATCCGTCTGGCTTTTTCAGCGACATTGTGGCGTTAGTTCCCCCATTTGCCATGACCTTTTGTAGTCTGGCCGCTGTGTGAGTGGAAGGGATCTTTTCGCAAAAGGCTTGAAAATTAAGCCTTTTGGCCTTCCTAATTTCTTTATTGTACTGAGAGTAAGCTTCTCAGTGTACCCCTGCCAATTAACGTCACGTTTGGCTCTAGTAAAGAGCCGACGGACCTCTTTTCTGAGGTTTGACAGGTTCTCATTCCACCAAGAAGCATACTTTTCTGAACGAGCTTTTGAGAGTGGGCAACTGGAATAAAAAGCTTCCATTATTGCCTCACTGATCTGTTCGACTCTTTGTTCCAGGTCGTAGTGCGGATGATTTACCTCATTCACTTCGACGTGTTCCAAATTGTCCTTCAGATTGGTCTTGTAAAGAGATACGTATTCTGAAACACAAATATATTTTATGTAATTTCTTATGATTACACAAGCATGCGGAGATACTTGCCTTTGATCATAAATCAATTTAGAATCCTTACATGCCAAACCTTTGATTTGGCCTTCTTTGTTGATCTATGGTTCTTGGATCCGTACAATAGCCAGTTGTAGTCTAGCGACATCCCCAGGCTGCTCTGCCCAGTTTCCCGGGATGCAGAGGTAGTCTCCGCATTCCCAGTCATCCCAGCAGAGCCGGAGGAGATCTCGGGCTGACCCAAGGTCAAGCTTTCGCTATTTTCCCCTTTTCCAGAGGTTCCGGATGTGGAGGGTATCTCCATGTCCTTTGGATCCTCCGCAGGATTCTTCTTTTTTCCCAGCCCCGAGACAGGAATACGCCCAAAACGGAAGTTTAGCGCGTAACCTCCTGCCTTCAGAGCCACCCCAGATTGGTGATCGATCCCGATCGTGAGGATAGTTCCCTGTCCCTCTTTTTTAGAGTTCAGTATCTTCCAAGCCCCAGTAGTGAGGTTGGAGTTCTGAACCTCGACAAGTTGGAGGATCTTCTCCAGTTTCATGTCGTGGCTTCTTGGGAAGAACACCGTTATGGTGAGCGGCTTTGGGATGTCGTCTCCACTTCGAGCCACCAATTTGGGTCCTTCCCAAGAGTTTAATTTCGGCGCCGACCTCATGAGCAGTCTGCCGATTCTCGTGACCCACAGTCCACCAGTATGGTTTGGTTGGTCTCTACTACTATTAGGTGCAGGAGGCTCAAGCAAAGGTAACGGCACTGAGGCCACTGGCGGGCCCATTGTGTCATTCCTGCTACTTATGCATCCATGAAGCCAAGTCCTTCGATGAAGGACTCAAACCTCTTTAGTGGATGTCTGCTTGTGTGCCCGGTGGCCACAACAGGGACTCCGAAGATTCGTCTGCGAAGTACAGTCCAATATGGACACACTCGGAGAACATGGACCAACGTTTCGTCATCCATGCCGCAACCCCTACATAGGGGCTTTCCTCTAAACCTAAGTTATGGGAGTGTTCCCTCAAACAGGAGTCCTGCTAACTTTCTTAACTTACTCCTTGGTAATTATACAGCTGCCCTAATTTGTCCATCAGTCCAACCTCTCAATAGGAGCTTGGACTGCCTTACACTCTGCAGAGTATTCCAATGAGCGAGGTATTGGTTTCCCAACCAATTACCCGTCTCCTTAGCGATTCCTTGTTTTATAAGGCCGAGACCGCTACAGGGAGCTGCCGCTACAGGGAGCTGCCGCCTCTTCCACAGCCAGTGCATCCGCCCTTTCATTGCCTTCAAAACCAAAGTGGACCGGAATCAACTCTAGCCACACTACGTTTCGCCTTGCTAAGTGAGCAAGCCGCTCTTGACATTCAGCAGCAAGTTGATGGTATATCCTCTCAGGGTCATGATTGCCGCCTGACTGTCGGTGTATATGGTTATATGACGGCCTGATATGCAGATACCCCCTTTCCCAAAGGAACTTGTGTCTTTGGGTTCCTGGAATAAATGAAGTATGAGTCATCTGTGACCAGACGATCCCATGAGGTTGTGGATTTCCCTTTCTTTCCCAGAATTCTCTATTCCGGATCTTCACCCTATAGGTGGTTTTCGAAGGACTATCTGCGCAGGTAAACATCAGCCGCACGAGCCAGAACTAGGACATTTCCCAGAGGTCTGAGCACCCTTCCTCGCTTCGCACATATCCCAAACTTTTTAAGCGTAGGAGTGCCCTCTCGATCTCAGCCTCGATCACATGGTGAAGAGGCCGAAGTCTAAGAATCACCTTCAACGCAGCAGTTGGTATAGTCTTCATGCCCCCAAACTGACCACCCTTTCGAGGCGTGCCAGCGATCTAGCCGTGGCCGAGATTACTTTCGGCCACCAGACCAGAGCCGCGTATGTAAGCATAGTTAGCTTGATCACTTTGTAGAACCATAAGATATTTTTAGGGGCTAGTCTCCACTTCGGACCAATAGCTCTCCTACTGGCGCTGTACGTGTTAGTTACCTTGTCTAGGGGACTATCAAGGTGATCCTTCCATGTCAGTGTCTTATTCAATATTACTCCCAGATATTTCATTTGTTCAACCACCAAGGTGCAGACCCTCAGGTCTTATACCTCTCTTCTTGGTGACAGTCACTATCTCAGCCTTGCCAGGATTCTGTGCAAGTCCGTGATCTTAGTATCACACCTGTACCCTATTCAGGTCCCTTTGCATTAGGTCCCTGAGGAAGGTAATCTGCCTTCCAACAACAAGGACAACGATATCATCGGCATACCCAATTGCTAGAAAGCCATCACCGTTTAATAGGGATATTAGTTCGTCGATTACTAGGCTCCACAATGTGGGCGAAAGGACGCCAACCAATCGACGACAATTTTAGTCACATGGTCCTTCCATGCGGCCTCTACTGTGCGGTTGCGTAACATGGCCACACGCCAGTGAGTTATAGTTGGCTCTATTCCATTATTTATGTCAGCTCTACACATTTATTCTACAGGAGTGCTATCGAAAGCTCCTCGTATGTCCAGGAACGCGCCCAGAGCGATCATGCCATTTTACAGCGCCTTTTCTACCTGTGTTATCAGTTGGTGTAAGGCGCTTTCTATTGACTTGCCACACTGGAACCCATGTTAATTGTTGTGCAAAGGATACCTAAGCTCAACCTTTCCCCTCATATATCGATCAACCAACCGCTTCAGTGTTTTCAACACAAAAGATGTTAGGCCGTTATGTCTAAAGGACTTATCCAAGGTGTATATAGTACGACCGGGCTTGGATATAAAGACAACTTTTACTTGTCTCCACGGCTCAGGAACATAACTGCTTGCCAAGCAGGCCTGTAAGATATGCAGCAGAAGCATGAATCAGAGCCGGAAAGATTTTATCCTTCCCCGGACATTTAAAGGGTCTATACGTACGTATTGCCCAAGGACTCCGCTCATAGATAACTATTTCCTTTGCTAGAAGATAGTCACTCCTATATGGTCGTTGTGTTCCACACACCCCATGTCAGGACCTTCCTGTCCGACTGCTTTACAACCGGGAAAGTGAGCCTCTAGTAAGTGCTGCAAGGTATCCCCCGGAGTTTCCGAGAAAACACCCGGTCTTTAATATAAAAACGAGTATAAAAAGTATTAATAAATTAATAATTGATTCACAAACTAATAAATAGCGGTTCGTTGGGATTTCCATTGAACTCTGATACGCAATTTAAGTATTCTCTTTCAATTAGTCATTTCTACGTTATTTGTTAGGAATGAGTGAATAGAAACTTGAAGGTCAACTAAAGGATTCATTTTTAAATTTTTGACAATTAAGTAATCTTTAAACCTTTATAGGCTAATCTACAACATGAACAAAATTAAATAACTTTATTTTACTGATTACTCACAGAAGAAATATTGTAATTTTGAGCGTTTCGTTGACCTAACTGTAAGGATGAGACGTTTCCTTCCTTTTGAGATTCCGTAGTCCTTGCAAAGTTAAACGATTCGTCGTTCTCCGTCTTAAAGGACTTCATTGGTCTTCGATAGATCTCGATTTTCACAGAGTCTCTCCACTTCTGACACCTCAAATCACGGATTAAAACGGTCCGATATCTAGTCAATCGTTGAAATGAGACGTTCGATACTTGGCAATTCTAGATATCCTACTGACTGCGCAATAAATATATTCTATACTCGAAATTGCTTTTTTAAAAAATATTTATTTCCACAAACTGACTGATTTAATTAAATTTTCAAGTTTACAACTAAAGTGCTAACAAAAAACTGAACTAGAAAAATATAAATCTAAAAAGGTAAAAATGCTGAATATACAAGTTTGCTTGAACATGAGAAAATTACATAATCTGCTGACGTTAGAGGTTCCATGGGAAACTGCGATGTAATTCAGGTGAAATATGTTGTTTGATATTTTTGACAGTATATCTACGAACTTGGAACATTGAGACTTGCAATATATATTTACGTTATTTACAGTAAATTGAAAATATCTTCCCAGCCGCTAATTTTCGAGCTTTGATTTCTTATGAATTTCGACGTGATCTAACTCTTAAGAAAAGTGCATTAATTAACTTTTGACGATGTGTTCATCCTTTCAAAACAAACCATTCTCTTAAATGTGTAAGAAATATCCAATCTTTCAACGTACCTCGTATTAATTGGTAGTATAAAAACATGTTTTCTTCAATGAAATGTCTGTATTACGCCTCTGCAGACCTGCAATCTAGTAATCCGATTTTTAGAGTTCTTCCTTTCTACGTTCTTATAAGGCCGTTGCCGTTACAACCGTGATGTGTCAGGTCAACGAAATAACGAAAGTAAAGGAAGACAAAAAAAAAGAAGGTAAAGGGCACCTGCAGCTGAAACGTGGGACGTGATCGTGAAATTAGTGTAATTGAACAATAAGCACGTACGTATGGCGGGGTTGTTTGGTTATAATAATAATAGCGATCCGCCCCGGAAAAAAAGGTGAAAATGTGAAGTTATTGTATTTGCTTATAGAATTTCTTTATAAACAATGATTTCTGCTCACTTTTCGACGTCAGTAAAGCCAAAAAACTAACCTGTGTGAAGTTATCCACGGATTTTTTTTAACCATCCAGAAATATTTTTTTACAAAATAAAATAAACTTTTGCAAAAAAAATGGTAACATAAAAAACATATAATGACATTTTAAAAGGCTACATAATTTTAGTACTAAAAATTGAAGATTACGAGTAACGGCCAGTTTCACCACCTTCTGATAACTGTCTGATAGCTTAAACGGAAGTTTTGTCCTTTCTTATTTTATGCCGAGCGACAATGAAAAAAATTGTTAATAAACTATCCGACAATCAGAAAATGGTGAAACTGGCCCATAAATTTAAAAAAATGTATTTTACCATTACAAAGTATACCCAATTAGAAACCAATTAACAACAAATTGTGATGTCAGTATTTTAAGTTTCACTCGAATTTTAATTCGAAGTCTCAAAATGTGTTTAAATTTTCTTTAACTGTTGCAAAGGTCACTAAATAAGAAACCTATTCACAAAAAATTGTTATGTAAGTATTTTTTATAACTTCAAAAAAATTCATAAAGTTTAAGTTTTCGCGCAATCGTAATCTTTATGAATTTTTTTGACGTTATAAAAAATACCTACATCACAATTTTTTTGTTAATAGCTTTCTTATCTAGTGTCTTTTGCGACAGTAAAAAAATTTACACAAATTTTGGGGCTTCATGTTCAAACCGAACTATGTGCGTCAGCGCGAAATCGTAATTTTTATGAATTTTTTTTGACGTTATAAAAAATACCTACATCACAATTTTTTGTTAATAGCTTTTTTATCTAGTGTCTTTTGCGACAGTTAATGAAAATTTACACAAATTTTGGGGCTTCAAACCGAACTATGTGCGTCAGCGCGCAATCGTAATTTTTATGAATTTTTTTTGACGATATAAAAAATACCTACATCACAATATTTTGTTAAAAGGTTCCTTATTAAGTGTCCTTTGCAACAGTTGAAGAAAATTTTAAAAACTTATGGGAATTCGAGTTCAAAACGAACTATGTGCGTCACCGCGCAATCTTTGGAACAGTTAAAGAAAATTTAAACAAATTATGGGGTTCAAAACGAACTATGTGCGTCAGCGCGCAATCGTAATTTTTATGAATTTTTTTTGAAGATATAAAAAATACCTACATCACAATTTTTTGTTAATAGGTTCCTTATTAAGTGTTCTTTGCAACAGTTAAAGAAAATTTAAACAAATTATGGGGATTCGAGTTCAAAACGAAATATGTGCGTCATCGCGCAGTCTTTGCAACAGTTAAAGAAAATTTAAACAAATTATGGGGTTCAAAACGAACTATGTGCGTCAGCGCGCAATCGTAATTTTTATGAATTTTTTTTGAAGATATAAAAAATACCTACATCACAATTTTTTGTTAATAGGTTCCTTATTAAGTGTTCTTTGCAACAGTTAAAGAAAATTTAAACAAATTATGGGGATTCGAGTTCAAAACGAACTATGTGCGTCAGCGCGCAATCGTAATTTTTATGAATTTTTTTGACGCTATAAAAAATACCTACATCACAATTTTTTGTTAATAGGTTCCTTATTAAGTTTTCTTTACAACAGTTAAAGAATATTTAAACAAATTATGAGGATTCGAGTTCAAAACGAACTATGTGCGTCAGCGCGCAATCGTAATTTTTATGAATTTTTTTGACGATATAAAAAATACCTACATCACAATTTTTTGTTAATAGGTTCCTTATTAAGTTTTCTTTGCAACAGTTAAAGAAAATTTAAACAAATTATGAGGATTCGAGTTCAAAACGAACTATGTGCGTCAGCGCGCAATCGTAATTTTTATGAATTTTTTTGACGAAATAAAAAATACCTACATCACAATTGTTTGTTAATAGGTTCCTTCTTAAGTGTCCTTTGCGACAGTTAAAGAAAATTTAAACAAATTATGGGGATTCGAGTTAAAAACGAACTATGTGCGTCAGCGCGCAATCGTAATTTTTATGAATTTTTTTGACGATATAAAAAATACCTACATCACAATTTTTTGTTAATAGGTTCCTTATTAAGTTTTCTTTGCAACAGTTAAAGAAAATTTAAACAAATTATGAGGATTCGAGTTCAAAACGAACTATGTGCGTCAGCGCGCAATCGTAATTTTTATGAATTTTTTTGACGAAATAAAAAATACCTACATCACAATTGTTTGTTAATAGGTTCCTTCTTAAGTGTCCTTTGCGACAGTTAAAGAAAATTTAAACAAATTATGGGGATTCGAGTTAAAAACGAACTATGTGCGTCAGCGCGCAATCTTTGCAACAGTTAAAGAAAATGTAAACAAATTATGGGGATTCGAGTTCAAAACGAACTATGTGCGTCAGCGCGCAATCGTAATTTTTATGAATTTTTTTGACGATATAAAAAATACTTACATCACAATTTTTTGTTAATAGGTTCCTTATTAAGTTTTCTTTGCAACAGTTAAAGAAAATTTAAACAAATTATGAGGATTCGAGTTCAAAACGAACTATGTGCGTCAGCGCGCAATCGTAATTTTTATGAATTTTTTTGACGAAATAAAAAATACCTACATCACAATTGTTTGTTAATAGGTTCCTTCTTAAGTGTCCTTTGCGACAGTTAAAGAAAATTTAAACAAATTATGGGGATTCGAGTTCAAAACGAACTATGTGCGTCAGCGCGCAATCGTAATTTTTATGAATTTTTTTTGACGATAAAAAATATACATACTTCACAATTTTTTGTTAATAGGTTCCTTATTAAGTATCCTTTGCAACAGTTAAAGAAAATTTAAACAAATTATGGGAATTCGAGTTCAAAACGAACTGTTCAGTCTTTTCATGGACCAGCTTGTTCGTGGCATCATTGAATGGAAAATAATAAAAAGTTTCTACAGAAAAACAAAACACTGAGAGGCTAGTCCAGGGATCGCGAACCATTGATGGCATGCGACACAATATGGGCACCTCACCGATCGAAACGGTTTACATTTTTAGGCCGAAAATGTAACAGATCTACAAAAAAAATGACATTAAGTCCGCTCCTTATATATTGCTATGGCTTGACGAAAGTACTGTCGACTTAAGGAATAAATAATTGCGATAATATCGTTGATAACAACAACTCTGGAAAAAAATTCTTCTTTAGGAAAAAAATTGTTTCAGTAGCAACTGATGATGCTCCAAGTATGGTGGACATCAGTTTATTTCAAACAGACGTATGACATTCGATCATTGAATATTAATTACTACATCATTCACCAATAAGATTTTTGTGCTAAGAATGGCTCAGCTTCATATCGTTACAAGCTTCAAATAAACGGTTTTAAGGATTAAAACTAACTTTTCCGCATCTGTGGCCCTGAACAATATTCTATCATAAAATTGTTACTTGTATACACTTTGGGGGATGTATCGTGCTAACAAACCGAAATTTCTCCAAAAATTCAGTATATCTGGATTTATAGGACCCGCTGTACTCGCTCCAGTCAACTGAAAATCAATAGGGTACATCTGTGAGACACCTTGAACAATATTCAATCATAAAATTGATCAATCGTATACTCTCTGGAGGCTGTATCGTGCTAACAAACTGAAAATTCTCAAAAAATGACAAAAATTTGGTACTTCAAGTACCATAGAGTACCCGTTGTACTGGCTTTAGTGAGCTGAATATCAATAGAGTTCACCTTTAAGACGCCCTTAATAATATCCAATCATAAAATTGGTCACTTGTATATACTCCGGAGGCTGTATCGTGCTAACAAACTGAAACTTCTCCAAAAAAGACAAAAATATCGTACTTAAAGTACTGTCACACCTGTTGTATTGGCTCTGGTCAGCTGAAAATCAATAGGGTTCATCAGTGAGATGCCCTGAATAATATTCAATCATAAAATTAGTGACTTGTTGAACACCGGAGGCTGTATCGTGCTAACAAACTGATATTTCTCAAAAAATGACAAAATATCGTACTTCAAGTACCATAGCACCCGTTGTACTAGCTCTGGTGAGCTGAAAATCAATAGGGATCATCTGTGACATGTCCTTAACAATATTCAATCATAAAATTGCTGACTTATTGCACTCCGGAGACTGTATCGTGCTAACAAGACATGTAAGGAAAAGTGGCCGACGACAACGACGACGACATACACACAGGATTTTTTTTCTAAAAACCGTTTTTTCGTGTTGTTGTTGATGGAAAACGTAAAAATAACTCAAAAAAAATTTCAAAATTCCAACTTTTTTTGGGGTAAACCAATACTTTTCTCGCATATAGAAAGGTTGGGCGGAAAAGTAATAAGGGAAAATTTGGTACTTTCTAGGATGTAATCAGCTTGATTTATATTGGCTTTCTGTGGATTTTGAAATAGATGTTTTTTAATATGCCAACATTTCAATGAATTGAACGTAAAGATTCCAGGTATAAATGAAACAACCATGAAGGGTAGGCCTCTTTTTCATGTACATTTTTCGCCGCCAGGTCCGCAGTGTGGCAATCTTGGCTCGGAATTACAAAGTACCCTTGTTATACAGTGAGAAATTTTAAAATAATGTGATAAATCGAACAATTGAAACCTTTAATAAATAACTACGTAATTAGTGCCGCCCTAGATGTTCGAAATGTCGTCCATCATTTTCAATGCATGAAATCAATCGCTGACGGGTAGAGAAAACACCAGCTTCAATTTCTGCTCTTGAAATACTCCGTATTGTCTGTCGTATCCTTTCAACCATGTCAGCTCTTGTTGCGGGTCTATCGGCATAAACGAGATCTTCTACTCGCTCCCACAAATAAAAATCAAAACAAGTTAGGTCTGGAGACCTCGGTGACCAAATAAATGAACTTCCACGTCCTATCCACCTTTCAGGGTATGATTGATCTAAGAAATTCCGAACATCTCTAGAATACTGTACCGGGAACCCATCATGTTGCAAAATCATGTCACGACGAATGGCCAAAGGTATGTCTTCTAAAAGAAGGGGTATGTGATATGTCTTCTAAAAGAAGAAGTCTAAAAGAAGTGGCAATTAAAAAATCTAAACATTTTTCTCCATTAACAGTCTTATTAAAAAAAGGCTTAATTATTTCTCCACCTAGAATCCCGCACCACAAATTTACAGACCAACGATCCTGATGTTAGACCTCCTGCATCCAGTGGGGATTCGTATCAGATCAGTAGTGCATATTATATCGATTTACACTACCATCATTATGAAACGTAGCCTCACCTGTCCACATAATTCGTGAAAGTATTTCAGGATCGTTATATGTGAGAGCCAGTTGCAAAAATCCAACCTGGTATCGAAATCTTGAACATTCAAACTTTGGTGTAGGGCCATGTGATATGGGTGCAATATAAAATAGTATAATCATATCAATAAGACACATTGAAGGCCTTCGTTGTTAGTAAACGAAAAATGACTTTAAATGCATTATCTCTCATAATGTTATTACGAATTTTTTTCGCCAGACCTCTCATTATTTTTTTTATTGGTACATTTTTACTTTAGTTTGCCTCGCTTAATTATCCTGTTGTTAGTCAAAAATATATCCACACAGCATAAGATAATTTCATTAAATAATTTGGTGTTTTATTGAAACTGGACGTAAAATGGCAGCATTACATTAGTCATGTTTTCACAAGTTAACTTTGATTTAATGATATTTTCGGTATGATAAGAATGAGAAACATATAAGTAGTTACCTACTGGACAAAACATTTTTATCATTCTAACACCGAATAGGACATGCATTAATAAATAAGTAGTCACCTGTGTCCTCCTAAAATATTTTGAACGGTGGTTCGACATATACCTAGGTCTCTAGCTATGGCTCTGGTGCTTGAATGAGGGTTAACATTGACATAAGCTAAAACATCAGTGACATTTTCTTCTGTTCTACCTCTGCGTTGTCTTCGATACACAGGAAAGTTCACCTTTCCAGTAGTACGCACAAGGTGTGCGAGTCGGAGAAAACTCTTCTGCTGCGATGCCGTCTGTTTGGGTACTGCATTTCTCATACATTCAAAATAAACTGCCAACATATAAAATGCTTCTTCATTTGTAAGAATCATTTTATTGCGAAAAGATAAAGAAAGTCTATTAACTGCAACACGATTAATAATTTTTGACATATGCGTCAAAATCATAGCTTGCTTGTTTTCAAATGGGAATCTATTTTTTATCTTAGACGGCCATCTTTACAAATTTTGTTGTCATCAGTAAGGGCGCGTTGTATCAAACACCTAAACATTAATAATAACTCATGCTTAGACTGTGACAGATTGATGTATTTATTATCCATCAATTACATCCGTCTAAACATCAGTTATCATTAAACCGAGTTTAGGTGTTTGATACAACGTAACCTAAATCGTAATTCATATTTTAAACTGTATTTGTTGCTGGGCAAATATCGGTTTTTATTGATATGTGCTTTTGATTTACTAACACATCGCTTGAAAACAAATATAACACTCTTATATAATTGAAAAAATGTAGCACAACTTACTTCACCAGCCTTTTAGACGTTGGAAGATCAATTCCCGCCATTTACCTGTTTCTTACAATATCTCGCCTTGCGGTTTGCACTGTTTTATTACTAATTTAGTCTACTTTTTAAAGACCTACTTCAATTTGTATGCTTCCATTTAAAATTATTACGAGAAAACACGATATTTAAAAAAATAAAACAGCGCCCTCTAGCATTTATGTTATTAATCATATTGCTTCATATTTACAAATTTTCGATTTTTCAACAAAAGCTCTTTCAAACAACTTCAAGTTTATTGAAATCGGTCAAGCAGAACCGGAATTGCAGGCGTTTTTTCGTAACAAGATTCCCACTCTCCCCCACCCCTTATTTGAAGAGATACGCTTAAACTTGTCATATTAAAAATATTCAGAATTTGTCGAAGAATCTGAATAAGCTCCTTAATTGAGTAAATTTTGAAAAAATATGCATTTTAAAATTTTAACTATCAAATGAGCCCTCTAGCGGTGGACCTACAATTCTGAAAATAATTTCCAGGCGTTTCTCGAGGCCACTTTTGTTATAAAAATTTTTTCCCGAACCTGTGCTATAATCCACTTCTGAGATATGGCCGACGGCCGTTCTTAGTTGGCCACCCGGTATATACTTCCTTTTGATTCTTTTACCGTACTTCGTTAAATCTTCCCAGAATTTTTCTTTTTCTTCTGCTTTTCCATTTTCATCCGGACCATTATGAACGTTCTAACTTTTTGTTTTTCGTTTCTTAGCTTTACAAGTAGTATTCTTTCAGATATCGCTCTATACCTTACAATTTGTTTTGTTAAATTTTTATGTACTATATATACATCCTACTCCTGCCTCGGCTCTCTGGTTTAAGTTGACTCCGCTATATATTAGAATGTGGTCATTTTGCATTCGAATTTGTCCTTGTCCTTTCTTTTTTGTTTCACCTATTGTTAGTATCTGTAGGTTTGTTTTTTCAAATTCATTTATTAAATCCACTTCCTTCCCTTGTAGACTTCTAGTATTCCATGTACCTAGTCTCCATATTGTTGATTCATTTCCAATTTGTTGTTCTTTCATTTTTTCCTCGTTCCATTTTGTTTTTATGTTAGTTCCAATTTACAGTCTCCTGACCGTTTTCATTGGAAGTTTGTTTTGTTCTTTTCGTTCCTAATCTGTCTTCTTGAGTTTTTTTGTTGTTGTTTTAAATATTTTTTGGTATCTGTCGTCGATGTTTTCGGGTGATCTTTCCCCTACGCTTCTTTTATGCCTGTCGGTAGTAGATTGTTCCTCCTCCTTGTTTTCTTCTTTGTTTGGTTTATTTTTCTCAAGTTCTTTGTTATTTATTATTAATTTGTTATATTTTATTATCGCTTTGTGTCCTTTGCTCCTTGCTTCTTTTAGTTGGGGTATTAGTGCTCTTCTCTGACCGTGCTTTCTAATTTTTCTATTCTGTCTTCCTTAGTTTTTCTTTTTTCTTTTAATTTATTGTTTTCCTGTTTTACTTCTTGCAATTATAACACGATGTTATCCAATTTTTGGGCCATTTCTGTTGTAGATAATGTTCAATGTTAATTATTTATTTCGATAACTCTTCACAGGCATTATAACGTTTTTTGGGTAAATAAGTAAAGTACGTGTTTTTCTGTCGGGATTTTTTGGTCAGTGCTGAGCCAACAAATTTCGGGTTTAAGGTAGGAATAAAATTCAACCAGTTTTTACACTCAGCGCCACGTTGCCACACTGAATAATAATTAAAATATAAGGGGGAAAGGCACAGTGCACACAAAAATAATAAAGTTGGTAATAATCCTATTTAAAACTAGGCTTATGATTGTAAATATAAATGATAAAAATCTAAATATTTTGCCTAAAATTTGAGCAATTCCTAAACATTCTCATTAGAGTTAAATACAGTAAATGGTGAAAACGAGCCCAGAATGGAAAAATTGAGCCTCTGGTGGGGAATTTCGAACTATCTATTATGGAACATAAATCTGTGCCATTTTAACTTGACCGCACATATTGTCGTTTAGTCTCCGCCCATCTAACATTTGTGGAAACAACTATCGTCATGGATCTCATTCGCCCCCTTGACACTAGACTGCATGTTTTTAGGAACTACAAGCCTTTCCCCAATTTTGAAAAAATGTTTAAAGTTCAGTTGTAGATACCGGAGAAACCAGACGGGAAAAGTTATTGGAGAATTTATTTCTGTAATTGAATCTTCAATAGGCTATTTGACTGTATTAAACATATGTTTAATTCATAATATATATATATATATATATATATATATATATATATATATATCGATATAAATTTATAAAAGTGGGTAACGGCACTAGAAACTTAATTTGAAAATATCATAAATTCAAACCGGCGAAAACGATATCTGCTATGATCATGACATCATGAAAAGAGTAAACAAATAAACGTCATCCGTACGTGGTATTGAGAGAATCGAATGATATTGAAATATTGAGAATCAGCACAATAATGAAATACTATCTAAACGGTATATAAAATATTTATGAAATATGTACGATTTTTTATTCTTGTTTTTCCAATAATCTTAATTGTATAATAAATTGTATTGTTAGGGTGCAAATAGGCTCTGACAACGTAAGTAGTGAGTACTGAGGATATTCGAACACAGATTAGAATCGATTATTTTCCGGCTCTTTGTATTCGTATGTCAATATCATTATTATAACATATATCTTATTGTATAACATTCTAGGATTGAAGAGATCATTATTATTATAAATGAGTTATTAATTCAGTAAGGAGGTAATCACATTGTAATGATCTTCACAAAAATACGTTGGAATTTTACTAGATAAAAATAAAGGATCCTTTTTAGCAAGTTTTAGCCAGGTGTTTTGTATATTTACTTCGCTGGGTATTCTAATCCACAACTTTTGTGGAGTCTTGATAATGTATTTTTACATTCTGGTACTATACAGTAATTATAATTACTATATTTTTATCCAATATATTAGAAATCATATTTGTTCAAGATTGGGAATTCTTGATTTGTATATATTATGGTATTTTTAGAAATGTGTAAAGTATTTGCAGTATTTGTATCCGTTCGCTATTGTTTATACATTCAAAACGTAAGTTTATTTTTATGTCTGTAGCATTGTTGAAAAATTTAGAAAAAATTTACGTTTTACACTATTATTTCATTGTGTTAATAAAATTGTAGCGCCGTAAAGTAGGATTGTTTAGATCAGACGAAATATCTAATTGTAAAGTTTGTAAGACTTATTGTCATATTATATTTGAATTTCTATGGTTGAAAGAGATGGGGTCATTGAATAATGGATCGATGTCGGAAGGCCTGTAATAAACATTTGAATAACATTTAAGAGTAAAAAGTTTCAGTAAGACGATCTCACCTTTGAACATCGTTCAATAGTAATTGAAATATCTATTGGATGTGTCTATTGTTGATTGTTGTCAATGGTTTCGGCCGGGTAAATAATATTAACCAATAGGAAAGGTTCATTTGCTTTTAGACCCACCAATCTTTGTGTAAACATACCCCTTTGAAGATTTCGATTCAACACGTCTTACAACGCGAAGAAATCAGTCATCACTCAATTACGAAGCAGTCATCACTCAATCACGAAGCAGTCACACTTAGTTAAGCAGTTATCGCATAGTTATGTAATCGGTTAGTAAGTTATCGGTTACATTATTAACGAGTTAGTTGGTTGAATAGTGAACCGGTTTCTTAAGTTGTGCAACAAAGTAGAAACTCAAGTTCTAAGTGTAATTCAAGTCGAAACACATCGATTCAAAGATACTAGGTCAAACATATCGTTTCTTAGTTGCTATTCGAGTCAAGTAGGTACCCATACGTCGAAACTCATCGTTTCCCCGCTATTAAGTCAAACACATCGTTTCTTAATTAGTTTTCAAGTCATCATTAAGTTATCAAGTTGAAACACATCATTTCTAAGATACTAAGTCAAACATATCGTTTCTTAGTTGTTATTCGAGTCAAGTGCGTACTCATAAGTCGAAACTTATCGTTTCACCTCTATTAAGTCAAACACATCGTTTCTTAATTAGTATTCGAGTCCAGAGTGTACTCAAGTTCAAACATATTGTTTCTTAGTTGCTATTCGAGTTAAGTACGTACTCATAAGTCGAAACTCATCGGTCACCGCTATTAAGTCAAACACACCGTTTTTTAATTAGTATTCGAGTCCAGTGTGTACTCAAAGTCGAACAAATCGTTCTTAGTCAGTATTCAGTTAACACCAAAGTAGAGATATACATACAGTCGTTACTATTGGTCACCTCATCAAGTCGAAACATAACGTTTTTCCGAATCATTAAGTTCTTGTTTACCCACCGATCTGAAAACCATATTCATCCATTTGTGCAATTCATTGTAAATCTGTATATAATAATAGTAATTTACGTAACAAGGCCGGAAAGTACTGTTTTTTCGGACGAGTAGACGAGATTCCAAGGCGAGTCCTGGAAGTCTGCGAGTCCGAAAAAACAGTTTCCGGTCGTGTTGCGTACAATATTTTTTCGGCAACCGTGTAGAATAACAAATCATTGAGATTAGTGTTTTTAAATGAAACTCAAGGTCTCTAGTTAATTCCACGATATAATACAAGTTATTGAAAATTCTAAAAAATTGACAATTGTTTCGATAAATCAATATCATCGTCAGAATGACAGAAGTTACATTTCATTTTATGCCTACCTGATGTTTAGTAGTTATATTTGGCTAGACCAAGAAGTAACCTAACTTGTGATTGGCTAATATATGTTTATAGAAAAAAGAAGAAGATGTGATATTACAAATATTGAAGCTTAGATATTATTAGCCCTATGGTGATATCCTGGATATCATTTTTCCAATTAAGATTAGTATAACTGTGCAATGAAATAGAAAACCAGGAAAACTATATCTGCTGATCTTTACAATTATCACTTAAGAAGACAGTTTATTAGTGGAGAATTCCCTAGATTTAACTGTTCATTGACAACTTTATATTGTGGGTTTCTTAAATGTCTTCTAATTTCCAGTTCTTCAATGACATTTTTGTTAGTTCTTCTCGTCTACACGCACCGGCTAACCCAATAATTGTTGCTACCTGAAAATTAAGTTGATACTTTATATCCTACAATCGTAATATTTTGTTAAAATTACCCTCAGCATTAGATATGTTTTATTATCCGCTTCCCTAATGAATCTGTTGATCTGCTCACTGCTGAAGACTTCTGATTTCTTGGCTTTGTAACCAACATTCTTCCTTTTGAGAAATGCGATAACCGTTGGGAAAGTGGCTAATGTTTACATTTTTCTTCACTAAAATGGTACTTTTCAACATAGAGTATATGCTCCACAGAGTAGAGGGTTTGAGAGTTTCAGATTTTTGCGCCACATAGGCCAAAATTACATCCTCTGTAATAGTTTTGCATTGCTTCATATCCATCCATTTCGTGAACAAATCATAAACGTTTTCGTACCTGGATTTTGATTTTTCAGGCAATAATTGTGCTGTAGCAGTAGCTGCTATATTGGAAATTTCCCAGGGCACATTTTCAAAGTCACTATCGCTGCTTTCCATATTTTATTGCGCTCAAAAAAACATGCAAACTTCTGACATATAATTTCCTATGAACTGCCAGCCGTTATTTCGTTGCTATGGTAACGATTGAACCTTTCCGGCCTAGGCCGAGAAGGACGTACTTCCCGGACTAGGCCTGGAAATGCTACTTTCTCAAAGAAAAAGCGTCCGGGAAGTGGGTACATCCCGGACGGTTGCCGAAAAACTATTAATTTCGACATTAACGTTGTCAGATTAAGATTATTAATATAGTTGAATGTCAATTGCAGTCGACAAAGTTCAATTAAATTATAATCAAAAACAATATATATGTATTAAAAAATAGGAGGATATATTTCACGTGTTTGTTTTACTGACAGTTATGTCAGAGGTTTGTGTAACAGTTATGTGACGTCACGACAAAGCTCGACAGCGTTTTTGAATGGACAGGAAAAGTTTTTCAAGCATGAAAAACAAAAAATGTTTTTTTGTAATTTATTAGGGTTATTATTGAAAATTTAGGACTTTTTTAAAAAAAAATGCCAAGAAATTAAGAAATTTTGAGCACAATATCCTCAGAATTCAGATGGATTCAATACGGAGCAGCAGAAAAAGTTATAAATAAAGAAAGATTAACAGTCAATCTATGTAAAAATGCCTGTAATAAAATTTTGCAAACTTGATTACAGATACATTTGACTATTTTGCAGGCCCTCCCACCCTATAGTTACACTAACCACAAAGCACTACATCTACAGAATGGTAGATTTGGTGAAACTTGTAAACGTTGTAACTGCCAATGTTTTCTTTTGTAACAAAACGTGGACTTTTGTGCCTATTAAAACACATTCCTGAGCAAATATCCTATAGTGCTTGGTGATCTAGGAACGTACAGCACTATACTTCAAAAATAGACGTTATTGATGTAGAAAATTACGAAGGAGACTCCAAAGTGTACTTAATATGCACCCTTTGATATTCTCAATTTTTTGTATTGTACATTTCTCGAAAGTTTAACATTTCATTACTAAATAGATTTACTGAAGTTTATATCTTAATTTCTGTAGACACAGTTCATTCATTTAGTGCACTAATCCAACATTCTCCCAATTTCATTTGCCTACGCATACAAAGTAACCTATCTCAACACATTTTCATTTATCTACCTTTTAATGTTATATAATTGAGTTTATTGAACGAACTTATTCACCGTGGAATGTAGATACCGATATCTAACCCCCGCATTGACATTTTCCTCATTAATTCGTTTTAATAAATCAGTCAGGAAGTAAACCATATTCAGCTTTCTCCGATTTTACATTCCACGTGGGATAAGTGTAGTTGTAGTATCGGCCGGTTCGATTGGTATCTACCAACCACTACACCTACATAATTTAAAAGTACTGCATATGGACCAGTACCAGTACGTACAAGGGAAACTGAAAACATAATGTGACGATTGGTTTGCAACAACCAATTATTGTTAATATATCAATTTGTTAAATTCAAAGATAAGGGTGGTGTTATAACTAATGACTCCGATATACTGAGCCCAGTTTACCAAATCCTAAAAAAAACGTCAGCTACATTATATTTATGTCTAGATTGATTTGGCATAGTTTTTAGAAGGAGCTAATTTTGAACGTTTTCGTGAATTTGTATATTTTTGTAGTGCGCGTGTATATTTCTAGATGGCGCTATGTTAAAAACTTGTTATACATTTTATGTTATATTTCTAGGTCAAAGTAGGATCCGATAACTTTGGCACCACTGCAGTTGAGTACCCCATCACTGTAGCGGTCAGATTGAGCTCGTTCTAGTATTATTTTATTAAATTGGTAATTTCTCGTTACAGTTAAAGTATTCTTCCAGAAAATCAAAGCTATAAGTCTATTTTTAAAAATATATTTAGGAATGAGATACGTATATCATGCAAGGGCTCACAAGTAATTTGACATTTTAAACCAGTGGAGGGGGAAACTTTTTTTAAGACGGGCCATTTGTAATAACTAGACAATCGTAGCGGGCCAAAGAATAATGCTTAATCGTTAAAAAATTTATGTGTTCTATAAACATATACATATATTATTACATACACTTATTATTTTAATAGTAAAAAAGCAAAAGGTAAGAAAATTATAAGCACAAAATATAATATGAATTTAGTGTAGTTCTTGATGTGAAGTATTATCACTTTATTTTCTGGTGTCATTACTGGTTGATGGTGCATGAGAAAAATGAAATTGAGACTGTCATCAAAATTTCATCATAGTCCCGTTCCATTTGCGAAGCAGAAATTCTTAAAACTGATGAAAGGTGCTCATCTGTAATTCTGTTTCTTAAAGAAGTTTTCCTAAGCTTCATTATTGAAAAGATTTGTTCGCATATACAGGGTGGAGCACTATGAATGAACTATTCTCTGGCGTCTTAACGGCAAATAAAATTAGAAAAAATTGGACGTAGACTTAAGTAGATTACTTAGGACTATAATTTAAAAATATTTTGGAATATACTGGGTGCTCCAAAAAAGCGTGCCGTATCAAAGTTTGGGTTCCTTTAAATGGAGCACCCTGTATTTTATCACATTTTTGAATTGTGGCGCACGCGCGATTCGTATTCGTCTGGTGTAATAATCTACGCTGGCTTTTAATTCTCTGTCTCATGATTGTCCTTCTCCAACACACTGGTAACGCCATGTGACCCTGATAATTTTTCTTTGGCCGTGAGAGGATATCCTTTTACGTTGAAATTAAATGTGACTGATTTCTCTCACAAATAAGAAGGAATTTTTGAAAGGCACTCTACAATCTAACACGTGGATTGAAAATGAAGAGAGGGGACAGATAAAAGTAGAAGAATTTGAGCTGTAAGCGAAATCGTTTTATCAGAAGCGTAGGAAACAGAGGCGGTTTACATTGAGATATTTTTAAAACCAGAAGCAGTTGAACAAATATTAGCATACGACTTATTTCTCACTTTATGAGATCCTGTTAAAGAAAATGGTGATACACTGAATACGCTTGTTTTATTACAACATATTGTCGCTTTTGGACTCTGTATTGTTGCCATAGATTATTCCTTATGATGTTAATGAAAATTATTATGCTTACATTCATTATTTGTACCCTCAATATCGACGAATGTAATTTTTTTAGCTATCTTCCAGTGGTACTTATTTCAAATACCTATTAGGTAGGTTTTAATTTATTGTTCAAATCATATTAGCGTGTACTACCCGAACTGATATAGTGAATTAGTTTCTTACTACTGAATTATTTCTTTGTAAATTAATCATGAAGGGATAAACGAAAGTAATGTTGATTTTTTTATTGTTCATTGCATTAAGCTATCAGTATAGTACAATCCAGTTATTTCAATTTAAGAAAATCTGTTAAATTTGAATAAAAAAAACTGTTTAACGGTTAAACGAACTTTTTTGGAATGTTAATTTACTCATTTATGTTTAAGTTATCAAAAAACTTAAACTAATATAGGTATTTCATTTTTCAAATTAAAATATAAATCGTTTAGTAGGATAGCCAAAATAATATAACTTTTCTATTTTCTCATTGTATCGATCAATTTGCTATTATAGCAATATTAGCAATAATTGTTGATATAGTAACAACAAAAAATCGTTTAACAGCATATGTCGTTATGACTTAGTGATCGAATTGTGCAGATTAACTGAGATTTATAAATAATGGAATGGATAAGAAAATTCTAATTCTTACTTTGATTAAAGTTGAAACGAGAAAAATACTGTTTTATTTTGACCTATATCTGTTGTCATAAGGAAATATGAATATTTCACAGGACAAAAAAACTACCAAGGTTATTGGGATTGTCTTATAAATTATGATTTATTTATACATTCTTGGATGCCAAATTTAAAGCTATTTTTTCGACTTCTTCATGACTGGGCTTACAAACGCCACTTTTTGATATTTTTTTCTTCTTTGTCGTACCGAACAACCTATTTTTTATTGTGTGGAATATTAATATTTTGCGAAGAAGCAGAATTAACAAGGTGGTGTTTAGACACTAGTGCTGCAATTGGTGGTATCGGGGCAATATATTTATCTACAATCTCAAGTTCCTCCAATGAAGTTCTACCCTCAAGAATTTACAAAAACTTTATTTTAATTCCATTTTTTTTCTCTTCAAATTCAAATAATTTGAACTATTCTTTTTACATAATTCTTTGAGAATGCAGTCCTCTTCAATGCAATTTTCTTGGACTACGTCCATATGAAGACTATTTTCGTAATCTAAAAAAATAACATGAGAAGTCATAAAAATCATGAAAAAAGGAAAAATACGTAGATTAAATTGCACTCTGCAGAAAAGTTCCAATAAGCGGCGTAGATATTTTTTTCTGGGGTGTAATCGAACCTTTACATTTTTTTAGTCAGCTGCAAGAGATTTCCTAATAAATTTTTAGTCAGTTTATCACTATTTATAATTTTTTAAGTTAAACTCTTATCTCTGTATGGGAAAATGTCACAATTTTGAATTGTCTTAAGATTTATAATTGGAGAGGTAGCGATTTCTTGCACTCCTTGCATTCAGAATTCATAATCAATAGAGAAAATAGTTTGGCAACAAAAACTGAATAAAATAGTACACAATAATCAAGGAACGTAAATAAAATTTATTGTAAAAATTATTTTCTGTCACATTAAAATAATCTTCCATCAGATAATGATTTCGATTTGGCAATGCTGCTTCAATCGTCGACAATGTTATTCTTGTTAATTTCCATTGGTTAGGATCATCCGTGACCATACAACTCACTAGGCGGTAGTCTTCTCGAAGGCGGTGCTTGGCAGACACCCCATTAGAAATACAGTAGAAGCAAGTTTTCCACTTTATGATATCCTGTTAGCGAAAAAGAATGTTACACTGAATTTATATGTATTTTGTCTATTTCTAACACATTGAAGGTAAAACGTATGTTCCCTCGTGATGTTCCCAACACTGTATATACATATATAATATATATATATATATATATATTAGCCTGACCGTTCTTTGAAGAGAAAACCAACTACTTTTCTGGCTAATACCACGAAGAATATTGAATTACATCCACTTCGAAGAACGTGACGTCGATCGACCCTTTTGTAGACACGGACATCTGTGGTGATTCGCAACCGATAAGAGAAGGGCATAGTACACTGACCGGTTTCGACCTTCTTGGGTCTCTTCAAGGGTGCCGTAATGCCTTCTAGTTCAGAGTCTCTAATCTGAACTGAAGATTCCGTCCTCCGACAACCTCTATTTGGCTCGTGTGGTTACACACTTGCGAGAAGTAGTCATCTGGCGCCATCATCACTTTCAATTGCGAACCACCTCCTCAGATAATTATTCGACCGTATAAAAGCGGGTTTATACAGACAAATAAAAATAAGAATTAAAATAAAAATAAAAGTTGACCTGATGGGTAACGATGTATGCGTTTATACAGCTCATATAAAAATAAGAGATGCCCAACTTTACTTTTATGTTTATCTGAAAACAGAAGTGCGCATGTTGAAATGTGTTAATCGCCTCGCTTCGCACGTAACCTGTCACCTAACGTATTCTGGACGTAAGTGGGTTTATACAGACAAATAAAAATAAGAATTAAAATAAAAATAAAGGTTGACCTTATGGGTAACGATGTATGCGTTTATACAGCTCATATAAAAGTAAAATAAGAGATGACCAACTTTTATTTTTATCTGAAAACAGAAGTGCACCAAACCTTAACCGCCGCGATTCGCACGTTTCATGCCACCTAAACACTTTTGGACTTGATTTGGTATAGAGCACTCTACGAAAACAGCTGATTGAATTCAATATGGCCGCCAGAGGACAAACAAAGAGTTGCATTGTGTCATACAATGTCGAATGTTTTTCGATTTTTGGGAATAATCGTTTATTTGTGTGATTCTTTCTTTCTGTTTTTAATAAGTTATCATCAAGAGAGAGTATTTCAAATGATTATTAACGAAGAATCCTGAAGTGGCGAAGAAATTTCCTCCACTAACCAATATGAACATTGTTACTCATCTTGTCCTTACTAGAAGATTGTTCGATACCACATATTTATGCTTATTTTTATCAAATTCAGCAACAGATGGATGTGAATAAACATTGTTTTGTGATCTGGAGTGCTAAAGAACTATTTATAGAGCGAGTATTATTTAATGTGATTTTTGGGCTTAGAAACCTCAAGGTTTATTGTTTCATAAATGTCATTATGCCTGAACTCCTTAGTAAGTAGTATTGTTACGAAACAGCACACTGGTATAGTCCCTAAAACCGACCCTGTCTAAGCCAGGTATAATAGTTAAAATTATGGCGGATACGCAGTTATAAAAAACTGTTTACGAGTTACGACTATCTTATGTAAACATTGTTTTTGTGACCAGAGTTATCTAGAAAAGGCAAGAAAAATTATTCGTGACTGTGTAAGCCGCAGCCCAGAATTTACTAGTAAATTTAATATATAAGGGACTGATCAGGAAGAATTAGTTGAGTTGATAATTTGACATCGTGAGATAAACAAATAAATTAGTGAACTGTTTATATAAATTAGTGAATATACTGTATATATAAATTAAGTGTTAGTGATTAGTGAGTTAGTGTTTAAATAAATTAGTAAGTAGCCATACCGAGTGTTTGAAGTTTATCCCACCCGTTTATTGTTTAAATAAATAAGAAAAACATTACAGTATTATTCAAGAAATATGAACGTTACCTCAAGATTCGATTGTTGACAAACGACCTATGACTGTCTGTGATAAAGGTAATTGCAAGATAGTATGGTACCACATGGACTGTTAGGGAATGACAGAAGTTCCTCTACAATTCTACAAAGCCCACAGTATTGTCCAAGCTGTGTTTAAAATAAGTTTGTTTCAGTTCACACTTCTTTTATTTTGTTGTGTATACATTTCAATATTTGGGAAACAAAATAAATAAAACACAGGTGTTTATTGTTTTTGATATTTATTTGCAAACTTTCCACATTTTCTTTTAAAGTGCAGAGTTCTACAAAAAGGAAGACTTAGTTCTGCCACGTGCAAGTCAGTTTGGGAAGAAGAATGACAATTTACAGCGTTACGAACAATCAGATCTTATCAGCTATATCTTGGACACATTATTATTAGCCTCAAAGAATTGAATAAATCACCACCTATAAAATATGTAAATTAGCTGCCCAATCACTCCTTCGCAACTTAAAGAGTACTCGCTATTATCACAATTAACCATTCCGCATACAGTATTCTAGGTATTACGATGGCAACAACGATATTAGTAAGCCCCCAGGAGTAGCACAACAAAATTTTGATCCTGTAACAATTTTTTATCTAATACACTCTTTTCTCCTTTGTTGGAGCCCGCTCTAGTATTTTTAAAGCCTTACTAGTTTTTTACATTTCTATAATAAACATTCAACTGCAGTTGAATGTTTTTGCATATCTCATATTAATAGAAGGGACCCAATCAGGGTGACCTACGTCTTTTATATCGGACGGTTCTCCTTTTAAAATAAAAGTACTATAATGATTCTTCAGGATTCTGTCATTTTCATATTTTTATATACAAAGTCAGTGGTACATATTTATTAATTCACCTGTTATAAAGTGTTTTGAGCAAATTCGAGCGTACATTAATTTAATTTCAGTCAAATATTCTATATTTAGGGCTGTAATCAATTTTTTCCATATTTTTTCAAAATATTCGACTTTGCTTTTTGTTGTTTAACAGTGAATGAATAAATAAAAATTCACTTTATCCCTCATTCCACGGCTTCCACAATCAACAACATCACAAAAACTACGCATTTTAAGGGTCAAAAGATTCAAAAATTTTAAAATAAAAATAACTGCCTATTTACTTTCGTTATAACAATCCCTTTGTTTGTACTCTGGACACGATTGATTGAAGAGCTGATGATGACATTAGCGTAGAGTACCCATAGCTTTTGGTGTTGTTTTTAAGCTTTTTATCTTTGCGTTGTGCTGTTTCAGGCGTCTCAACAAAAAAACAAGTATAAAAAACTTTCAATTGGCAAGTGAAGTGTAACATTTCCTAATTAGCATGCGCAAAAATTATTTTAATTTTTATTTTATTTCTGTATAATCATCAAATTATTGATTATTTTTATTTTAATTATTATTTTTATTTGTCTGTATAAACCCGCTTTAAGTCGTATGAAATTATATGAATTAGAATTTCATAAAATACGAGGTGTGTCTATATGAAAAATAAATTTCTGTTTTCTACTGCACCTACGTTGTAGTCAAAATTTCAATAATTTCGACATATTAGCCCGACCGTTCTTCGAAGAGAAAAATAATTACTTTCCTGGCTAATACCACGCAGAATATTGAACTACATCCCCTTCGAAGAACGTGACGTCGATCGACCCGTATATTTTACAATCCGAATTATCGCAGAATCTTTGAAGAGTATTTCCATTTGCATTGGGGTATTTGGCATAATAATCCCACTGCGGGCGTTTGCAGTTCAAGTCGCCAACTATTAGAACTATTATGTGTTTTTGTAATTTTGTGGAAGTCAATTTTTTTTATTTGTTATCAGTTGGGTTGTAAACACCAACTATTTTAATTCTGTTGTCAAAACGAATTGCGATATGCTCAGTTGATGTGTTATTTTGTTGCAGAAGTTTATGCATTTTTTGATTAGTAATGCGATACCGCTACCATTGGCATCGCCGTGGCGATCTTGTCTAAAGAGACTATAATCGGGGTTTCTGAAATTATTGATTTGTTAGGTTTGACAAACGCCTCGATTAGAAAAAAGATATCAGGTTTATGGATTTCGAGAAAATGTCTGATTAAGTGGAGTTTGTTAAGAACTCCTCGTATATTGCAGAAAATTATTTTGAGATTGTATCTTTTTTGAAATCCTGTTTTACCACCTACCTGCCCAGATGTCATACTTGTCGACACCAGTAACAAAGTTGTTGTAAGTCATGAATTTTTCCATTTTGTTTGTGGCTTTTCTCATTTATTGTAGTAGGTCGGACACTGCTCTTGTCAGTTCATCAAGATTGACTAAGGACTACGGAATGCAGCTCCCTGAACACGCTGTTCAGCTCCGTAAATTTGTTGATATCAGTACTAGTGCTGTTGGGTTGGCTGATGGTTCTGTTCCATCGGAGTTGGGGGCGAACATTATGAGGAATAGTTTTTGGGGGGTGTTTTTGGAGTGGAGAAATCTGCGTTAAGGTTTGTTTTTTGAGTCCAGGGTTTTACTTTTGGAAGAGGAGCAGGGATATATTTTGTTGGGGTTGGTTTGGTATTTTGATTTGCTCTGCGTTCTTCAAGCCAAATTTTCCTGAACTCGGGACAAACTTCTGCATTGGCAGGATGGTCGCTATTGCAGTTTGCACACCGAGCTGGTAGAGATTTTCCTTTTGTACACTCTGGGGTGAGATGCTGTCCTGCGCACTTAAGGCATCTGGGTGTTCGTCCACAGTTGGACGTGGCATGTCCACACAACTAGCAAATGTGTCACTGTATGATAGGCTTATTCTGTCTTCTTTGTTTTCATATAACTCTAGTATGCTGTATTATTCTCACTGATGTGTTTAAGTAGTCTAATGTAATAACCAAGTTTGGTAGTTTTCACCCAATGTATAAACAGTAACACCACATTGTCTATTCGTACATTTCCATAAAACTAAGTTTGTATGAAAACTGAAGAATTTATAATTATTAAAGAGTATTGATTTGCCACGTATACTCTTTATGATATAGATATCCGTTTCTATCAATATAGAAAGATAAAAAATCAGTACAACACACCAGAGCAAACGGAAGTTGACAAGTATTAAATCGATGATAGTTAAAGCTTAAATAAAAATGTCTCCTTACGTCCCTTAAATATTTTTACATTTATTAGAAATAGAATAGGTAGGAATGGTTAATATTACAATTTAACTTTGAAATCCCAGTTTTTACACTCTCCCCTATACAAAGACTTCCGAGAAGTAATTAATTGCTAAAAGGTATATATGTAGATTGGACGATCGTTTCGTCAGTTACCTTTTTCAATTATTTTCAAAACTACTTTGAGTTTTTCTACTTTATGATATTTATTATTTATAGACAGTTTACCTGGATTGTAACTAAAAATAATCGCATTAAACGTCGATATAGAGTCATAAAATTCTACCTGAAAATTGTTTTGGCGAAATTACATCTAGGATTAGGATCATAAAAATCGACAAATGATTGAATAATTTATTTTTGACCAGAGATTCCACTAGGCAGTTATGAAGTAGATATTAATTATTTTTTTTGTGAAAGAATATTCATAAGAACATAAAACTTATACACTCACACCCGATTTCACCAACTAATTCCTAAAGTTAGTTAATACCTAAACCAGATTTAGGAATTATTAAATGACATATGCGTTCCACCGTTACTTAAGTGATATAAGAGTTGTATAAAAGACTTAACATTAGGACAGCTGACAACCCTCGCCTAGATCCCTAAAGTTTTTAGGTAATACTTAACCTTAAAAGTTCGTTTGTAGTCGTTGTTGAGAGGATAAATATCTTTCGTTTTAGTGTTTTTAAATGAAACTCACGGTCTCTAGTTAATTCCACAATATAATAATTATATTGTGGAATTAACTAGAGACCGTGAGTTTCATTTAAAAATAAACGGTTTTAAAGATTAAAACTAACTTTTCCGCATCTGTGGCCCTGAACAATATTCTATCATAAAGTTATTACTTGTATACACTTCGGGGGATGTATCGTGCTAACAAACCGAAATTTCTCCAAAAATAACCAAAAATTTACTATATCTAGTTTTATAGGACCCGCTGTACTCGTTCCAGTCGACTGAAAATCAATAGGGTACATCTGTGAGACACCTTGAATAATACTCAATCATAAAATTGATCAATCGTATACTCTCTGGAGGCTGTATCGTGCTAACAAACTGAAAATTCTCCAAAAAATGACAAAAATTTGGTACTGCAAGTACCATAGCACCTGTTGTACTGACTTTAGTGAGCTGAATATCAATAGGGGTATCTTTGAGACGCTCTAAATAATATCCAATCATATAATTGGTTTCTTGTATATACTCCGGAGGCTGTATCCTGCTAACAAACTGAAACTTCTCCAAAAATGACAAAAATATCGTACTTAAAGTACTGTAGCACCTCTTGTATTGGCTTTGTGAGCTGAAAATCAATATGGTTCATGTCCTGAATAATATTCAATCATAAAATTGATGGCTTGTTTAACTCCGGAGGCTGTATCGTGCTAACAAACTAAAATTTCTAAAAAAATGACAAAATGTGGTACCTCAAGCACCCGTTGTACTGGCTCTGGTGAACTGAAAATGAATAGGGTTCATTTGTGACATGTCCTTAACAATATTCAATCATAAAATTGCTGACTTATTGAGACTGTATCGTGCTAACAAGACGTGTAAGGAAAAGTGGCCGACGACAACGACGACGACATACACACAGGATTTTTTTTCTAGAAACCGTTTTTTCGTGTTGTTGTTGATGGAAAACGTGAAAATAACTCGAAAATTTTTTTCAAAATTCCAACTTTTTTTGGGGTAAACCAATACTTTTCTCGCATATAGAAAGGTTGGGCGGAAAAGTAACACTAATATGAGCATATTCCACGAAGTAAGGGTCGAGACAGTTAATTTCATCTTTCGTTTTATTTATATTAACGCATATTTCATTTAGGAATTCCTAAATCCGGTTTAGGTATTACCTAACTTTAGGAATTAGTTTGTGAAATAGGGTATCAATCTATTACTAACAAGGACAATATGTTCTAACCAACGTAGGAATTGATCAATTCTTACGCATATATATTTAATTTGAGATACTCTATGTATGCAATTTAGTTACAAAGTTGTTAGGTTGCTGAAAGGTTAGTAGATTATTATTATTATTCAACTCTTTTGCCTCAAAGCTGTTTCTGCAGTGAGTTTAATCTCTTCCCAATCTGTTCCAGTGAAAATAATAGCTGTATCGTCCGCGTAGCATATAATTATTACTAGAGAAGTTCGTAATTTGTATAATGTTATTCATATAAGTAAATGAGAAACATAATTGGACTAATAATGTATCTTGTGGAACTTTTATCTTTACTACAGAATTAGAGCTTTTTGCGTCACCGATTTTCACGCGCTCAGTTCTGTTTGATGGATAATCTGTTAAAGTCTATCCCAATGGCGTTGATAGCAGGGATCAGGGGTTCGGACCATAAAATGGTTGTAAACCATAGGCGCGACGGAACTACATAGAAAAAGAAAGTATTGAATTAAACAAAATATATTTCAGTCAAAAAAATGTGTTGTTTCAATATGGCGAAATAAACCTATCATTTAAAAGAAAACGCTAGTTTATTTGGATTCCAAGACCAATATTTGTTTGATACAAGAAAATATTAGATGGTGTCAATTGTTATATTTCGTTCATTCAATTCTTCGGGTTTATTTGATGCAAAAATAATTTCACTTTCATCTGAGAAGCAAATAAACAATTTTGTATATTCAAGAATATTAAATACTCAAGTAAAACAAATATTTACTTGAATTTTAGAATACATATTGTTTGGTTAAATACCAGACTGTTAAAATGAAAAAATTATTATTGATTTTGTTCAAATATTCATTTAATTTGAGAATCCGTAGTATTGAATCAAGAATATCGCTATTTGAAACAAATGTATAATTAGGAATTGATTTAAAATTATACTTGAATGATGAGTGTGAGTTACTCAAGTGAAAAAATATATTTTTTGGTTCAAAAACATGCCCGCTGGAATGAAGAAAACTATTTTTGTGATATTGTTTCAATTCTACAATTCGTATAACTAAAATATCTCGGTAAATATCTTCACATGCTACTGATGTTCCCAAATTTCAGTAGTTTGTGATTTCATTATACATGACAAAAAATGGAAATGCAGTAGACTGTTTTATTTGGTATCATTTAAATAAGTTTTTTCCGGGTATATAGAAAGATTTACAAAATCTCCCGCAGTTATTTTGTTATACTATATTCAAACATTCCTTTTTTTCTATGTACCTGCCCCGTAGGTACAACCCAATTTCCTGTTAATATTTAAATCTAAATACCTGTGTAGAATAATATTTGAAGTAGTTAGTATTCGGCAACTAGCAAGTAACGTCTGTTCGTCTAATTAAGATGGCTTCAAGTTCAAGTTTTTCTCCAATTCCTATTCAACGAGTTAGCAAAAGTGCATATTCTTTGCGGGAAAAACAATAATCCTGATCGTTCATGATGCTCTTGTGCACCAAATCCCCACAAGTTCTGTTCGCGACATAATTACGAACTGTGCCAATATAATAGAGGTAGGAGAATCAACGATTTGTAGATTTTTACGTGAGAGAAAATGCCAGAACTTCGGTGAACCTATTTCTCGCCCGGGGAAGAAACCATTATAAATTGACGACGATATCAAAAACAGTGTACGTAGAATAGTGCATGGTATGTATTTCGTAAAAAAATATACCAACATTGGACAAGATTGTGCAAGCCGCCCAGAATGACGAAAACCTGCCACAACTATCAAGAACTAGAGTATGGAGAATTCTTCATGGAATGAACTTTCGGTGGGAAAAACAGAACAGAAAATATTTTCTTATTGATAGGCCGGATATTGTCTGCTAGAGACGAGAAAATACTTAAGGTCAATCCGAAAATATCGCAACGAATGAAAATATACTGAATTCCCGACAAGTTGTCATGGAGGGTTGGTCAACAGGATTAAGACTTCCGTCTGGAAAGGGACGCAGGCTTATTATAACCCATATAGGCAGTGAAAACGGATTTTTGAATAAAGCATTATTGGAAATTCAATCTAATTCAACCAAAGACTACCACGAAGAATTGACCGCTGCCGTTTTTGAGGAATATTCCCAACAAACGATCGAATACATTCCCCAGAATTCAGTTGTTGTAATGGATAACGCCAGCTATCATTCTCGATTAGTAGAGAAGCTTCCCACAAGTTCATTTAAAAAATTTGTAATCAATGAGATGGCAAAAAGTAGAGGTATTACTGTATATAGCTTACCCCCTTACCATTGTGAGCTGAACCCAATAGAGCTTATATGGGCACAAGTCAAAGGTTATGTTGCCAGGAACAACAAAACTTTTAAACTTCAAGAAGTACGGTAACTTTTGATGGATTCATTGGCGAATGTGACTGCCGAAAACTGGCAAAGCGCCATAAAACATGTTATAGCTGAGGAGGGGAAAATGTGGGATCTTGACGACTTAATCGACGAAACTACAGAGATCGAACCGTTAATTATTAACTTAGGACAAGACGATTCTTCTGATTTTTCTAATGAAGAATTTAGTTAATAATGCTGTATATATTATAGTTAAAGTAATGTTCACCTGCAATTATTTGTGATATTTTTTACAAGAATATGTGTGTATATAAATTTTGCACAATTACTTTGTATTTTCATTATAATATGAATTCTAATAAACGTTAAGTAAAAATCATAAATAACCCGGCTATGGACCATTTGGTTACTTGCGTATGCTTTCATTTGCATTTTATTACCTATTGTTATTTGACCGATTACCGGGTGGCCTGGTCACAATTTCTTTCTTCTTAGTCTAGATACATTGTAAAACATAAATAAGAGATATAATTTTTTGAGACATCCGACCTCCCTTTTTCGTTTATGATAGGCGATTTGTGCTATCAACTACTTTGAAACGAAGTATAGGAGCCTTAATGGCACACTTCTTATGCCATACTTATCTAACATGTTTAGTAAAATGTTATGGGAAACTGTGTCAAATGGATTAACCATTTGAATGATTCATCTATTGAGCTAACTGTTTATTCCAGTAAATCAACTACTGCGTTTTCGGTGCTTGAGTTTTGTATAAAACCATGTTAAAATTCTGTCAATCAACCTAGTATTTACTGCATTCTCAAACATTTTGGTTAGGTTATTTATTATGGAAATGAACCTATAATTGGTTATGAATAAAACCCTATTTTCTATTTTTTTAAATACCGATTCGTTCCAGAACAAAATATGCTGTTTGAAATGAAATTTGATTACCTACGAATAGATCTCACTTTTTTATTTCTACGTCTATTTTTAAGTAATTATTAAAATATTCATACTTTTATAGAGGAAAAAACTGAAAATTATGATCTTGTTTTCGATTTTTTTAAAGTTCGAAAATCAATTGTTAATAAAAATTACTAAAAATAAAAAATTGCAGCTTGCTCTACAGAGAAAAATGCAATGAAAAGTGCTTTTGATCTATGTTTTTCAATTTTTATTATAACTTGATCTCCAAAAGAATAAGCTTAAAGTATCATCATTTATATATAAAATTTTCCCACATACCTAAAATAAAAATGAATGAAATATTAATTACTGTATGGTATTCATATCGATATAATTATCAGCATTCATTTAATTTGAACACTACTCCATTCAAATATTTGTTACTTCCGATAGGTCTATTTGTCTACGTAGCCCAAATTCATTGATGTGTCATCGGATATCCGCTCGTTTCTTCGTCAAAGCCAGGCACGTTGCCTAATTAAGCCTTCCTTTTGAGATTAATCGTTAGACAAGACAGCATACGACGAGGACAACGACAAACAAATATTTAAAAATGCAATGCGAAATTAGAGGGTCGAATACGGACACATCTGTCATTAGAAACACAAATCACGAATGAAAAGCAACTGTTTTATCTTTAGATCACGATTTTAGTGCGAAATTGAACAGGACCGTGTCTGCACATATAAAAAATAAAATATTTCTTCGATGGAAATAATTAGTTTTATTTTACGCTACATAAAAATAATAATAATATCTACAAAGGATTAAATCTAAGTCTCTTTCAGCTATTCTCATTCCTTTTTCGGAGATTATTATTAAATGCAGAGGGACATGTCTCTATTATGCCAAAAAACAATACAACAAAATCAGTAGGTTACCCTACTTCTAATTAACAAGTGCACACAGAAAAAATACATATCAAATACAATAATGATTCAAAAATAATCAAATATAATTAGTTTAAAATCGAATACACTGTGGAATTATTTAGAAACAGTTAGTTTCATTTATAACAGTAGTTTAAGATCGTCCGGTCGAATATTCTATTTTATAAAAAATCTGTCTCTGCCTAAGTATAAAGATTCCTTTTTTGAGGTTGAATTGATAATTAAGGCGTCTATCTCTACAAACTTTGTAAAATAATCTATTACTAATAAATAATGATATCCTTTATAATAAAAAATATCACTACCCAAAATCTCCCATGGTTTACCCGGTTGATCTCGTAAAATCATTGGATCTCTAGAATTAGCTTTCCTAAATCTAATACGAATGCCATATTTAAAAATTAAATTAGAAATATTATTCCTCACGAAAGGCGAATACAATATTTCTCTAGCTCCCGCTTTGCTTTTTTCCACTCCTAAATAATTAAAATGATTTTTTTCTAACATTTCTGGCACCCGTACAACCACTGCTGTATTACGAAATAACTAGTCCTTGTCCTACAAATAATTCTTCTTTTACATTATTTGGTGTTTCCATATTTAAAATTGTCTTTATTTTTCATGAATCGGAAAAAATATTTCCCAAGTTTTTACTTTAACTGCAAACTTACATTTTTTAAAGTTAAATTTTCTATTATATTCCTTTGCTTTGCCTAATACTTTTTGAGTCTACTATCATGCTCTTTTTGGTTAGGTACATACACTTCACATCCATCAACACTTTCAAATATTTTAAATTTTCTTTGGAAAACTATCGGACTTGTTTTTAAACCATATGGTAATTTTTTAAAACAGTACCTGCTTAAAGGGTGTTGCAAAAGTACACGATTTGATACTATTTTTTGTTAACATAATTTGATTAAATGCTGCTGCAGCATCTAATATACTAAAAATTTTAGCACCTTTTAGTTGTGGTAGTAGATGTGACCTAATGAAATCTTTTCTCATCTTGTATATGAAAATATCTAACCATCATAACGCCGTTTTTTCGTAGAAAATCCGACCAATAATAGCAGAGATATGCACCAATGCCTTTAGGACCTGCGCAGAACGTTAAAATACGTCTTTTACGGTTTGTCTGTAACGGAAAACATGCGCAGTATACGGAAACAGTAGCTTTGCTACCACCAGCCACCCACGGTCGTTTTGGCACCCCGCCGCGTGACGTAACCCCAGCCACCCGCCAGCGCCATCTAGTGGCGAAAATTAAGGAAGTAGTGGTCCCGTAATGAGCCAGGAATGGGCTCGGACCAACTTAGTATATCTACTTAGCGGCTATTTCTTCAAATGTCAGTAATTTAAAATATTTCCTTTTTGAGTCTAAACAAACTCATACATTCATTATTTACTTTCTTTACTATAACTAAAGCATTTACGAATTCAGTTGGTTCTGTAACATTTTCAATAATCCCTAATTTTTGTAATCTATTTAATTCTCTTTCTAAAGGTTCCATTAACGAAACTAACTGTTTCTAATTATTAAAAAAATAACCTTTTTAAATATTTCTACTAATTTGTTATACTCGCTTTGAATTTGTATACTGGGTTCGAGATTCTGGCTGAACGAAACTAAATCATCGGTAGCGCCAGTGATTTTGTTACCGATATATCGCACAAGCCAAGTGTTCAACGTTGGAAATATTTCTTACAAAAGTTTTAGAACTGATTATATTTTTAATAAAAGCATGGAAAATTATCATTGTAAATTGCAAATGGAAGATCATAAATATGAATTATATGACAAATTTGCCCGTAGATGATATAATTTTTAAGTAGATACAAAAATAGAATTGCGGGGCCAGGAAACGAGGAAATTTTGTGTATAATAGTGTCTGCCGTCCAGCGCAGAGAGAGAGAGAGAGAGAGAGCAAAGTCGAGATGTGACATGGCGCGAGTGACGAGCAGTCACTCTTGATAGTAAGTCATTATTGGAGTTATTTTAAATTCATAGTTTATTTCATAAAACGCGCATTCCTAGTGGAATGCCCTGTAATTTCAAAAATGTGTTTATACAATATACATACATGATATGGATAACCTTTCTCTTTTAATATACTTTTTAATATTATTCTTCTATTTCTCAAATTACAGCACACCCCACTAGGAATGCGCTTTTTAAAAGATAAACTATGAATTTTAAATAATTTCGATAATAACTTACTATTGGTTATATCAAACTTTTTAGTCTTGTATACAATACCTATAATTTTATTATCAATATCAGGCTAGGGACACTGCAGACCGTGCCTTCTATAGAGCCTGTCGAGTAACTAAAATCGGTAGATAATTCCAAAAAATTAACGAAAACTGTAACGTCGTTAGTAATGAAATTTTATCGATTTTTATTACTGCGTATGCGCGATGTCATATTGCTCTTCCCCACAGTTTACCTGTTATACTTGCTGTATTCTTTTCACCAGGTTTAACTGAGATTAACTGAGTCACTCAGTTGGTCTCAGTAAATCAGGAAAAGTACCTAAGAAAATTTCTTCCCCCCTTACCCCAACTGAGCTAGCTTTTCATAAAACATAGAAGTGAGTCGTTAGTGAGTTGAAAACTTTTTGCGATCTGTAGCGGATATTTGTAGATGTTCCATCATGAAACATGTCACATCTGTCTTAAAAATGTGGTTAATGTTCTATTAAATAAGAATTGCATCTTATTCTAGATTCTGGTGGTTTATCCGCATTTTTTAAAATGGAAAATAAAAATGTAATATCTACACATTTCTATAATATAGTATTCGATAATCAAACAATTGCATTAGAAACGAAAAAGATGATATCCTTGTGCAAATAATAAGAGGTGATTATTTGTTTCGACTCCTTTTGTGTATTTAATATAAATGTTTTATCTTGTTTTGTTAAACCTTTGTGTTTTGCAGATAATGAACTTATGTTCTTTCCCGGCCATGATGTTGAAAAAGTGTTTGGTAGTGTATTTGAATTTACACATGATGAACAAGAATTATTGCTAGATATGAGTAATGATGATACTGAATTAGAATCTCAACAGGATAAAATAGAGAATTGGACAAAGAAAATTGTAATGTAGAAAATATTGGTATGGAAGTCATTCCAAAGCGATTGTGGACCTATGAAGAAACAGTAGCTTTAATTTCAGCTGTAGAGTCACATAAAGATCATCTGCATTATCCAACTAAGAGAAGACATGTTTGGACAAATATAAGTAATATTTTATTAAGTCAAAACATATCATTTCCAGCAGATAATTGTAAGAAGAAGTGGCTAAATCTAGTCAAAACTTATAAAAATGTGAAAGATAATAAAACCAAAACTGGAAGAGGACCTATGCGCTTTCTTTTATTCGATAGTATAGATGGAATACTGGGAACAGCTCCAAATATTTGTTCCCCACATTCCCTCAATGTATATAGTGAACCAAATGAACAAACTCAATCGCAGTTTATTGAAAACAACAGAGTTTGAACGACAGCCCGCAGCTATCATGAATGAAGACAATCCGAAGGGAGATGAAATTATATTTCCAAGTGCAGAAGAAAGTACTGGAAGTGACATATCAAATAATACCGAACAAAATAGGAGCCGACCAACGAAGAAAAAGAAAACTAATTTGATGAAATTAAGAGAAGAAATTGCAGATTTAAAAAATAAGTCAAAAGAAAAAATGGATTTAGAGGAAAAGAAGTTACATTTATTAGAAAAAAAAATTGAAACTAGACGAAAAGAAAGTTGCAGCACTGGAAAGAATTGCTGGGATAACTTCAAACGAACTTTAATCCACATATATATTTTTTAAATAACATTTTTTTTCTTAAAAAGAAATGTAATAGAAAAATAATTAATGTATATAAACCTATTTGATACCTATGGTTCTATTCATTTTGTTGTAAATTAATAAAAGTTTTTGTTTTCTCATTTTAATTTACATTTGTTTATTTGATGGCAGTGAATAAATTTGAGAAAGGTTAATAAAAATGTAAATGTACCAGAAAAGTGTTTAGTAAAAGTAAATTTCATCCTCTTCTATGTACAGTTCAATATCATATACAGTTTCACCATAATCTATGCATATATTATGCATAACACAAGCAGCAATAACTGCTTTCACCGCAAATTTAGTATCCCTTTTATCAAAATGCCGAAGTCTACGAAATCTACCTTTGAGCAGTGCAAAAGCATTTTCAATTAGAACTCTAGTTGCAGAATGTCTGTAATTGAATATTTTTTGATCATTTTTTAAATATCCATTGTCTTTGTATGGTGTCAATAGCCAAGGTAAATTGGTTGGATATGCAGAATCACCAAGCAAGAATCTATTATTAAATTCCAAAGTTCCATCCTTTGCATTGATGTTCAAAGCAGATCTTCTTAAAACACGTGAATCATGTAAGCTACCAGGTTCACCAACAAAAAGATCAATAAATCTTTTGTTACTATCAGCAACCCCTTGCAGTATTATGCTGTGGGTACCTTTTCTGTTACAATATGCATATTGGTCAGCTCCTGTCTTATTAATTAGAATATGTGATTCATCAATTGCTCCTACGATCCTCTTCATACCTTGCCTTGCTTGAAATTGTTTCTGTATTATAGTCGCTTCCCTTTCATTAGGCCATTTAATTGTGCTTGCACTTATAGCGACTAAATAATCAATGACTTTTCGGATAACACTCCAGGCAGTACTTTCCGTAACATTAAAACGATCACTCAATTGGCTATATGTTTCTTGATTTGCAAGATACCAAACTGTCATCAAAAACGATTTTCTTGCTGACACCTTTTCCCTTCCAAAAGTTGCTTTAGACAATATATTTGCTGTTTTTAGCTGTTCTGAAAAAAAATCTGTGATTAAACTAATAAACTCACTCACATATTTAGTTACTTTGCATATATGGCACAATACGAAATTACAGCTGAAATAGATATTAAAGGCATATTAATTACCTATACAAATGTCTGATGTTGTCCTGTTAAGTCGAAACTGTTTTCGAAATTCATTTTCACTGTATGCAGATACAGTTTTCATAAAATTTCCCATTCTCACTCTTTTTGTCCGATTTGGAAGCAATTCTTCAGGTTCTCGTTCAGCAGAAGAACTGTTTTATAGACACCACTAAAGATCTGAATTTTCATCACAAACATAATTCTATAATTTAGATCGAAATTACTCTCGAGAAAAAAAGGGTTTATTAAAATTTAAGGTATACTTACTACAAAATCATGTATGGCACTTTCAGGAACCATTGTCTGTTGAAAATAAAAAGTCACAAAATATGGACGTTTTCTGTGTATAAACATTAGAGGTTATAATTGTGATCTGAGATCTGTTACTGTCATGCATTCTTTTTAGATATAAATTTGCCTCAATTTATCTTACTTCATCTCAGCTCACTTTGTCTTAATTATTCTTACAAGTGAGACAGTCGGCTGGTAAAAAGAATATAGCTATTGTTATCGCTTCTTACTTCAAGCGTTGAGGTTATTATAGGTTTGTTCCAACCGACGATTTTGAGATCGTCACGAAACGATTCAGAAACTGTTTGGACTGTTTTTGTGCGCAGGTCCAGACTTTACACCGTTTGCAAACGATCCCGAAAATGTGAAGTTGGAACGGTTTCAATGACTGTTCACTGGATGAAAAGTTTTAGATAAAAGTTGATGTTAAGAATCTGAAAAATGATCGTTTAAGGTGAAATTAAAATTTAATAACTAAAAAAATATGAACGAAAAAGTTACAGATATATCATATTTTGTCTTACCTAAGATAAATTGTAAAAGCAGTGTTGAGAGAGAAATTTTTGTTGACACTAAATTATATTTTCTGTTCCTTTTCTTTTACATCATATTTCAATCACAAACCTTTGTACCTGTTTATGAATAATGAGTTGTTCAGTTCAAAACAAATGTAAATAATAAAAAATAACTTTGTTTTATTTTTGAAAATATTCACATTCATACATTGTAGTGTCAAATTGAAAATACTGTTTCAGAATGGCAAAGTATTTGCAATTATCTCTCTAATATTTATTATATATTGGTCTTCATCATCAGAGTCTTTAACATCACCTCAACCTACATCATGGTTCAGCTGTACAATACAACAAACAAATAAACATAGGTACCTAAATAATTTTCATTCTGGGATTATTTAATTATAACTCTAAATTATCTTCATACGAAATATCTGACATAAAATCACCATCTCACACTTCTTACATTGTTAAATATTTGTTTGATTTATTGAAAATAAAAATGTTTATAAAACAATAACAATTTCGAATATTAGGTTAAACGATAACAGGCTGTACATGTACAGAATACAGAATAGTGCGCAAGTCAGTCAATTCAGTTTGAGCTAACGACCATGTACCGAAATAATCGTTTCAAAACCGTTCGCAAGTGGTCCCAATGTCCCAAAATCAGTTGGAACGCCATCCATACCGTACGATGAACCGTCAATTTTTAGTTGGAACAGTTTTTTAGTACTGTGCATGAGCGTGACCGTTGCTGAACGGTTTTCAATGAAGTTGGAACAAACCTTATAAGGTTACGGTATTTTGGTGTATTTTTTAATTGCTATAGTGTAATATTGATCTGTTGTTTCGTTGCTTTATTGTTATTAATTGAAAAGACAATGTCAAAGTGTATTCTGAAGGAGTCTAATAAGTGGTGTACTCGGTAAGTTTTATTAAGAAAATTTGAGCATTTTTTCTTCTACAATTAACAACCATTTTCTTTATTTTTATAAAACACAGAATTTTCACTAATTTAATCGACAGCTTTAGAGATCATGGTTATATTTTACATTAGCTAAACTGAAAATTGTTGCATTACTAAGTATTTCTTCTTTACAGTTTTGTTCCTTCAACCCAGGAAGATAAAATTAATATGGCTGAAACACAGTGGTAATAAATCATTAAATTTGTCGACGAGGAAACGATGGAGGATATGTTCCCATCATATTCAAAAACAGTGTTTCTTTAGATTTGAGAAAGACGAAGGGAGGTTATTAAGACAGTTTGATTTGCCTTCCCATATGAGTGGAAATTAACAAAAATTGATGGTAAGTTTTATTGTATTGTATTCATATAATTTTGGACATTTTAAAATGTAAATTGAGTGAATGAAAAGAGGAGTACCGAGTGTGTAATTTTATTAGAATTCCAGCTAAACGCTTTCAGCCATTAGGCCGTTCTCAAAGCTGTCATCAAGAGAAAAACATACAACAGGTGTCAAAAAACATCAAACCCTGTAACAATGAAATAAAATGTTTGATGTTACATCATTATTTAAGTAAAATTTGTTAAAATTGCCCTATAAAGAGGGTATACAATTGTAATTCACATAACGAAACGTCTAATTTGAAATTATCAACTAAATGATATGTGTGTATACCCTCTTTATAGGGTAATTTTAACATATTTTACTTAAATAATGATGTAACATCAAACATTTTATTCCATTGTATCTAGCAGTTACAGGGTTTGATGTTTTTTGACACCTGTTGTATGTTTTTCTCTTGTCGACACCTTTGAGAATGGCCTAATGGCTGAAAGCGCTTAGCTGAAATTTTAATAAAATGACACACTCAGTACTCGTCTTTTCATTCAATCAATTTATATTTAGTGTGTACACCATACTCAGACATTCCATTTTAAAATGTACCCATTGAAAAAATAATTATCTGGATTTTATTTTATGTTATATACTCGATAGTCGAAATTGTGTAAAGTGAGTCAGAGCTATCTAATCAACACTTTGGTTAAAGCGCAGTTGCCATATGTATTCTAGAGAGAAATGCTGTATTTTATAAATACACTTCAAATCCATTGTGTCAATATTTCAGGTACAAAAGATGCAATGTAATTAAGTCAATACCAATTTAATATATTTATTTCAAATTTCAAGCAGACTAATAATAATTAGTTTACTTGAAATGTGAAATAAAGTGTTTATATATATTTCTTGAACGCAAAGTTTGTTGTGAAAAACTCGCCGATTTGACAATGTTGGAGAGTCGCTTCAATGTTCCGGCTTTGAGAACGAGATAGATAGATCGAGCTACGCGAATGAGACAGTGATAGTAAACAGTTATGTGAGGTGTTTATTCTCTTCATGAACGTAACATCAGTATTTGTGTTGTGGTTTTGTGTGATAAATCGGTTATTATTGGTATTTATTGTAATATTTATATCGGTATATTTAGTGACAATAATGGCGGAGTGTAGCGGTGTTGGCGATAAAAAACGGCGTCGTAACAATTTAATTCGGGAAGAAAAAGTCCTCATATTAAATGTGTACGAAGGACTGCGTGCCATGGACAAACAGTTGGGTGTTAGTGACGCTGTGATTAAGTGCAGTTATTTAACTAAAGTTTCTGAGAGTACTATATACAATATTCTAAAGAAATCGCGGGACGGATCTTTGACAAGAGAACGAGGTGAAAACTGTAAACCGGAAAGTAGGGGAAGAATGAAAATTGTTTTGGACGATCAAACACGGAATGCTATACGTAGGGAAATACATTCTTTTTATTTTAGGAATGAAATCCCCTCGGTAGCTAAATTGAGCAAGGTAATAGAAGCTGATGATACTTTACCAAACATCAGTGATAAAGTTTTGAGACGAACTTTAAAATTAATGAATTTTCGTTACCAAACAAGAAGTAGAAACAGTGCCTTAATTGAACGAAATGACATTGTGGAATGGAGGAGAAATTATTTAAAACAGATACGACAGTTTCGTAACGAAGGACGGCACATATATTATCTTGACGAAACATGGTTAAATGAAGGCCACACTGTGTCAAAAGTGTGGCAAGACATGAATATACGAAGCAATCGACAAGCCTTTATGGAGGGTTTCTCTTCCGGTTTAAAAGCTCCCTCTGGGAAAGGACGTCGACTGATTATCACTCACATTGGCAGCGAGGAAGGATTTGTAGAAGGTGGATTACTAAGTTTTCAGTCCAAAAAAACTGTCGATTACCATGAAGAGATGGATGGTAACCGGTTTGAAACATGGTTTAGATCAATTTTAACAAAGGTAACTCCTGGTTCAGTGATAGTTATGGATAATGCTTCATACCACTCTCGTCGACTGGAGCAAATACCTACTTCAGCTAGCCGCAAGAGGGTTATAATTGATTGGTTAGAGAGTAAAAGCATTCCGCACAACGAGGCAATGCTAAAAGTTGAATTATTATCTCTCGTACGGAAACATAAAAGCAGTTATATTAAGTACGTTGTCGATGAAATGGCGAAAGATTACAACATCTCAGTTGTTAGACTTCCTCCCTACCACTGTGAGTTAAACCCCATCGAGCTGGTTTGGGCCCAAGTGAAAAATTATGTTGCGAGAAAAAACAGTACATTCAAAATGGCTGACGTTGAGAAACTGTTTGACGAGGCGCTGCATACCGTTACTGCTGAGAGTTGGCGTAAATGTATTCAACACGTATTAAAAGAAGAAATAAAGTTTTGGGATTTAGACATACGTGTAGAAGTAATGACGGAACCACTCATTATCGATATAGGAGGAGAAAGCGATGATTCTGAGGAGTCGTCAGGGAGTGATACCGCTTCCAGTTAGTCAGACATTTTACAAGTGACCTCGCAACATACCTATACTTATTGGTAATTTATTTTGGTCTTGACAAACAACTTTTTTTTAGTTTTAGTAGTAGTAAGTTGGAATTGACTTTTAAACATTTTTTTATTTTGTTTTAACTTACTTATGAACAACTTGTGATAAGTTATTATTTCAAATGTTAAAAATTGAAATTCCAGATATTTCAGTATTCGCACCCTTAAACTATGATACGCTCATGGAGTTCACTTTAAATCGGTAGATAACCGATGACGTCACTTTACACAATTTCGACTATCGAGTATAGTATATTAGTATAGCTATTCCGTCCACCAGCTATGAGATGGAAGGTATTGACCCCTTGCCGATTTTCATAAATAGCCCATGCTATGACAATTTATGGGAAATGAAAGTGAGTATTAACTTTTGTTGAGGCATTACGTCTAAGTATTTGGTCTGGCGATAATCAAAATATTCAATAAAGACAAAAAATAAAAAACAGTAAATCAAAAAATAGTTAAAACCAAAAAAAATCAAGAATTCCTAGAAAAATTGAAAACTCCAAAAAAAGGAATTCAAAAAAACCAATAAAATTTAAACATTCAAACATATTTTGATATTTTTTGGCGTGTGTAAACTTATTATTTCAATCATAAGGTTTTCTTTTGTTGATATAAATGTTCAAACATATTTGTGTGTTTACTTATTTATTGTTGTTATTTTGTGTGTTTACTTGTAGAAGCTCAACCAGGAACGAGAAAGGACTTGCACAAGACGGTGGGATTTTTAAGAGCCCTTAAGAAACATTATAACATTCATAGACTGCCAGGAGCTGCAGAGTAACTTAAACTGCCTTATGCGATGGTTTCATAAGAACGGGATGCTTTTAAATGTAGAAATATACAAATATGCAATATATTAGGTTTAAGCTTGTGATATAAAACTATTTAATACTTCCAGTAAAGAAATAAAGATGTGTTTTAAGTGGAAATGAAATGATATATTATTTTAAATTTTGTACAGTCACCTTGTATTTACAGAGCTGTGCAGTCTTCAACAACTTTTCCTGTAAAAGTATTTTAATTACTTTTGTTCTAACATTCACAGTAACTATACTCAAATGTTTTCTTTCACAGGAAGTTGGCAAAAATAGTTAACTACTCATTGCTAACACTTTTTTTTATTACGTGAGTAGCAGTTATGCTCTACTAGTTTGTCCAGCTCTGTGTGTTTATTGGAGTATAATAATAAATAAATAAATTAATATCATAGATAATTTTCTCCTTTGATCTTGATTTAAAATCATTTAAAAATCTAATGATACTCCAATCTAGAATGTATGTTACTCATATTATTTTTTAATTATTGCATTGTTTTTACATTATAGTTTATTTATTGTCATTCTGTTTGTTAAGAAAAGTACTTTATGAAAGAAATTATTTGTTGTGTATTTTTATACCAAAATAAATAAACTGTTTATATGATTACTGTTTTATTTTTTCCAATTTAATGAACCATTTATGGTCCATCATTTGATATTTCATTTAATTTAACTCAACATCTAATCATTATTGAGTTAATGGAGTTAAATTGAATGAAATGTCAAATGATGGGACTATAAATGGTTATTTTGAAATAAAATAATTAAAATACAGTAAATTTGAATATACGGCCAATACCTGAAATTACAGAAATCTTCTGAACATCACCCAATTGTTTAGTCGACAGGCTCTTTAGATGGCGCTACAATCAGTGTCTCATCTATCTGTGGGTTATCTGTGATTAATATCACCCAAATTGTAATTCACTCACCTCGAAGGTACTTCAAGAATTAATCAAGGTTTTATTTAGAATAATTTTGAAGATGTGGTGTTTTAATTCATATTAGTCACAGCTGATATGCCATATTGAACACCTCTCTAAAAAGTAGTTTTCTAGTTATGATATGAATACAAATTAGTCCTGTATTCGAAAATTAATAATCTTTAGTTACGTTTAATAATTTCAAATTTTTTAACGATTTACTTGGTCTAATTTATTATCATCTTTTATAAACAAAATCATATAATAAAGGAAAAACGCTTTTGGGTAAAAATTAGTCCTAGATTCAAAGTTTAAATTTATGCTATTAAAATTTGATTTTGTAAAGGTGAGGGTGCTAGCTTGAGCTCAAGCTAACAACCCCACTTTAAATAGTGGGAACAAGTACTAATGTATTCTGTAAAAATTAGTTCTAAATTATGCATTCGTTTTTTTTTAATTTGAAAAAGTAGCGGAGCTCTAGCTTTACTGACTTGTGGTTGGTATTTATAATTAAATTATTGTATTCTGGCAGATCATTAACATATGAATGCGTATTCAAAAAGTAACTTCACTCGTATTTAGTATCTCAACAAAAAAACATAGAACAATTTCATTTCTATCTATGAAATATTTATAAAAGAAGAATGGTATTACTGTGATGTCATGAAGCAACTTTTAATACTTCCTGAATTCACTTAATGCATAATGAAAAAAAAGAATGAATTGTCTTTTCAATTTCAATGCAAATGAATCGAATTAATGAAACGCGTGTAACAGCTTGTAGTGACAAAAAAAGCATTTTGACCTTGCGTTTGCGGAATTCAGAGGGCATAACGATATTAAAATATTTAAAGAACATCCCGTTCTGTTATACAACAGGGCCGTAATTTCTGGTAATTGACTAAGTTCATGTTGGTGTAGTTGAACGAAACGGATGCTATATCTAGAAAAAATAGCAAAATAAGCTTTTAATCCAAGGGATTAAAAATAATAATTCGTTTATGAACATACACACGGATGGCCCTCTGCAAGCGAGGATGTTTTATTTATCAGTTACAATAATACTGTACCTAAAATCAGATGAATTCAAATATGGCAAGCAATAGAGAGCATATAATAGGTGCTATAACTCACTTAAAAATTTGTAGGCTGAATTTCGAATGCAGTTGCTTGACCCGATAGGATAATTACAGGCGGAGAAAATTTTTAAAAACTGGAAAATTTAATGTTTGTTTAACTAATTAACATCTCCATTAATTTAAATCTTTCATGACCGTATTGTGGTGTAAAGTATATTCTGTATGTATTTTGCAATGTAATTTTACTGGTTGACTCATTTTTTTGGCTTTAGTTTTGATAGTGGTAGTACAATGTAAGACACTCTTTTTTACAGAAGAATTGAAAAACCATTATAGCGTTTGTATGTGGTAACTCTTAGGCCGGTCCCAGATACTACTACTACGTGTATTTGGCAAACATTTACTATTCAGACTTATTCGCGTAGCATGTGGGAAGTTAACTTTGGCAAATATTCGTCCTACGTCATTTTCCCGGCGCTGGTCGGTAAACTAGCACGAAGTAAAGGAAGCCGTAGTGCAGCGTAGTAAACTACGTGTACCTTCGGCAATGCTCCCACACGCTTCGGCATAATAGAAGAGGTATGCGGATAGATAGAATGACTTCTATTTAAAGACACCATCCACCATCTTCTCTTTTTACGATTCTTTTGCTTTATTCTTTTAAGTAGTAAAGCGCTGCTTAAAATAATACAACTAGCAGTGGCAGCAATCTTTAAACTGAATTTAATTAACTAAAATAATTGCATAAAAACAAAAACGCCACACGCCACTGAAAATCCACGTCTTTCTGCGCGAATATTCGCCAAATGTTTTCAAAGTCAAACCTTTGCTATACTACGGCACCGTGTGGGAGATCAAGCAAACATTCGTGCAAATGATAAATATTGGCCTATTCGCCAAATACACGTAGTGTCAGGGACCAGCCTTAGGCTACGTGTATTTGGCAAACATTAGCTATTCAAACTTATTCGCGTAGCGTGTGGGAAGTTAACTTTGGCAAATATTCGTGCTTCGTCGGTTTCCCGGCGCTGGTCGGTAAACTAGCGCGAAGTAAAGGATGCCGTAGTGCAGCGTAGTAAACTACGCGTACCTTCGGCAATGGTCCCACACGCTACGGCATAGTAGAAGAGGCATGTGGATAGTTTTTTGTTTCAATTTAGCGGTGATTATACAGTACACGTATTATTGTATGCAGTGCCGCCGTGACGAAAGGTTCGTTTCTACAAAATGGAGTGGACGAACGAATTATCGTTGGTGTTTTTGGGGTTGTTCGAAAATGAACCTGTGATTTGGAACCCAAGGATTCCAGACCTTAGCGTCACTGTTTCAAATTTAAACAAATATCTAGTCATAAATACCTACCTAGAACGACTTCTATTTAAAAACACCATCTTCTCTTTTTACGATTCTCTTGTTTTATTCTTCTAAGTAGTAAAGCACTGCTTAAAATAACACAACTTAACTAAATTAACTAAAATAGTTGCATAAAAACAAAAACGTCACATGCCACTGAAAATCCACGTCTTTATGCGCGAATATTCGCCAAATGTTTTCAAAATCAAACCTTTGCTATACTACGGCAGCGTGTGGGAGATCAAGCAAACATTCCTGCAAATGATAAATATTGGCCTAGTCGCCAAATACACGTAGTGTCTGGGACCGACCTTAAATGTGAAATTTTGATATATTTTATAAAATTATGTTGCCTGTGTGAATAAAATTAAAAATTTTATACTTAAAAGAGTCACCATATACAAACGCTGTAATAGTTATTTTAAACTTCTGTAAAAAAAGCGTCGACAATATGTATATATCATCCACAAGTATCCTTCTCAGTGTGAAGAGGCCTATTTTGGTTTGTTAATTTGTCGTATTGTAACCATAAAGATGAAGAAAAAAAAATTCTACTCAAATTCACCGCCGTTTGAAACAGATCTGTCTTCGAGCATTGAAATCGAATTTAAATATGAAAAAAGAAGATCAGAAATCAATTACGCCCAAACAAGAAATATCAACGAGGAACAAAAATTTTTAAGATGGAGGTAAAGTAATAGTATTTTTTTTTAATATCAACTTATTCAAGGGCATATTTTCGAGTATACACCAAATCATTTTCAACGTCTCGCCGTTAAAAAAGTCCCTGTTTACGCAATGAATATGGAGGTCGATCTTTATAGATAGAACGTTCTAAATGTGGGTTTGTGTTTGTTTTTACAACTGCAAACAGTTTACTTGATTCGTCGGTTTTTTAACCGGATAAATTTAATGGAAAATTTCTTATTCAAAGGTCAAAAATACATGTTAGTCGGAGAGAATATTAAGTTATCGATTACAAATAAGTTTGTTGAAGTTACAGGTATAGAAGCTAAACTTTATGTGTGTTTTTTGTCGAGTTTTTTGTATAGTTTAATGCGGCATTATCTGTCAGAGACAAATATAGAATAAAAATACTGAAAAAATAACTGTTACTAGTTGACAAAATTTCATGAATATTGTTACTATGTACTACTATTACTCCGTGGCGTTACATCTCCTGATAGTATTATTACTCCTACTACTACTCATTTGTCTTCGTCTCTTCCTGTCTAGCATTGCTTCACTTTCATTTTATATTCGAAACGTTCTCAGATCTTTGTCTATCCAGCGGAGCCTCGGAAGTACCAGCCTTTTATTCTTCCCATGCTAGTTTTGAGTTTTTCTCATGGGGATGTCGTCTTACATACATGTTCAGCCCATTGGAGACGTCTTGCTTTAACTTCTTGAATGCTGTTTGGGGTTTTATGAAAATCTGCATATTTCTTCGCATGTCGTCCGTAAATTTTCTGTAGGATTATTATTTCAAATATTTTAAGACGTTATTCACTTGCCACAGACAGGGTCTATTCTTCACAATTATACATTATGACCGGTCTGATTTATAGATGAATGTATGTTTGATGTTAACAAGGCCTGTAGTGCATAATACCAACGGTTGCCGGCTAGTTTATGTCCTCGCGCTTTCTGTTAAAAATCTTCCCAAAATACTTGAACTCCTTCGAAGTTATATTCGTCCATTATTATGTTCTGTTCAACCCTATCTTTGTTATGGTTATTTCTGGTGGTGTACATATATTATTTTTGTTGCCATAGTATGAGCTCTATACTAACTATAATACTGCCAATCTGCGATTTCCTATCACATTTAGATAATCGTAAACTAGCAATAGATTAGGACCCTCACTACGGAACACTGTTGTAAGAGTCTCTATTCTAGCCTACCTAGTAGCAAATTCTAGGGCAATGTTGAATAGTATTTCAGATTTCCTTCCAACCAGGTAGCGCTACAGCATATCAACTTCTATATCGTTTACTTTTTCCACAGGCGCAGAAGTTTGTGGCGAGTGCTGCAAATCAAGCGAGCAGTAAAAGTTATTTGCGTACTAGTTGTACACAATATTTTTTCTACGACCACGTTTATTTATAGAATAAAGTAGCTTACATAGGTATTTTACTTGAACTTGAACAGAGAGAATTTAAAAATTGAAAATCAGTTAAACTTAGGTATAGTTAATAATGAAATTTGAACAAATTTGAATTGTTAAGCCTGGTGTGCCTTTTTTTGATAAGTTTTAATCAACTGTAATATTAGTGTCTGTCAACGAAATTCACTATAATAATAATGTTAGATTGTCAAAAGGTGTTTTGACATTGACATTTCCTTCCCACCGAGTGGTGCTGCAGCTTATCAACTTCTATATCGTACACATTTCCGTGTGAAAAAGTGTCGTAGCGAGTGTACTTTTACCACTCTAAGTTAATACTTTTCTAATGGATATTAAAGAAATTGAGAAAACGCCTACTTTGCTTAGAAAAATTTGTGTAGAAAAGCGTGTTTTGCATAGTGGAAGTGGTTGTAGAAACATTGTATTATAAATATTTTCTATTACGTAATCTGCTATATAAAATAAAAATGTTATTAATTATAGAAATTACCCATAAATATCAATTTATTTATTTATAATATACATTTTAAAAGTGGTTATTTGCAGTGTTAGAAAGTATAAAATATGCAGAGGCGGCCTTACCCATTGCGAGGCTCCGGACAGCAGGTCTTTGCGAGGCCTTTTGTCCTTCGTGAAAAGTATGCGATGCGAAAGTAGGTCTGGTTGTTTGGTTTAGGTATTTGTCATGTTTAAGGAGAAATGCTAAATTTATACAAATAAATCAAATTTGAGCTTTAAAATATTTTACATTGAAATATTTACAAATTTAACAAATACAGAGATGAATAATTTTAAAATTGATGTTTGCGGCTTTTCCTAAGACTAACATCTTTAATTAAAACACAATAATCTAACGAATGAGCTACGTCATTTTCGATTGAAAGAATAGCAAGGGCTGAAAGCCGATCTTGTGTCATCGAATTCCTCAAATATGTTTTAATAATTTCAAGCCTCGAAAAACTTCTTTCAGCAGACGCAACTGTAACGGGTGTGGTAGCAATAATTCTCAGGACTATTTCGATAGTGGGGTAAACTTCAGTTTTAATGTGGGAGTGCTGGCTTGAGCACGTCCACCTTAAAAAATCCAATTTCAATAGCATACCTTTTAAACTTTGCATTTAGGACTAATTTGTAACCAAAAGCGTTTTTTCATTATCATATAATTTTGTTTATTAAAGATGATAGTAAATTAGACCACGTGTTTTATTAATTTCCAAGTATATCGTTAAAGAATGTGAAATTACCAAAAGTAACTAAATATTATCGAATATAGGACCAATTTGTATTTGTATCCACACTGTTTTCCCTAAAAAAGGCTTTTAATGTGCTTCACCTCACAGCAGTCATCCTGATTAAAGTTCAAAATGGACGGAAAACTAGACAAACTCTTAGATGAAGTGTTTTATGGAACATCGAACTTACCTAACCAGGTACTTCCCAGAAATGTTTGTTTTCATATATTAGGTATATATTGTTTTGTCTCTAATAAAATACTATATTAATATAATTCCATATTTGTTATAGATACCATAACTCTTATTTTTATTTTCAGTGAGATCTTTTGTGATAACTACGGCGATCCTTTGACGAGACAAAAAAATTCCCTAGTGCACGTGCGTAATAATGCTGCGTAATAATGCGTAAATAGTTCAAAGCGGCTAAAAGAATGATTATACATACTATGGTGTTGTCACTTTTTGACTGCTTGGCGGTTTAGTAAAGATGTGCAATATCACGTCAGACTTTCCTTTCTAATGACTAAACAATTTTAAAACATTTTTTTGTTACCCTCGCAAATACCGAAAGGTGATATTTTTTGTTTTTTAGATTATATGCGTCTTTGATCGCATAATTATATTGAGTGAAAAAATAAAACTATGTTTTTATACAATATACCTTTCCCGTTCAATATACTTTTTAGTACTGTACTTCTATGTCTAAAATTAAAGGGCATCCCACTAGGAATGCGCGGTTTAAGACATAAACTACGAATTTGAAATAATTTCAATATTGACTTAGTACACTTATAAGTATCGAGAATACCTATAACTTAATTAAAATATATTATTTATATCACTCAAATTGTAATTCAATAATTAATTTGGGTTTTATTTAGACTTTAGAATAATTTAGAAGATGTACCTGTGGTGTTTAAATTCATATTAGTCACAGTTGATATGTCTGTTTGAACACCTCTAAAAAGTAGTTTGGCTGGGTAAAATATGAGTATACAAATTAGTCCTATATTCGAAAATTAATATTCAGTTACTTATGATAATTTCAAATCTTTTAACGATTCACTTGAAAATTAATAAAACAGGTGGTCTAATTCACTATCATCTTTTATAAACAAAATGATATATTTAATAATGAAAAAACGATTTTGAGTACAAATTAGTCCTTAATTCAAAGTTTAAAGGTAAGCTGTTGAAATTTGATTTTGTAAATGTGGAGGTGTTCAAGCCAGCACTCCCACATTAAAACTCCTTTTACAGGGAAAACTGTGTGGGTACAAAGTTTAATTTTTTGGGTAGATATTAGTCCTATATTCAAAAATTAATAATATTTAGTTATCTTTGATAATTTCTTAGAAATTAAGAAAAAACGTGGTCTAATTTACTATCATCTTTTATAAACAAAATGATGTGATCATGAAAAAACGCTTTTGGTTACAAATTAGTCCTAAATGCAAAGTTTAAAGGTATGCTGTTGAAATTGGATTTATAAAGGTGGGCGTATTCAAGCCAGCACTCCCACATTAAAACTCCTTTTACAGGGAGACCAATGTGGGTACAAATTTTAATGTTTTGAGTACAAATTAGTCCTATATACGAAAATTAATAATATTTAGTTATCTTTGATAATTTCTTGGAAATTAATAAAACACGTGGTCTAATTTACTATCATCTTGAATAAACAAAATGATATGATAATGAAAAAACGCTTTTGGTTACAAATTGGTCCTAAATGCAAAGTTCAAAGGTATGCTGTTGAAATTGGATTTTTAAAGGTGGGCGTATTCAAGCCAGCACTCCCACATTAAAACTCCTTTTACAGGGAGACCAATGTGGGTACAAATTTTAATGTTTTGGGTACAAATTAGTTATATTCGAAAATTAATAATATTCAGTTATCTTTGATAATTTCAAATCTTTTAACGATTCACTTGGAAATTAATAAAACACGTGGTCTAATTTAGTAGCATCTTTTATAAACAAAATGATATAATAATGAAAAAACGCTTTTGGGTACATATTAGTCCTAAATTCAAAGTTTAAAGGTATGCTGTTAAAATTTGATTTTGTAAAAGTGGGGGTGCTAGCTTGAGCTTAAACTAGCACCCCCACTTTAAATAACGGTTTTTCAGAAAAAACTGAGTGGCTACAAATTATTATCTTTTGGGTACAAATTAGTCCTTAATTCAAAGTTTACATTTATGCCAATAAAATTTGATTTTGTCAATGTGGGGGTGTTAGCTTAAGTGATTTTTCAGAAAAACTAAGTGGGTACAAATTAGTCCTAAATTAGTTCTAAATTACACATAAGTTTTTTTTTAAATTTGAAAAAGTGGGGGTGCTAGCTTTACTGACGTCATGATTCTCCTACTGTCATAGATATTTGCAAGTCGCTGCATTGCTTTAAAAGTTCACTATCACTAATTTCCTTTAATTTTTTTATATTATACATGAAACTAAATATACCCTCATGATGTTTAAGAGCCTCAAACCTAGGATGACAGCTTGCGCGCACATTGTCGACAATGACATGAAAATAGTTTATTTTGAAAATTTCCTCCGCTTTCAATTCATGAGCTTCATCTTTCCCTTCATAATGAAAATGCCTTTTTTTACGTCGTCTTCTGACTTCTTTGAACTGTCTGTCAATATCATTTTTCTCGGCTATTTCTCTTGCTGTTACAAGGGATGACTGAAAACCATTTTCTCGATAATTAGCGAGCCAATTTGTGAATGTGTCTAGGTGTTGTATAGCCACATCTAACTGTATGTTTTCACTTTGCCACATTCTACTTATAACATTTATCTTTGTAAGAATGTCATACCATATGACAAGTGAAACTAAAAATTCGTATAGAATGGCATTCAGTGACCAACTGACAATCTGTTGTGTTTTCTGCTAAATCCTTTAAAGCATCACATATATCACTTAGTTGGTATTTAACGGCCTTCACCGATGCTACCCTGCACTCCCATCTAGTTTCAGAAAGTGGTTTTAGCGACAACGATTTTACATGAGCATTTAAAATAGCCCACCTCTGACTTGAGCCGGCAAACAGAGTGTACAACCTTTGTAGCAAACCAATAAAAGATTTTGCTTGCACACAAGACAATGCTGCATCTCCTAGGATGAGATTCCAGCTATGACTCCCACAAGGTAAAAAATAAGCAAGTGGATTAATTTCAAGAATACGTTTTTGGACACCACTTTTTTCACTACGAATATTTGCACCATTATCATATCCTTGGCCTCTGCAGTTTTGCAATGATATACCTAACTGTTCTAATTCTGTGATTATATAATTAGTCAAACTCTCAGCTGTGGTTTTTTGGACGGCTAAGAAACCAATAAAATATTCTTCAATTTCAGCTGTATTTGTATTAAAAAATCTTATAATAATTGAATGTTGCTCAACACGAGAAACGTCGCGAGTACAATCAAGAATAATCTAGTAATATTTGTTATTTATAATTTTTTCAACAATTTGAGTCTTCACGTGACTTGCCATTAATTGTATGAGCTCATTTTGAATACTTTTACCGATATAGTGGTTGTTAATCGTCTTATCCTTTACTTGGTTTAGGTGAAGTGTCAACACGGGATCAAATCGGGCTATTAACTTTATAAAGTTGCCGCTTGTCTCACTCGAATCTGAGTCAGATATTAACTTCTCTCTATGGCCCCTGAAGGACAAATTGTGAGATGCTAAAAAATTTACAATGGCGAGCAATCGTTCTAAAATATCTCTCCAACGTTGCCTCTCTTGTTCAATTTGTGACTGGGCCAAGAAGTCAATAGTGGAACAGCTGTCTAAACCAGTCTCTAAATTAATCCATTTCAAAATACAATCTTTGTGCTGTCGACTAGATTCGTGAGATTTTAGGTAATCACCCAAGTGTTTCCAATCACACACTCCTTCACTTGATCCAATCTTTGTACTTTCTAGCCCGAATATTCGACACGGAAAACAGTAAACGGCATCGTTTCTTTGTGAATAAATCATCCAGCCCCTGTGAAGCTTTTCACTGTTAACTAATATCTTATTATAATGATATTCGCTGAATCGACGCCCATTATCATTTACGGGGAATACATCAACTTTAACCCGGATTGGACATTTTAATACAATTTCAGTTCGGTCTACATCAGTAATTGTTATGGGCCACAAACCGGGGTCATTTTGAGGATTCACACTGAAAAAAATAATTTGCTGCCAATACTAAAATTCAGTAACCACAGCAAAAAAGTTTTGTACCTATACAGACAGCTAAATGTTTAGTACCCAGAACAAATTAATTTACCAACAGGTACTTAGTGTCCACCACTAATGTGTTCAGTAAGAACTACTGACAAAATTTGTATCAATAACTGACTGCCATTTTGCTATTTACCACTATTTAGTGGATATTACTAATTTGTTTAGTAGTGAGTACTGATTGTCATTTTCCTATTTACCACTACTTAGTGGATATTACTGATTAGTTTTGTAGTAGGTACTGATTCATTAGTATTTATCACTGAAAGACTTCATAGTGCATAATAGAAGTACAGTAGTAATGACAAAAGCGTTTATTGTATGCTACTCTTGAAATGCTATTTCCTTTTAATGTCTGCCACTAGTCTAGTTGGCAAAAGTCTCCCCTGTTAACTTGACAATATGAATCTAAAAACGCTGGAACAGGTCAATTTTGATTTTGAGGGTCCCATTTTTAACCATGCCCAAGCAATACTGAGTGAAAATTATTTTAGTAGTTTTTTTAATGGGACAACTATATATTTTTCCATATTTGATTAAATATTCTCTTACAAACTCATTGATTATTTCAATCGGCGGCGAAGACATGGGCAAAAAAATTGCTCATATGTATAATGAGTATGACTGAACTAACAGAGATTCAGGTTAAAAGTATGTTGCAATGATATAGGAGGTATTTCGTCCATATGTTCGTAGCCGTTTAACATAATTCGATCTAACTTGGTATCACTGGATTCGTAATGAAAACCCTCAATAACATTTGGAAAAATATACTGGGTGTCCCATAGAAAACAACATATTTACTCAAATGTGGATAACCCTATAAGTAAACGTTGAGCGTGGTTAAAAAAAATGGGATTTTCAAAATCAAAATGTCCGAGAGGTTTTTTAATAATCTTTTTTTATTATCGAGTAAATTGAAATTAAAAATTAAAATGTGATGTTTGCTTAAAGGTAGACAACTTATCACAGGTTCATTAAGAAGTTAATTCTATTTTTACTGGGCGTTGAAAAAAAAAGAGAATGTAAAAATGTAAATTTTGTGATTTTTCTTCTTTGAAGTTTGATTTTGTTAAAATGACCTCTTGAAGCTTAGTGCTCGTGACTGATATTTATGTTAGGATTAATGGGAATTGAACAAAGTTTGTTCGTAATTTTTTTTTGCAACCGATACTAAACGTGTTTGTCGATACGACCCTCTTGTACCTATAACTAAATTTTATAGGGACAGCAACAATAACGTATCAGCAAAAATTATTTTGCTATCTTCACTAAACCTCTTTTTTCCGTGTAGTGCTCGTGACTGATATTTATGTTAGGATCACTGGGAATTGCACAAAGTTTACTCGTAATTTTTTTTGCAACCGATACTAAACGTGTTTACTTTTTGATACGACCCTCTTTTTCCTATAACTAAATTTTTTAGGGACAGCGGCAACAACTTATCAGCAAAAATTATTTTGCTATCTTCACTAAACCTCTTTTTTCCGTGCATATTTTCCGTTCCAGCAGTCATGGATATAGACATAGACTTGGGCTCAGATTCGTGTTCTTGACTGGATAGCGTTGACGGTGGCATCGGTGACTTGTAGATAATGATGTAGTTAATTCATCATCATCCTCGCTGTTTTTACTTAATGACGGCGGCGGCACCCATGATAATGTGGAAGGAATGTTTTCAGCTGGAGCAGGATTAGAGTCACTTTCAGTCAATAAATGTTTTGTAGAGGTTTCTTTATCATCACTTTTTATATATTTATATAAATATCCACGTAAATTCTCGTTTATCTGCTTTCTTTTGATAGCTCGTTTCCTTTTTGAACTCCCTAACTCAAATTTTCTACCGGCATCACGATCACGCGAACTCATTTCGTGAATCTTGCTTTGTTTCGCACAAACAATCGGAAATAAATTTTTAAGTATCACACAGTTTTTTTACACTTTTTCAGCTTACTCAATACTTCAAATACTATAATTTACACTTTTTCAGCTCACTCAATACTATAAAAACGTAATATTCAATAAAATTGGAAGATATGTTCGGTAACGATTTTGTAACTCATACTGCAAGCAAAATAATTCCAAGGTGACAAGAGTTAACAAATGAAATGAAACACGGGGATTCTCCGAGCGATAGAGGAGCAGAACATTATGTCCCGACTCACGAGTGTTTTGCGATTAAAAAACCGATCTTCAAGTGTTTCGAGGCGCGATATTCAAGTACTACACACTACACAGAGATATTTTTTTCGATAACGTCAAGTACAAAACGTGACACGCGATTCGAGGTTAACAAGTGAAAATGTACGTATATCGTAGTAAATTTTGGGTTATGATAAGTAAAACTGTACTAAGATTAAGAAAAATATAGAATAAAGTACATCTTATGGTTACAATAACCGAAGTTTATTTCTGTTTACACACATTTGTACTTATAAACTTCGGATCGCGGACTTGTCATTTTTTGTACTTGCGGTTATCGAAGAAAATCTCTCAGTGTACATAATGAATTTTTCAATTATGTTTTGAATGCATGAATTAGTTATGTAACTTTATTTTAATTTACAATTATATTATAACATTAATAAGTAATTAAGGATCAAAATCGAAAGTTTTAAATAAAATAATCGTTAAAATTTTTTATATTGATAAATTAACTCCAATGTTAAAATGTCATATACCTGGAAATGTTATTGTCACTTTGACATCGATAAAAAAGGTGCATCCTTTTTTATCGGATAAAAACTTCTCTTCCTCAATATCTAGTAAGCGGACGTCACTTTTACACAATGACAATGAGTCGCAAGTTTGGTTACTCATAATTTCACAGCAATTAAGTGTTGGCAAAACTGCAAAAACTATCAATTAGTCTGTAAGATTTTTGAATTTTAAGCATATAGTGCTTTTATTTTGAATCAGTGTGGTAATTATTTAACTTTGTTGTATTAATAAAGATAATTATTGTTTTTGTTCATCCATATATTCTGTAGTTTATTGTATTAATAAAGATAATTATTGTTGTTGTTCATCCATATATTCTGTCGTTAATTTATCTTGCCAAAAAACACTCGAGCTTTTCTTTTATCAGATAAATTTCTCTTTAACTCAAACTTTTGTCAATCACTAAATTTGCTCGAAAAACTGACATTAGATAAAATCTCTCCCCCTTCGGTGTCGCGATTTTATCATGTCAGTTTTTCTCGTAAAATTAGTGATTGGCAAAACTGTTTCGTTGCAAAGAGAAATTTATCCGATAAAAAAAAGCTCTTGTGTTTTTACTGTTGATAAATTAACTCCAATGTTAAAATGTCATATACCTGGAAATGTTATTGTCACTTTGCCATCGATAAAAAAGGTGCATCCTTTTTTATCGCGATAAAAACTTCTCTTCCTCAATATCTAGTAAGCGGACGTCACTTTTACACAATGACAATGAGTCGCAATTATTGTTGTTGTTCATCCATATATTCTGTCGTTAATTTATCTTGCCAAAAAACACTCGAGCTTTTCTTTTATTAGATAAATTCCTCTTTGACTCAAAGTTTTGCCAATCACTAAATTTGCTCGAAAAACTGACATTAGATAAAATCGCTCCACCTTCGGTGTCGCGATTTTATCATGTCAGTTTTTCTCGTAAAATTAGTGATTGGCAAAACTGTTTCGTTGCAAAGAGAAATTTATCCGATAAAAAAAACTCTTGTGTTTTTACTGTTGATAAATTAACTCCAATGTTAAAATGTCATATACCTGGAAATGTTATTGTCACTTTGCCATCGATAAAAAAGGTGCATCCTTTTTTATCGCGATAAAAACTTCTCTTCCTCAATATCTAGTAAGCGGACGTCACTTTTACACAATGACAATGAGTCGCAATTATTGTTGTTGTTCATCCATATATTCTGTCGTTAATTTATCTTGCCAAAAAACACTCGAGCTTTTCTTTTATTAGATAAATTCCTCTTTGACTCAAAGTTTTGCCAATCACTAAATTTGCTCGAAAAACTGACATTAGATAAAATCGCTCCACCTTCGGTGTCGCGATTTTATCATGTCAGTTTTTCTCGTAAAATTAGTGATTGGCAAAACTGTTTCGTTGCAAAGAGAAATTTATCCGATAAAAAAAAGCTCTTGTGTTTTTACTGTTGATAAATTAACTCCAATGTTAAAATGTCATATACCTGGAAATGTTATTGTCACTTTGCCATCGATAAAAAAGGTGCATCCTTTTTTATCGCGATAAAAACTTCTCTTCCTCAATATCTAGTAAGCGGACGTCACTTTTACACAATGACAATGAGTCGCAATTATTGTTGTTGTTCATCCATATATTCTGTCGTTAATTTATCTTGCCAAAAAACACTCGAGCTTTTCTTTTATTAGATAAATTCCTCTTTGACTCAAAGTTTTGCCAATCACTAAATTTGCTCGAAAAACTGACATTAGATAAAATCGCTCCACCTTCGGTGTCGCGATTTTATCATGTCAGTTTTTCTCGTAAAATTAGTGATTGGCAAAACTGTTTCGTTGCAAAGAGAAATTTATCCGATAAAAAAAAGCTCTTGTGTTTTTACTGTTGATAAATTAACTCCAATGTTAAAATGTCATATACCTGGAAATGTTATTGTCACTTTGCCATCGATAAAAAAGGTGCATCCTTTTTTATCGCGATAAAAACTTCTCTTCCTCAATATCTAGTAAGCGGACGTCACTTTTACACAATGACAATGAGTCGCAATTATTGTTGTTGTTCATCCATATATTCTGTCGTTAATTTATCTTGCCAAAAAACACTCGAGCTTTTCTTTTATTAGATAAATTCCTCTTTGACTCAAAGTTTTGCCAATCACTAAATTTGCTCGAAAAACTGACATTAGATAAAATCGCTCCACCTTCGGTGTCGCGATTTTATCATGTCAGTTTTTCTCGTAAAATTAGTGATTGGCAAAACTGTTTCGTTGCAAAGAGAAATTTATCCGATAAAAAAAAGCTCTTGTGTTTTTACTGTTGATAAATTAACTCCAATGTTAAAATGTCATATACCTGGAAATGTTATTGTCACTTTGCCATCGATAAAAAAGGTGCATCCTTTTTTATCGCGATAAAAACTTCTCTTCCTCAATATCTAGTAAGCGGACGTCACTTTTACACAATGACAATGAGTCGCAATTATTGTTGTTGTTCATCCATATATTCTGTCGTTAATTTATCTTGCCAAAAAACACTCGAGCTTTTCTTTTATTAGATAAATTCCTCTTTGACTCAAAGTTTTGCCAATCACTAAATTTGCTCGAAAAACTGACATTAGATAAAATCGCTCCACCTTCGGTGTCGCGATTTTATCATGTCAGTTTTTCTCGTAAAATTAGTGATTGGCAAAACTGTTTCGTTGCAAAGAGAAATTTATCCGATAAAAAAAAGCTCTTGTGTTTTTACTGTTGATAAATTAACTCCAATGTTAAAATGTCATATACCTGGAAATGTTATTGTCACTTTGCCATCGATAAAAAAGGTGCATCCTTTTTTATCGCGATAAAAACTTCTCTTCCTCAATATCTAGTAAGCGGACGTCACTTTTACACAATGACAATGAGTCGCAATTATTGTTGTTGTTCATCCATATATTCTGTCGTTAATTTATCTTGCCAAAAAACACTCGAGCTTTTCTTTTATTAGATAAATTCCTCTTTGACTCAAAGTTTTGCCAATCACTAAATTTGCTCGAAAAACTGACATTAGATAAAATCGCTCCACCTTCGGTGTCGCGATTTTATCATGTCAGTTTTTCTCGTAAAATTAGTGATTGGCAAAACTGTTTCGTTGCAAAGAGAAATTTATCCGATAAAAAAAAAGCTCTTGTGTTTTTACTGTTGATAAATTAACTCCAATGTTAAAATGTCATATACCTGGAAATGTTATTGTCACTTTGCCATCGATAAAAAAGGTGCATCCTTTTTTATCGCGATAAAAACTTCTCTTCCTCAATATCTAGTAAGCGGACGTCACTTTTACACAATGACAATGAGTCGCAATTATTGTTGTTGTTCATCCATATATTCTGTCGTTAATTTATCTTGCCAAAAAACACTCGAGCTTTTCTTTTATTAGATAAATTCCTCTTTGACTCAAAGTTTTGCCAATCACTAAATTTGCTCGAAAAACTGACATTAGATAAAATCGCTCCACCTTCGGTGTCGCGATTTTATCATGTCAGTTTTTCTCGTAAAATTAGTGATTGGCAAAACTGTTTCGTTGCAAAGAGAAATTTATCCGATAAAAAAAAGCTCTTGTGTTTTTACTGTTGATAAATTAACTCCAATGTTAAAATGTCATATACCTGGAAATGTTATTGTCACTTTGCCATCGATAAAAAAGGTGCATCCTTTTTTATCGCGATAAAAACTTCTCTTCCTCAATATCTAGTAAGCGGACGTCACTTTTACACAATGACAATGAGTCGCAATTATTGTTGTTGTTCATCCATATATTCTGTCGTTAATTTATCTTGCCAAAAAACACTCGAGCTTTTCTTTTATTAGATAAATTCCTCTTTGACTCAAAGTTTTGCCAATCACTAAATTTGCTCGAAAAACTGACATTAGATAAAATCGCTCCACCTTCGGTGTCGCGATTTTATCATGTCAGTTTTTCTCGTAAAATTAGTGATTGGCAAAACTGTTTCGTTGCAAAGAGAAATTTATCCGATAAAAAAAAACTCTTGTGTTTTTACTGTTGATAAATTAACTCCAATGTTAAAATGTCATATACCTGGAAATGTTATTGTCACTTTGCCATCGATAAAAAAGGTGCATCCTTTTTTATCGCGATAAAAACTTCTCTTCCTCAATATCTAGTAAGTGGACGTCACTTTTACACAATGACAATGAGTCGCAATTATTGTTGTTGTTCATCCATATATTCTGTCGTTAATTTATCTTGCCAAAAAACACTCGAGCTTTTCTTTTATTAGATAAATTCCTCTTTGACTCAAAGTTTTGCCAATCACTAAATTTGCTCGAAAAACTGACATTAGATAAAATCGCTCCACCTTCGGTGTCGCGATTTTATCATGTCAGTTTTTCTCGTAAAATTAGTGATTGGCAAAACTGTTTCGTTGCAAAGAGAAATTTATCCGATAAAAAAAAAGCTCTTGTGTTTTTACTGTTGATAAATTAACTCCAATGTTAAAATGTCATATACCTGGAAATGTTATTGTCACTTTGCCATCGATAAAAAAGGTGCATCCTTTTTTATCGCGATAAAAACTTCTCTTCCTCAATATCTAGTAAGCGGACGTCACTTTTACACAATGACAATGAGTCGCAATTATTGTTGTTGTTCATCCATATATTCTGTCGTTAATTTATCTTGCCAAAAAACACTCGAGCTTTTCTTTTATTAGATAAATTCCTCTTTGACTCAAAGTTTTGCCAATCACTAAATTTGCTCGAAAAACTGACATTAGATAAAATCGCTCCACCTTCGGTGTCGCGATTTTATCATGTCAGTTTTTCTCGTAAAATTAGTGATTGGCAAAACTGTTTCGTTGCAAAGAGAAATTTATCCGATAAAAAAAAAGCTCTTGTGTTTTTACTGTTGATAAATTAACTCCAATGTTAAAATGTCATATACCTGGAAATGTTATTGTCACTTTGCCATCGATAAAAAAGGTGCATCCTTTTTTATCGCGATAAAAACTTCTCTTCCTCAATATCTAGTAAGCGGACGTCACTTTTACACAATGACAATGAGTCGCAATTATTGTTGTTGTTCATCCATATATTCTGTCGTTAATTTATCTTGCCAAAAAACACTCGAGCTTTTCTTTTATTAGATAAATTTCTCTTTGACTCAAAGTTTTGCCAATCACTAAATTTGCTCGAAAAACTGACATTAGATAAAATCGCTCCACCTTCGGTGTCGCGATTTTATCATGTCAGTTTTTCTCGTAAAATTAGTGATTGGCAAAACTGTTTCGTTGCAAAGAGAAATTTATCCGATAAAAAAAAACTCTTGTGTTTTTACTGTTGATAAATTAACTCCAATGTTAAAATGTCATATACCTGGAAATGTTATTGTCACTTTGCCATCGATAAAAAAGGTGCATCCTTTTTTATCGCGATAAAAACTTCTCTTCCTCAATATCTAGTAAGCGGACGTCACTTTTACACAATGACAATGAGTCGCAATTATTGTTGTTGTTCATCCATATATTCTGTCGTTAATTTATCTTGCCAAAAAACACTCGAGCTTTTCTTTTATTAGATAAATTCCTCTTTGACTCAAAGTTTTGCCAATCACTAAATTTGCTCGAAAAACTGACATTAGATAAAATCGCTCCACCTTCGGTGTCGCGATTTTATCATGTCAGTTTTTCTCGTAAAATTAGTGATTGGCAAAACTGTTTCGTTGCAAAGAGAAATTTATCCGATAAAAAAAAGCTCTTGTGTTTTTACTGTTGATAAATTAACTCCAATGTTAAAATGTCATATACCTGGAAATGTTATTGTCACTTTGCCATCGATAAAAAAGGTGCATCCTTTTTTATCGCGATAAAAACTTCTCTTCCTCAATATCTAGTAAGCGGACGTCACTTTTACACAATGACAATGAGTCGCAATTATTGTTGTTGTTCATCCATATATTCTGTCGTTAATTTATCTTGCCAAAAAACACTCGAGCTTTTCTTTTATTAGATAAATTCCTCTTTGACTCAAAGTTTTGCCAATCACTAAATTTGCTCGAAAAACTGACATTAGATAAAATCGCTCCACCTTCGGTGTCGCGATTTTATCATGTCAGTTTTTCTCGTAAAATTAGTGATTGGCAAAACTGTTTCGTTGCAAAGAGAAATTTATCCGATAAAAAAAAACTCTTGTGTTTTTACTGTTGATAAATTAACTCCAATGTTAAAATGTCATATACCTGGAAATGTTATTGTCACTTTGCCATCGATAAAAAAGGTGCATCCTTTTTTATCGCGATAAAAACTTCTCTTCCTCAATATCTAGTAAGCGGACGTCACTTTTACACAATGACAATGAGTCGCAATTATTGTTGTTGTTCATCCATATATTCTGTCGTTAATTTATCTTGCCAAAAAACACTCGAGCTTTTCTTTTATTAGATAAATTCCTCTTTGACTCAAAGTTTTGCCAATCACTAAATTTGCTCGAAAAACTGACATTAGATAAAATCGCTCCACCTTCGGTGTCGCGATTTTATCATGTCAGTTTTTCTGGTAAAATTAGTGATTGGCAAAACTGTTTCGTTGCAAAGAGAAATTTATCCGATACAAAAAAACTCTTGTGTTTTTACTGTTGATAAATTAACTCCAATGTTAAAATGTCATATACCTGGAAATGTTATTGTCACTTTGCCATCGATAAAAAAGGTGCATCCTTTTTTATCGCGATAAAAACTTCTCTTCCTCAATATCTAGTAAGCGGACGTCACTTTTACACAATGACAATGAGTCGCAATTATTGTTGTTGTTCATCCATATATTCTGTCGTTAATTTATCTTGCCAAAAAACACTCGAGCTTTTCTTTTATCAGATAAATTTCTCTTTAACTCAAACTTTTGTCAATCACTAAATTTGCTCGAAAAACTGACATTAGATAAAATCTCTCCCCCTTCGGTGTCGCGATTTTATCATGTCAGTTTTTCTCGTAAAATTAGTGATTGGCAAAACTGTTTCGTTGCAAAGAGAAATTTATCCGATAAAAAAAAACTCTTGTGTTTTTACTGTTGATAAATTAACTCCAATGTTAAAATGTCATATACCTGGAAATGTTATTGTCACTTTGCCATCGATAAAAAAGGTGCATCCTTTTTTATCGCGATAAAAACTTCTCTTCCTCAATATCTAGTAAGCGGACGTCACTTTTACACAATGACAATGAGTCGCAATTATTGTTGTTGTTCATCCATATATTCTGTCGTTAATTTATCTTGCCAAAAAACACTCGAGCTTTTCTTTTATCAGATAAATTTCTCTTTAACTCAAACTTTTGTCAATCACTAAATTTGCTCGAAAAACTGACATTAGATAAAATCGCTCCCCCTTCGGTGTCGCGATTTTATCATGTCAGTTTTTCTCGTAAAATTAGTGATTGGCAAAACTGTTTCGTTGCAAAGAGAAATTTATCCGATAAAAAAAAACTCTTGTGTTTTTACTGTTGATAAATTAACTCCAATGTTAAAATGTCATATACCTGGAAATGTTATTGTCACTTTGCCATCGATAAAAAAGGTGCATCCTTTTTTATCGCGATAAAAACTTCTCTTCCTCAATATCTAGTAAGCGGACGTCACTTTTACACAATGACAATGAGTCGCAATTATTGTTGTTGTTCATCCATATATTCTGTCGTTAATTTATCTTGCCAAAAAACACTCGAGCTTTTCTTTTATTAGATAAATTCCTCTTTGACTCAAAGTTTTGCCAATCACTAAATTTGCTCGAAAAACTGACATTAGATAAAATCGCTCCACCTTCGGTGTCGCGATTTTATCATGTCAGTTTTTCTCGTAAAATTAGTGATTGGCAAAACTGTTTCGTTGCAAAGAGAAATTTATCCGATAAAAAAAAAGCTCTTGTGTTTTTACTGTTGATAAATTAACTCCAATGTTAAAATGTCATATACCTGGAAATGTTATTGTCACTTTGCCATCGATAAAAAAGGTGCATCCTTTTTTATCGCGATAAAAACTTCTCTTCCTCAATATTTAGTAAGCGGACGTCACTTTTACACAATGACAATGAGTCGCAATTATTGTTGTTGTTCATCCATATATTCTGTCGTTAATTTATCTTGCCAAAAAACACTCGAGCTTTTCTTTTATTAGATAAATTCCTCTTTGACTCAAAGTTTTGCCAATCACTAAATTTGCTCGAAAAACTGACATTAGATAAAATCGCTCCACCTTCGGTGTCGCGATTTTATCATGTCAGTTTTTCTCGTAAAATTAGTGATTGGCAAAACTGTTTCGTTGCAAAGAGAAATTTATCCGATAAAAAAAAACTCTTGTGTTTTTACTGTTGATAAATTAACTCCAATGTTAAAATGTCATATACCTGGAAATGTTATTGTCACTTTGCCATCGATAAAAAAGGTGCATCCTTTTTTATCGCGATAAAAACTTCTCTTCCTCAATATCTAGTAAGCGGACGTCACTTTTACACAATGACAATGAGTCGCAATTATTGTTGTTGTTCATCCATATATTCTGTCGTTAATTTATCTTGCCAAAAAACACTCGAGCTTTTCTTTTATCAGATAAATTTCTCTTTAACTCAAACTTTTGTCAATCACTAAATTTGCTCGAAAAACTGACATTAGATAAAATCTCTCCCCCTTCGGTGTCGCGATTTTATCATGTCAGTTTTTCTCGTAAAATTAGTGATTGGCAAAACTGTTTCGTTGCAAAGAGAAATTTATCCGATAAAAAAAAACTCTTGTGTTTTTACTGTTGATAAATTAACTCCAATGTTAAAATGTCATATACCTGGAAATGTTATTGTCACTTTGCCATCGATAAAAAAGGTGCATCCTTTTTTATCGCGATAAAAACTTCTCTTCCTCAATATCTAGTAAGCGGACGTCACTTTTACACAATGACAATGAGTCGCAATTATTGTTGTTGTTCATCCATATATTCTGTCGTTAATTTATCTTGCCAAAAAACACTCGAGCTTTTCTTTTATCAGATAAATTTCTCTTTAACTCAAACTTTTGTCAATCACTAAATTTGCTCGAAAAACTGACATTAGATAAAATCGCTCCCCCTTCGGTGTCGCGATTTTATCATGTCAGTTTTTCTCGTAAAATTAGTGATTGGCAAAACTGTTTCGTTGCAAAGAGAAATTTATCCGATAAAAAAAAAGCTCTTGTGTTTTTACTGTTGATAAATTAACTCCAATGTTAAAATGTCATATACCTGGAAATGTTATTGTCACTTTGCCATCGATAAAAAAGGTGCATCCTTTTTTATCGCGATAAAAACTTCTCTTCCTCAATATCTAGTAAGCGGACGTCACTTTTACACAATGACAATGAGTCGCAATTATTGTTGTTGTTCATCCATATATTCTGTCGTTAATTTATCTTGCCAAAAAACACTCGAGCTTTTCTTTTATTAGATAAATTCCTCTTTGACTCAAAGTTTTGCCAATCACTAAATTTGCTCGAAAAACTGACATTAGATAAAATCGCTCCACCTTCGGTGTCGCGATTTTATCATGTCAGTTTTTCTCGTAAAATTAGTGATTGGCAAAACTGTTTCGTTGCAAAGAGAAATTTATCCGATAAAAAAAAGCTCTTGTGTTTTTACTGTTGATTAAAATTTGCTTGGGTTGTTGCGCGAGGCCCTTGCAAGAGCGAGGCCCCGGGCGATTGCCCTGTTCGCCACCCCCTAAAGCCGCCACTGTAAACATGTTTTTTACAACAAGTATGCAAGAATCGCTCTAATCTGATACTTAAACTTCATTAAATTTATAATCGAAACAATATGTTTGGGTGGGATCTAATAAATGTTCCTATTTCCATTCTTATGATGCAGCAGTGATCAACTCAGCCGATGTTGCTGATAATCCCACCGCTGTCACCAGTGTAATACTTCTGACCTTTTTGTAATGAATTTCTCTTGCTCCTTTGGGGGTTGTATCCCGTTACCGCTGCCCCCACACTAATAGATCGTTGGTATATCCCAATTGGTATAGGAACGGTATTAATTCTCTGGTTGTAGTGACCGGAGGGACCCTACTGTATACTCCTTATCCTAGATATCTTTGCAGCGTGCTGTCACCAGTGCCTTACGGCACAAAATTTAGAACCAGGAATCTCCCTGCGGGTTACCTCGAGGAATGGGTTTTCCTGGCACGAGCGGTCAAGGTCTCCGTGGGGCCTCTTGGGCTTATACAATGCGCCAAGCCTGAGTTCGAATGCAGGTCGTGTCAGCCCGTTCTATTTGCGGGTACGAGGGTAAGGGTTGTTGTTAAAGGAAATAGACTGGAAGGATAAGTATGTACGGGTGTCCCAATAAGAATGGCTCTCGGCCATATTTCGGGAACCGTTTATAGTACAGCTTCGGGAAAAAAAATTTATAACAAAAGTGACCTCGAGAAAAACCTGGAAATTATTTACAGAGTTGTAGGTCTACCGCCAGAGGGCGTAATTGAATACCAAAAATTATAAAATGAATAATTTACAAATTTTGCCTAATTAAGATGCATTTAAACTATGATTATCGTATTCTACAAGAAATTCAGCGTATATTTAATTTTACAAGTTTTAGTCTATCTCTTCAAATAAGAGATAGGGGGAAGCGGGAACTTTATTATGAAAAATCGCCTGTAATTCCAGTTCTACTTAACCTATCTATGCAATTTTTTAAGAGATCTCCTTTCTACCAATGTAGGGGAGAGTGGTCGAATATCAACCGCTGTCCAATATCGATCACACACCCCTACCCAATTCTTGAAGCTTTTCAACTTCTTAATAGAGCGAGACCGCATGCGCTGGGATGGTATTTACTATGTATACAGTCACCTACGCACTTAGTCGATGTTTGACCGTAGTGAATGCTTGATGTTAAATTTTGCCTTATTCCTTATAATATTTGTGACACCGATACAAAAGTAAGTAATGATTTAATTTGATTGTAGCTTTGATTTTTGTGCAGTAAGGTAATTAGATATGTATGTGCTTATTATGTGTGATGAATTATCGTTACATTTTCACAGATTTTTTTTGTAATTCATCTTTTTTGTCTACCACGTGCAGTCGGCTAATGTCAACCGGGGTGATCGATATTTTCCTACTGTGATCGATATTGTACCAATGGCGTTTATTCTTTTACAGATGCCTCGTCAAAAGTATACACGCAAAACTTCTCGCGCTTCGTGGTCTGAAAAGGATATGGAACGTGCGCTTAAGACAATACATGACAAAGTTGCTTCCATACGAAAAACTGCACAAATGTTCAATATTCCATATGGAACATTACAAGACCGATTAAAAGGTCGCTTCGCTACAAAAAGGTACAAAATGGGCAGAAAATCTGTTTTTACTGTTCAGCAAGAAGAAGATCTCGCAAAACATGTTATAAACCTCTCTCGCCTTTTTTATGGACTAACATCTTCGTCCATAAGAAAACTTGCATTTGAATTTGCACAAACCAATAAAATAAAAAACACTTTTAATAAAGAGAAAGCAATGTGTGGAAAAGATTGGTTCTATGCATTTATGCGGCGCAACCCGACATTGAGCTGCCGTAAACCGGAAGCCACAAGTCTGAGCCGTGTGTTGGCATTCAATAAAGATGAAGTTACGATATTTTATGATAATTTAGATAAGCTCTACTCTGAACACACTTTTGAAGCTCATCGCATCTTCAATGTAGACGAAACAGGGATTAGTAACGTTCACGTGCCAAGCCGCATTATTGCCCAGAAAGGTCAAAAACAGGTAGGAGCTGTCACAAGTGGTGAGAGGGGCCAACTTGTAACTGTTGTTGTAGCGATGAGTGCTGCAGGTTCGTTTGTTCCACCGATGTTTATTTTCAAACGAAAGAGAATGAAAGAAGCTCTAGAAAGAAACGGGCCAACTGGTGCTGTATATAGGTGCTCTAAGTCTGGATGGATTACTGAGGAGATTTTTGAAGACTGGATTCAACATTTTGCAAAATTTACAAAAGCTAGTAAAGATGATCCGGTCCTGTTATTAATGGATAACCACTCCACTCATTCAACTTTAAGGTCATATCATTATTGCAGAGATAATGGCATTGAAGTTGTTTCAGTTCCGCCCCACACTTCACACCGGTTGCAACCGCTCTATGTTGGTTTTTTCGGACCATTAAAGAGTGCATACAATCAAGAATGCGATAGATATATCAAAGCAAGAAAACACGAGATGATTCTGCAAACGGATATTGCGGAGTTATTTAAAACTGCTTTTAATAAAGTGGCAGCTGTAGAAAAAGGGGTCAAGGCTTTCGAAACTACTGGCATTTATCCATTTAACCGATCTGTATTCAGTGATGAAGAGTTCAGTACCTTACTAGTCGATCCAGCGCCAAATGCTGAGCAGAATCAAGAACCGATAATTGCTGAAACAAATGCAATAACACGATTAGAAAAAACACTGCATCCTGTACCTGGACCATCTAAGATAAAACAACACGATCCACCTTCCATGAAAAGAGCACTTCCTATATCACCTACCTCCACAGTTCAACAACCATCTCCATTAAAAGCTCCGTCGCCTATCCCTGGACCATCTAAGACAAAACGTCACCGTACACCTTCCTTTGGTAGTGAATCTTCAGAATTAGAGCTTGAAGAAATTGTAGACGATGAATTGACCGACGATGATGATCCGACACTTCAGCTACCCGTGGAAAATAGAAGCTTTGCAGAACTTCTACCCTTGCCAACAGTAACAACTAGAACCAAATCGCGAAAAACCAAGCATTCCCAGATACTGACCTCAACGCCATTAAAAGAGGAATTGGAAAATAAAGAAGAGAAAAAGCAACAAAAACTGAAGAAGTTAGAAAAACAAAAAGATATTAAACAGGAGAAGCTGAAAAAAGCTTCACGATGTATAGTTCCCGAAAAGAAAGATAATTCTACAAATGCCGACATATGTTCTGTTTGTCAAGAGTTTGGAAAATCAAATGAAGTATGGTGGAGATGCCGTTCATGTGCCGTGTGGACGCATGCAGATTGCACAATCATTGAAAATGCTAAAGATTATGTTTGTAGTAAATGTTAAAAAGTTTGTTGTAACCTTACTTTTTGAATAAACTAAATTTAAAAAATTTGGTTGATATTACCCGATATGGTTGACATTACCCGACTTTATGGTTGATTTTATCCGACTGGTCGATATTATCCAGAAAAGTACCAGTATGAGTTTTGTACATTAGAAAAGAACAAACATTATTTATTCCATTATCTTTTTTTGCCATAACGTTACTTATAGTTTTTGAGGTAATTTCATATACAAAGCGTCTTTATACATATATTACATATACAGTTATGAACAATTTTGCTTAAGTGGTCGATATTCGACCACTCTCCCCTAAGAGTTATAATTTCGAAACAACCTAATGAGTAACGTATACGCTAGAAGGCGCTATTTATTTATTTTTTAAATCTAGCTACGCTTGAAAAATGTTGAATGGAAACATGCAGTTTTAATTAAGGAATATAAAAGTAGACCAAATTAGCAACAGATTTGCAAAAACCGCATGTCGATATCTTTGTCGTATTACGATATATCCTAAGAAATTTTAAGCTTTTTCCTTTAAACATAAATTACTCCGGTTTGACTGAACGGATTTTAACATTTTTAGACTCCTCAAAATTGTCTTTCCTTGTTCTATTAATAATAGTTCCAATTAATATGTCAATATTACTTATGCTGTCACCGGGAAACTGCGTTATGAAAGTTAAAATGGAAATATAACTTAAGGTACCTCGCTAGTGACGACCTAAATGTTCAAATTGTCGCCCATCATTTCCGATACAAGAGCATTTATTCTTTGAAGAGTAGATTAAACAGCAGTATCAATTTCTGCTCTCGAAATACTCTGAATGGCGTTTCGTATTCTTTCGATCATGTCTCTCTAGTAGTGGGTCTAATTGCACAAACAAGGTCTTTAATCCGGCCCCAGAGATATAAATCTAAGACGGTTAAGTCTGGTGACCTAGCTGGCTAAAAAAATAGGCCTCCACGTCCTATCCACCTATCAGGGTAAGCATTATCTAAAAATTATCTAACTTGTCTGGAGAAATGCGCCGGACACCCATTGTGCTGAAACAACATAGACCTACGAATTGCTAGTGATATATCTGCTAGAAGAAGTGGTAATTCATCCCTTATAAAATTTAGGTAGCGTTCCCCGTTAATTGAATTGTCAAAAATAAAAGGTCCAATTATCTGACCATCTACAATACCACACCATACATTCACCGATCATCGCCCCCGATACTGAACTTCTTCCATCCAGCGTGGATTATTCTGTGACCAATAGTGCATGTTATGCCGGTTCACCGTATTATCACTACTACATGTAGCTTAGTCTGACCACAAGATACGTGACAGTAATTGAGGGTCGTCATATACCATATGTAGTAACCAGTTGCAATAATCCAACCTTCTGTCGTAATCACGATCAACCAATTGTTGATGCAGTACTATATGATATGGATGAAATCAAAAAGAAATATAATGTCCTATTAAATATCTTTCCGGAATGATAGATGAATTATTATGTTAACATATAACCATGCTCACAAATAATATTATGCGGATATATTTTGTTTAAAAAACATATCTTTTTACATCATCATTTACCTGTGTCCTGTCAAAATACGTTGAACGGTGGTTCTGCTTATTCCCAAGTTTCTACTTATTGCTCTAATACTTAAATGCGGATTAAATTGCACATATGCCAAAACATTTATTGCGTTTTCCTCTGAACGACCTCTGCCGCGTCTTCTAAATACAGGAAGATTTACATTTCCAGTCGTTCTTAAACGGTGTATGAGTCGACGAAAAACTCTGCTACCGGGATGACGTCGTTGGGGATATTGTATGGCATATACCCTAGCCGCAACAGTTGCATTTCTCATACATTCAAAGTAAATGCGTATCATATCAAATGCTTCTTCGTTTGTAAGAATCATCTTAGATACAACTTTTAAATAAATTTTATATCGAATTTAATGCACACAAATCGCAATGACACGTAAATGAACAAATTACTAGGTTTATTAATTTGATACAAGACAGATCTTTTTGTTTTGTTTTTTTCATGGCCCTCTACTTGTTTTTATATACTTCCATTTTAACTTCCATAACGCAGTTTCCCGGTGACAGCATAAGTAATATTGACATAATAATTGGAACTATTATTAATAGAACAAGGAAAGACAATTTTGAGGAGTCAAAAAATGTTAAAATCCATTCAGTCAAACCGGAGTAATTTATGTTTAAAGGAAAATGCTTATAATTTAGTAATTTCTTAGGATATCTCGTAATACGAAAAAGATATCGACATGCGGTTTTCGCTATTCTTTTGCTACTTTTCAACATTTTTCAAGGATAGCTAGATTTAAAAAAATAAATAAATAGCGCCCTCTAGCGTATACGTTACTCATTAGGTAGTTTCGAAATTATGACTCTTACATTGGTAGAAAGGAGATCTCTTCAAAAAGACTAAGTTTACATAGATGGGTTAAATAGAACTAGAATTACAGGCGTTTTTTCATAATAAAGTTCCCGCTTCCCCCCACCTCTTATTTGAAGAGATAGACTAAAACTTGTAAAATCAAATACACGCTGAATTTCTTGAAGAATACGATAATCATAGTTTAAATGCATCTTAATTAGGCAAAATTTGTAAATTATTCATTTTATAATTTTTGGTATTTAATTACGCCCTCTGGCGTTGGACCTACAACTCTGTAAATAATTTCCAGGTTTTTCTCGAGGTCACTTTTATTATAAATTTTTTTTCCCGAAGCTGTACTATAAACGGTTCCCGAGATATGGCCGAGAGCCATTCTTATTGGGACACCCGGTACAAGTATATATTACAAAATAGTAGTGAATCATACATAACAACAAGATTTTGAAATTGAATAAAGTAATTATGATATCTCGTGAATTTTGATATCCTGTACAATATAGTAAATAATCAAACTTTTGAAATCTAGTAGAATAATTATGATATCTCGTAAATCTGGATATCCTGGACAATATAGTAACTCGTATATCTCAACAAAATTTTGAAATCTAGTTGAATAATTATGATATGTGGATATCCTGTACAATATTGTAAATCATATATATCAACAAAATTTTGAAATCGAATAAAATAAAATAATTATGATATCTCGTGAATCTGGATATCCTGGACAATATAGTAACTCATATATATCAACAAGATTTTGAAATCGAATAAAATAATTATGATATCTCGTGAATCTGGATATCCTGGAAAATATAGTAACTCATATATCTCAACAAAATTTTGAAATCGAATAAAATAATTATGATATCTCGTGAATCTGGATATCCTGGACAATATAAGGTAATACAATATCGAACGAGACCTTTGGAATTAAATCAGAATAAATACGATATCCCTGCACAATACAGCACACAAAATATATAAAGAGATGATCCTCGAACATACCATATCTCCCGTATATGCCTATAATTTTAGACTAGATTGGTAGGTGAGGGGCGCAGATGTAAATAGTACACTCAATATGACCGAAAATATGGGTCTCCTTACCCTTTTGGGACACCCAGTTGAGTAAAAAAAAATAAAACATATCAATACAGTATATAAAAAATAATTATACGTTAAAAACTTACGTTTTGGAATATCACAAATCACAACTACACAATATTACTGTTGACGGTAAAGTGGCCGTCCGTACTTAGACTGGTCACTTAGGGAGAGTTATTACCTCTCTGTCTGGCCTCAAAAATTCCTGCTATTTATTCTAAAACTACCTCGTCTATGCCCTTGTGTGAAGGTTAATTTTACATTTCATTATTTTAATTTGCAACGTATTGATTATATTTATTGATAAATAAAGCATAGCAAACCATCAGATGTAGTGTTTATTGACCTTGCTAATTATAACAAAATTGTTTGTATCAATTTCTTTCCTGGAGGTCAACAATTATTTTATTATTATTTATTAATTATTTCTAATTAGAAAAATTTGTCTATATAGGGCGGTCTTAAAATTTCCTATGTCATATCTCGTGTTTATTACAATAGGTATCGATATACAGGGTGTCCCGGGACTAATGGGAAAAAAGTCAGGAGCGTATAATCTGAGCCAAAATAATGTTAATACTTCATATAAATTTTTTCCATGCCGGACTTCGTTTTCTTGTTATAGGCCTCCAAAGTTTTAATTTTTAATTTGGTTTTTATTTTTATTTTTTGTACTAGTTATTTGATCTTTATAAAATTTACGGCAAAGCTATAATATACGTGTATGTTTATTTTGGAAAGGTAAGCAGATTTACAGCAATGCCTTGAAGCCAGGGACGGACTACTAGCAATGTTTAGTGATCCAAAATTTTTGCAGGTATGGCACACCCTATATGAAATTATCGAAATTGACTTCCCCACACATTAAGCTAACGAAAAGGTACTCTTGTTAGACTTCGATAAAATCAGCCGTTTGGCTAATATTTACAGTTTTATTAATGCACTACGTACCAATTTACCTAACTACCTTATTAATACGATGTTCAAGATTTACCTACAGTACTACAAAAAAATAATTTAACGATAGCAGAAGATAAAAAACATTAACGACTTATGAATTCGAAACTTTTTACCAAAATTGTTTTTACCGTTTATAAAGTAACCATAGGATTACTTGTCAAACGTTGTGTAGAATAGTTCGTAGTCAGTACTTGTCAATAATTCATAAGTCCTTAATTTAACAGTTACAATGGCAGAATTAACTTTTATTGAGTACGTAGATATGCAATTAATGTATGGACTGGATTCTCGAAACTGTTTAGAGGCCAGAAGGCTTTATGCAGAACATTTTTCAAACAGAGCATTGTCAGACAGACGAATGTTTGAGCGTATTGATCTCAGGTTACGAGAAATAGGTATGAATAAGTAAATGTAATTTTCCATGTATACAAAACAAAATTTCAAATTTTAGGAAGTTTTTTGCCAAAAAAAAGTGGAGAAGGTCCAGTACGAAGCGTACGTACTGTGGCAGTTGAACAAGACTTGTTAAATGCAGTTGATAATGAACCATCAACGAGTTTCCGAAAATTATTAAGAGAACATAACGTCTTGAAATCAGTTGTTCATCGCGTCCTAAGAGAACAGCTGTTATATCCTTTTCACATGAAAATAGTACACAGTATAACAATGACTGATTATCCTGCACGAATTGAGTATAGCCAGTGGTTTCTGCGACAACAACAAGCAGACAATACATTTATTAGTAACGTTCTCTTTACAGACGAATCCGGTTTTACCAGAGATGGAGTCATTAATTCTCATAATATGCATTTATGGGATGATGTGAATCCACATGGCATTATCCAAACTAGGAACCAGCATAGATTCATGGTTAATATTTGGGCAGGAATAGTTGGCAATCATTTGATAGGGCCATACTTTATTGACGGTACTTTGACCGGTCAGAGATATTTGGAGTTTTTGCAAAATGAGTTATGGAACCTGTTTGATATTGTGCCACTACAAACTCGTAGGAGTTTATGGTTCATGCTTGATGGTGCCCCTCCTTATTTCAGTTTAGATGTACGACAGCATTTACACACAAGGTTTCCTAATAGATGGATTGGTACTGTAGGCCCTTTTCAATGGCCACCGCGATCAGGAGACGTTAATTCTATGGATTTCTTTCTCTGGGGTTATCTCAAAATTAAGATATACGCAAAACCTGTGCATACAAGGCAAGATTTAATAGACAGTATTGTGTTACACTGCAATGTTATTAGAAATAATATGGGATTGCTCTTTCAAGTGTAAAGAAACAACCTTCGTAGACTGAAAAAGTGCGTGGAAGTGAAGGGAGCTCATATTGAACATTTATTAGACTATTTTTAGTTTTTGTCGTTGTTTAGGAATTAGTTTTAGTCTAATGTTTTATAACTTGTGTTCGTAATTTTGATTAAAAGCAACTAATTACGTTGTTTGCGTACCTATTTAATTCCCATTAAATAAGTTCTTAATGTTTTTATGATCTGCTATCATCAAATTATTTTTTTGTAGTACTGTAGGTAAATCTTGGACGTCGTATTAATAAGGTAGTAAGGTAAATTGGTACGTAGTGCATTATTAAAACTGTAAATATTAGCCAAACGGCTTATTTTATCGAACTCCAAGGAGACTACCTTTTCGTGAGCTTAATGTGTGGGGATGTGAATTTCGATAATTTCATATAGGGTGTGCCAACCCTGCAACATTTTTGGATCACTAACCATTGCGAGTAGTCCGTCCCTGGCTTAAGGCATTACTGTAAATCTGCTTATCTTTCCAAAATGAACATACAGGTACATTATAGCTTTGCCGTGAATTTTATAAAGATCAAATAACTAAAACAAAAAAAAACAAATTCAAAATTAAAACTTTGGAGGCCTATAACTCGAAAACAAGGGCCTGCATAGAAAAAATTTATATGAAGTACTAACATTATTTTGGCTCATATTATACGCTCCTGATTTTTTCCCATTAGTCCCGGGACACCCTGTATAAAGTAATTAGTGAGTAATTTCAGTAATTACAATAGTATATTTAAAATTTAAGCGCAAAAGAATACCTACTATTTTTTGATTTATAGATACGTGGATAAACTATCTTCAAACATTGCACAATAACAAATATCATTTGTGACAGGGATTAGTTATAAGTGAGTAGCTTTAAATATAACAAACATTGACCAATGTTTGGCAGGACAACGTCTGCCGGGTTCCACTAGTATTATATAGTTTTGGAGCTCTATTGCCATAATCTCTGTTTTGATTTGATATTCATAAAAGAGCTGTCATCTTATTTTGATTTTTTTTAATTAAAGAAATTAAGTAAATTAACGGCGTTTGGGCAAGGAAAGACAAAAATATGTGATAACAAAAATTATTGGTTACTTATCATAAGTCATACATATTTATTATTTTAAATCATCTACATTCTAAATATGGCGGTTATTATGACTAGTAGTAGCACCAAAAAATAAGTAAAAATATTTGCTTTAGCATTTTTTATTTTCCGTGCTATACGGTATATGTATGTACAAGAAGACTTTTAGTACGGTAGAGCAGTGTAGGTTGAACATTTTATGAATGAAAATTGTGATGTACACACAATTAATGTGAATGTCTGTAGCCAACCCAGTTGACCCCTGCCCTGCCTGCATTTACGGGTAATTTCAAGTGACACGGTCTATTCAAGGGCGGATGTGGGCCATAATTACAATCGATTTCAACTACTTATTTGTAACTTAACACTGTCTAGAAATAGTCAAATAAGATGATTGATGTATGTGGTATGTGTGGAGACAAAGTAACATTTGATGGACAACCGAACTGTATGTATGTAGTACCTGTAGGAATGGACATAAGGCTTGTCGAAAATATTATGAATGAATGAATATAGAATTACGGGTAAGTGAATAAGAATCAAATCTGTGCGTTATAAGAACTTCGTCGATGCAGCATCGCTAGTATTTCGGTTTTACATTTTTCACAATAGCATATAATTGCGGTAGACCCCAAACGTATTTTTTAAATGAAATTTTATTATTCGGTCTTGTGTGTCAATTAAATATGTTTTACTGTTTTAAATAAAACTTACTGTTTCCAGTTAATTCCACAGTTAATTTCATTTAATTAAATATGTTATTAGAGATCTTTTTGACCCTGTAATTTATAATTGTCAGACAAAAATTCGAGGTAAAATACCCTGTAAATACGTCGCAAATATCTCCTCGCTTGGCCGCCTTCTATGGCGTGAGGATTTTGTATTTTTTTACATTGTATAAATTACTTCAAACAAAAATAAAATATAAAAAATATTTGTCACGCTTCATTTTGAAGATACGCTCCATTCTCCGATTTAACTATTAATCCACGATATCTTTTTAACATTTCATTTATTAATTTGGCAATTTAATATTTTATAAAAGATAATCAATGACTTCTTTAGTTATCCTACTTATTTCTCGATATATAAGCTAAAATATAAAAAAAATATTTAACTTTTTCGGACGCATAAATAAGAATATTAACGTTCATCAGACTTGTGTTGATTTCTATCGTTGTCAATGTCATCGTATTTATCGTCGGCAGAGTGATGTAGAATTGCGCTGTGTAGTTGCTCTGAAACAATACCGTGGAAAAATTATAATACTGCCATTGGTTTAAAAATGTATAATAATTAGAAAATACCCTCCTTATTTTCATCGAGCATTACGTCACTCACATCATCGTCGTCGCCAGCCTCTTCTAAAATAACGTCGTTTATTGTCGGTGGCAATAGATCAATATTTGTGGCAGATGACATCGTAACTCTCGTTCGTTGAGGTACCATGAAGCTCTGGAAGCCAATCGGTTGGTTGTTTCAGATTCGCGTTTTACCGTGAACAGACGATAAATCGTGTTCGCAACAAATGATGCTGTAGCTCTGATCAGTATGGTAGCAAACTGGATGCATCCAAATCACGATTTTTTTTGTTAAATAATTCGTTCGAGTCATCCGCTTTGTATATTTTGTTGAATATCTCCAGACGTGCTTCATTATTTGTTGTAACAAGTCGCTGAGACATATTTCTATTTTTTCATTAATTTTTTTTGGACGTTTAGTGTCTCATATTTTGGTAGAGGCTACCCCTCTAATTTAATCTTTTGGTTATTCTAGAATCTCAGTACGGTGCTAATAACTGATATCGTTTAATTTTTGATTAATTTTTGTTAATAGGAATGAACTCCTCTCCTTACTGCATTTTGTTTACATTTTTTTGAGCATAATTGCATTTAAATTGCAATTATTATTATTGATAATAGGCATAAGCACCTATTATATTTTTACTTGGACTTTCATTGAATATGCTCCTTTCTTCTTATTTTTCTCCTTTATTTTCTCATCTTCTTTTCATTTCTTGTTTGTTCTCTTGAATTTGTAAGCACTACTACATCTTCTTTTATCTGGTCACCACATTCCTGTTGTTTTGGCTACTTTTCTTTGTAGGCTGTTCAGGTTTACAAAAAAAAGTAATTCTTCGAATTCCTTTTTTTCTAAAGAGGTGGGAGTAGCCGACGAATAAGTAACGATCCAAAATAAATAATGAAAATAGAAACATGTCTCAGCGACATGTTACACGGTATCGACATCTGGTATATTATAAATGCGACGTACAAATTCTTGCAGCGTATCGAAAACACTCGCCTAGATCTGCAAAATCTTGTTGATAATCTGGAGATTTTTTTAATAGAGTCCATGGTTACAGCTTTCCGTTGCGATATAATGCGGGATTGTAATCACAGCCAATGAAAGCACGAAAACCAGGCAAAGCTCGACAAAGCTATTTGGATTTTTTTCATTGCAAAAAACACATACTTCGGAGGAGTACACATTTTTGAACTATTAAAAATGTCTTGAAAACGTGCTTCTTCTCAACGTTCATAAAAGTGCCAATGAATGGTTATGATGCCACCGATGGTAACATACCAGCATCACTATTTCCCAACTCTAAATTATTACCAACGGATATCAAAGAAATTATGAAAAGGCCTCCTTTGCGTATAAAAACTTTTGTAGAAAAGCATATTGTGCATAGTGCTTGTAGAAAAACGGTATTGGTGGCAGGGATTAATGATTAGTGAGTAGCTTTAAATATAGCAGAGACAAGACAACGTCTGCCAGGTTCTTCTAGTATATTATAAATTTCAATATATATTGTTTCACAGTCACAAAGAACAAAAAATTTGACGCCGAATCTATGTCTCTTTGAGGGTATATATTGTTTGAAGGAAAGCCTTCCTTTGAATAGCATAAGGCTTTCATATATGCATAAGTTTTCGATTGTATTAAATATATTTGTGAAAGAATTTTAGAGATGACTTGAAACCATTCGAATTTTCCATAGTTTATCATCTTTGTTTCTTTCATCTGTATGGTCCACCAAATGCAAATTTTACAGAATCGATAAATAGCGATCTCTAGAAAAAAATGTGTAAAATTTCGATTTTCAACTACATGAGTTGTAGTTGAAAATCGAAATTTTTGTTTCATATAGACACCTCGTATTTTATGAAAATATATTCATTTTATTTCATACGACTAATACGGTCGCGTTTATCTGAGGTGTTGGTTCGCAACTGAAAGTGAAGATGGCGCCAGCTGACTACTTCTCGCTTGTGTAACTACACGAGCCAAGTAGAAGTTGTCCTTTGTTTATTCTCATTCCTTTTTTGATTTCTTTGCTGTGGTATTTCTTGTTTGAGCTTTATTCCTACCAAAAAGTGGTCAGTGTCTGCATCTGGCCCTCTACAGCTTCTGATATCTGTTATACACTTTTCTTCGTCTATTAATACATGGTCTATTTGATTGGTGTATGATCCGTCAGATGATCTCCAGGTGTCTTTATATATTTCTTTCTTTTCAAAATATGTGCTTTTTATTCGCATACTCTTTTCTTTTGCGAAATGGATCAACAGCTGGCCATTTTCATTTGTTTGTTCATGTTTACTAAATCTATCTATTGTGGGCTTGTATGTCTCTTATTTCCCTACTTTTGCATTCGCATCTTCTAGGATCAATTTTAGGTCATATCTCGGGATTCTTTCAAATATATTATCTGGTTCATCGTAGTTACTTTCTTTACCTTCTATATCCGTTTCTTCCGTAGGGACGTGTATATGTATTAATGATATCTTTTGATATTTTCCTCTTAATATAATCCAGCATAGTCTATCAGAAACCGGTTTAAATTCAACTATGGCATGTTTAATTTTCTTACTTACTAGAAACCCAGTACCCAACCTTCTGTTATCTCCTCAACTGCTCTGTTTTGTCTCTTGTAATGCTATGAGATCGTAGTCATACTTCTTCATTTTACCCGTTACTTGTTTCATTGCTTTCTCTTCATATGTTCCCCTGACGTTCCATGTTCCTATCTTTAAATTCCCTTTTAGTTTATTCCCTGATTTTTCTTTGTTTACTCTTTTATTTTCTTTCTCGTAATTATTTCCCATTGCTAGTGTCGTTTCCAAGTCATCCGGTTTTGGTGACATACCTAGTTTTTTTTATTTTTGGATTTCTAAATCCTTTGTTTCTTTGTTCCATTTCCACACTTCTTTGATTATTTTATAATGTATACCTTTTAATATAATAAATTTCCTTTCTTGAATTACATACAAGTATTCTTTTGCCCTTCAATTTTAAATTTACTATTTGTGATTGAGGAAATTACTCACTAATTACTATTCATTCACAATAACTATTTGTTATGATAGAACTTACCAATTACTTTATGTATCTATCGATAACAATTTATAAACCTAAGAAAATTATTTTGATTCATCAATTTCTATCAATAAATTGAATGAAGTATGATAAATACATCACAGGCAGCAGCAGTTGCCAGGTAACGGAAGTACGCCCCCACAAAAATCATCACACCGAAAAAGCTCAATACAAACTTAAATGTCAAACCAAGAAAAGGCACTTTATTCATATAGTACTTTTTTTTCATACAAAATGACAATTTTCAAATGGCCTAGGAAATAGGAACGTGTTCACCAATCATGATGGAATTCTGTCAGTTGACTCGGGGCGTTGAGGTGATGATCCATTAAAAATTTCAGCCTCCTAACTGTACTCATAGCTGAGATACAGGTATCCTCGTTTTAGGTAGTTTGTCGGTATATGAATATTTGTGGCAACTTTGTAATGGTTCTAACGATCAGGGCCGACGGAAGGCCCGTGCGAACCGTGCGCCCGCACGGGGCGCCAACATCTAGGAGCGCCAAATCAAGAGATACTTAATAAAAAACTGGCAAGAACTAAAGAACTAAAAGTGTCTAATTTAAAAAAATATAAATGATAAACTAGAACTCAAGAAAATGTGTAAAGTATGTATTATCCAGTATAAATTAAGTGCATAATATATCAATCAGCTTATTTGCTTATGATATGATGTATTGTGCCTTACCGAGTGTGAACAGACGGGCGGTTTTATTTTATTGACAAAGAAAGGCGTCGTCGCAGCGTCGGTTGGTCAGAAGATAAGCAAGCCCAAGCACTGTTATTTTATTGGAGAATGAAAGGCGCCGTCAGTCGCCACCGCACCACCTGCAGGTAATAAATATTTTTTGTTTTGTCTAGCCGGTATCAGGGTAGTGTTTTCAAATTCAAAAAGAAATGATTAGTTTCAGTTATCGTGTGAATTCCAGCAGAGATTACGAGTGGGCAAACCAATGTATGCTGAACATCAAAACATTATAAATACTGAAGCTAAACGTTGGACTGAAGTATTTAAACGTTTAGTTGCAGCTATAGAATTTCTTGGTTGTCAAAATATGTCATTTCGAGAAAGTACTGATAAATTGTACGAAAGAAGCAATGGTAATTTTTTGAAACTATTAGAGTTTATTAGTACTTTCGATATTATAATGGCTGACCATCTGCGGCGTGCAACTTCCAATTAAATGTACGTTCATTACTTAGGAAAGGATATTCAAAATGAAATAATTAATATAATTGGATCTAGCATAAAAACAAAAATAGTAAACGACATAATTAAAGCTAAAAATTATTCTATTGTGCTGGATTGCACGCCCGATATGAGCCATACGGAATAGATGACTTTAATTATTCGTTATGTAAATATAGAATCTGGAAAAGAAGTAACAATTCAGGAATCTTTTATGGGCTTTATACCTGTTTATACTTCAACTGGGGAAGGTTTAACAGAATATTTATTAGAAGAACTTAACAAGAAATATGAGAGGACAAGGATACCATAATGGGGCTAATGTAGGAGTGCAAAAACGTATACTAGATGTAAATCCTAGAGATTTTTTGTTCCTTGCAGTGCACATTCTTTAAATTTAGTTGTTAACGATGCAGCTCTTACGTGTGTCCAGGCAGAATAATTCAGGATAGTCGCTCAGCCAAACTCGGTGAGAAAGTCGCATCGACGCGATAACGCCATTTCGTTATGAAATTGGAAACATATATGATGCTTTATATCAGGCGTATACTGACGACAAAATTGATGCATTTGGAATAAATACAGCTTCGAATTTGTTAAGAAACATTAAAAAATTTAATTTTATATGTTGCACCGTGATCTGGTATAACATATTATACAGAATTAATATAATCAGCAAAATTCTCCAACAGAAAGCAGTTAATATACCAACCTCAAATGATTTACTTTCAAAAACCGTAAAAAATTTGAAGAATATAAGGTGTGACAGGGGATTTGAAGAAGTACTTGTGGATGCTAAAGAATTGGCTGATAATTTAGAAGTAGAAGTTAATTTTGAAAAAATTGCAGCAATCCGACCTAGAAAAATCAAACGTCAATTTACGTACGAAAGTAGAGATGAACCCGTGGACGATCCAGCACGATAATTTAAAATAAACTATAAATTCCCTGGAAGAAAGATTTGAGCTATTGCGTAATCAGAATAAAATCTTTGATTTTTTGTATAATATAAGCGGTATTTGTAATATGGATAGTAAAGAGATTTTAAAAAAGTTCCAACATTGCGAGTTATGTATTACAGACGGAGATAATGCTGATATTACTGGTACAGAATTACACCATGAACTAAGTGTTTTGTCACCAATTGTTCCTTCAGAGAGTTCGCCAGTAGAAGTTTTAAATTTTGTGTGTAAAAATTATTTGTGTGAAAATTTTTCAAATGTTGTTGTAACTTTGCGTATTTTATTAACTCTTCCTGTTACTGTGGCAACAGGTGAAAGAAGTTTTTCAAAATAAAAAATTATTTACGTTCAAGTACGTATTTCTCAAGAGCGCCTAGTTAATCTGACTATGTTGAGCATAGAATTTGATCAAATGATGGATATTAATATTGACAATATTCTTAAGGATTTTTCGCAAACTAAAGCCAGAAAAGTTAATTTTAATTAAATTTAGTTTGTATTTAGTAGAATAATATAATTTTTATGCTTTTTTGAGAAAATATTTTTATTATGTTTATTTTCATAATATAATGTTTTAGATTATGTCACAAAAGTCTAATATATCAATCCCGAATATTTATGGTCCATATTTAAAAGCAGAACCTAATCTAAATAATATATTTAAAAGAAATGTGCAGATAAGCAGAAATAGATAATGGATGTACATTTATCAACGTGAAGCGGACGGTAGAATTTTTGGACTGCATAACTCCAAATTCTATACGATATAAGCCTTATGTCAGCGCCAGTCACAGTGAAGTGCGAAATTTGTGGTAAATTTTTTAAGAAGCGAGGCCTAAAATTACATCAAAACAAGACGCATGGTAGACAAAATTTAAGTTCGATTACAGTAGAAAGTTATGAAAATAAGGATATAAAAGATACGAATTTTCATATAAAGTTGGCAAAATTGAAGAGCCAAAGATCAGTAATAAGAAGAGTCCCAAAAGCTTCAAGGGCTCTTTGTGCCTCAACGCTATCTAATCTGATTGAAGAATGCGTAAGACAAAATTCTATTACTACCTGGGAAAATCTTTTGCTTTTTCCGTATAATGTTTTGAGTCTTCCTTCTAAAAATTCTAATAAAAAAGTATCTCTCTCTACTATAATCAAGAATAATTTAAAAACTCTTGAAAATATAGATCATCATTTATTGAATTTCGCTGATCAACAAAATAGAAATTTCTCAGTTCAGAAAAACAAAAATTTATCAAAAAATAGTAAAATTAAAAATGTTATTAATAAAATTTCTGACGGCGACTTGACATCCGCAATCAAAGTCTTAGCTTCAGATGACAGTTTTGCTGATGTCAGTGCAGCCGCTTTAACAGAATTATAATTGAAACATCCTTTAGAGAAAATTAATAGTACGTTCCCTTCTCTGATTTCGGAACATATTCCTTTTTTTATAACAGAAGAATTTGTGAGTAGCGCAATAAACTCTTTTAAAACAAGTTCTGCTGGTGGTTTAGACTCTTTAAGACCTTCACATCTACAAGATTTAATAAGTTACAGTGCTGGCCCTTCAGGAAAAAATCTCTTATCATCTTTGTGTAAATTATGTAATTTTATTTTAAATGACACAGTATACATCAATATTCGTCCTATTTTATTCGGCGCGTCACTATTAGCTTTAACTAAAAAAGCAGGAGGTATCAGACCAATTGCTATTGGTACAGTTTATCGTCGTTTAGTAGCGAAAATAATTTGTTCAAACATCAGAGACAAATTAGGATATTTACTTCGTCCATTACAATTTGGTTTCGGGTCGAAAGGTGGTTGTGAAGCAGTTGCACATGCAGCAAGACGTTTCGTCTCTAATCATCCAGACGTTAATAATAAAGTTTTTCTGAAAATTGATTTTAAAAACGCTTTCAATGCAATTCATCGCGATCATTTATTAAAACTTGTAGCAGATATTCTACCTGAAATTTTTCCTTTCAGCGATCAATGTTATCGATTCCCTTAATATCTTTTATTTGGCGAAAACATAATTTATTCGGAAAGAGGCGTCCAACAAGGGGACCCTTTGGCACCTCTCCTTTTTTGCATATCGATACACAAACTTACTAGCAACATTGACACAGAATTCAATGCTTGGTACCTTGATGGTTCTTTAGGTGGTAATACTAATTCCGTGTTCAAGTCTCTTGTCTATATAATAAACAATTCCAAGGATATTGGTCTTGAACTCAATTTCAGCAAATGCGAGTTATTTTTCTTAGAATCACCAAATAATCTAACCATTGATAAATTTAATTATGTAGCACCAGGCATAACAATTACCAACAGACAAAATTTATTTCTATTAGGTGCTCCTTTATTAAACGAATCATTTCTATCAGCTTTCAATGAAAAAATAACCTTTTTCAAAAAAATGTCATCTCGTTTATCCTGGTTACCGACACATATTGCTTATTACCTTCTCAAGAATTGCCTATTAATTCCAAAATTAACATATATCTTAAGATGTAGTTCGACCTGGTTACACAATGATATCCTAATCAATTTTGACAATGCCATTCGTCATTCATTAGAGTCATTAGTTAACATTAAATTAGAGGACCTTTCTTGGAAACAAGCTTCACTACCTGTTTCATATGGTGGTTTAGGAATTCGCTCAATCGTTTCAGTAGCTCTTCCTTCTTTTTTGTCATCATTAAATAGTTCAAAAAATTTCATTGAATTACATTCTGCCTATATTTTTCCACACACAAGACCCTTTATTAATGGAGGCAGAAAATATTTGGTCATTAAAGTCTAACAAAGTTGTACCCGATGATTATAAATCCTTTCAAAAATCCTGGGATATTCCTTTATTGAACATTGAAAAAGAAAATCTGCTTCAGAAAGCTATCAATTTACCAGACAAGGTTCGTTTGAATGCAGCATTTTCAAAAGAATCAGGAACATGGTTGAACGCTTTACCGTCGGCCCCATTAGGTACGCTTTTAGATGACGAAAGTTTCCGTATTTCTATTGGTCTCTGTTTAGGTTGTCAAATTTGTGTAAAACATCGCTGTCGTTGCGGAGCTGATGTTGATGAATATGGTAGACACGGCCTAAGCTGCAAATTAAGTACCGGCAGTTTTTCACGTCATTCTGCAGTAAATGACCTAATCAAACGAGGCATGGCATCTGCAAAGATTCCCTGTTCGTTGGAACCGTTAGGTACTTGCCGCGACGACGGTAAACGTCCAGATGGTATGACCCTCATTCCATGGCAACGCGGCAGGCCAGTTATATGGGATTTCACTTGCACTGACACTTGGGCTCCGTCCCATGTCCGATCCACATCTACTTCCGCAGGCGCTGCAGCTTTACAAGGCGAAACTTTTAAAATCAATAAATACAAAAATTTGGAGAACATTTACATTTTTATTCCTGTAGCAATTGAAACCTCTGGTGTTTTCGGTCATGAAGCTTTAAAATTCATTAAAGAAATCGGTAAAAAAATATCAATAGAAACTAATGATTCGAGAGCAACTTTGTTCTTTATACAACAAATAAGTATTGCAATTCAAAGAGGAAACGCTTCATCTTTTCTCGGTACGTTTCCCCGTTCTAAGCCTCTAGAAGAACTTTTTATGAAACCTAATCATAAGAAACGTAATTCTTCTACAACTTTCAAACTTTCTCACACTACAGACCCTAAAACATGTGATCTTTCCTTTTTCCGACATTCTTATTTAACATCTTCATTCTCTTCTTCAGAATGTGTGCCTTCTGATAATACATGCGTTGACAATTTAATAAATTATGCCGCCAACAAGCTTTTGGGCCTCAGTGTACTAAAAAATACAGATAACCACCAGCCAGATGATGTCCCATTCATAGGAATACTGAAGAAGATGACTATGCTAGAGAATGATATGATTCCTATACGCAATAGATTATCTCTAACCAAAACAGTTTTCAAATCCGTAATATCTACATCCAATTCAGTAGCAAACATCATCAGTTCAAATTCCTTATCACGCCGATCAAGTGAGAAAGACAATAATAGAATCCGAGATTATTCGTACAATGATAGTAGTTGCGAAAGAGCTTTTAACAATATTTCCACATTCAGATTCATAAAGGGTATTCCCCAAGATTCTTTGGGTCTCAAAGGTCTCAAAAATATTGGTAACACATGTTTCATGAATAGTATTATCCAATGCCTATCAAACACAAGGTGGCTATTAGAATATCTAAAGAAAGACGCATACATAAGAGATATTAACATAAACATATCTAGCATGAAAGGAACACTAATTAAAGCATTTGCTGAAGTTATTCAAGAACTTTGGTCTGAAGACGGTTCAGACAGAGTGGTTAATACAGTATCATTGAAAAGTAAGATTCAGCGATTTACTTCAAGGTTCATGGGATACACTCAACATGATGCACATGAGTTTCTTCGTTACCTATTAGCAGGACTTCACGAAGATGTCAAAAAGGTATATGAAAAACCAAAGCCCATATTAACTGAAATTGATGACAAATTTAGTGATATCGAGAAAGCACAAGAATTTTGGTTAAGATATGTGAGAATGGACAACTCCAAGATTATGGATAACTTTGTCGGTCAATTAAAATCAACAATCAAGTGCACACACTGTGGTCACTGTTCAGTTACCTACGATCCTTTTTGGGATTTATCCCTTCCGATACCACAAATAACAGGTCAATTACGACTTTCACAATGTTTAGATTCGTTTACAAGAGAAGAAACACTCGACGGTGATGAGAAACCAGCTTGTTCGAAATGTAAGGAACGAAGACGAAGCATTAAATCATTCTCAATTCATAAATTTCCGAAAATACTGGTTATTCACCTGAAGCGCTTTTCGCAAACAGAAAGTTTTAGTGCAAAACTTAATGATTCAATAGATTTTCCAATAGAAGGGCTTGATATGAACCATTACGCGGCTGATAATGTGGCACCTTGTATGTACAACCTCTACGCTGTATCTAATCACTGTGGAACCACTTATAATGGTCACTACACAGCATTTTGCCGACATCCCTACACGGGACAGTGGCACGAATATAACGATTCAAGAGTGCGATTAATATCGTGGAAATCTTTAGTCAGTGGAGAAGCATATGTTCTCTTCTATGAACAAGATGATACAAAATCCCATCTTTAAGTTTAATAATTTTTTTTATTAGTTTTTAAATTGTATTAGAACTCGCTTCGATGAGTAGTAGAACTAACTTTGTTATTGAGTGTTGAACTCGTTTCGATGAGTATAAGAACTGATGAGTGTAAAAAACTGATGAGTGTAAAAACTGATGAGTGTAAAAACTGATAAGTGTAAAAAAATGATTTCTTCACGTTGTGAGACGTGTTAAATAGAAATCTGCAAGGGGCGTGTTTACACGTGGATTGGGTTGACCAAACGAAAATAAACATTTCCTATTGGCAGTATCATTTGACTCGTCGGGTTCATCGACAAGAATCAACAATGAATGCCTTCAATAGATATTTCAATTTCTATTGAATACTCCAATAGCAATTGTAACCTTTTTACTCAGAAAGATTATTCAAACGTTTCTTACAAATCTTCCGATCGTCAACCATAAAAATTCACTCACAAAGTGTCAATAAGTTTAGGGTTTTTACAATACAATAGATAATAGTGTGTAACGTGACATGTTCCTAAATTTTTAACTATAGGCTTTCAAACACAATGCGACAATATGTCGACTTCCACAATGTGTTCGTTCAATGCTCAAACAAAACTATCTACAATTATTATTACAAAACGTGATATTTTAAAGGTATTTAACAGAAGTTGCGAATAAAGTGTAAATACCCTTTGAATTCGTAACAATACAAAAGGTCTATCAATTCTTTAACACCTTTTTACAGCGTTAGCAACTAAAATGAATTTACGCTTTAAAGATATACAATGACGAAAAGAAGTAACATACAAATATCTTACATATTTTTAAAGCATCGTAAACAATATAATTCTAGATTTTCTAATCTTGAACAGGGGTCCTAACGGCCATCTGAAATTTCGAAAATATGGGTATTTTGTTTTTTCCAATTTATACGGTATTTGACCTCAGATAGAGAAAAAACATTCCTAATGTTTTTTGTAGCTCTATTCAACATCTTTCCAACGGTATAATTGAAATATTTAGTGTGGAGTTATAGCCGAAATAAGTGGTCCAATAAAAGTTTCCTTAAATACTGCATACCTCTAACAAATTATTGAAAGAATCTATATTACTTTTCTTAAGTATATGAGAACTTAAAAGCTGTGCAAAAAGTACTGATAAAAAATAAAAACCTCTTGACGAGGTTAAAATACGTGACGCAAGTACGCCCCTTATAAACGATGTGATATCAAATCATACGATACACAAGTACTATATCTACTTATAATATTTTTAAAGTAAAGGTAACTATAGCTACATATTCAAACTTTATTCCTTATTAATTTGAAAATTTCAAATAATTGATTTACTTGCCATGTTTAAAAAATATTGTTAGTGTTTGTTTGAAGTTGACTTTTTACTTTCTTTAAATTTGACCAAAAATGATTAAAATTTGTGTATATATTTTAGACGGACGTGCGAATTAGTATCCATTTAGTTTATACCACCAAAAACATATATGATTACAATGCATAGAAAATGCTTCATTCAATCACTACTTCCAAAATACAATACAAAGAAAGGCTCCATCCGATTTATAGGTACTATCAAAACACATAACAAAGAATGGGCCCCATCCAATTTACACTATTAAAACACATAACAAAGAAAGGGATTCATCAGATTTATACTATTAAAAAACATTAGAAAGAAAGGGCCTCATCCGAATTATACTATCGATAAGGCCACATCTCTGTTTCGATTGAGTTGTCAGAACTAGAAAACATTATCTGTACTACAACAAGACCGGTTGAAAGGGAAGAACACAAACAAACACTAACATTATTTAAACACGGCTGAACGTAAGTACGTACATCAATTATTTGAAACTTTCAAATTAATAAGGAATAAAATGTGAATATGTAGCCCTTTATTTTAAAAAGATAAGTAGATATAGTCCTTGTATCACCCTATACATCGTATGATATCACATCTTTTATAAGGGGTGTACTGTACATACCTTACCAATTTTTTGGAGTGATAAAAATTGCAGCGCAAAACAATACTTTCATTAGTCATCGAACAGTTTATTGTGTTTCTAACAATAAACAATGTGTCTAGTTAACAATGATTGGAAATTAAATGATAAATTTTGCGTTATTAATTTATGCTTGCGACATTGCACACATATGAAAAAAAAATCGTGTCGACCACCATATCCGATACGTTATAGTACAATGTATCAACATAGTATGTCTTTTTTCATGTTGATTTATTACATCATTTTGTAATATTTTAGTAACATTTTATGGACATTTCAATTATTTATGTATCTCGTTTAACAAGATTAAGGACACTATATGCATCAATAAATCGGAATGGATAACTGGGCAGAAATTATTCAGGCTAATATTGATATTTAGATCAAATTATTCAAATATAGGGGCCAAATCGATGAGAGGGACAATTGCTTTAAGATATTTGGGTGTCCCCAAGTTATCGTTTACGTCCAACAACACCTCGCTTATTTGAAAAGATAAAAAATAAATAAAAAACTATGCTTATTGGTATTTAAATACTCTTCAAATGGCGTTGTAAAAACTTAAATTACTTTTACCATTATTTGAAAACTTTAACATAAAATGGCACTCCCTGTATATTTTCATCTAAAATCAATTGACACTTTATTTAAAATGCAGCGACATAATGATTCTTAATAGATTTTATGTATTTATGTTTTATTATTTATAAATTGAAAAGTGGACTTATTTGTTGTCATAAATTAATATGTATGTGTTCAAAATTATTTCCTACACATTCCTCACAAGCTTCAAAACGTCTTGCAGAATGTATAGCTAAGACATGCGCCAAGAATTCGTTATTTAAGGTATTCGTAATGTAGAGGTTATCTTTCATATACAATTTTTTTAAGATATCTCCACAAAAAGAAGTCCAGTGGGGTGAGATCCGGTGAACGGGCTGGCCAAGTTATAGGTCCGTATGTACCAATCTATATATTTGGAAATAAGTGATTCAGATATTCAGGAACTATGCGTGCATTATAAAATAAATAAATATCTGGAAATTTAGGAATATCGACCAAAATTTGAAGATACTTTCAAGAGCAACGTTCAAAGTGAAACAAAAGTTGAGATCTCATTATGATAACATCGATAAGTCACTTTTGCGAAGCCAAGATATCCCTATATCAGGGCCCATCTTACAAGCCAAAGCCATGTCAGTAGACTTTTAGGAATGGAGGACTTTGAATGCTGAGAAAGCTGGATCAAACGATTTCGAAGCAATCACAATATTGTGGGTGGCACTGTCTCTGGTGAATCTGCATCTGTATCTGAATGTACGACAGAAGAATGGTCGAAAAACGTTTTTGCAGAAATACGTAAAGGATATACGGATGAACAGATATTAAACGCGGGTGGAACGGGACTGTTTTTCAGAATGACTCCCAACAAAACCATGAAACTCAAAGGACATAAATGTTCAGGGTGTAAAATGTCGAAAGATAGGATCACGGTGTTGGTGGTCACTAACATGACCGGCACCGTTAAAAAGAAACTGCTTGTGATTGGAAAGTCGAAAAAACCTAGATTTAAAAAAAATGTAAACAGACTTCCTGTCATTATAGATCTAAGAGACGTACCTGTGGGTAGTGTCCGAAATATTTGAGAAGTTTTTATGAGATTGAAATTTTTGTTGGTGGATAATTGCAATGCTCAACCGATGTTGACCATTTAAAAACGATAAAATTTCCTTTTTTTCCTCCAAATACGACATCATTTCTGCAACCCCTTGATCAATGCATAATAAGGAACCTGAAAGTACATTTTCGAAGAGCTTTAGTGAGAAAAATTATAGAAAACGCAGATAAAAATGGATTCTACTCTACGGTGAATCTCCCAGAAACAGGTGATCTTTTTGACGATGAGGATGACATTCCATTGGTTCATTTGTTCAGAGAAGAGAACGTTGGGGGCGTGTGGACAATGATCTCAATGTTACATTTGATGATTTTTTGGACATTGGCAACATGGAGAGAACTAAATGATGAAGATTTCGTTATCAGCTCTACTAGTCTCCAAACAGAACAAGACAACGACACCGACATAGAATTTGAGCCACCATCAACCTTGGAAGCCATTGAAGCTTTAAAAGTTGTGCGCGATTATATTTCATTTGACGACAAGCTAAATGAAGATTACATTAAGAATGTTATAATATTGGAAAGGGCCATGGAAAAAAATTATTTTTACATTCTACTAAACAATAGAAAATTACTGATTTCTTTTAAAAATAATTGTAATGTGTTATGCTGAGATCAGTTTTGTTCACCTGTTTATGTGTTTATTCCTTGTTTTTTCATAACTATGTTACTATATTTCTGAATATGTGCAATAAAATATACATATTAACAATATTATGTATTTCACTTGATCATAAAAAAATGGACGCATATAACGACGGGAATTTACCAGTCCCTTCGTCGTCGTTATAAGCGACTTTCACTGTACAACAAGTGCTAAAAAAGAAAGATTTCACACGAGTTTGCAGAATTGAGGCACGAGCCGTAGGCGAGTGGCTTAAGTAAATGAGTAAAAAATCGAATTTTCAACACATGTACCCGATATTTTTCCGACGACTACAACAAACGCATAGTTAGTATTAATTTTTTTAATTAAAGTTTATGGTAAGATTACTACAATTTTAATAATAAACTGGTGCTTGAAGACGGTTGTTGACCATCGTATGTTCTTTAGTGTTTTGAATTTTATGCTTATCAGACTCACAATTGGAAAAATTCAATAATTCTCATAATTCGCTCTTTCACTTTCACAGTTCACAAGTCATTCGGCGAAGCACTCTAATTGCTGACAAAATAATTATGCTGTTGTGAGGAAAGGTAGTCATCGATAATCATCGACCTGTGTGCAAAATAAAAACACAGCTGACGGCCAATCGGATTTCTCTAGTTTTCCATTTTACACGGGTATGCCCTTCGTTCATCTTCGTGTTGAAATTGTTTGCAATTTTTCAAACAGTTTGATAATACAGCGAAAGCTACGTTTACATGCTTCTATTCCTATGTGTTTGTTGCTCCATATAATATCATTAAGACACGCGGATATTTCTATCCCAAGATACCTAAATTTCATTTCCTGCTGTACAATATTGTTGTCAATTTCAAGTTTACATCTAAGTGGTGTTCTAGATGTGGTGATGCATTTGGTTTTGACATTGATATATTCATTCTGAACTTCTTTGCTGTTGTGTTGAATATATGCACTAATCTTTGTAAGTCGTCCTCGTTTTCGGCTATGAGTACAGCGTCGTCGGCGTAGCATAGTATTTTGTCTCCCATTTTGTACCCTTTCAGTTTACGTACCTGCTTTATTATTTCATCCATAATGATTTAAACAGCATGGGACTGGGGGAGTTTCCTTGTCGGATGCCATTATTTACTTCTATTTTCTCCGTTAATTCACCCTCTATCTTAGCTTGGGTCGTGTTGTCATATATATTTTCAATTGTTTTAATGATGTTTTGAGGCACTTGTCTGTCGTAGAGCCATTGTATCACATCCTCCAGCTATATGCGATCGAACGCCTTCTCTAGATCGATGAAACACATGAGGACTGGGCGGTTATATTCGATCGACTGTCTTCTAATGAACACCGCGTCCGAGCATGATCTTCCGGAGCGGAATCCTTGCTGTTCGTCTGCCAAGGTAACGTGTTGTTGTTAATTTCAAGGAAGTGAAGAGGAGATTGATTCCTCTATAATTAGCAGGTACCTTCTCGTCGCCTTTTTTGAATAGGAGAGTTGTTGTACTATCTCTCCATTCGTCGGGAATTCTATGTTGGTATAAGATTTTGTCAATAAGCGTTTCCAGTTGTTCGATCACACTCTCCTCCATACTTCAACAGCTCATTGGTAATACCATCGGGTCCAGCGCTTTTCTTGTTTTTCAGCTTTTTTATAGCAGATTCTATGTCTTCAGTGCCCACATATATGTCGTCGGTAATCATTATTTCAGGTGTGTTAAGTTCATTTTCAATGTTCTGTTTCTTGTATAATTCCTTCAGATATTTCACCCAAACCTCTTTCGTTATACGACTACTGTTAATCAGCTAATGTGCCTCTTTTCTCTGATCCCTTATTAGCCGCCATATCTGTTTTTGGAGTCCGTAGAAGTCGCTTTCCATCCTCTTCGAAAAAGCTTCCCAGTGTTTGTTCTTGACATGTCTCACTAACGTATTGGTGATGTTTCTAATTCTCTTATACTCTCTGTAATTCTCCAGGGACTGTTTTGATCTTTATTTACATAAGTTCTTCTTATCCTCTCACATTGCTCTTTGATTTCTTCACAGATCCAGGGCGTCCTGTTGGGACCTGTCTTTTCTTGTTTTATCTTTCGTGTTCCCAGTGCTTCCGTTGCTGCCTCTCTAATATTTCAACTCAATTTTTCCCAGCTGTTAATGTCATCTGTCTCATCTATGGTTGCAAATTTCCTTTAGTTATTATATAATCAATCATTGATTGCTGTCCTCGCGTGTTACCGAAAGTATATTTGTGTTGTGGCTTGTGATCAAAAAAGGTGTTATTGATGCGTAACTCATTAAGTGCACAGATGTTAACTAAAAGTTCTCCATTGTGGTTCAATAATTCTTCGTTGAACCGCTGTTTAATTCCCGGCAGTGTATCATTGCTAACACGAGCATTAAAATCTCATAGCATTACCATTGGTTTATTCCGTGGTATCGACTCGATGACATTCTGGAGTTGATCATAAAACTGTTCCCTTTCTAGCTTTGTTTTGCTCTCCTCTGGTGCATACGCCGAAATTACGAATAGTTCCTGGTTTCCTGTGTTTAATTTTATAACCAAAATTCTTGAAGATATGTACTGGCATCCCTTTATGTTGTCCTTGTATTTTTTGTGTAGAGCAATTGCTACTCCTTCTTTTGCACGCTCGTGTTTACCCACTCCGCTATATATCAAGAAGTAATCCCCGTATTCTCTCTGACCTTTTCTCTTCTTTTTTGTTTCCTGTAGTGCGCATATGTCAATTTTATGATCGTTTAATTGTATTATCAATTCTTGATCTTTACTATTGAAGGATCTTATGTTCCAGGTTGCAAATCGTATAATGTCTTTTTTTCCAATCCAATCCTGTTCCGAGGCAAAGTTTCGGTTCTATGAGCTTTGTGTTTTTTCTCCAAGGTAGGTTGCTAGCCTGACCTAGGAACCCTCCTCTTTTGTCCGGGCTTGGGACCGGCAGTGGAGTTACCGAGGTACATCCACCCCGCAATTAACCACTGGCAGAGTTAACTAAAAATAATATGTACAGTATTAGTGTTTTTAAATAAAACTCACGGTCTCTAGTTAATTCCACAATATAATAAAAGTTATTGAAAATTCTAAAAAAATGACAATTGTTTCGATAAATCAATTGTCAATTTTTTAGAATTTTCAATAATTTTTATTATATTGTGGAATTAACTAGAGACCTTGAGTTTCATTTAAAAACACTAATATGAGCATATTCCACGAAGTACGGGTCGAGACAGTCAATTTCTTTAATATGTATACAGTATTTAATTATTGAATTGTAATAAATTATTTAAAAAAAAGTAGCCTAGTCAATGTCTCTAGTCACTATCATCGACTTGCTCTTCACATTCCGATTCAACATCGCCGCCCAAATTAAAAATGAAAGTATCTGTTGTGTCTATGAAATGTTCAGCTTCCAAAAACTTTTATCGCATGATCACAATCTTTTTTTCCATTCAGCAGTACAAAATTCATTTAAAAAGTTATCGCATAACACTTAGATCATATATATTACCATGGATATGCAGACGAACTACAAGTTATGTTGCTATCATAGCACAGATGTATTTATGAATTCCGTCTTCGTCAAACAAACGTTTGTGCCAGTAATGTTGTCTCTGTTTTGGAAGCAGAACGTACGATGTTTCTAATACAATGCCTGAAGAAAGAAATGAATTGTTAGGCGTTTCTAAGCCCAGAGGGTGATAGACAATTTAAATATGTCATGATATGGTAACAGAACGTACGATCGTTTTTAATACAATCTGCTTATTCAGGGTAATCTATAATGATCTAAGGGTAAAAACATAGTAGAACAGCTCATCTCACCGCGCACCTCACCGCACGGCGATGGTGAATTAATATTGCAGAATTTTATGAGTGTAAACATACCGGGGTTGTTCACTAAGTCACGCATCTTGCCGCGCACCTCGCCGTTACTTGAAGAACGAAATAATTTGTTTTTTAGCAGATAGCTGCCTGAAATTTGCTTCGTGATTGGCTGTCTCAAGATCGCACTCCCTCCACAGTAGCCCATGGTCGCTACACTTACCGCGTAAAATCAGCAGTTCTCATTTAATCTAGCGTGGGGCACAATAAACCTTTGGTTTCAGTGCACTGTAACCCCGTTAAAATCTAATCTAATCTAATCTAGCGTGTATAAATTACAAAATGAATAAAGATATTGTTACGAAACAGCACACTGGTATAGTCCCTAAATCCGACCCTGTCTAAGCCAGGTATCAAAGTTAAAATTATGGCGGATACGCACTGTTTTTTTTATAACTGTTTACGACTATATTATCTAAACATTGTTTTTGTGACCAGACTTATCTAGAAAAGGCCAGAACCAATTGTTTTTGTGTGTGTACGCCGCAGTCCGGAATTTACTAGTAAAAAAGGCTTTAATATATAAGGGACTGATCAGGAAGAGTTAGTTGATAATTTGACATCGTGAGATAAACAAATAAATAAGTGAATTAGTGAACTGTTTATATAAATTAGTTTAAGTGAATATACTGTATATATAAATTAAGTATTAGTGATTAGTTTAGTGTTTAAATAAATTAGTAAGTAGCCATACCGTGTGTTTAAAGTTTATCCCACCCGTTTATTGTTTAAATAAGTTAGAAAAACATTACAATATTCTTATTAGTGAAGTCACAAATTTGGGATCAACGACACAAATCTCATCATAACAGATACAGGCGCGGATCCAGGACTTTGACGTGGGGGATGGCGCAGGGGGTTTGGGGGGGCCGCCCCCAACCAGAGGGGATATTTTCAGATTCAAAATAACGTTTTAGAGCTCCTTTTACAGCAAATTACCTTTAAAAATGATGGAACTATGTAGCTATACTTTTAAGACAAATCTCCACACTACAAAGGATTCAGTTATTATTATAGTAATAAAACTATCCTAAACAATATAACAATATACGCGGATGGCGGATATATAATTATCTGGTAAGTTATACTGGTTGGGGGGGGGGGGGGGGAACAGATACGTGTTGGACAAGTGCTGGGTCGAAGTTGCGAGTAAATGTGGGGTTTCAGGTCATTGTTAATATTATGTAGTGCGTGAAGGTTATGTGTCATACCCCGGATTTATGAAATCACAGAATTTAACTAAATAACTGGAATTTAATTCGTTGTTTTAGTTATTATAATTATGACATTATAAGGTACACATATATTCAGTTCTTATCTTTATTGAAAAATATTCCTTAAATACTTTTCTTACTGAAACAGCTTCTGCTGTGGCACGATTGTTTCTTCTACATGCTTGAACATCTGAAAGCACAGTAGGCGTTTGCTGTATCACCCTCGATGTCATTTATTATGTATTCTCTATCAATTATGGTGTTATGAAGAATACAGACAGCTTTAATAATACCGTCAACTGTGTCGGTATGTGTGGCCTTGCATATAACTCTCCACTTCATTGTCAGAATTTTAAAACTGCATTCAACAGTTTTACGTGCTCGAGACAGTCGCGTATTAAATAGCTCATTGGCCTCATTTAGATTGTTTCTAGCGTATAGGCTTCATCAAGTTTTTCAATCGAGGGTACGCTTCATCTCCTATGAAAACAAAAGGAGACTTGATATTGGAATTTGGAAGCAATTTCTCATCCGGGATATTCAGTTTCTTCATTTCCATTAATCTGTACAATTGCGAGTTTCGAAACGTGCCTCCATGACTGTGTTTTCCAAACGCTCTTACTTCAATAAAGCTAAATTTACAATTGGTATTGCTACTGCTTGTAGCTCAATTGAAAAATAGTGCTTATAATTGAAGAACATTGTTCCCGATTTTGTGGGACATTTTATTCAATTGTGCTCTCCATCAATTGCACCGATGCAGTGCAGAAATTGTCATTTTTCATAAAAAGTGTTTGCAATTAACTGAAATGTTTCCTCCGTGGATGGCTTCACATGCAAAGGTTGCAAACAGACCCATAATAAAATGGTAATTTTCTTTACGATGTTTGCTACAGTAGTAGCCCCTAACCGAAACGAAAATGCTAGGCTTCTAAATGAGTTCCCAGTAGCTAAAAACCTAAAAAAATAGTATAATATTAGGCGATTATGATGATATACTACATATGTATTATGTTTCTTTATTTTTTAGTGGAAACAGCTAAGAAAACTTGGAAGGTATTAAGACAGCAGTTCAAAGTACATTTTGATAACTTCCTGTTTTTCCTTCTGGATCGGAAGCAAGCGATAGTATCGATGTGGAATGGCCATATTTTAAAAGCTTGATGTTCTTAAAAGACATTTTTGAAAAAAGATCGGCTACTGGAAATTTACACAAACCGGAAAATTCTGATGTTGGGGTTTCTAATAACGCAGTTGAGATTTCCTACAGCGACGATGAAGAAGACGCAGAAATTAATAGCGATGGCGTATCATCCTCTCATACGCCCTCTTATTCGGCGTCAAGTAGTGTTGAACAATCAACAGGTCGTTCCTCTTCAGCATCTATCCGAAAGTATTTTTAAAAGAATGACAACTTGGGATACAGAAAGCGACCCAATCAAGTAGAATTAATAGGGAAGAGCTTGCTGGACTTGGATGAAGATCTAGCATTTTTTAAGTCTCTCCTGTCCCATGTAAGACAACTACAGCCTGAAGAAAAGCTGGCGTCTAGAATACAAGTTCAACAGTTGGTCATGGAAAAGGTTTATGGTAAAAAATCAGGAAGTAACGGAATGCCAAATTCGGTTCAAGCAACGCCACCCTCGTTTGCACCTCAACAAGAAGTTACTTTTGACGGTGATAACTCTTATGCGGGTTTACGCTCTAAAACGTTTGATTTTAACTATTAGATCATCATTTGTAAAAATGTTTTAATGTCAAAATAAATGGTTTATTATTTCTTACCTTAGTGTTACTACTAAGCGTTCTTCGCAACTGACAGGCTGCTTCTGTAAGTTGATGTATTGTTTCTCGATTTGCGGTTCTATAAGCTGCAATATGTAATTGAACGTTGACTCAGTCATGCGTCCGTATTCGTAATATCGATCAGGGTATTTCTTAAGTTACTGGTACAAATGGTAGAATTCACCCAGCCTAGTCCGCTCTTGATTTGCTGGATGCACATTCCATTTCCGGTTTACCTTTTTAGGCATTAATAACCACCAGTTCAAAGCGGTTGAATTGTCACTATCTGAATCTGTGAACAGTTGTACTACCACTCTCACACAATGAAATCAAACGACTGAAAACTAATCCACGGCCACGTGCACTTCTCCGTTAAGTTTGTCTACAGCAAGTGTCGATGCGCGGCGAGATGCACGGCTAGGTGCACGGTGAGGTGCACGGCGAGGTGCACTGCTTCACTATGTTTTTACCCTAAGACACAACACTGTTGAACGTCTCTAATGTATGCAAGTTTACAATACCACTTCACACCACCCTGTTTTACAAATTTCGATTTCATCACTTTATCATACTTAGAAATAGGCATAATTTTTATGATGCCCTGTATAAGATTTATAAAATATTTAAATTTAATTTACTGCTATCGGCTTTTTTTACTTTCGTTGCAATTTCAGGCGTACCACAATGACTTCATTATTAACTTCTTTACAATTTCGATTTAACATAATTTATTAGCCATAATTCCACATCGGCAAAGAATTTTCGTCGAAAGGACGTTCCTCAAATCGAATACGTGACAGCGAATAATGACTGACATTCGATTAGGTTTAATACAGCGAACAACTTCGACCGTTTTAGTTGGTCGAGGTTTTGGGCGGTGTTGCCGCAGTTATTAAAATATCAGAAACATTTTGCTACTTTGGAAAAAACTATGATAGCCTAGTGTTGTATAATTAAAGAATGTTTTTACCAACAAAATAGGTTTTTATTAACAAAAGAAACAACACATACAGAACATAATAAAAATAGAATTGTCAAACCTGTCAACGATATTGACAGAAAAATGGCTGCCAATAGTAGGAAAGTTCTCTTACAGAATAGGGAAAACGGAAAATAACACCTCATTCACACCCGATTCAAAAACAAGATAGTCCCGGTTAATATCAGACAAAGTACATTGGACAAATACAAAATTACCTGTAGTACTAAAGGTCATTTATTTTCAGAAAATTTAAGATAAGCGGGAGGTTTTCTAACTCGTTGAGATTTTGGGTTCAAAATTTCAGCAGATAGAGCCGAAGTTTCATTCTCCTGGGACTGAGGTGCCACAATAGGAGGAGTGGCTTCCACGCAGCATTTTCTTCTTATGCAGGTAGATGTTCATTGAGGTCTTGATTACTAGCAACATCTATGGCGCTACGCATTTAGAAAAGACTTAACCTCTTTGGGTATAAAGGAAGCTCCTCGATCCGACTGTACAAACGCCGGGGTCCCAAATAAGCAGAAGAGGCTCTTCAAACAGTTAACCACAGTAACAGTACATTCAGCCACATTCTAACGTAATTGCTCGTTTAAAAATTTGAGTAATTATTTAATGAGCGGGTAATGATGGCTATTGCTCAAGAGAATGAAGTTAATAGACATTACCCGCGAGTACGATAATATACTTTTTCTTTTGCTCGAGGAATCCATCCAAATGTTCTTAAAAATCTCGATTGAAATCATTATTTGCATTATCCTTGTCTCATACATTTCGATTTAATATAATGAAATCATCAACCTTCACGTAATTACTAAAATTTTAATTTACTGTCTGGTTCTATATAAATAATTACATTTCAAATATGTAAATGCGGACTATTGTCTTAAGACTGAAATAATTCATTGTTGATGTTTAACGGCTTATTGTATGAAAACATAGCAATAAAAGTTGGGGCATTAAACTTAAACTCAGGTGCATCGGCGTTCGTTAAGTTCCATAATAAAATGATAATCGAATGGCAGTTAATAAATGGAATGTTAGAAGTAGGCGTGAATTTTTATTATATCAGCATGGGACGACAATTAATACAATACGAGTAATAGAAGATAAATAAGCTCTCTTTCAAATCGTATTATTTTGTTTCATTCTTTTATATAGAGCGCTTTTAATTTATGTATATGATCTTACGTTCCTTGAAGCTGGAAATTGGTATAAACCTTTTTTTCGGCAATCTAAACAATGTGTCAAAAGTCTCAAATGATCTCGTGTAAGGAACGTGAGATATTTAAGGTCAAATGACACAAAATCCGTTTTTCGTAAAAATCTCGCTTTCCATGCGTCCAATCGTATTTCCACCTATTATAAAAATTGTAGACCATTACATTCGGCATAATTTTTGTTTGAAACATTTTTTCATATGGCTCACAGTTTTTGATATACAGCGCGGAGAGCTGTATAGTGTATATGGGTATCGGACATGTACAAATAAACACCGTTTGAAATTAGCTCGTGGTTATTCTAACGTTTTAAGTGGTATTTTTATCATACAATAAGGCCAATTCTGTAAGCAACTGTTAAATTTTAGAGCATGGTTAAAAATTAGACGATCCACTAACTTCATTTTACTATTCTGTATGCTTTAAAATATTAACGGAATACGCTTAATTTTATCCGATATCTGTTAAAATTTAAACCCTACTCTAGACTAGGGAATTAAAACATTTTTGATAGCGGAAACTTTAACAAATACAACAGAATCGATTTAAATTCAAGTGGATAATCGAAATGGCTTTAATATTTGATGTCTTATTAATGAATGAAGAAATTCGATTTAATAGGAAGTTAATTCTGGGGGTTATAATATATTATGTTATGTTACAGTATAAGAGATTTCAAAGAAATTTGAGAGATAATTCGAACCCTTTCGAATTACCTGATAAAACATTCGCTAAGCTTTTCAGACTTGATACCTAAAGAAACTTGCCAATCATTCATACATTCACTATCTGAACACATGCATGCATGATAGTCAAAGATCAACATTTGTTCCTAAACACCTTCGCGTGCTATGTACTTTGCATTTTCTTGGTCATGGCAGCTACCAGACAACCACAGGTCAGCTTCATCAAATTGCATCGAGTCAGCCAATGGTCAGTCGCAGTATTGCAGAAGTTACAAATCTAATAGTCAACCATTTATTACATAGGTACATTATATTTCCTGTTGGAGAAAATAGAAATAGTGTACAGGAGACTTTCAATGAGGAGCTTCCTTATTTTAATGGGTTATGTGGTATTATTGATTGCGCTCATATAAATATTATATCTCCTCCTATTAATCATGCTGTGTATCCTGCTGCACCATATTACTGTCGCATAGGATACTACAGCATAAATACGCAAATTACTTGTGATGCCAACAAATTGATTCTTAATATGAATGCCAGATTTCCTGGATCAACCCACGATGCTGCAATATGGGTTAGTTCTCAAGTGAAGACCTTGCTATGTCAAGACTATGTAAATGGAGTCGATAGCTATTTGATTGGAGATAGTGGATCCTCTAGAACCATGGTTATTAGTACCATATGATGCTGCTGCAGGTAATTCACCTGAGTCAGGATTCAATACAAGTCTTTCCTCACCTTGAATTTTTATTGAACACACCAATGGACTTCTAAAAGCAAGATTTATATGTCTATTGGGCACTCCATTTTGACCCAATTCGTGCTGCAAATATAATTTATAGTTGTGGCGTCTTACACAACTTAGCAATTCAACATAGTATAGAATTACCAGACGATGATGTAATCATAAATCCCAATGACATAGTCCTTGGAATTTATGGACGATGCAAATGATAATGTAACACAAAATAGTTACAGGCTGGAATGCAATTTTTTGTATAATTAGCTACACTGATTAAATAAAAAGGTGACTGAAAATATTGGTATTTTATTTTTAAAAAGAAGTATAAATAAATAAAAATCACAAATCTTAGTTAAAACTAAATAAAAATCACAATTGGTTAAGACTAGTTTTGAAATAAAACATATAACTAGTAACTTATATGAAGTAAACCAATTATAAAAAAACTTCTTATAAATGAAAAACATAATTATTAGTTGATTCTAGTTTACAACCAAAGTTTCCTATGAATTAAAATCACGATTGGTTAAGACCAAATAAAACATATAACTAGTAACTCATATGAACTAAACCAATTATAAAAAAAACTTCATATAAATGAAAAACATAATTATTAGTTGAGTCTAGTTTACAACCAAAGTTTCCTATGAATTAAAATCACGATTGGTTAAGACTAGTTTTGAAATAATACACATGAACATGAAGTACAAAAAATCTAAAATAAAATGATACTAGTCTATTAAAATCGCAAATTATTAACAGGACTCCTGTAGCAGTTACTTTTGAAAAATTGTTTGACTCACTGCAAAATAGCAGCTGCCATATTATTACTAGACTGTGCTAAGTCTTTCAAGCACTCCACATGAAGATTTCTTAAATCTTTCAAGGGTTCTCCTTTCCTTAATTTTTTTCTGGTGCTCTTAACAAAAGAATTGTCAAAATCTTTTTTTTTTAACATGAGAGATTTTGTATGTCTCCTGAAAATGATTCTACATGTATAAAACTACTTATTATATATCTTTTTATTGGCACCTGTACTGTAAATGCTCTTAATATGACACATTTAACATATCTACCCTCAATGTATATTTCCAGAACTGCAGAGGACTGAACAGTAAATTAAATTATTTTTTTAATAAGAGTTTAAATGGTAGTGATGACATTGTTACTGCTGTAGAAACATGGTTGCAGGAAAGCGTTCTGTATGGAGAAATTGTGGATACTTCAGTTTTCAATTTGGTAAAATCTGACAGGGACCTCGAATTCATCGGGAAATCTAGGGGTGGAGGGGTTCTTATAGCAGTGAGAAAAAATTGAAAACTTAAATGTCACAAGATATAAATAACACTTCTTTTGAAGCCTTTGTAGTGGGTTTTAAGGTGAATAGTTGTAAATACACATTCTGTGCTATATACATGCCTTCGGGAAGTGTGGGAAATGTATACGAAACTGTATTCGAATGTTTGCAGTTTCTTATAAAGGATGTGCAAAAAGTATACTTTTTTGGAGATTTTAATATATCTAGTAAGTAAAACAGGAATTAACTTTGATAGTAAAATTTCTAATGTAATCTTTGCTACATATTGTAGGACATTGGATTTAGTAATCTGCTCAGATAACAACTGGCATAATTGTACAGTAACTAAGGATTCTCTTCCGTTTGTTAAGGAAGGCGTATACCATCTTGCTCTCGATATTATTATTCAAATTAAATCGGGCGTAAAATTGAAGAATATAAGTCCAAGAGAAAGTAGGTATAATTTTAAAAAAACGGATTTTCAAAGATTAAGCGAGAAATCTATAGGCCTAAATCACTAATGTGGCATCAGCCATGTTGTTGAAGCAAATCATTTATTCCAGTTTATATCAGTATGCATAATATCTCAGCAACACGGTTTCGTGGTCAATAAATCTACCAACTCAAGCTTATTTATTTTCATCAATTATTCATATGAAACTTTAGATACCGTGTATACAGATTTTTTAAAGCATTGGACACGGGTAATCATGGCGTGTTATTAACGAAATAAAACAGGTTTGGATTATCCGACAAAGTGATTAAATTAATAAAGAATTATTTGCAAAATATATTTTTGATGGTGAAACATAATGGAAATATTTCTGATAAATTTGAAGCTAATTCGGGAGTACCTCAAAGCTCCAACTTGGGGCCTCTTTTATTTGTAATCTGTATTAACGATATTGAATTTGTCGTTATCGGATAGAGATAGGGGAGCTGTCGAGGTAGTCAATGTATTCGTCGGGGAGGTCGTCGTAGGTCGTGGCTAGTAAGCGTAACGGAGGAAATGGGAGCTTCCTCTTGGGAATTATGCCGAGGTGTCGTATGTTGGCGACCCACGGTGTGAGTAGGGTGTTTTTGGAAATTTCGCTGCCCGATTCGATGGTACGATTGACATATCGGGCCTGTAAACTATTTAAGCGAGATGGGATGGGTTCGATGTCGATATTGACATAAACTGTGTTGGTGGGAGAGTATGGAGCCTTGTACTGGCAGTATCTCAGAATTGACTGCTCGCAGGTTCGTAGTCTTTTAACGAGATGGTTGGGGAGAGTGCAGTAGACGTTTGCTCTAAAGTCGATTATTGGGCGGATATATGTTTTATACGTGTGAAGCAAGGTGAGAGGGTGTGTGCGTCCGAATGTGCCGCCGAGCGCCTTGAGAAGATTGACTCTCCGTCGGACTTTATTTAAAGTGTTCATTAGGTCGGGCGTCCAGTTGAGAGTGTAAGTAAATTTCACTCCCAAATAGACGACTTCCTTGCGGATTTCGAGTCGATCTCCCCAGAGCACTAGGCGGAAGTTTCTTGGTAGAAGTCGTTCGCTCATGGTATCAGGGTGTTGGAAGACGATTGCTTGTGTTTTTTGAGGATTGAGAGTCACCCGCCATTTCCTGCACCAATTAGAAAATTGGGTCAGTAGATTTTGGGATCGAATGTTGAGAGAGCGAATATCTGTGGCAGAAATGATTAGTGCGGTATCATCCGCATATAGTTGGACGTTGGACGTTGGAATGCAAAGTGGACGCGGTTGCCAGCGCCACTAGTTACAGAACAATTGTATCCGTAAAAGGAGGGGACGAGGTGAGTTAAGGTGTCGGCAACTAAGCCACGGGCCGTCGGGACGGCGTTCATGATAGTAGTGGCCAAGATCTCGATCAAAATCTTGGAGTCGGTTGTCAGGTCATATGGGGTCGGTGGCTTTTCAAGAGTCACGGGTGCAATCTCTTGGGCGGATTTCGGTGCCTCCAGCCGCTTGGGGCACCGAGGGTGGAAAGCGGGGTGTGGACCGCCGCAATTTTTACAGAGTGGTTCGTTTGCCTTTTGGCAGTTGGCGGCCTTATGATCAGTGGGTCAGGAGGGACAGACCGGTTTAGCCCTGCAGAATTCGGCAAGGTGGCCTGTGCTTGAGCAGCGGTTGCAGAACTTAGGTACTGCAGGTAATGGGTTGGCAATGTTGGAAGCCTCACACTCATGTATGAGGCCGTGGAAGTCTATGCCGTAGGAGAGGGCAGCATGATAATCTCTTTCGGATTCAGTAAGAATCCGGAACATTGAGGTGGCTTTGCCATTACGGCGTGACATTATGCGCCAAGACCTGGTGGCGGGGAAGTCAACGTCTTTGAGGATGGCCTCAAATTCTTGGTCGGTGATGGTGGAGTCTACATTTCTGCAGACCAGTGAGAAATGGGGCTTGCGGGATCGAGAACGTTGACGGTCTTGGCGGGTGGGGCTGAGGGGGATGATGGTGACTTGGTCGTCACCGAGAGTGTTACGAAGCCTTTTTGCTAAAGCTTCGTAGGGGAGGTCGGATGGAATTTTGAGAAGCGCAGTTCGGTTTGCCTTCAGATGAGCGATTTTACCTCTCAACAGCTCGTTGGTGTTGAGAAGGTTGTGAAGTTCTCGCTGGGAAGTATATTTTTGTGGGAGATTTCGGATGTTAAGTGTCTGAAGTCGGGTGATCGGTTGAATTTGTCGAGGTTGTCTGGTTTGCTGGGGTTGAGTTGGTTGTTGTTGTTGTCGTTGTCGTGGTGGCTGTTGTTGTGGTTGGGTGGCTGGTGGTGGTGGGGTAGGGATTTTACGTTCTCGGTTAGGCATGGTGCCTAAGCGAGTGAAGTTTTCCTGCTCGGTGCGGGTGTTGGTAGCCGTGGACAGGTGTGATTGGGCAGAGAAAGTTGGAGATGGGCTGCGGGATGATTGAGGTGATTTTTGTTTGTTTTCTTTGTCGGCATGTAGCTTGTTAATGAGGGCTATAGCTTTGCTAAGTTGGTAGGTGAGGTTGCTTATCTGTTGTAGGAGTTCGTCTTTGGAAGCGTCGGCGATGGTTGGGTTGGTCGGGGTTCTGACCAATTCGGGGAATTCTTCTTTAGAAGAGATGGAAGGTGGTGGAGTTTTTTGGCTCCTGGTACGGATTGAGGAGCGTGTCGAAGACATGGCGGTGGACGAGAGGAACGAAACGAATTCTTGTTTCGTTCTTGCGAGGGGCTGTTAGTGGGTGAGGTGGCTGACAAAAGCCGGCAGCGGACTCACTGCCGGAGGGAGTTTCCTCCCCGGTTAAAGGTTTCCTGACCCTTTTTGTCTGCCTGTTAGTGTTTCATATCCACCTGAATCCGGATCCTTTCGTCTTGTTGGGTTGAATGTCGGTTGGCTTCTAGTTGTTCTTCTCTGTCGCTTAGTTGGTTAAGCGATTTTCATAAATAAAATCCGCTCTAGAAAGAGCGGAATTTCATAAATAGAAAGGCTCTATAAAGAGCCGATTTTCATAAATATGATTGTCCTATAAAGGACAAGTTGAGATAAAAATCTCAGTTATTGCGTCGATTCCGGCGGCAAGGGCTTCTGGAAATACTTGGTTTGAACCAGTGACCAAGTTTTCCGTTGGGCTGCTACTTGCTGGACTTCCTTCTACGGATGTGTTCACTACACTGACTGACACACACTGACTGGTAAACAATGTTATAATGGAGTCTCTTTTATACGCGAATTATGAAAAAGTTATTTTAGAATATTTGTAATAAAACACTTTGTATCTCGGTAAGGAGGAATATTTTATTCAAGTATTTTAGGTTAAATATTTGTATTTTATGCTAAATTTTCTCCAGTTACTATATGGACAATTCCTAATGAAATACCCTGAATTCTTGCATTTTGGCAGAATTATTTTTTCTTTAATATTACTGGAATGGGATGAATTAATATTTAAAAAAAATAAAAAATAAACTAAGAAAAATCCAGCAATTTCATTAATAAAGCAAAAGCATTTGATAGCAGCAATTAAGTTTCGTATATTATTACTATTTCCAATCTTATATTATCATCTTTCGCTTTATTTATCAGTCTTTTTCTCAAATAATATATAAAATACGATTAATTAAAGTCTATTCTATAATAACGTTGCAACTCAATTACCGCACCTAATTTTTTTCCCGTTATTCATATTTCTTTTCGCAAAATAGAATATGCTCAGACGCATTTACTGGAAATCGAAATGCTCCGGAAATCGGAATGATCTTGACATTTCTTGAAATAATATGCACACGCTGCAATAATTGTAAAACATGTTTCTATTGATGTCTGCAAAAAATATTCTCGAATGTGTTGTTTATAAAGTAATATCTAAACCGGATCTTCTATCTTATTATATACAATTCACTATACAGAGTGAACTAACAAAAATGGCGGCATAACATTTGGACAGTTGTAGTGGTGTAACCACGCAAATTGGTCACTAGCTTCCACTAGTATGGACCCTATGGGCTACAGGTCCCAAGCGGACAAGCTTTCGGGCCGTTCGGCTCACTCAGTCGGTGAGTGGGAGAGAGAAAATGTCCGGGATCAGGGCCGGCGAAAGGCTAGTTTAACGCCCGTGCGAAAGGCAAATTTTCCGCCCCCTCACCCCTCGATTTGATGAAACACATATTTTTAAAATTGTGTAAGTTTTGCAATAACTGTTATGTGGAATCAATTTACAAAGTTAAAATAAAAATACTCAAAGAAAAACTAATACGTTACTATATTCACTTTCATAATCTAGAATCGTGTGTAAATTAAAATACAAAAGAACAGAAGAAAATTATTTATTACATATTAAAAAAACTAATAGTGACACTTAAAGTTATAAACATCTAAAACATTATATTATAAAAATAAACATAATAAAAATATTTTCTCAAAAAAGCATAAAAATTATATTATTCTACTAAATACAAACTAAATTTAATTAAAATTAACTTTTCTGGCTTTAGTCGGTGGCGACTGGCGGCGCCTTTCATTCCCCAATAAAATAACAGCGCTTGGGCTTGCTCATCTTCTGACCGACCGACCGGCGCGGCGACGACGCCTTTCTTTGTCAATAAAATAATACCGCCCGTCTGTTTACGCTCGGTAAGACACAATACATCATAACCAAATAAACTGATTCATATATTAAGCACTTAATTTATACTGGATAATAAATAATTTTACACATTTTCTTGTGCTCTAGTTTGTTATTAATATTTTTTTATATTAGACACTTTTAGTTCTTGCCAGTTTTTTATTAACTATATCTTGATTTGGCGCTCCTAGATGTTGGCGCCCCGTGCGGGCGCATGGTTCGCACGGGCCTTCCGCCGGCCCTGTCCGGGATGTTATAGAAATATTACTTACCAAAGGATCTTTAATGGAAAAACGGTCCATATGAACATCTTTATTGGTGTTATTACAATAAGTCACACAGCAATAGAATACCATTATTACTATAGTTTATAATCACCAATATAAGTGCGAATTTACGAAACTAATAATACTACCATATCAAAAAATTTTACAAAACTAATCTTTAAATAAAATATTCTACACTACAAAATATTAAATTCCAACCATATGAACCATTGAAACATGAATCATTTGGCTTATGTTTTACTTTGAACACATGCGCAATTGAAGAAAAAACAAACTACAGCGGTAGTAGCGACCTCATGACGATTGTAGGAAGAACTCAGAAAATGTATTACCTTGAGCGTAAGAGTTGTAACACTCTGCCGTTAGCCAAGGGATAGCTTTGGTACCAAGGCGATCTACAGAAAGTACGGTTGGGCGTAAATCAAACTGATAAGTTTAAAAAAAGGTATCATGGTACATCACACACAAAAATGAATATTTAAATCCGCCCCATATATTATCCGCTTAACATTTCGTCCGGAAGAATGGTGGTCGCCTCAGTCCAGGAAGAACCAAATGGTAAAGTATAACTCAAGAAAATGAAACCCTCCAAGGGAAAAGGTACCCCACCAGAAAAAAGAGGTATGCCTCCAAAATAAAAGACATGCCTCCAAAATAAACCCTCTATTAGAGGGCTTAAAAATTCCTGGAAATTCCAACAATCGTCTTTTCCATACATAGCAAACATCGAAAGAAAAAAATTCAAATCCAAACTACGCTACGATTCCAGTTAACCCAGATGAACCTGAAACTATTTCTTTTTAAACCTTGTGTTTTGTTAATAAATTTTGTATGAATATACAAGTTAACAACTTGAAAAAATGTCAAAAAACGTTTCTTAAATATAATTGGAAACATTCTTTTGGATGCAGCGCAATTCCACATTTCTTGCAAACAAAAAATGAATTTTTGTGACAGACGCGGCTGATCTATATAAATATCCTTCTTGTCAGATCTGAAGTATCGTTTTACCTTATTTATGGGTTGAACTGGCAGGGAATTTGTGGCTATTGATACTACATTGTTGTCGTGCCATTAGCAAAGGAGTATTGTCCCATTTCCAGTTTTATGCGTAAATGAACCCCTTGGCTTCTTTTTCATCACTTTTGATTTGTCCATTGGGTCTGAAGGTATTCTATTTTCTCTCATGGTTCCCATGCACCTAATGCCCCTATCTTTCAGTTCTTCTAGTAACAAATATGAGGTAAAGAAATTATCACAAAATATGTGATAGGGTCGATAGATTTTACTTGTTACAGTATCGACGTATTGTAATACAACACTAGCACCAAGTCCCATGTCCTTGTATTTGACTTGGAGAGTTGTAGACGAACCTTGATTTGGATCAAACCATACTAATCCAGTTGTTCCAGTCCAAAATTTATAACCCCACCGGATTGGCTTGCCATTTATGAATTGTTTGCATCCATGGCGCCCAAAATAAGGTACCATGGATTCATCAATACTGTGATTTTCTTCTTCGGGTGCAAACAATCGAAATCGATTGTTTAAGGAATCGAACAACGATCTCATTTTAGAGAACTTACCTTCTTTATTTAGAACATTATTATCATTACAATGTAAATTTGACATTATGTATTGAAACCTGTCTCTGGAAATTGCTTCACAAACTAAAATATTATTTGTATCTGAAGAGTTTGGCCAGTACATTTTACGACGACTTACGATGACACACCCACTTAGAATTAGAACTCCAATGAAGCAATAAAATTCATCTACAGAAATTGTAGAAAGTTGATTCTTTTTAGAGGCATACATATTCGCGTAGTTCACTAACATTTCAATTATATCTGTATCAAAAAAGTGCATAAATTAATCTAGTGGGGATATATCATTTTTAGGGCCATATTTTCATTTAACCACTCAGGAAATTTGGAATATATATTGTCATCAGACCATTCGATCACAGGCTTATTTATTTTTTTATTGACTTGCTATTTTCCGATAACACACTTCCTGGAATCGCAAGTTCTTCCTACAACGCATAATCTAGTAAGTTTTCCAACCAATAGAAATCCAGCTAACATGATTGCGTCTTAAACACGAACCATAGAACTACAATCCGCATAAGACATCGAACAAAAGTCAAATAAAACCAAATGTTAACATTAAAAGTCCACATGTCATTTACAAGCACATCAGACAGAGTGAGCATAATTCATTTGCTCTAGCAATTCCGAAAAACGGAGTGACATTTGTCTAGGACTCGTAAATTCACAGAGCTTGTTCTAGCTATTCCGACCATTAACGGAGCAACAAATTAATTTGTCTAGTACTCGTTAAGTCACAGATACACATGCTAAACAGATACAAAAATACTTACCTATTAGAAGTTATTTAAATTAGTTTAAATAATAATAGTTCCATAGTACACCTGCCGATGGTAATGTACAAAGCCAAAATACCTGGAATTATTACACAAATCAGATAGAATCAAACAGTTAACATATTATGGGTAAATGTTTACAATATATTCGAATGCTATCCATCTCCTAAACCTAAACAAAAGTTTTTAACCGGTTAAGTTGAAATTTCTTAAAAATAGAGGTAACGCTCCTAAAAATATGTTTGATAGCTCATTGGATTCGGAATTTTATCTAGAAAAATGTGCCGAGTGTATTTATTATCACATAAAACATTGCAAAAGTTATCAACAAATTAAGATGAAAAAAAAGGCATTTTGTTTTTCGTCTATATCTCATGAACTATTAACTTTAAAAAAAATATATTCTTAAAGAGGATTAAATTTCCGATAAAAAACTATAAACTTTCGGACCTCTATATTTATTATTAATAATTTTAATTTAACGCTGAAAGTAGGTAACCGCGCGTCGTTTTCGTGATGAGCGCACGGAGTCAAAAGCTAGTACGTCACATGAAATCATTTTTTGAGGTATTAAATGCTAATTAGAAAATTCGTTAAAATTATTATGTATTCAGAAAACTTCGAAGAATTTATTCCCGTTGGTAATTTGTCTTAAAGTTAATTTTCCACCAAGTTTGTTAATTGTTATTTAACAAAATTTTATACTACCTACGTCTTCATTGTAAATAAAGAAAAAATGTTTAAATAATTGGCGCAAAAATATTTTGCATCGTGGAACCCTTCTTATATACATACAAACCCGTCTCATAAAAATAAAAAAAAATTAATAATTTGTTTATTATAATTTTTTTAGTTAACAATAATTGTAATAAAATTTTTTTTTTATTTTTATGACGTGATCTTGTTAAGTATGTATATAAGAAGGGCTCCATGAAATATTTTTATGCCAATTGTTTAAACATGTTATTTACAATGAAGAAGTAAGTTGTAGAAAATTTTTATAATTAACAATCGCCCACATTGATAAAAAACTTCCCACAGGAATATATTTTTCGAAATTTTCTGAATACAACATAATTTTTTCGAATTTTCTAATCAACATTTAATACTATAAAAAAATTATTTAATGTGACGTGCTATGCGAGGGTACATTCTTTCCGCGTTAAATTAAAATTATTAATAATAAACATAGAGATCCGGGAGTTGGGAGTTTTTATCCTAAATTTCCTCCTCTTGAAGTATTTTTTTTAATTTCTTAAATGTTAATAGTTCACGATAGATAGACGAGAAACAAAATCAGGGTTGGAATAAGTCATGACTTTTTTGAAAAAGTCAAAAAATCTGACTTTTTGAGTTAAATCCGAATTTTTTTAATTAATTCACTTAAAAAAAACACATAAGAAAACGAAAAACAAGTTTTTATTTTTTTCAAAAATAAAACCATAAAAAATAACACAACGTGCTTGAACAACAAATAAAAATACATGTGCAACTTATAATTTTATTTATTAAGAACGTGAATGAAATTAACTGTCTCGACCCTTACTTCGTGGAATCTGCTCATATTAGTGTTTTAAATGAAACTCACGGTTTCTAGTTAATTCCACAATATAATAAAAGTTATTGAAAATTCTAAAAAATTGACAATTGTTTCGATAAATCAATATCATCGAAACAATTGTCAATTTTTTAGAATTTTCAATAACTTTTATTATATTGTGGAATTAACTAGAAACCGTGAGTTTCATTCAAAACACTAATTAAGAACTTTTACCAGAAACGTTAATTTTTCAGCTTTTTCGACTCCTAGTCTATTCCGTAAATCTGAATGTACCAATCCAAAGGATAAAAATATTCTTTCGACCCCTGCGGATGAAGCAACCGCTGTCATTAGTTGTTTTATATTGCTTTGTGCTTCAGGATCTATATCTGTCAACGAAAACATTGCCGTCCACCACTCAATATCAAATCTTAACAATACCGGTAACAATTTTGGAAATTTACTACCTGCACATTCTAAAGCCCTATGTTTCTCTTCTTCAGTTAAAGTTATATTTTCCTTGAGATTCGTTGGGCTTAACATGTGTGCAATAAACATACCTGGACATAACTTTTTACTAGACACACACCATCTAAACTTATCAATAATTTTTTCCAAATAACAACAGACCTTGCAATGGTGCAATTCTCTTTTTGCATTAAATCCAGAGCACACGATATAGGTTTTAGTCTTGCCAGTAGATCTTCAGCATTACGCTTAATGGCTATATTAGAAACCAATTTATTAATTTAATTTTCAATGTTGCTGCGATGTTCTCCACAAATCTTAATCAGTTTGTGTCAGTTTTTTAAATATGCCTCAATTGAGTAACATGGGCTATTCCAGCGAACCTCAATTGGCAATGACAGGAAATATCCACCTTCAGATGATAATATTGCTTTTGCAAAATGGTTGTTTCGAAAATATTTTATGATCCGGACTATATTGTTCATAACTCCTTCAACATTGAAATATTTAGCCAGAAGATTTAATAAATGAGCCGAACATCCATATGTAATAACATTCACATCATCTTTATCTTCAATTTGTTTTCTCATTTTTGTCATGTTGGCAGCATTATCCGTTACTACACTTCTTTAAGGCTTTTAAATTTTTTCTCAGTGTCCTTAATAAATTTTAGGGTTAAACTTGTCAAATATTCACTAGTATGAGGACTCCCAGATGTATCTGTTGTATTGACCAAAAATACAGTTCCATCCTCATTTACAACACAGGCACATATTATGGACTTGTTTCTTACATTGGACCATCCATCAATGCTTAAACAAACTGTTTTATTTCTAAATAAATTTGACACTTTTCCAGTTCCTCTTGGTAAACTTGATCCAACAATGTACCTCCACTTATTTTTCTATTTGGGGTCCTGTATCCAGGATGTAGCATCTCGAAATACTTAATCAACTCTGGATGTTCCACAAATTTGAAAGCTGAATTTGTAGCAAAAATAAATCTGGCACACTGTTTATCAAACCTTTCTTTGTCATTTACTGTAGTTTTTAAAACAAATGACTTTAATGTTTTTTGCTGCGATTTTTTAGTTCCAGCTTCATCTACTGTCTTCTTACAAGTTTTTGAAGTTGACGGTTCTGTAAAAATAGATTTACATTAGTATTCTCCTTAGCGGGCATAGCCCAGTTGCGCCAATTTTAAAAAGGTACAAGAAATCGTATAACCCAATTGCGCCCGCAACCGAACAGCCCCTAAAATCTCCATGACCCACTTGCGCGGGAATGCCGGTTTTACTTTTCAACTAAAATACTTCAAATAATCATTGACAAAGTATACAAGACATTTATTCAAAGTGTACAAGACATTGACCTAACCTAACCTAAGCTAACCTAACCAAAATTGTCTTCATTCCTTCATCGGTGAATAACTTGGAAGTACAGTTTTTATTAGTACACCTCCACTTTATATCAAGTTTTGTCGAAACTTAAAATTTACCATCGGCGCAACTGGGTTATCATAAATTCCCGACCCTTTTGAGACCCGGATTAGACCAGGTAGAATAGGCGCAATGGGGTTATACCCTCCTTAGCAGGTAGGTATCCACATATCATTATAAAAGTAAAAAAAATACTCTGTCAATTGATAAAAATTAAAATATATGTTGGAGAGGGGAACACCATTGTACCCACATGATTAGAAATTGAGAACATGTTCTCTTGTAACTCCAGATTCCAGGGTTAGTTACAATTCAATTGATATGATTATGAAATTGACTGTCTCGACCCTTACTTCGTGGAATATGCTCATATTAGTGTTTTTAAATGAAACTCAAGGTCTCTAGTTAATTCCACAATATAATCCAAGTTATTGAAAATTCTAAAAAATTGACAATTGTTTCGATAAATCAATATCATCGTCAGAATGACAGAAGTTACATTTCATTTTATGCCTACCTGATGTTTAGTAGTTATTTTTGGCTAGACCAAGAAGTAACCTAACTTGTGATTGGCTTAATATATGTTTATAGAAAAAAGAAGAAGATGTGATATTACAAATATTGAAGCTTAGATATTAATAGCCCTATGGTGATATCCTGGATATCATTTTTCCAATTAAGATCAGTATAACTGTGCAATGATATAGAAAACCAGGAAAACTATATCTGCTGATCTTTACAATTATCACTTAAGAAGACAGTTTATTAGTGGAGAATTCCCTAGATTTAACTGTTCATTGACAACTTCATATTGTGGGTTTCTTAAATGTCTTCTAATTTCCAGTTCTTCAAGGAAATCCAGTTCTTGTTTCTTTTCACAAATATGCAGTACTTCTAGTTTTGTGTTAGGTGTCAATGAATGATTGGTGTCAAGTAGATGTTTTGCGTAGTGGCATTTATCTGGTTGTTTTAATCTGTATGCTCGTAAGTGCTCACTGTATCGTATTTCAAAATTCCTAAGGGTCTGATCGTAAGTGCTCACTGTATCGTATTTCAAAATTCCTAAGGGTCTGACCCAAATAGACAGCATTACATTCTGGACATTTGAGTTTATATATACCTGACTTCTTTAATAGTGGTATTTTTGTTTTTACATTTAACAATTTTGTACTAACGTTACTTACTGTTTTAAAAGAAAATGTTGTATTCGTTGCTGAAGATATTATCTTTGAAATATTATTAGAAATATTTCCTGCATATGTGATGGTTTTATAAGTTTTAATTTCATCAGCTTGTTTAGGAAATATTAGTTGTAATGCCACTTTTTCCTCTTTTTTACTAATTAGCTTATTTATCATATCTAATGGATAACCGTTAGATGTTGCTATTTGTCTAATTGTACTAATCTCTCTGTCAAAATTACATTTGTTCATAGGAACTGAAAAAACTCTATGTATCATTGAATTATATGCTGCTAGTCTGTGTGACACAGGGTGGTTAGAATTGAATGGAATTGTTACATCAGTTTGTGTTGGTTTTCGGTAAATTGAATAATCAAGTACATTATTAACTCTTTGAATTTTTAAATCAAGAAAAATGATTGAGCTATTTTCTTCAATTTCTAATGTAAATTTAATTTTCGGGTGTAAATTATTGATGTGGTTGAAAAATACATCTAATTGTCGTTCACTACCCATAAAACAAGCTAATATGTCATCTACATATCTATACCAAAATAAAATATTTTTCGAAATATTACTTTCAAAGATCTTTCTTTCTAAATTGTCCATAAAAATGTTTGCTAAAATAGGTCATATAGGGCTTCCCATTGGTAAACCTTCATTTTGAATATATATCTTATTGTCAAAAGTGAAATAATTCTGATTAATGCATACATCAAATAAATTAAGTATATCTGATATTATTCCTGGATTAATATTTTTATCTTCTAGTAATTTTCTTACAAGTATTAGACATTCTTTAGGAGGAATTTTAGTAAACATGTTAGTTACATCGAACGATATGAGTTTATAGTTATCTTGTAAGTGGATTGCTTTCAACTTTTTGATTAGTTCTATTGAATTTCTAATTGAGTACTGAGATTCATATCCGTAAGTTTTGAGTATATTGTTGAGCTTCTTTGCCAATATATCATTAGGAGCATTAACATAACGAAACCAATTAGACCTGTAGTATCTTATGTTAATGCTCCTAATAATATATATATATATATATATATATATATAAATATAAGTACTTACATGTAAAATATTTTAAGTAAATTCAATATAAATAATCATTAAAAAATTTGTAAATATAAAAATAAATATAATTATAATATACTTGATGTCATATTTCACATAAGACAAATCGATACATAATTTGTTTGTTCGTTACTTAGTTATTTTAATTTTTTTAGGTTACTTTATAATTATTTATTGAAGTTTGAATTTGAGGTTAGATTATAACCTTATAAAATGACTTTGACAGATAATTTGTTTTTGACGTTAATAGAAAAGGAAATAAGGTTAGATTATAACCTGTGAAAATGACTTTGACAAATAATTTCTTATATTTTGACTTTAATAGAAGTGAATTTAATTTTTATGAAATAATCATATAAATAATGAAAAATTATCTATTTTGTTCAATATTCAAAAGGTAGCTATAAATATTACTAAGATTTTCAATGTCACTTTTCTTATTCATACTATTATTTATATATATATATATATATATATATATATATATATATATATATATGAAATACGATACAGTGAGCACTTACGAGCATACAGATTAAAACAACCAGATAAATCCCACTATGCAAAACATCTACTTGACACCAATCATTCATTGACACCTAACACAAAACTAGAAGTACTGCATATTTGTGAAAAGAAACAAGAACTGGATTTCCTTGAAGGACTGGAAATTAGAAGACATTTAAGAAACCCACAATATGAAGTTGTCAATGAACAGTTAAATCTAGGGAATTCTCCACTAATAAACTGTCTTCTTAAGTGATAATTGTAAAGATCAGCAGATATAGTTTTCCTGGTTTTCTATATCATTGCACAGTTATACTGATCTAAATTGGAAAAATGATATCCAAGATATCACCATAGGGCTAATAATATCTAAGCTTCAATATTTGTAATATCACATCTTCTTCTTTTTTCTATAAACATATATTAAGTCAATCACAAGTTAGGTTACTTCTTGGTCTAGCCAAATATAACTACTAAACATCAGGTAGGCATAAAATGAAATGTAACTTCTGTCATTCTGACGATGATATTGATTTATCGAAACAATTGTCAATTTTTTAGAATTTTCAATAACTTGTATTATATTGTGGAATTAACTAGAGACCTTGAGTTTCATTTAAAAACACTGATATGATTATATTTTTATAGAAAATATTGCCCCCCGCTGGCTAACAAAAAGACATCTATTGTTGAACTCTAGATCAATAATCCAATCATTTGAAACCCCCTTAAACCATACTTTCCCAAAAAATGTTAATTTTTGAAAATCACCACCACCCTTTTTCTCAATGACAATATTAAATTAAATAATTGCATATACATTTAAGTACATATTTTTGAAACCTTATCTTTTCTAGTAGGTCTATCTTGGAAAAAATTTGCAATTTTTGTATCCGGTGTGGCTGTAGACGAAACAGAAGCTAACGTCATTACTTTCTCTAATATTTCTTGATGTAATTCTCTAGTTGCATCTTCAGCTATGTTCTTACGGACTTTTAATGTCGGAGGTTCTACAAAAAATATAGATTTCAATTATATCAAAATTTGGGATTATTTCTTATCACTCCAACATTAAATTTTAAATTAATTAAGTATTTATACAATAGCTTACCTTCTGCATATCGCAAGAATTCGTAATATTTCTTTTTATTGTAGATAGTGGCATTCCTTCCTCTCCTTCTGAATCGGATCCACTGTTGTCTTGAATAACTGTAACTGTTGTATTTCTCTTTTCGGAAAGATTCTTACAATCATTAGTTTTGTGTTTATGCATGCGACTAACCATAGCTTGTAATATTTTACCGCATGCTTTGCATACTGCCTTTTTATTCGTTGGATTTTCTTTGTTACACCCCTCAAAATATTTTCAAATTGGATCCCTTTTTTCTCCACTCATTTTTCAAACTCGCAATGTTTATTATTTGCTACGTTGCCAGAATCTACCGAAATGTTTTGCTTTCATTGAAAAAAATGAATTAATTCATGACTTTTTAGAAAAAAATTAATTGAATTAATTCGCGAAATAAATCATTGACTTAATTCATATGAATTAATTCTTGCCAACCCTGAACAAAATGCCTTTTAGGCTTATTTCAGAATGAAATAGGGCTATTGTAGAGAGTAGCATGACACGACTTCGGAAAAATTTCAATGCAGTTTTTCGTTTTGGTGTTCCCTGATGCCAAAATCACCCCCCGTTCCAAAGGTTATATATATATAAACAGAATTTAACGGGCATATCACGCAAAAGAGGTTACAGAGAATTAGTGGTAACCGTAGACATGCATGTTTCTGGTTCATTAGTCCTCATCAGCACGGTATAACCAAGAAAGGGTGTACGACTTGGGAGCAAGGATGTAAATTGAAACATGAGAAAACCCAAACAAAGGATTTCAATAAGACAACCAAACGCACATTTGTGCCTTCAAGTGGAAGATCCCGAGTTTTCAGGACAACAACCAACAAAGACACGGAGGCGCCTATAGCTCTCCTGTCTGAACCTTCCGACCCAGGAAATGGATAAATAACGAATGAAAAGATGAACGAATAACGCGTGGAGTGTAAAACAAAAACATAATTTAACGGGCATATCTCGCAAAAGAGGTTACAGACAATGAGTGGTAACCGTAGACATGCATGTATGTGTTATAACGGAATTTGTAAGCACGATAGAGGGCGTATTTTTTGACGGATCGAAACTAAACTCGCTATAAAAATCGGTGAGGCCAAAATCTTGGACGAGTTCTTCAATGCGCCAAATCGGCCCAGTAAAACAAAATGGCGGCCTGTCAAATTTGAAAAAAAATCGTATTTCCTTTGTTTTTCATTTGACGCAAAAAAGTTACTGAGCTTTTTCATAGATCTTAATACGTTTTACAACTTTTGTAGTTAACATTTTTCTCTAAATCGTACAGTGAAACATTTTTTTAAGAAAATTTACCAGAATTTTTTTTTATTTTTTTGTTTTTGATTTGATGCCAAAATGTTACTTTGGTTTTTTGTACATCTCAAAATATTCTATTACTTTTGTATCTAATTTTTTCTTTTGGGTTTTATGCAAAAATGTTACTGAAATAAGCCTGTCCAATTGGTCCTGTGCCATTGGGATTTTTTTTATCTTAATTTTTTTATAACTTTTGCAATTTTTGACGTGCTAATGATACATTTTTCTAGACAAAATTCCGAATCCAATGAGCTATCACACATATTTTTATGAGCTTTATCTCTATTTTTCACGAATTTCAACTTGTCGACTAGACAAGTATGGAAATCTTTACGAAAGCCATAACTAGGTGAATAAATGAAGATTAAATATTCCCCTATCCCAAAAGAAAAGTATGCATGAGCTAATCAACTAATTTATTTGAACTTAATACTAGTAAAATGTTTTAGACCTTAAGTCAAGGGGTCGGCTATACCAGAACTCTAATAAGTTATAGTACTTATCAAGCTGAAGCGGGCAGTTTTTTGGACTATTGAGGCTAACACCCCAAGATAATGTACCCAGAACAAAAAATCAGTAGTTCCACGGCTACTTAAATCTATTGTAAAAACCAAAAGCGCGAATCCCCATAATACAAATGAATTATAAAAAAATTTCTAATTTGAATCTTTTCCAGAACGTATTAAAAGGTATGCGCTCGTTTTGTATCATAAAATAACAAATACGCTTCATTTACAATTTAACCAGCGACAATAATGACAAATATAAAAACGCTGTCAAGATGTAATGACATGTTGGTTATAGCCTACACCAATTCGCCAGTGAGATGATGGCAGAGTAATCACTAGAACTCTGGGATGACAACTGATTTAAAACGATTACTTATAAGCTACCAATATTATTATATGGAACACGGTCGGACTCTGACCATTTCAGAGGTAGTCATTTTACCAACTGAACATCTTTCTTCTTTCAGTTATATTTTTTGAATAATAATTTTACTGAAGAAATATACGCTATCTTGCACTTATCAAACCGAATTAATGGGATCTAAACCCAACATTTGATAGAAATACTCTTCAAAAACATCGGCATGTATTTCTTCTTGGTAATCTTTGGTAGACTGACACAAATTCAAACAAACCACCATGTACAAAACCTTTATCACTCCAATATGGGTTATTATTAAACGACGGCCTTTGCCAACTGGAGTTCTTATACCCGCTGATAAACCTTCCAAAAAAGCTTGCCGATTTATCTTGCCAGGCTTTTGTAAGAGTGTGTCCTTCATTCAGCCAGGTTCCAACTAAATAGAATATTCGTTTTCCATCTGTTCTTAATTTTCGTATTTTCCTCAAATATTTCCGTCTCCAACAAACTATCTCTTCATTTGCCACCATTGCTGATCTACGACGCTGCTTCTCCCAATTGAAATTAAATTCATGTAAAAATTTTATTATTGGTAAATTTTCGTCATCTTTATGTATTAATAAAACCTTCTCGATTGTTGGTATTTGCTTATTAAGGTAAAATAATTGAGCTCTATTCCTAATAACATGTTTAAATAACCAAGTTGCCTCACCCTGTGTTCACAGTTATTCTTGATATATGAAGAAACACCCATCCTGTAAAGATATTTTTACTTAAAAAATAATTATCGATATCGTGTGAACATTTATACTGTGTATGACGTGAATGAAGTTTTACACCTTACTACCATAAAAGTCGATAATATTATTATTAAAAAAACAATATTGCCTTCGTTGAAAGCGTTAATTTAATCTTATTTCCGGAATTACTGGAAGTTATTACGTTGTGTGTTATTAACCATTCAGATATGTTAAAATTTTACGATTTCCTGTTTAATCTTAAACAGAAGTTCACGGTATGTATTATATCATCGAAAATATACAATGCCAAATTGAAAAAGGGAATAGTTCATGAAACTCATCCATCCTAGTTATGATTAATTTTGAACTCGTAAAGTAAATATTGGTGTGAAAAATGTGAGAACAGAAAAGGTTTGCTTGATGAATATTATTATATCAAATCCACTGTCGAAGAATTGTGTAATGATCATAACACAACGCGTCAATCATTTGGTGATGTGACTGTACCACTCGGTGTGTGTAACCCCCAACCCTCGCTTACCCAAAATTAATATTTTTAAATTTTCAAGGGCTTATAAAGAATTTTCCGCATTTATTGATTTGTTTGATGCTTTAGTACATAACAATTCGACAATTACCAATGTTGAATAGTTTAATTATCTCAAAACTTACTTAGGCGGTACAGCCCTCTCACTTATTCGACATCTTAAAAATTTAAAATGACCAGTGATAATTACGTCACCGCGTACGATACGATTGTAAAGAGATACTCAAACAAACGCCTTATGACAAAGACTCATTGGGATGCAATGAATACGTCAAAAATTACAAATTCTAACGGAAATTCGCTTAAAAAATTAATAGATATATTTACAGAGAATCTAGCTTGTTTCGAAGCTATGAGTTTGCCTGTAGAGCAGTGGAATTTTATCTTAGTAATGCTGTTAATGCAACGCCTTAACCAGGATACCATTACGTTATTTGAGCAGGTAGAACATAAATCAAACGAAATCCCTTCGTATAAAAAATTCTATAATTTCTTGGAAAATCAGTGCATCGCTCTCGGTAATGCTAATACTCCTGATTTTAGTTCTGTCTCAAAAAATGCTAAATCTAGTATATCTTTGAATTCCGCTAAACCATCATCTTCACATATATCTCGCACTTCCTCATTATTTACTTCTAAATCATCTCCCTCGATGACTTGCACACATGCAAAGCAAATCATTCTTTATACTCGTGTGCATCTTTTACAAGTAAAACGCCTAGTGAGCGCTACAATTTGTGTAAAAATATACATCTATGTTTTAATTTTCTGAGCTCGGCTCATAATCTCAATATATGTCGATCTACTTCTACATGTAAAAAATGCTTTTTCCACCTACCTCTATCCAAAGTATACATTTCCTGGCCTCATTGTAGGGAGCAAAGTCGTACTTTTCCTCCCTAGGGAGGAAAAGTAAAAGTAATAGTACGTTATCAATGAAATAATTTTTGCAATTCCGAGACTAAAGTGGTCACTTTAGTCTCACTTGTTAGAAACTATGTTAGACCCAAGGGATATAAAGGAAAAGTTAAAATTCTAAGGGATTGGGAGTACAAATAAAAACGTACACCCCCGATGCCTAGCCAAGCATTTTAGAAGTCCATCCTCGATGCCCAGCCAAGTTTCGTAAAATAAGTAGTATTTATTAATTTTGTTTGTTAGTTTCATGAATAAATTATTGAAAATGTCTATAACATGGGTGTAAAGTGCCTTTTCCTCCCTCGAATGATTACTTCAATCTCGGGAGGAAAAGTAGCACTTTCCTCCTTGTTATACAAATAGCTATTCTCGTACACACCACACTTTATTGTGTTTTAAAAGCAGTACGCCGGACGTCACTGCTGTCCTGCCACTCATGTTTTACCGCCTCTTTTAGATGATTCCGCTCCTAATCTGCAACCTAGTTCATCTAATTCTCCGGTCTCCAATAATTCAATCGCATGTCATTCGGTAACTAGCAACCCTCAACAATCTGTGCTTGTATCAACCGCGATTATTGATGTTTTAAATATCAAAGGTTTGTTTTGACCTCTCAGATGTTTACTAGACCCTGGAAGTCAGTCTTCTTTCATTACTCGCAAAGCCTTTCGTACCCTAGGCTTAAATGAAACACGGCAGTTACGGCAGTTAATTTCATCCGCTCATGTGTAAGCAGTGGTAAAGTTGCTTTGTCTATCAAACCCCGGAATAAAGTATCGCCTATATTATATCTTGACGCGATAATACTTGACTCAATCTCTAACAAATTACCTACTGTACCGATTGATGTTCAATCTTGGATTCATATTCGAAACTTACCACTTGCGGATAAACGTTTTTATGATCCTGGATCTATTGATATTTTATTAGGAGCCGATGTTTTCACCAAAATCATATTACCCGAGAGTATTTTAAATCACGCTGGTGATCCTGACGGTTTAAATACGATTTTTGGATATGTGTTAATTGGACAATTAAATTTCGCCACGCCAAAAATCTCTACATTTTTTTGTAGTTGCGAGTATCTTAGCGATTATTTGCGTAAATTTTGGTAACTTGAAAATGTTCCTGAAGTATACTGCTCAAATCCCGATGTTATCTTCTGCGAAAACTACTATAAAGAAACTGTCGCTCGGACTACTCAAGGCAATTATATAGTGTTAATGCCTTTTCGTATTGTATCCCCCGTTTTTCTGGGAATTAGGGATCTTACCTTAAATCATTTTCTCTACCTAAAGAACCTTCTGTTTATTCCCAATATTGTGACTTTATGTAGGATTACCTTGATCTAGGTCATATGTCCCTTGATAATACTGATCTCTCCTGCGAAGGTAGATATTATATTCCCCACCATTTCGACTTAAAACCTGGCAATGTTTTTTCTCGCTTACGTGTCGTCTTCAACGCCTCGGCTAAACTATCGAATGAAAAATCATTAAATGATTGTTTATATGTCGGTCCAAAATTACAACAAGACGTTGTATCTATTTTACTTAATTTTCGCTTTCATGAATATGTTAGGTATGTGCGCTGATATAAAACAAATGCATCGAATGATTTTTATTTCCGAGGATCAACGCGATTGTTAAAGAATCTTTTGGAGGTTTTCTGTCAATGATGAACTTCGCGAGTATCGCCTCAATACTATAACGTATGGAGTAATCTGTAGTCCATTTCTAGCTCTTCGTAGTCTACATCAGTTGACTGAGGACGAAGGCCATCGCTTTTCTCTTGCTGCTACAGTTCTTCAACGGTTTTCATATAGCGATGACTTTGTTTTTGGACCCATTTCCATCTAGTTTTATTAATCCAAATTCTCTCTCTTTTGACTCAGATGATTGTTCTTCAGCTCTGAAAATCCTAGGTTTGCAGTGGAATCCAATTATGGACTCATTCACATGGTCTGTTCAAACACAAAGAAATGAAGTCTGCACTAAACGTTCGTTACTATCTGAGCTAGCTCGAGTATACGATCCTTTAAGATTTTTAACGCGTCTCACATTTCTTACCAAATATTGAATTCAAAAACTTTGGATGTTGGGTTTAAATTGGGATGAAAATGTCCCTTCTGAAATTGCTTATGTTTGGTCGCAATACCGAGAGGATCTATTTCTACTTGAACACCTACATATCCCTCGAAAAGTTCTTTCGGCAGATGCCGTTCAATATGAATTAAATGGATTCTGTGATTCCAGTGAAAGGGGCTTTGCTGCTGTAATTTATCTTCGTAGTATTAGTAGTAATAGTAAAATTAACGTCAGTTTTTTGTGTGCCAAATCATGGGTTGCCCCTACTAAAAAAAATTACCATTCCTCGTTTGGAACTATGCACTACAGTTTGGCTGTCAAAATTAATTGCTTATGTGTTAAAGACACTTCCTCACATTTTATTACATAACATTTAGCTTGGTCAGATTCCCAAGTAACTTTACATTGGGTTCAGAGTTCACCGCATAAATATAAAACTTTTGTCGCTAATCGGATCGATCGATTAAGTAAAATCCAACAGATCCTAGGTTATATTTTAAGATTTATACACAACATCTCCCATCCTGCTGATAAACGCTTTGGAATGTTTTCGAAACCAATCCGAAAATTCCATGCTTTCCTGGATGAGAAAGATACGATCCGTGTAGGTGGAAGATTAAAATATTCATTTTTGTCTTATGATCAGAAGCATCATTACTTACTACCATGCCGCATTCCCTCCACCTCATTAGTAATTGATTTTTTTCACAATAGATATTTAGACGGTGGTGTTCGTACCACGCAATTTTTAATATTACAACACTTTTGGACACTGTCTCCAAAACGAGCTGTTAACGCTGTCCTGAGTAAATGTGTCGTTTGCTGGAAAACGTCTCCCGTCCACTTTCAACCTGTTATGGAAAACCTGCAAAAAATTCGATTATCTACCCTTAAACCTTTTCCCATGTCGGAGTTGATTATGGATTATGGATTTTAATAACATATATTCGATACCGTGGTGTGCGCTCACATAAGGTTTACCTGTGCCTATTTATATGCTTTGTCACAAAGGCATTACACTTGGAATTGGCAAATAGCTTATCAACAGAATCATTTCTCGCGGCCGTACAAAGATTTATTACAGTTCATTTGTTCTTGCCTTAAACTTTGCCCACTAACCTGTGATAGTGTGCGATTCTTCTTGCTAAACAGTACTGGGAACACATGCGGTCTAAGCGAACTCGAAGTTGTAGGGGAACTAACTAACTTTCAACGAATAACTGACTCCGGCGATATACAGTGTCCCGCGAAAGCAGCATTCACAAGCATAGGCAATAACGAGAAGAATTAAACATGAAACAAAATAAATTATTGTTAGATTCGTAACATAAACCCCTCCCCCCCCCCAAAAAAAATTATAATGCATTTGGAAAAATGATATAGAAAACCACAGAGTAAGGATAGAAACAGTAAATTTAATTAAAAAACTATTCTCATATTATACAAATTGATTTACCCTAATTTAATAACTAAACATTCAAAGTATTCTTGTTGTAAAAGGACGAGATTCTTTCATCTGCCCTCATGATTAGGCATGGATTTTTTGAGTCTATTTAAAATAGACATTACTTTTCATGATTTGTCGTACTCTCTTTTGTTCTCCTCTTGTGCCATAATAGTATATTACAATATAAGTGATGAAAGTGCCTGATTATTCGATGAGCAATGCGTGATATTATATAGCAGGGGTGGCTAAGATCCTTGATAGTCCGAGTCATTTTTCAAAATTTGAAATTTTTGGCGAGCCGCAATTAAATACGTATTTAAAAGGTATGGGAAAGAGATATTACATTTTTTTTACATAAATTATATTTATTGAAAACATATAAAAGTACAAAATATGTGTATTGAATTTAAATATTAAAAATTTAACACATTTATTTTACTTCTCTTGATAATTCTTTAAAATTTGGTGACAGCACTTCTTAGTAATTCTTTGAGATGCTTGTTAGTTACTACTGATCGGTGTATTAATTTCATGAATTTTAAAGTTGAAAAAAATTATTCACATAAGTACGTTGTACCGAATATTGAAATAATTCGACAAGCAACCGTTTTTAATTCTCGTTGAGTTTTTCTTGTTGAATATTGGAGCACTTTTTTTTAATTCGAGGAATATGACAAAATGTTTTATTTTTAATGTCCTTTCGAAAAAGTTGTAATTTAATTTGAAAAGTAAATATACACTATGAGAGGTCAGATATTATTTTATATTTCCCCTGCAATTGTAAATTCAGTGTTTGCAAATGTTCCATGACATCAGTCAAAAACATTAAGTCTTGTAACCACTCGTCAATTCTGAATAGGCTCTTTCCTTTTCTTTTAGAAATGCAGTTATCACATCAAACAAATCTACAAATCGATTTAATACGTTGTACCTAGATAACCATCTAACAATGCAAAATAAATTAATGTCATCTCATTTGGAAGTTCTTCGTCCTTTAATACTTCAAGGAAATTTTTGAATTGTTGATGTTTTTTTGCATTGGTGCTAATGAAATTTACAATCTGTAACACTATTTTCATAACATCTGGATATTTTATATATTTTGCAACGAGTTGATCTCGGTGAATTATGCAGTGAATCGATAAGAACTGTGGAATCTTAAAAGTCCAATAAGACCGAATTTTTACCCAGCATTGACGGAGCTACATCAGTTGTAATGCTTACAAGTTTATTAAGAGGCACATCAAAAGTTTTCATTATGAAATCAATGCAAGAAATATATTCGATACTTGAAATTGCTTTTTTAAAAACTTTATTTACATAACTAATTTGGTTAGATATTTTTAAGTTTACAAGTTAAAGATTGACAAAGAACTGAGCTACAAAAATATTATTCTAATAAGGTAAAAAATGCAGAAATAACAGTTTGCATGAATATAATGATATGAGAATACTGGTAGGAACGTTTTGTATTTCCATAGCTTTGACTTCTAGTTCAGGAAACAAGATGGGTTGACTTGAGATTTGGATGTCGTTTCGGTTTCCGATTTTGGTGACTTGGTTATTTATTAGGCATCTTTTTGGTATTTGTATAAGGTATGTATTTTTGACTGTTATGTTTTCGGCTTGATCTTGAGATGTCAGAGTAATGGTTTCTTGAAATGGAAAAACTGCAATCCATTGGTTGATGTTGTCCAGACGTTGGAAAAACGTTTTGGGGATGGTGATTATTGACTGTTGGCAAGTGGAAATGTTTTTTATATTTAGTAGTTCCACTACGCACGGATTTTCATCTTTAACGTCTTGGAGGTCGGTATACTTGCAGAGATGTAGTGTTGACGGATACAGCTCCAGACAAAGTTTGCTCATGGATGCATATTGAACGTTACTTTTTGTAAGATATATTTTATTTGGGATAATTGCTTTAAATTGACCTTCTTTTCTAATGGGGATAGGGTACAAATGATAATAATCAAAATTCTGAGAATTCTTTATTGGAATCTGTAATATATAAGTTATTTTACCATTTAATATGTAACAGTTAATTTTTATGAATTTTTCAAATAGTAATATGTTTTGCAAAGTTACTTCTATAGGTTACTGACCATCTACTAACCTTATTTGTAGTTTATATAACTCATTATAAAAGTCATTTGTTTTTATTATACTTGGATGCATGACTCCTAGCTTCGAAAATGTAATTGATGTTTCAATATCTTGTAATATTGAAATTATTATTTCCAGCGTGTTAATAACTTGGTTAATAGTGTCTTTAATGAACATCGCATTTTCTCGATAGACGCTTCCTCCAACAATTAATGCAATTTGTTTTAATTTTGATTCTGAAACTTTTTCGTTATGACTTATTTGATTTATTGTAAAGTTAAATTTGCTTATTAATGATATAGAAAGATAATTTTGTATTTTTATATTATTGGTTAATTGATTTTGGTTTTCTTGAAATTCTTTGATTATTTGTTCGTATCTTTCTCCGTCACTTGCGTCTAAATTTCCAATTTTTCTTTTAAAAATAGATCCTAAACCATTAATAAGTCCCCTTTTTGATCTATGAGACAACGGTATTATTTCGATTAATTTATTTTGAACTTCTTCTTCTGAGAATCTCAAAATTTTTAGATAGTTTGAAAGATCATGTGAATAATTTAAGTTTTTGGAAATTTGATATTTTAGGGCTTTCGAATGGAAATTTAATTTAAGTTTTAGCTTTGTGGTGGAATCTATGGAATTATTATATGCGATAATTGCATAGACCATTTTTACTGTGATGGGTGTTTTAAGGAAACCTCTCGTATTTAATAGCCGAATGTGTTCGATACTGGTTGAATGAAACCTTTCGATAGAACCTTGTGATTGAGGGTGGTCCGGACAGCAGAAATTAATTTTTATTTTATGAAGACTTATGAGTTCGGAAATGATGGAGTCTGGCTCTTGGCAAATTTTGTTTTTGATTCGGCTTAAAAACGTTACCATTTCTATTTTGATTAAAAACTTGTGAATTAGTTGGAAAATTTTGATTTCTTATTGGTTGACTTTGAATTGGTATAGGCCCTGTCGGAAATGAGTTCCTTGTTATAAAAGTATTATTCTGTTTGTGAATTAAAATTGTTCCGATTATACGTATTGTTAGGATTATTAAAATAAGACTGATTGTTAAAATTTGGTTTAAATTTTTGTCTTCACTGAGGCATTAATTATCTAGGTAAATTTCTATTTTGTGGATGTTGAAAGTAGTGCATATTATCTTCTTCTAGAACATATTGTAATGCATCACTCAAGGTTTTAGGTTTTATGCAGCGGATTGTGGTTCCTAAAGGTTCTTTAAGACCAGACAAAAATGCTTTCAAAGCTAGGTTGCTGTATAAATCTCTTTTAAGTATCTTATTTTCTAATGATTGTTTGTGCAGATCTATATAACTACAAACAAGGCTCAAAATATTTAACACTCTATCATAAAATTTTTGGGGTCTCTCACCATTTCCTTGTCTCATCATAACAAGGTCGCGATTAAGACAGGATTCATCTCTTTGGTCCGCAAAATTTCGAGAAAGTGTATCTTTAACAGATGTCCAGGAAGTCACATTTTGTATGTCAACTACAAGTTTAAATATATGTTTTGGAAATGGTTGGGTTGGTCTCTAATATAAAAAGTATTAATATTTATTCGCAGACAGATAAATAGCGGTAAAGTTTGTTGGGGTTTCCATCGAACTCTGGTACGCAATTTAAGTATTCTGCTTTGAATTTAGTCATTTTTACGTTATTTTTTGTGCTGATTGATTAGAAACTTGAAACTCAACTAAAGTATCAATTTTTCAATTTTCTAGATCGTTAATTAAAGAATCTATTGACCTATATTAATAAATGAACCTTTATAGGTTAGGTATCTACTGCATGAACAAATTAAATAATTTTGTATTACTGATTAGTCACAGAATAAATAAGGCAAACTTGAGCATTCCCTTGATTGTAACTATAAGGACGAAACACCGTCTCTGTTGAGTTTCCGTATTCCTTGCAAAGTTGAACGATGCTTGTTTCAACTTTCGTCGTCTACCTTCTTGAAGGGCTGCGATGGTCTTCATTAGATGGGTTTCTCGATTTTTAGAGAGCCTCTCCATTTCTGACACCTCCAATCACATATTACAACGTTTCGATATCTAGTTAATCGTTGAAACGAAAATTATACACGTTTTATACGCGACAATTCTAGATATCCTACCGACTGCGCCAGAAATGTATTCGATACTCGAAATTTCTTTTTTAAAAACATTATTCACACAACTAACTAATTTGATTAGATATTTTTGAGTTTACAAGTGAAAGATTGACAAAGAACTGAGCTACAAAAATATTATTCTAATAAGGTAAAAAAATGCAGATATAACAAGTTTGCATGAATATGATAATATGAGAATCTGCTGACGGTGGAGGTTTCATGGGACACGGCGATATAATTTGCATTTTTAATATCGACACCGCGGGTTGACTATTGAAGTGCTACTAAATATAATAATTCTTCTTTAACAACGAAGTCAGGTGAAACAAAACGTATGAAAACTGCCAGTTGCGGAAGATATGTGATATCTGTCGATTCGGCAAGGGCTAAGCTGAATGCAATACAATACTTCCAATCATTTTTTAAATTATATCCAAGAGATATATTAATTGTAGTTATGCGTCGTTCGGTTGTGTGTCTCGAGATGGGAATTTGCGAAACAACTTTGTGCAATGCTGTATCATTTGGATCTATAACTTTAAGTACATCTTCCAAGTTTTTTTAATAAACTCTCCCTCTCCATATGGGCGTTTTGCACGAGCAATATTCCAGGCAATAACAAAACTGGCTTCAGCCAAATTATTAACTTGATGCTAAAGGTCATCAAAATTGACTGATTTTAAAGAAGCAAGTTGATGTGATCTTAATCTTATTTGGTGGATACTGATTAGAAATCTGAGGATGATCGGTTTCATAATTTCGATGTAAATAGCTAGCTTTATAATTTTTGACCGTAGAATAACACATAATGCTTTTCCGTTATTGTCAATAAAAAAGGAATTCACCTCCCACTCATTATTAAAACTTCTATTTTCTTACTCGTATTTTCTTTTTTTATTTTCGTCTCTGTCGTCATATTGTTAAAAGAACTGGAAATGAATAAATTAATTTAGAAAATATAAATTTTGTGTTATTAAAACAAATAACATCACGTGTTACACACTACGAAACAAATTATAGTTAACTTACCAAAAATTCCAGATTACAAATTGTTTCCGTAGCAAGAATGATACAACGAACAATTACGCCACTGTTATGGTCTTTCGCGCAGTTTTCGATAAGTCATATCATTCCTAACTTGGACGGAAATGAAATTTGTTACAACGTTGCACTTAGTCTTTCATATTTGTTGTCACTAATTTATATTTTGAAACACATACGGAATGATAATCATTTTTTTAAATATAATAACACAAAAATTGAAACCAAACTCGGGTACATTTATCGAGAGCCACAAATTATCCTTCGAAGAGCCGCATGTAGCTCGCGAGCCGCAGGTTGGCCACCCTTGTATTTTTTCCAACGTCGCATTATTTGTCTGAATTTTAAATTTAGAAATAATGATTTCACAATTCTCAAAATTCAAGGCGCTGATTTTGTATGAAATGAAATGCATAAACAAACAACGAAAAAGAGAAAATCATTTGCTGATTTTTTTACGTCGTCCTATTAAAGTGTGGCGATTTAATAATTTAGATCATTATACTCCGTTTTCAAAAGGCATGGAGTAATAAAAGCTCATTAGGTATTCAAAACCGATACAGGGTGTATAATAAAATATCTCCGAAGTTTATCTAATTTTGTATTAAAATTTCTCATTTGTTACGAATTTCAGGTAGACACTCCGTAACTCTGTATTCGGTTGGGTCGCCTATTGTATTGAAAGGGTCGCTCTATTGTATTTGAATGAACAAATAAATAATTTAATCCTCAGAGGCGTGCAATCAGGACAAAACAAAACTGGTATATGAATATGAAGGCACTATGAAATTATAATTACGAAAAGTATTCAAAAGAGTTCACAATATCGATTCAATAAAAACACATTTTTATGTGTTCCTATGAATAAACAATAAACATAAAATACTATATAAAAAATAGCAAATTTTTTTGCAACTTTTCTACTAATATACCGCTTACAATAGGAGAGTAAAAAAGAAAAATGAAAATGAAAAATGAATTAATGTAATATTTATAAAAAAAAGTCTAACAAATAATAGTAATAACTAACACAAAAACTAGTCTATATATCAGAATTAGACGATTCTGTCGAGCTTCCATTATTAACATTGATTATAAATGGTTCAATCATGTGTTCACTTATATGATCAATTTCCCACATATTTAGTTCTTCTTGTATCACGTGTTCAACACATTTCTTCCAGTTTTCTTTGGTTACGTTACCTAACGCGTCTTCGAATAAAACTTTTACGTCACTCATTTTGAATGTCGTACTCTTTCTTGAAACTTCCCCTTTCACTTGGGCCTATATTAATTCTAAGGGATTGAGTTGACAGTGATAAGGAGGAAGCCTCAGCACCGTTATACCACGCGCTGATGCCATTTGATCTACAACGTATCTACTATATTTGTGTTTATGTGAATTGGCCAGTTGCAAGAGCTCATTTTTCAGCGGGTTATCTGGGCATTCAATATTTTTCGAGGTTAGCCAATCGTGGATATCTTGTTTACGCCATGCAGTTGAAGGTAATTTCTCCACTAACCTGGAGTGATAACTTGCGTTATCCATAACTGAGCCCGTTGGAATTAGATCTAACATTTGTGAGAAATATTCTTCGAAAACGTCTGCATCCATATCTTCATGATAATCTCCGGTTTGCTTCGACTCAAAGCATAACAATCCACCTTTAACAAAACCTTCGGCACTTCCGATATGAGTAATGATGAGTCGACGTCCTTTTCCTGCTGGTGGATTAAGGCCTGTTGACCACCCTTCAAGAGCTGCCTGCCTCCGACTTTTGACATTCGTGTCTTGCCAAAACATTGAAACAGTATGACCTTCATTTAACCAAGTTTCATCCAAATAATAAATTCGTTTTTGATCTAGTCTTGCTTTCCGAATATTGCGCAAATAACTCCTCCTCCAAATGATAATGTCGTCTCTATCAATCAACATTGCGTTCCGATAATTTTTTTTATATTCAAATCCAAGTTCCATCAAAATTTTCCATAATGTACTTCGAGACATTTTCGGATAATCTGAATCTTCTTGAACCGAAGCCATAATTTTGGAGAGAGTTGGGATCTCTTTTCTAAAGAAAAAAGCATGCACCTTACGCCTTATTCCATTCTTCAAGTCGTCATCCATTTCAAGTTTGGGTCGGCCTGGGGACTTTGCTGGGGCTGTGATGTTTCCATTTTTTTTCTCCTTCATTAAATTAGAAATTGTTGTTTTTGAAACACCCATCATTGTTGCAGTAATCTCCACAGTTTCATCAACACTTCCTGTCAAATTCATGATTTTTCTTCTAATTTCTTCGTTCTTCAACGAGGAATAGCAATTTAATATCAGTTTTTTTCGTTCAGCGACAATGGGCCAACTTTAGGTCACTTAGATGGTGATAAATCCTCCATATCTGGTCGAATTTGGTTGGAACACTATATAGTTGGAAGGAAGAGTTAGGTGTTTGTCTTGTGTCTTGAGAAGAGAACTTGTATAGATGAACAAAAATAAACACCAGTTAACAATAACGGTGAAAAATAATAACAAATAACAGTAATAATGGGGAAATCAATCAACACAACAGTTTCTCCAGAACAGATGAACTGTAAATTGAAAATATTGAACCTTTCCGCTACTTTTATAGTTGAAAAGTTCTAGTCAGTACATTGTATTATGGGGGCATTTTCTTAGAACTGAAAAGACTATATTTCACAATAATAAAACCATTTTTGAGCTACCTGTTTGTCAAGTTTCTTCAATTACCTGCTAATTTGGTGAAATAATCGGCAAATGGGGTTGGTTTGGATATATATACATATATATATATATATATATATATATATATATATATATATATATATGTGTGTGTATTTGTGTAAAATTGTTATTAACATTTATTTTATTATTTATTGTATGTAGGATTATAACTACCTGGAGCTTAGTGGAGGGACTCGTCTACGCCCTTTTATACATAATAATAAATTTTCTGGAAAATTGATGTCAGTGATATAATCCACAGTTTATTATATTATTGATAATTTGAAATTTCATTTTAAATAATATTACGAAACGGTTATTTTCGGAAATGAGATAATTTTAGAAGCCTTAACTTTTTTTAAATGACTAAATGTGGTACGCCTATGGTTCCGGCCAAAATGAGTGATTTATTACTCCATGCCTTTTAAAAACGGAGTATAGAATAGTGAAAAATGAAAAACGAAAGTGATAAAGATTCCGACACATCGCACACTCCACTTGATATGGCAAAAAGAGCAACTGTAGTAACGCTAGACCTGCTACCGGAATAGTCCCGGGTTAGTTATGAAATAGAATATGAGCTGTTTATGAAATGGAGACAATTGAAGCAAACCAAGAGCTATTCAGAAGCAGTGCTTTTAGTATATCTTGCAGAATTATCAAAATCCTTAAAATCGTCGACTTTATGGGCTCTATATTCGATGTTAAGAGCAACATTAATTATATCAAAGAGGATGTCGACATTGGCAAATATTATAAGTTAAGTAGATAGTCAGTTAGATACGAAGCCAAACATTCCAAAACATTTACAAAGGAACACATTTCATTTTTCAATATCATACGACAAAGAGTACTTATTAATCAAGGTGAATAACATAGAATTTCCGAACACAAACGTAGCTATGACAACAAAAAATTAGATTCTAACTAATCAAATCATTTATTAGAAAACCAACACATATTCGACCCAAATTTTGAAATTCTCCATATAGTCGGTAAATCCTTTAGTTTAAATTTATTAGAGGCCCTTGAGATTAACAAAAATAAATATTCAGGTAATCTTCTTAACGACCAAATAGATATCAATCAGTCTCCTTTATTAAACCTTTTTACCTAGAAGATAGCTTAGGAATGTTTGTAGTGAATGAATTTCCAGGTAATTTCTTTCAATACCATTGTTAACATTAGTAAATAGAATTCTGTATTTATGCACTGTATATATTAAGACATTTTTATATTATACCTCCATTCGTTTTGACAAAGCTACTGTGTTTTACATTTATTGATCGATGATATTGAAGATATGTAGTCACGTTTGGTTGTACATATCCGAAATAAACAGCTTTACAGATTAAAACTAACTTTTCCACACTTATACACTCCGGAGGCTGTATCGTGCTAATTAACCGAAGTTTCTCCAAAATTGTAGTATATCTGGATTTATAGATCCCGATGTACTGGCTCTGGAGAGCAAAAAATCAATAGTGATCATCTGTGAGACGCCCTGAACAACATCCAATCATAAAATTGGTCACTTGTATATACTCCAGAGGCTGTATCGTGCTAACAAACCGAACTTTCTCCAAAAATGTAGTATGACTGGATTTATAGGACCCGTTCTACTGGCTCTGGTGGGCTGAAAATCAATAGGCTTTATCTTTGAGACGCCCTGAACAATATCCAATCATAAAATTGGGTACTTACATACACTCCTGAGGCTGTATCGTGCTAACAACCGGAAGTTTCTTTAGAAATGACCAAAAATGTAGTATATCTGGATTTATAGGACCCATTGAAGTGGCTCTGGTGAACTGAAAATCCATAGGGTTTATCTGTGAGTCGCCCTGAACAATATCCAATAATAAAATTGGTCACTTGTATACACTACGGAGGCTGTATCGTGCTAACAAACCGAAATTTCTCCAAAAATGTAGTATATTTGGATTTGTAGTACCCGTTGTTATTGGTTCTAGTGAGCTGAAAATCAAAAGGGTTCATCTGTCAGATGCCCTGAACAATATCCAATCATAAAATTTGTCGTCACTTTTTTAGCCTACTAAAAGACGAAAAAATTAGTTTTTTTGGGTAAACCAATAATTTTTCTCATCTATAATATATAGGGTTGGCGGAAAAGTAATATGTACATAAAATTCACTTTTTATTCAAATATTAAAATAGTAGTTTTTCTACTTCCGTTACTAAAACCGCATTTTGAACACGGGTTTGACATGCACTGAACGGCTTTTTAAACACTAGTGTTTAAAATGCGAAAAGTCACATCTCGTTTATCTTTTGTCTTTTAAACGTCAAATCAAGTGTATCTTTTGTATATTAAATTTCATGTTCCGTGATAATTTTGTTGTTCTGTGTCATTTGATTTATTAGTCAGCCATCGCCCGTCATGTTATGAATATAATTAAAATATAATATAATTTTTTCCTTCCTGCGGGCGAAGAAAAAGTATAGTAAGCGCCTCGTGTTAAAAACGTCTTTATTAACTCGTTTCACAAGGCACTCGTTCCGCTTCGCTCCACTCGTGCCTAGTAAGACTCGTGACTAAAGTAACCTTTTTGACACTTTGTACTTAATATACTATTGTACAACAAGTGCGCAAAGCGTCTTTGGGAGGTACAGGAGGCTTTGTGGAAAAAGCAGTAGACTCAGCCCAAAGATGGACCTATAGCTATATAAAATGGTAATAAGACATACGGTAACCTAAGGTTTGGTTGCCTGGGGCGCAAACGTCACGCAGACCGAAGCAATCAGACAACTTCAAAGTATGTAAAGGATGGCATGCATATGTGTAACGGGGGCCATGAAAACAACCCCAACTGCAGCCCTAGAGGTGCTGCTAAATCTTTCGCCTTTACATATCCACTTACATGGAGAAGTGAAGACGATATTGTGCATACTAAAGGCCAAGGTCCAATTATTGAACACCAAAGAGCAATGAGCTGGAAAATAGAGGAGAATCAGGAGGTAAACCCTTTCTTTGAGATGCCCACAGACAAAACAACTCCGGTCTTCATTTTCAGCAGGCACTTTCAGGTTGCCATACCGGGTAGGAAAGACTGGAAGTAAGGCCCCCCAATTAAAGCAGACCAGATCTGGTATACTGATACAAGACCAGCAAGGGAGTTGGAGCTGGCATCTACAGAGACATACCGAGGGTGAGGGTATCCATAAGCCTCGGACAGCACGCCACGGTGTTTCAGGCGGAAATCGTCACAATAATGCACTGTGTCATGCTGATAACGCAAAAAGAAGTCAAGAGTAAAGACGTTGTTATTTAGTCGGACAGCAAAGCGGCTCTAAAGGCAATCAGCTTCCAGAAGATCAGTTCCAAACTGGCCAGGGACTGTATACACGTCCTGGAGGAACAAACTTAACATAGCCTGGCTACCGGGCCATGAAGGTCACCTAGGAAATTAGAGGGCCGACGACTTAGCCAAAGCTGGCTGGGCCACAGAGACGATAGGCCAAGAACCCTTCAGCGGAATCTCAGCAGGCCTTTTTAAAAGAGCCATCAAAGCAAGACAAACAGTTTCAGATCTAGTGGCTGCAAACACAAGGACAACGGTATGCAAAGCAGTTCATTAAACACTGCTCGCCCTTGTTCACATCAGGCCTACTTAGCCAGAACCGAAAGGTTGTAAGGATAGTGGTAGGTCAACTAACGGGGCATTGTAGACTCAACAAGCACCTGGAGAGAATGAGCCTGGTAGAGGTTAGCCTGTGTAGGTTCTGCCAAAAGGCGGAAGAAACTGCCGTACATGTATGGTGCCATTGTGAAGCACTATGCAGGTTGAGGTTTGCAAGGCTGGGAGAGGAAAAACCCAAACCGGCAAGTAATTTGGAGTGGCCAGTGTCGTGGCTGTGGAGTTTAATCAAAAGGACGGGCCTTTAAGGTCAGATAGGAGAAACCACCATAAATCCAACGGGGATGCAGTGGTAGAGGACGCTTTGGCGCTATATCCGTTCAAACAAATCTACAATCTACGTGTCTTACTTTCTGTGCTCATTTATTTGTTTTTTCATATAATATCCCATAAGTAAACCGATATTCTAGCTACTTTCTTGATCTGATTGTCTATATCGTTCGATATGCTTCTGCTGCTCGATGTTTCTTCACAATAATGCGCTCATTTAGTACCAATTTGCAACGTATCGGATCTTTGGACTGTCAAAGTAAAAACAATGTTTATATTTTAGGCTTATTTCAGAATGAAATAGGGCTATTGTAGAGAGTAGCATGACGCGACTTCATTTCAATGCAGTTTTTCGTTTTGTTCCTAGATGCCAAAATCACCCTCCGTTCCAAAGGTTATATATATATATATATATATATATATATATATATATGTATATAAAAAAAGAAGATGTAGGAATATCGCGTGATATGTTAACAACAACAACAAAGAGAATCATGGGTAATTCACGCAAAGTAAAGGGCTACTGAAATAGAGTGGTAACCGTGGACATGCATGTTTCTGGCTCATTTTGCCTCATCAGCACGGCATAACCAAATAATGATGTGAAATTTGGGAGCAAAGATGTTAATCGAAACATGGGAAAACACAAAATAACGGATTTCAGCAGGGAAACCAAACGCTCATTTGTGTCTTTAATTGGAAGATCCCGAGCTTTCAGGACATCAACCAACATCGACACGGAGGCGCATATAGCCCCCCCGCCATGAACCTTCCGACCCATAGTAAATAACAAAGAAGATGTAGGAATATCGCGTGATATGTTAACAACAACAACAAAGAGAATCATGGGTAATTCACGCAAAGTAAAGGGCTACTGAAATAGAGTGGTAACCGTGGACATGCATGTTTCTGGCTCATTTTGCCTCATCAGCACGGCATAACCAAATAATGATGTGAAATTTGGGAGCAAAGATGTTAATCGAAACATGGGAAAACACAAAATAACGGATTTCAGCAGGGAAACCAAACGCTCATTTGTGTCTTTAATTGGAAGATCCCGAGCTTTCAGGACATCAACCAACATCGACACGGAGGCGCATATAGCCCCCCCGCCATGAACCTTCCGACCCATAGTAAATAACAAAGAAGATGTAGGAATATCGCGTGATATGTTAACAACAACAACAAAGAGAATCATGGGTAATTCACGCAAAGTAAAGGGCTACTGAAATAGAGTGGTAACCGTGGACATGCATGTTTCTGGCTCATTTTGCCTCATCTATTTCAGTAGCCCTTTACTTTGCGTGAATTACCCATGATTCTCTTTGTTGTTGTTGTTAACATATCACGCGATATTCCTACATCTTCTTTGTTATTTACTATGGGTCGGAAGGTTCATGGCGGGGGGGCTATATGCGCCTCCGTGTCGATGTTGGTTGATGTCCTGAAAGCTCGGGATCTTCCAATTAAAGACACAAATGAGCGTTTGGTTTCCCTGCTGAAATCCGTTATTTTGTGTTTTCCCATGTTTCGATTAACATCTTTGCTCCCAAATTTCACATCATTATTTGGTTATGCCGTGCTGATGAGGCAAAATGAGCCAGAAACATGCATGTCCACGGTTACCACTCTATTTCAGTAGCCCTTTACTTTGCGTGAATTACCCATGATTCTCTTTGTTGTTATATGTATATATATATATATATATATATATATATATATATATATATATATATATATATATGTATGTATGTGTTATAACGGAATTTGTAAGCACGATAGAGGGCGTATTTTTTAACGGATCGAAACCAAACTCGCTAAAAAATCGTTTAGGCCAAAATCTTGTACGAGTTCGTTAATGAGCCAAATCGGCTTAGTAAAAACAAAATGGCGGCCTGTCAAAGTTGAAAAAAATCGTATTTCCTTTGTTTTTCATTTGACGCAAAAAAGTTACTGAGCTTTTTCATAGATCTTAACACGTTCTACAACTTTTGTATTTAACATTTTTCTCTAAATCGTACATTAAACCATTTATTTCAGAAAATTCACAAATTATAACGGAATTTGTAAGCACGATAGAGGGCGTATTTTTTGACGTATCGAAACCAAACTCGCTACAAAAATCGGTTAGGCCAAAATCTTGGACGAGTTCGTTAATGAGCCAAATCGGCCCAGTAAAAACAAAATGGCGTCCTGTCAAAATTGAAAAAAATCGTATTTCCTTTGTTTTTCATTTGACGCAAAAAAGTTACTAAGCTTTTTTATAGATCTTAACACGTTCTACAACTTTACTATTTAACATTTTTTCTCTAAATCGTACATTAAAACATTTATTTTAGAAAATTCACAAATTTACCAGACATTCTTTTTATTTTTTTGTTTTTGATTTGATGCCAGAATGTTACTTAGGTTTTTTGTACATCTCAAAACATTCTATTACTTTTCTATCTAATTTTTTTATTTTGATTTCTATGCAAACATGTTACTGAAATAAGCCTATCCAATTGGTCCTGTGCCATTGGGATTTTTTTTGGACTATAGTTATAATTCAACAGTATTTGGATCATTTAATTCTGGGCCCAACCAGTAGAAATACATTTTTTGAAAAATTATAGAATTACAATCATTTCAGATTTGGATGCGTTTCTTATAGAACTATTCGTATTTTGCCTCAACAAATAGTGTGGTTATAACCTCATCATCACAGTTATTTTTCCGAGCTTCAACGAGTGAGGGCGGGAAGTAGAGGTGTGTAATGTGACACTTCCCAACCTTCAATGACGTTAGTAATGACAGCATTACATATATGGTTGTAAATAAAATTAATAAATAAGTTGGTATATATGTCATTGTTAATTGACATTTATTTGTGTTTGAACCAGGACGCTCTAAGTGTCTAGCGTTTAGACGCTTCTATCTAGGTGGTATTGTTTGCATGTTTATCGTAACGGTAGCGACGTAATGAACAATAAAAAATTGGTTGTTTCAAAATCCCCGAGAAATAATTAAGAAAATACGAAGTTGCCTATACCTAATTCAAAAAGTGGTGCAGTTTCAAGAGAATTCAGAAATTGTGCGAATCTATTGGCATATTTCGAACATAAAATTAAAAAAGCAAGAACTTCAACCTTATGGTCAGTATATTCTATGCTAAAAAGTACGTTGAATATCAAAGACAATGTAGATATCACAAAATTTCCGAAACTGATACCATATTTGAAAAACAAATCAGTTGGATACCGTCCAAACAAGTCGAAAATTTTAACGAAAGAAGATATTGAAATATTTATACAAGAAGCACCATATAATACATTTCTGTTACAAAAGGTAATCTAAAATAATATAAATAGATCCATTGAAATAGTGTTTGAGCAATTTTTCAGATCATTATAATAAAGGCGTTAGTTGGGCGCGTAGAAGAGATGAGTTGTTTAAAATTACGATCGACGATATAGATTACAAGGATTCAATTGTTATTATACGAATTCCCAATTCCAAAAATCATACTCTGAGAACTTTCGTGATTTCTAGTCCAAACTACATTAATATAAACCACAAATAAGGTGCGTTACAACCGGGAGTTACCACTAGTCGAAGATTGTATGTGAAGTACGTTAGAGAAAAATGTGTTAATCAAGTGGTTGGCGTCCATAAAATAAGGAATGTGCCGAAAGAAATAGTAACTTATTTCAAATTGCCTCACCCAGAAACTGATAGGATACTGCTTCAGACGTTCTTCCGCAATCCTGTTAGCCGACTTAAGGGAGGCCCTACACTATCAAGCGGCTTGATCAAATGCTTGAGGCTCCGATTGATGGGCGCATCAAGCGTACTTCAATCAACACTTCAATCTTTTGATCAAAACTCTCAGTCAAAGCTGAGAAGTGGAGGAGTGTGGAGCGTATAATGGTATCAAATGTAGATTTGGGCTTCCTGGCCTTAACATTGGTTGCTGTGAAGGGGAGAAACAACAAAAAGAAAAAAAAGACGGTGATCTAAGGACTGGTATAAAATGAGGAACCGCTTCACTCATCAACATCTCCTTAACTTTCTGAGTGGTTCGGAACCAGAGGATTATAGGAACTTTCTACGCATGGACCAAGAAAGTTTCGATAATCTACTCGATTTAATCCGCCAATACATCGAGAAAAAGGACACGAAAATGCGTGAGGCGATTTCTACAAGTCAGAGATTGTATGTCACGTTGAGGAACCTAGCATCTGGCATGGATTTAGAACACCTGAAATTCACGTGTGCCATTGCTCCGCAGACTCTGGAACTCATAATAATAATAACTTGCTCTGCAATTATCAAGGCATTGAAGGAAAACATCCAGGTAAGAAATTATTGCCCAAGTAAATCTCTTTATATTTTAAGAAAGGTGAACATTTACAAATAATTACACTTTACAAGTAATACAGATATCGCACAGGTAATGTACATTATTGCTGAACTGAAAAGATTAGGCCACAAGTTCACATTGAGGTAAATGAGGAGAGGAACATAGCAGCATTATCTTCATCAGACGTTTCGTGGTGTTGCTCTGGGTACGAAGGGCTTTCACTTGGATGCGAAATGTACAGCGTCTGCCCTGGGTTGGAGTACCTTTGCCAACTATTCATTGAAGATGATGACGATGAAGGTGGCGAGGGTGACCAACGAGGAGGGTGGATTTGAAAACGCACTCCTTACCTTGTCAAGTTGCCCACTTCTGCTTCAAAAAGCGTGTCATTTATGCTTTTTTCGGCGAAGCGACGTTGGTCTGGACTTTTTTAATTTCATAGCACATCCCTTAGCCAGAATATCTTCTTCAGTCTCAGGTCGCTTGAAATATTCAGTCGCTAGTCCCACTAATTGATCAGTGCTATCAGGCCCACCTTTCCTTTTTTTACCCGTCTTTACAGGGATGGCTGGTTTGGGAGTAGGGGGTGTAACTACGTCAGAAGGAGACCCTACACTTTCGAAACTGAGTTATGATTGCGAGTCTTCATCCGGAGTCGGTTGCTATAACAAAAAATAAAATACAGTGAATGAAAGCTTACAAAATTAAATTACTACAAGCCTATGTAAATTACACCATGCATTACAGAGCCGCACGGAATTTTCCCGGTCGGTTTTTCTGTCGGACGGCAGTTGAGGGTTTGAAGAAACTGTGCGGCTACCCTGCATGGTGTAATTTAGGCACAACAGCAATTTAATAATTAAACTCCTATTTACAGTAAGTGTTAATTCTTCATGTAAGGGTTGTAATGCAAGTTTCGTTTTTTGTTTCTCTTCTTGGTTTCAAACTCGCAGAATAGATGGAAACGGGTTGCTCAGGAATTCGAAGAACAGTGGAATTTCCCCAACTGCGTGGGGAGCGTTGGTGGCAAACACGTATCAATCCAAAAACCTCGCCATTCTGGGTCCTACTATTACAATTACAAAGGTTCTTTCAGCATTGTGCTTATGGCAATTGTTGATGCAAATTATAAATTTCTGATGGTTGATGTGGGAGCAAATGGCCGAGTGTCAGATGGTGGTGTGTTGAAGAACACATTATTTTGGCGCAAGTTGTCTCAGAACCAGCTTGACATGCCTAATCCTCGTGAGTTATCAGACACTCCTAATGAAAAATTTCCGTACGTCTTAATTGGAGATGAATCATTCCAACTTCTCCCTTAATTCATGAAGCCCTACAACAGAATTGTTTTGACGAACGAGAAAAGGATTTTCAACTATAGACTCTCCCGAGCCAGAAGAGTTGTTGAAAATGCATTTGGTATATTAACGAAGAGATTCAAAATATTTCAAAATGCCATTAAATTTGAACCACTGAAAGCTGTGAAAATTATAATGGCATGTTGCCATTTGCACAACTACTTGTGCTCAAGGTACAGAGTCAAGTATTTGCAACCTCAGGATATTGACAGATACGATATTGTGACTGGTGCTGTGGAACCTGGGTCATGGAGGTAAGACATTCAAGAGATGGCACAACTGCAAAGAACCAAAGGCAATTCTACAGTAGAGGCTAAAAGAATAAGGGATGACTTCTGTACATTTTTGAACACGTCTGGGTCAGTTCCTTGGCAAAACAATTACCTTGTGTAACATTACTCGTGATATACAATAATTATAAATACTAAAAAAAAAAAATTGTTACCAAGTTTCGATTTGTGCGATTTCCAACTGGTCTTTTATGAAGTGCATGTCATTGTAATACCAAAGCGAAGGATCAGGGATGTCGTCTGTAGACGTCCCTGGCCCTTTTTTACCCGCGATGGCCTTGAACTCCCTGTTGAAGTTTGTTCTGAGAACATTAATTTTTTGTTTCAATTGTATCACACTGATTTCGGGTTTTATCTTTTTCAATGCCCCACGATTTTTTCTAGCGCCGCATTTTTTTATTTCCATTGAAATAATCCTTGCTCTTCAGTTTCCACAATTCCGGACAATCGCGATATAGTTCAATCAACAAACTGATGAATTTCCGCTCCGAGTTTTTGCGAACCTCGCTTTCCGAAGTGGACACCATGCCTTCCACCGCTTGACTCACGCAATGCTTGATGAACATTGCCCTAAACTATCAAGCGGTTTGACCATCTGCTTGAGTCATTCAAGCTTCTAACGGGTTTCTAAACTATCAATCCCGCTTGATACAATCAATTTGCTCAAGCATTTGATCAAGCCGCTTGATAGTCTAAAGCCTACTTTAGGAGCCGATATTACAACCATCAAGCGACGTGGCGGATAGTATGGTAGCCGAGACATATATAAAAGATTCTATACAAAATTAAGGTTCAATGGCAAATAAAATGCTACTATCTTCGGCAGAGCCTACGAAATTGGCCAATAATACAACATGCGGAGTAATCTTAAACAATTGCAACAGCAGCCTCATTGAACATCCAGAAATAGAAACTACGATATCTAATAGCACTGGATCTGGTATAAATTTTACTCACTGCAAAATCGGCACTTTCAATTTAAATGCAGTACAACATAAATTCTTATAATGTTCACGTTTATAATTGTTTCAATAATAGTTCATTATTATTATGCACTAACATATACTCGTATTCAATTAATAAATTCACAAATAAGTTCCTAACATATGACAAACTGTTCAACATTTATGTTCTAGAACGCCAAATATTATTTTGCGTTATAGAACTTTAAAGTATTTCTCAGCTGAGTGATAAGAGCCACTTCACTAACTGACATTTTAACGAAAATGTCAACATTTGATGACAGTTTTCGAAAAAATCAATTAATGTTTCAACGTTTTGGTTTTATTTTCGCAAACTAAAATTAAGTCATATTTAAAGTGAGAAGTAATATCTGGCCTGTTTTGCTATTTGAACTGGAATATTTAACATTTAACATAAAACGAGAAAAGCAATAAGATGCGGATTCTCTAACGATGCGAATATCCTGGACTCTTCTTATATCGAATAAATAAGTGTTTATACGACCAATTAATAACTGATGATCAGAAAACCGTGAAACATGCTTGTCGTTTTGGCCAGGAAACAACTATTTGAAATTACCGTTTTCTGAATAAAGAAGAAAAACAAATAATAATTACCGAAATACAGTTCAGGTTTAAAATATTTTCTTGTTAAACAATTTTCCCTTGTTGATTGAAGATGTCTCAAAAACATTCGTTCTTTTTCATTCACGGCTCATAAAAACACTAAATACTTCAGCTGAATCAAGACTGTATATCGAATGACACAGTACTTCAAGTTTTAGATCGAATATACTAAACTTTTCATGATCGTTGTCACCGATATGAAGCCTAAATATTTCGAATCTTTCAATAAAATGAATTGAAGAATTATCTTCTGTCTATCTTGAAAGGTGAGGTTTCGAGGTCAGTTAAGTTGACCCCCCACCAATAGATTGGATTTTAGATCGAACCTCCGACCTGTAGCTCGGGAAGCGAGCATCGTAGGTCTTAGCTACCGCGGAAGGTAATAAATATGTGTGAATTTAAATGCTTGTCATCGAAAATAGTTATTTGTATACTAAGGCCGCAAAATGCTTTTTCGCGTTCCGAGAGAGAGATTATCGCCGAGGCCGCTCCGGCCGAGGCAAGATAATCTCGAGGTCGCGAAAACATTTCGCGGCCATAGTATACACAATATTTTTCGTGCAACCGTGAAAATTACATAATTTCAATAAACATTATGTCTCTTTAGAAAAGTCAGCGTTTCAACGCGAATAGAGAAAATTACACGTCAATATCACAATGTTTCTATGGAGATGAAATATTTAGCAATACAAATCAATTTGACATTTCTCGTGAAGTCGTGAAGATGTCCGATAGCGATAGTGATATTTCAGTTACTTGCACTCCTCCTGAGCTGAGAGATCTCATAGACTCAGCACTTTCTGATTTGATACCCGAAAAATCTAAACGGAAATATGAAAAATGTTACAGCAACTTCAAAGATTGGTGTGTCAACCAAAATGTCAAGACGGTGTCAGAAAACATATTATTAGGATATTTGATGCAGCGATCAAAAGTTGGAGCATTTATTCTATGTTAAAGACTATGCTTAACGTACGAGATGGAATTGACGTAAAGAAGTTTTTAAAATTGGTACCGTTCCTCAAGAAAAAGTCAGTTGGTTATCGAGCAAAGAAATCAAAAGTTTTTACGCACGAGCAAATTGATTCATTCCTCAAACAAGATAGTGATGCAAATCATCTACTGTGGAAGGTATATAAATATGGAAAAAAAGTGAAGTATGATGTTTTATTCATAGTAATTATTATTATAGGTAGTTTTAATAATGGGAATATCAGGAGCATTGCGACGAGATGAATTAGTGAGAATGACCCTCGAAGATATTCAGGAAGACAAAACTGTATTGATAGTAACTGTTCCTGATACTAAAACTGATCAAAAGCGTGTTTTTACCATTACTAATCAAGATTATATAAGAATTTACTATAAATATGGAACTCTTCGACCAAAACATACTGCTATTCGTCGTCTATTTCTGAGATATGAAAATGGAAAGTGCTCGGCACAGGTTGTTGGAGTGCATACGATTGGAAAAATACCTAGTATGATTGCAAAATATCTCGGCTTACCAAAAACTATTTCCAAATTCACAACAGAAACATACTTTATTTTTGATATATATTAACATTGATTGTACTGTTTATATTATTACTGATATTCATCCCTGAAGATGAAGCAACTAAATCTATTGTTTCTGAACAATCATTATTTACATTAGACAAAAACGTATTATTTTCTTTGGACATTAACATTTTGCGATTGACTACATTTGAACTAGATGGTTCGAAATACATTGTTATTGCCATATTTCAGAAATGTTAAATGCTGTAGTGGCGTTCAGTTTGCCGGCAGTCACTATGGGAACGGCCGTAAAAATGTTTGTCGGCCGTCACTCTGGGTAACGGCCGCAAAATATCATTTTGCGGCCTCTGTTGCGGCTGCAAAATGCTTGTTTTGCGTCCGGTTGCACGAAAAGATAATAACATACCTTATCAAGTAGATAATTTTCAACGGGCGCGTTTTAATGAATTTGTCGATTTCGTTTGCACAAAAAATTTTGGATTTCTTCGGCTTATAGCATCTGATTTTCTCTCTTAAGTAATGCTCTATCCGCACGTATCCGTATCCGTATTGAAGTTACGTTGACGTAAAGAAGTTTTCCAGAAAACCTTTTCAGATAACGTATCGTTGCGTGCTAATACCAGGATGGTCAAAGCACTATTCTTTTGTAAAAGTAAAATAATAATGGGAAATAAAACTAAAAATGAACTTTGCGGTTATAATCAAACCAACCAATATCAAAGAAGACCTGTAAAATAGCACTAATAGCACAGATACTAATTTTGGTCGGGATACGAATACATTTACGTATACCGAGAAGGGACGTAAGGATCCTTTCAACGCATCGTATCGGCTGACCGTAACGGGTCTACACATGCGTAGTTCGTTACGGATACGTATACGTGAGAAATTTAAGACAAGTCACAGATTAGAGAAAGAACAGATACGAATCCCGGTAAAACATCAAACGATTTTCAACTCCGTCTTCAATGACCTCGGACCTTTAACTCGGTATGGCCGCGATGTTGCCAGTTTAAAATATTTTCTGAATTTCTAACAAATTGCAATGTTGACTCGGGGACAATAACAATTTCCAGTGCCGGATCTAGTTTTTTTGGAAATTTCCACTCAATCTTTAAAATTGGGCCATGAATTAAAACAATAACCATAACCGAATATATATTCATGTATTTATTTAATACCTATGTGTACATTCTTATGATTTGTTATAAATAGTCATTACTCTTGGGAGATTAATTCATAAATACATTTTTAGATAACACAAATCACTACAAAAATTCATCAAATTCCAAATAATTCTCAATTTATCATTTATCAAAGGAAATACAAACGGGATGAGCCAAATACGGTATTCAATAACATATCAATTATACAGTATAAATTGGTAATTGTAATTATTGAAACTAAATAGTACGAAATTAAAACATAATTTTGTTATTAAGATACAGCTTTTTTAGCTTATTACAAAATGTGAAGAATTTGTCATGGAATATATCAATATCAACATGGTTATAGACTGAGTAGAAGGATTTACAACACCTACGCAAGGGAGAATTTTGATAATAATTTGTAGCACTAAAGTTAATATCAAAAACTTTAAAAATATTAAATTTAACGAGGCAGGCAATCTCGTTGGAATCAACAAGATTATTAACAATTTTACATAAAAATTGATTTATTGATTATAAATTGAGTGAAATAGACAGTTTTCTATATTTCTTTGGCTGGAACTTAAAATCTCTATTGCTAAATTTCAGCAAATAAAAAATCCTTAATCGGATGAACAATTTTTTTAAATATTCGTGAAGGATTTCCAACTGAAGGGCAAATATTTCTCTATGTTTGTGAAAAAAAGGTATTCTAAATTATAATATAATAAATATATAACAAAACGAGTCCTCGGGTTTCCAAATACTAAGTTCTTGTCATATGCTTTATAATGAATAAACATATTGGTCAAGTCCAAAACTTGCGTATTTGTAGAAAATTGTTGACAAACATCACATGAATGAATTTTTAGACACTTACCAATAAGATATCCAACCACATATTTAAATGCGTTTTGTTCTGGCAATGGATTTCGATGATAATCACAGTTAGTGACTCTGAAATTTGCGGAAAATTGGTTAATGGCAATAGAAGTTTTAATAATCATAGATGTATTAGTGTTGGTCTGCGCCAAACAACATAATAAATTTTCAAACTGATCTTCACAATTCATGAAAGATGAATTGAAAAAGTTGATAAAAAATAATTTTTTAAATGCACGTGAAAACTGAATGGGGGTAGGGTTGGTAGCATTTCCACTTTGTTGTCTAATACTACCAAAAAAGTTTTCAAGACAGTCTTGATTTAGACGTCTTGTTAAAATAAATTTAAAATTTTTTGATTTTAAATATGCCCATATTTCTAACAAGGAATTAATTGTAATTTTCCACCCTTTAATAAATTTGCAATGGTTTGTAATATTTCTCCCTGCAATGCTCATAACACTCATGTTATTTAATATTTTAATTGAATCATTTAAAAAATCAATTTGGTGTATTTCCCCGGGAAATTTTCTGTTATATAGTTTGACATTGTTCAATGAAGAAGAATTGAAAATATCAAACAATTTGTCAGCATGTGAAATAAGTGTGACTGTATCTGAAGCCGTCACCGTGATTGTGCATGGTTGCCAAAGATATGATTTGTGAAAAAAAGTATATATTTATGGTATGATTTTTATACATTATAATTTTTTAAATTGTATAATTCTTTTGATGTTAATAAAATTGATTTAAAACAAGTGATTGTCGAATATTTGTATCTGTATAACTATCACACTTAACAATAATGCTTATAAAATATTTGACCAATGATCGTAAATTGAAGGAAATATTATGCAAATTGACAACCCTGTTGAAAAATTTCGCGCAGCGACCCGAACGGAGTCGACATACGACGATGGACATTTAAATGGGTATGGCTACCCATCTCTCTCTCTTTTTACTGTTCTCTGTCAAGCTTTCGTATCTGTTCTTTCTCTAATCTGTGGACAAGTTAAAAGTACCTAATATTTAGTATTGTCCTTAAAATGGATACTGTGCCCATAAAGTCGAGGGTTTTAATTTCTGAGATAATTCACTAAAATATACGATTAAAACATTCTCCGAATTTGACGAGGTGGCCTTTTCCCTTTGCCAATCCATAAATTATTTGTAGTCCTTTCCATATTTTTCCTTAGACAGTTCCGGAATTAAACTTGAATATGTCTTGAGCTATTTCTGGAGGAATAAGTTCTAATAATTCACTTTCGCTGCTCATCATAGGATTTTGTAAAATGTCTCACAGCTATACAATTATAAGTAAATAGAGTCAAACGACCGATGAACAGACACTTTCCATGCCATAATTTTGGCAATCTTCCAATTTTTTTGGCTTAGAGGAAGGAATATACGTTTTATATTTGAGGGAAACGCAGATTTTGTTTTTGTTGGTGTCGCATAAGAGTGCATTAGTAGTGGACTCCACTACTCTATACTTTTTTCGGAAATTGTCATTAAGGGGGCCAACTTTATATAGTGAAGTTTAACTAACTAGATGGAGGGATAATTCTGTTTTTGTTGGTGGTGTATAATAGTGCATAAGTAGTGGATGCCGCTGCCATATATTTTCTTCGGAAATTGTCATTGTGGGCGAGACAACTTTACTTTAAAAAATGAGGTTTAACTTACTAAGGGAAAATGGCATTTTGTTTTTGTTAGTGGTGCGTATGAGTGCATTATGAGTGTTCCATACTTTTTTCGGAAATTATCGTTGGGGGGCAAATTTACTTTGTATATTGAGGTTTAACTAATTAGGGGGAGAAGGGATTTTGTTTTTGGCGGTGGTGCGTTTGAAGTGGATTACGATGCCATTTTTTTTAATTATCTTTGAAGAGGGAAACTTTAGTTTATATATTGATATTTAACTAAGTAGTGCGAGGGGGATGTTGTTTTTGTTGATGGTGCATATGAGTGCATTAGAAGTGGATTCGGCTGCAGTATAGCTTTTTAGCAAATTGTCCGAATGGGGGGGGGGGGGGTTAGCGTTTATTTAGTTCCCCCTATAAACAAACAGTTGCATGTGGTGCAAATAAAATCATTCATGGAGCGTATTGGTCCATTGGTAGCGCATAATGACCAAATATGTTTTTGTTGACAATATATATTGGGGGGGGGGGTCAACTCAACTGACCTGAGATTTTGGAAACATTTAAGGCTAAGCACTTCTTCCGTCTCGTGTCGTTTACGTTTTTGATTTTGATTGAAGTTTTTCCTCCAAAGAACACATGGATGAGTTACATTACTACTTGAACACGTTAGGTTGAACACTAACAGTTAATCCTTAAAAAAATGAGCTGGAGAATACAGTTGGGCAATAACGGAAATAACATGGAGAGAAAATACTGTGAATTTCGGCTGTCAAGTTGGATCATTCTACCTCTGAAGCGCTCGAAAAGTATCGTTCTTCGTCTGTGTACTTTTTATACACTCCTTTCTTTTTCGTAGATTGTATCATTTTTTTCCAAAACTTTCGTTGCATTGCATCAACTATCACATATCGTCAAGAGCTCATTTTTCAGAAAAATGTGGTCTTCAAATCTTTCTATTACTACTCATTATGTTCCGTAAACTATACGTCGTACCTGTATAGGTCTTATTATTTATTTGTATATCATATTTGTATAAAAAAATAATGAATTATCAGATTCCAATGTTCAAGCAAAATAATTGACATTATTGTTTTGTTGAAATCTATTCTAACATTATATTTTCGTGTAATTTTTTGGAAAAAAAATTTGACCAAATTTTTCAGTTTTATTGAAAATAACATTAATAACTTCCTATCGTTTGTAACAATAAACTACCTATTGTATCTACACAAACCACAAAAAAAACGGTGCACTACAGATACCCATCAGCCAATTGTTTTTTCAGGACCACCTGCCTTTTCAATATTCGCAATTTAGATTATTCCTTTACCTGCTGGTTATGTTTGCAGCCATCGACTTTGAAAAACAGTTCGTTTATCTGGTGTGCGGCTGAACTTATAAAAAATACAAAACAGAAAATGAGATTGAAACGGGAAACCATAGTCCAGGTGTTTTTATATAAAATTGGATATCCTGTTGTGAAGATTATTTTTAAAACAAATTATAAAAAAAGGATCAGTAAATACACTGCCCAAAATGATGAAAGGAACACAGGTTTAGGCGTCAATTTTAATAATATGGAAATCGTATAACGCTTATTTTAGAAGAACCATGTTTTGTGTGAATATAAATAACGTAAAAACATTTTAATAATCATTCCTACCTGGGAAAATCTATTGTTTTCTCCATATAATGTGTTAAGTCTTCCTTCTAAAAATTCTAATAAAAAAGTATCTCTCTCTACTATAATCAAGAATAATTTAAAAACTTTTGAAAATATAGATCATCATTTAAATTTCTCTGGAGGGGGTAATTGGTGGGGGTACAGTGGGGGTGTAGTGGAGGGGATAATTGGTGGGGGGCATATGCACTGATATGAGAGTTCTGTGACACTTTTCCCGCATACCCCCCACCCCTTTTTATACCTCCCACCACTGTGGGGGGAAAGTGGTGGGGGGTATAAAAAGGGGTGGGGGGTATGCGGAAAAAGTGTCACAGAACTCTCATTTTTTCCCTACTATCAACAAAACAGAAATTTGTCAGTTCGGAAAAACATAAATTTATCAAAAAATAGTAAAATTAAAAATGTCATTAATAAAGTTTCTGACGGCGACTTGACATCCGCAATCAAAATCTTAGCTTCAGATGACGGTTTTGCTGATGTCAGTGCAGCCACTTTAACAGATTTAAAATCGAAACATCCTTTAGAGAAACTTATAGTACGTTCCCTACTCTGAGTTCGGAACCTATTCCTTTTCCTATAACAGAAGTATTTGTGAGTAACGCAATAAACTCTTTTAAAACAAGTTCTGCTGGTGGTTTAGACTCTTTAAGACCTTCACATCTACAAGATTTAATAAGTTACAGTGCTGGCCCTTCAGGAAAAAATCTCTTATCTTTGTGTAAATTATGTAATTTTATTTTAAATGACACAGCAATATTCATCCTATTTTATTCGGTGCGTCACTATTAGCTTTAACTAAAAAAGCAGGAGGTATCAGACCAATTGCTATTGGTACAGTTTACCGTCGTTTAGTAGCGAAAATAATTTGTTCAAACATCAGAGACAAATTAGGATATTTAATTCGTCCATTACAATTTGGGTTCGGGTCGAAAGGTGGTTGTGAAGCAGTTGCACATGCAGCAAGACGTTTCGTCTCAGCAAGACGTTTCGTCTCTAATCATCCAGACGTTAATAATAAAGTTTTTCTGAAAATTGATTTTAAAAACGCTTTCAATGCAATTCATCGCGATCATTTATTAAAACTTGTAGCAGATATTCTACCTGAAATTTTTCCTTTCAGCGATCAATGTTATCGATTCCCTTCATATCTTTTATTTGGCGATAACATCATTTATTCGGAAAGAGGCGTCCAACAAGGGGACTCATTGGCACCTTTCCTTTTTTGCGTATCGATACACAAACGTATAAGCAACATTCACACAGAATTCAATGCTTGGTACCTTGATAATGGTTCTTTAGGTGGTAATACTAATTCCGTGTTCAAGTCTCTTCTCTATATTATAAACAATTCTAAGGATATTGGTCTTGAAATCAATTTCAGCTAATGCGAGTTATTTTTCTTAGAATTACCAAATAATCTAACCATTGATAAATTTAATTCTGTAGCACCAGGCATAACAATTACCAACAGACAAAATTTATTTCTATTAGGTGCTCCTTAATTAAACGAATCCTTTCTATCAGCTTTCAATGAAAGACTAACCTTTTTCAAAAATAAACGGGTTTAAAGATTAAAACTAACTTTTCCGCATCTGTGGCCCCGAACAATATTCTATCATAAAATTGTTACTTGTATACACTTCGAGGGATGTATCGTGCTAACAAACCGAAATTTCTTCAAAAATAACCAAAAATTTAGTATATATGGATTTATAGGACCCGCTGTACTCGCTCTAGTCAACTTAAAATTCAGTAGGGTACATCTGTGAGACACCTTGATCAATTTTCAATCATAAAATTTGATCTTTATACAACAATAAAGTATTGCAATTGAAAGAGGAAACGCTTCATCTTTTCTCGGTACGTTTCCCCGTTATAAGCCTCTAGAAGAACTTTTTATGAAACCTAATCATAAGAAACCTAATTCTTCTACCACTTTCAAACTTTCTCACATTACAGACCCTAAAACATGTGATCTTTCCTTTTTCCGAAATTCTTATTAACCATCTTCATTCTCTTCATCAGAATGTGTGCCTTCTGATAGTACATGCGTTGACAATTTAATAAATTATGCCCCCAACAAGCTGTTGGGCCTCAGTGTACTAAAAAATATAAATAACCACCTGCAAGATGATGTCCCATTCATAGGAATACTGACGAAGATGACTATGCTAGAGAATGATGCGATTCCTATACGCAATAAATTATCTTTGACCAAAACATAATATAAAACTGATTCACCCCCAATAGAGTTGAAGACATCAAATAAAAAGGTAAACGGCCAAATGGAAGTTATTTATACTAACAGTGTGGCATGCTCTAACAATACTAATATAGACAATTTGTATGATGAAGATGATAACGGAAATCACACATCAGTAGCCGATTTGAGTGAAAATTTTAATGACGTACTCTCCAGAACAGTAAAAAATGGTACTAACCTCGCCAATAAGACAGCTGAGGTTAGATCCAAAATATCTGATGTGACCAATGGAGTGAAACCACTAAGTACAAAATCAATATCAACCAGAGTTAAAAATATCTAGTAATAATTTTTCAGTGACCAAAAAAAATGACATTGCCTCCAACAAGTGTCAAAATAACCCCGATGTTTTGCAGTCAAATTCAAAATTGGAAGAGAATGAAGACGTAGAAATAAATAATGGTTCAGAAGTCGATAGGGTCGTAGTAACTGAGGAATCAATAAATATCAATTCCCTTTTTAAAAATAATCCTAGAGTTAACAACTTCTCTTCATACATTTCATTTTCGATTAAAGATTTTCAAAAAGGGGATGAAACTCAACAAGAACAAAAGGACACGTCTAAAAATGATATAGATAACAAGGAATATATTAACAAAGTGAACCAGACCAATGATCTATCGACATCAACCAAACTTTCCAAAACCGCAATATCTACATCCAATTCAATAGCATACAACATCAATTCAAATTCCTTTTCACGCCGATCAAGTGAGAAAGACAATAATAGAATCCGAGATTATTCGTACAATGATAGTAGTTGCGAAAGAGCTCTTAACAATATCTCCAAAATCAGATCCATAAAGGGTATTCCCCAAGAATCTTTGGGTCTCATAGGCCTCAAAAATATTGGTAACACATGTTTCATGAATAGTATTATCCAATGCCCATCAAACACAAGGTGGCTATTAGAATATCTAAAGAATGACGCATACATAAGAGATATTAACATAAACATATCTAGCATGAAAGGAGCACTAATTAAAGCATTTGCTGAAGTTATTCAAGAGCTTTGGTCTGAAGACGGTTCAGACAGAGTGGTTAATACAGTATCATTGAAAAGTCACATTCAGCGATTTACTTCAAGGTTCATGGGATACACTCAACATGATGCACAGGAGTTTCTTCGTTACCTATTAGCAGGACTTCACGAAGATGTCAACAAGGTATATGAAAAACCAAAGCCCATATTAACAGAAATTGATGACAAATTTAGTGACATTGAGAATGCACAAGAATCGTGGTTGAGATATCCGAGAATGGACAACTCCAAAATTGTGGATAACTTTGTCAGTCAATTAAAATCAACAATCAAGTGCACACACTGTGGTCACTGTTCAGTTACTTACGATCCCTTTTGGGATTTATCCCTTTCGATACCCTAAAAAACAGGTCAATTACGACTTTCACAATATTTAGATTCGTTTATAAGAGAAGAAACACTCGACGGTGATGAGAAACCAACATGTTCGAAATGTAAGGAACGAAGACGATGCACTAAATCATCCTCAATTCATAAATTTCCGAAACTATTGGTTACTCACCTGAATCGCTTTTTGGAAACAGAAAGATTTAGTGGAAAACTTAATGTTGCAATAGATTTTCAAATAGAAGGGCTTGATACGAGCCATTACGCGGCTGATAATGTGGCACCTTGTACGTACGCTATATCAAATCACTATGGAACCACTTATAATGGTCACTACACAGCCTATTGCCGACATCCCTACACGGGACAGTGGCACGAATATAACGATTCAAGGGTGCTATTAATATCGTGGAAATCTTTAGTCAGTGGAGAAGCATAGGTTCTCTTCTATGAACAAGATGACACAAAGTCCCACCTTTAAGTTTAATAATTTTTATTATTAGTTTTCAAATTGTATATTTTTATTGTAAACCAATGTGTTATTTGGTTTTTACTGCAAAATTTATTTATATATTCATATATACATTGTATTCTTATTAAATAAATACATATTTGAAAAGTCAACAAATTAAAAACAAAACTGCTAACATTTCCGCATCATTATTAAATAATCCCATAAGATCAACTCAAGATGATTTGAAAAACCGAATGGAATATACAAAAACGGTAATAAACGACATTTGTCCGAAACTTCCAGTCCCATGGCATAATCAGATTCTGCATTGAAAGTACCTGATACACGGAAAAATATAAAACTGAAGGAATACATTCGAACAAATGCAACCTGTAAAACAGCAGTGGGATGTAAATGGCTATTACCTCCATCTGGAAATGTTGAAAACTATTATATCTAAATACAACCCGAATGTTCTCTGTTTACAGGAAACACACTTGAATAATCATAATACGCACAAGCTTAAAATTTTTAATGTTTATTACAAGAACATAATTGTTCTAAAATGTTGGGGAGGAGTTGCACCATATGTAAATAAAAACCTACATTCAAGCGCTAAATTGATTTAGATACCAATCTTGATGCAATAACTATAAGCGTTTATTTCACTTTAAAAAAAAATATTTGTAATGTATATATATATATATATATATATATATTGTTGTAAATAGAACATATACATAACCTATATAGAATCCTGATAAAGGATATAAAATTAAAATTTGTCAATAAAAATAATTTTTTAAAGATAATGTATCAAAATAATAAAATACCTTGTATAACAATATAACCAAGTACGATCAATGGGTATAATCAAAAAGAAAGTAAATAAATATAAAAAGAAATCATAACCTAACCTAACCATCAGAAAAACAGATGTAAAATTAATTCTTCAACTTAATAAAAACAACCTTAGACAGAACCTCACAAGTAAACGCAGATCAAGAAATAATATAACGCTGCATGGAATCTTAGACACCCAGAGCATCTGTTTATATTTTAAAAATAAATAGAATCTCCTAACAAAATCAACAAAAACTATAATGATTAAACAATAAAAAGACATTTAGAAGTAATAAAATATATAGAATAAGATATTTAGTTAATAATTAATCATAAAAGTAGATATAGGAAATATTATAATAAGTAGGAATCTGTAATATAGGCAAGGTCAAATTAATACCAAATGAAACAGTTGAGACAAATTATACCAACATAAATAATTTTGAATATAAAATACAATAATGAAATAAATGATTACCGACATAGTTTATGTGTATAGATGTAATAACATCAAACATAATGAGAAATAAATTGTATACATGTATAATAGGTAAATATGTAGGTTGCAGAAAACGTAAAATTAATGAAATTGCATTGACCAATCAAAACATCGCAAATAAACAGTAATATGGAAAAAGACAATAATAATAAGGTGTGAGTGAATAAGTCAATGACAATAAGTGTATTATGAATAAAAAACAATAGTTTGCAATAAGTTTAAGTTAGAAAACAATAAAAAACAAGAATAAACAAAGTGACAGGTGAATTTTTCAATCGAACTTTCGAGGACAAAATCCACTTCCGGTGACAAACCATAAAAAGGGTTTTGTTGGATGTAAAAGGCGGGAAATTGGGAGTTGAGCGTCAGTGATCATATAAGTAACACGAATATAAAGTTATCCAATTTTTTTCAATGTAACAAATTTTATAATTAATCAAGGCAAAGGTATATAAATCCATATAAATTTAATCAGTTATAAATAAATCAAGTGTAACAAAGTTTTTGTGAGACTACGAATAGCAGAGGAAACAATTATCACCCAGATAATTACGAGCAAGAAATTCATCCATCGAAGGCGGGAAAATCTATTGGAAGCGTTCCCCTGGTGTGGCATCATTTCAAGAAAAAGGAACAAAAGGTCGGTTGTGTGTTAATTAAATATATTTGGTACCAAATAAATAATAACTTTCAAATAAGAACGTATGAATAATAAATTTAAAATAATAATTTCGAATGATAAAAGAAAATTTAAGAGCTCATATACCTGGTAGTAAAGTTCTTTTATCTTTACATGAATATAATATACCAGAGAAAAGTAAAATTAAAACTTACCATTGTAAAGTGTAGATAAATGTATAATTTCTTTCATGTCGAACTTCACCAAAAATATATATAAAAATTTCCACTAGTAACAGACCACAACTAATTCCAGTTTATATCAATACACAATTATTACCATACGGTAAAATAATATTTAAAACGTAAATTTTGAGTCGATAAAAATATCAAATGTGTTTCCAATTTCACGTCCCGAATAAAACTAAAAATTAGCATTTAAAATCATTTCATAATCCTCCTAGTTAGAAAGAAACATTTTAAAAGGTTTTTTGTTTAAAGTAGAAGCAAATTTAGAAATGCAGGTGCTTGTAAATTTCTAAGAATTTCAACGCTCACAAGATTTCGACCAAGTTATGCAAATGAGCCAGAAAAAGTCGTTTTAAAAAGAAAGGTATAATTTTTTTTAATATAAAGAAAGTCATATTCAAAGTGGAAATTTAGATATATATAAATAACTCATTATTTATGTATAACATAAGAATTGGTAGAACAATAGGTTAATCATTTATTTTATTAATAAGTAGTTTCATCAGTCTAACTGTGTAATAAGACGTAACAAATAGTTTATATATGAATCATTTTTTATATGTTTTTAAAAGTTTTTCAAAAATTTTTTATCAGTCACATAAATATATGACATTAATAAGTAAGGTTGATTTTATTATAATAATATGCCCAGAACCCTACTGATTTTAAGAGTCGTAAACGAATAAGAGCAGCCGAGGTAAGAAAACATAAGAATTAAATAAACTACATGTTTATAAATAGCATACTAAATAAAAGGAATCATTAAGAAAAATATATGTAATTTGGCGAACCCAATAGTATAAGAAGTTTTAAAATTGCAATAAAATATAATATCATTTTATATTCACATATCCATATTCAAATAAACTATCAAAATAATAATAAATATTCAAACTAAACATTAATAATATATTAATACTTAATCAAATCATATTTAACTTGTACCAGAACGTAAAAGACATATATAGAAAGTAAATTCACACGAATTTAACTTGCTTCCCAAAGTGGGGCATTATATATAAAATAAAGTAGACACAAACACCCCAATATAACTGTCTCCGCAACGTGGGGCAATTGAGCATTAGGCAATTTAACTTGCTCCCCAAAGTAGGGCATTATATATAAAATAAAGTAGACACAAACACCCCAATATAATATATATATATATTGTTGTAGATAGAACGACCATATAACATTCATAGAATCCCGTTAAAGGATAAAGTAATAATATCTATCAATAAAAAAATAACTTGTAAATAAAGTACCAAAATTAATAAAATATCTATATAACAACATAATCAATTACAATCAATGGGCATAATCATAGAGAAAAATAAATAAATATAAAAAGAATTCATAAACAATTATTCGTAAAACAGTTTTAAAATAATTCTGTATTTTAAAAAACAACCTTAGACAGAACCTAACAAGCAAACGGAGATCAATAAAATAACGTAACGCTACACGGAATTTTAGACACCCAAAGCATCTGCTTATATTTAAAGAATAAATAGGATGGCAATAATAAAATCAACAGTGCTACGATGATTGATAAATAAATGCACATTTAGAATTAGTAAAAACATATATAATATCGCGTGATATGTTATTTACTATGGGTCGGAAGGTTCATGGCGGGGGGGGGGCTATATGCGCCTCCGTGTCTATGTTGGTTGTTGTCCTGAAAACTCGGGATCTTCTAATTGAAGACACAAAAGAGCATTTGGTTTCCCTGCTGAAATCCGTTATTTTGTGTTTTCCCATGTTTCGATTAACATCTTTGCTCCCAAATTTCACATCCTTATTTGGTTATGCCGTGCTGAAGAGGTAAAATGAGCCAGAAACATGCATGTCCACGGTTACCACTCTATTTCAGTAGCCCTTATTTTGCGTGAATTACCCATGAATCTCTTTGTTATATATATATATATATATATATATATATATATATATATATATATATATATATATATATATATACAGGGTGTCCCGGGACTAATGGGAAAAAAGTCAGGAGCGTATAATCTGAGCCAAAATAATGTTAGTACTTTATATAAACTTTTTCTATGCAGGCCCTCGTTTTCGAGTTATAGGCCTCCAAAGTTTTAATTTTGAATTTGGTTTTTATTTTTATTTTTTTTACTAGTTATTTAATCTTTATAAAATTTACGGCAAAGCTACAATATACGTGTATGTTTATTTTGGAAAGGTAAACAGTTTTACAGTAGTGCCTTGAAGCCAGGGACGGACTACTCGCAATGGTTAGTGATCCAAAAATTTTGCAGGGATGGCACACCCTGTATGAAATTATCGAAATTCACTTCCCCACACATTAAGCTAACGAAAAGGTACTCCTGTTGGAATTCTACAAAATAAGCCGTTTGGCTAATATTTACAGTTTTATTAATGTACTACGTACCAATTTACCTAACTAACTTATTAATACGATGTCCAAGATTTACCTACAGTATTACAAAAAAATAAACGGTTTTAAAGATTAAAACTAACTTTTCCGCATCTGTGGCCCTAAACAATATTCTATTATAAAATTGTTACTTGTATACACTTCGGAGGATGTATCGTGCTAACAAACCGAAATTTTTTCAAAAACAACCAAAAATTTAGTATATCTGGATTTATAGGACCAGCCGTACTCGCTCAAGTCAACTGAAAATCAATAGGGCACATCTGTGAGACACCTTGAATAATATTCAGTCATAAAATTGATCAACCGTATATTCTCTGGAGGCTATATCGTGCTAACAAACTGTAAATTCTCCAAAAATGACAAAAATTTGGTACTTCAAGTACCAAAGCACCCGTTGTACTGGCTTTAGTGAGCTGAATATCGATACGGTTCATCTCTGAGATGATCTGAATAATATCCAATCATAAAATTGGTCACTTGGATATACTCCTGAGGCTGTATCATGCTAACAAACTGAAACTTCTCCAAAAATGACAAAAATATCGTACTTAAAATACTGTAGTACCTGTTGTATTGGCTCTGGGGATCTCAAAATCAATAGGGTTCATCAGTGAGATGTCCTGAATGATATTCAATCATAAAATTGGTGACTTGTTGAACTCCGGCGGTTGTATTGTGCTAACAAATTGAAATTTCTCAAAAAATGTCAAAAGGCCGTACTTCAAGTACCATAGCACCCGCTGTACTGGCTCTGATGAGCTGAAAATCAATAGTGTATATTTGTGACATATCCTTAATAATATTCCATCATAAAATTGGTGACTCATTGCACTCCGGAGGCTGTATCGTGGCCGACGACAACGACGACGACATACACACAGGATTTTTTTTCTAAAAACCGTTTTTTCGTGTTGTTGTTGATGGAAAGCGTAAAAATAACTCAAAAATTTTTGTCAAAATTCCAACTTTTTTGGGGTAAACCAATACTTTTCTCGCATATTAGATAGGTTGGGCGGAAAAGTAATGATTTGATGATAGCAGATGATAAAAACATTAAGAACTCATTTAATAGGAATTGAATAGGTACGCAAACAACGTAATCAGTTGCTTTTAATCAAAATAAGAACACAAAATTATTAAACTATTAAGAAAACCTCAAAAAACACAATTTATAAAACATTGGACTAAAACTAATTCCTAAACAACAATAAAAACTAACGTTATTCTAATAAATGTTCAATATGAGCTCCTCCCACTTCCACGCACATTCTAAGTCTACGAAGGTTGTTTCTTTGCACTTGAAAGAGCAGTCCCATATTATTTCTAATAACATTGCAGTGTAACACAATTCTGTCAATTAAATCTTGCCTTGTTTGCACGGGTGTTGCGTATACCTTACTTTTGAGATAACCCCAGAGAAAGAAATCCATAGGATTAACGTCTCCTGATCGCGGTGGCCATCTATTAGGAAACCTTGTGTGTAAATGCTGTCGAACATCTAAACTGAAATGAGGAGGAGCCCCATCATGCATGAACCATAAATTCCTACGAGTTTGTAGTCGCACATCATCAAACAGGTTCCATAACTAATTTTGCAAAAACTCCAAATATCTCTGACCGGTCAAAGTACCGTCAATAAAATATGGCCCTATCAAATGATTGCCAACTATTCCTGTCCAAACATTAACCATGAATCTATGCTGGTTCCTAGTTTGGATAATACCATGTGGATTCACATCATCCCATAAATGCATATTATGAGAATTTATGACTCCATCTCTGGTGAAACCGGATTCGTCCGTAAAGAGAACGTTACTAATGAATGTATTGTCTGCTTGTTGTTGTCGCAGAAACCACTGGCTATACTCAAGTCGTGCAGGATAATCAGCCACTGTCATACTGTGTACTTTTTTCATATGAAAAGGATATAACAGCTGTTCTTTTAGGACGCGATGAACGACTGATTTCGAGACGTTATGTTCTCTTGATAATTTTCGTAAACTCGTTGATGGTTCATTATCAACTGCATTTAACAAATCTTGTTCAACTGCCACAGTACGTACGCTTCGTACTGGACCTTCTCCACCTTTTTTTGGCAAAAAACTTCCTAAAATTTAAAATTTGGTTTTCTATACATGGAAAATTACATTTACTTATTCATACCTGTTTCTCGTAACCTGAGATCAATACGCTCAAACATTCGTCTGTCTGGCAATGCTTTGTTTTGAAAATGTTCTGCATAAAGCCTTCTGGCCTCTAAACAGTTTCGAGAAGCCAGTCCATACATTAAATGCATATCTGCACACTCAATAAAAGTGAATTCTGCCATTGTAACAGTTAAATTAAGGACTTATGAATTATTGACAAGTAATGACAACGAACTATTCTACACAACGTTTGACAACTAATCCTATGGTTACTTGATAAACGGTGAAAACACTTTTAAAAAGTTTTTACCAACTTACGAATTGATACGTCGTTAATGTTTTTTATCTTCTTGCTATCATTAAATTATTTTTTTGTAGTACTGTAGGCAAATGTTGGACATAGTATTAATAAGTTAGTTTTACCTCGTTGTGTACTTATAAAAATGGTGAATGCGTAAATTGGTACGTAGTGCATTAATAAAACTGTAAATATTAGCCAAACGGCTTATTTTATCGAATTCCAACAAGAGTACCTTTTCGTTAGATTAATGTGTGGGGAAGTGAATTTCGATAATTTCATACAGGGTGTGCCATCCCTGCACATTTTTTGGATCACTAACCATTGCGAGTAGTCCGTCCCTGGCTTCAAGGCACTACTGTAAAACTGTTTACCTTTCCAAAATAAACATACACGTATATTATAGCTTTGCCGTAAATTTTATAAAGATCAAATAACTAGTAAAAAAAATAAAAATAAAAACCAAATTCAAAATTAAAACTTTGGAGGCCTATAACTCGAATACGAGGGCCTGCATAGAAAAAGTTTATATGAAGTACTAACATTATTTTGGCTCAGATTATACGCTCCTGACTTTTTTCCCATTAGTCCCGGGATACCCTGTATATACAACACTAGACAGAATAATGTATGAATAGAGAAATTAAACGGAAGAGTATGAAAAATTAGCTGTATTCTTGTTAAATATTGTAAGACACACGATTAAATTATCATTTGAATCATAAAAAACGGTTTGAAATAATAATTGGAGTTAATTAATTTAAAATACTACCTTTGGAAATAAAGTACCCAAACTCATTATACCATAAAACTGCAGTCAGCATAGCGATATATAATGTACATGAGTAAGCTTAATGTATATTTAGTATCTGAAAAGAAACCAATATTAATATTATAATTAATTATTAATCATTATTATTTTGAATACTACAATTTAAGTAATATCTCATAATCTATATCAAGAGACATTAATTCATTTATAGATCATAAAATTCCGCACGTAAGGTCACAAAATTAAACCATTGACAACACAGTTTTCAGTTAAAATTGATGAAAATGCAAATAACAAAATTTTAAATTATTGAGAGTTTATGTTTAGCCATTATATGATGAGAAATAAAATGAAACAATTACATATATGGTATTTAATTAGTTAGGTTGTAGAATTATTGTAAATCGAGATTTTAATTATACCTTTAAAAAACTTTAAATTAAGAAAAAAGGTATTAATAGAATTAAAAAAGACGAATTTTGATAATTTTGTAAAGAAGTGAACAGAGTGAAATGTTAAAAGAGAAGCTATAAGACATTATTATTAATAATTAGGCAATTTCGAACATTTAATTACATGACAATCGATCATTATTAAATGTAACATAGTAACAAGCAACTTATGAATATCCAGTAAAGAAAGTTTTGTTGAAAAAACAAAAGTGAATCGTCGGGGAGAATTTAAAGCGAGAACTGTATGTTGATGGGCTCTAGAAAATTTAACAAGGATTGTTAAAAAATTTAGAAATTGAGTAAAAATTATGAACTACATTGATAACTAAAAACACAGTACAAAGTAATTTAGAAATTGAGTAAAAATTATGAACTACATTGATAACTAAAAACACAGTACAAAGTTTGAACGAGTTTCCCACTTTAGAAGTAAGTCTTCAGGAAGAAAAGGCAGATAATTGGTGGACCGTAGCAGTACCTAGGGGACGCAAAGTAGGAGACATGTTAAATTTCGAAATTTTCAACGAATAAGGTCAGTGAAATTCTTTCTTTGTGCCCCAAAACAAAATTATAACTATAAAATGATCATTTTTCCTAACTAAAATTAACAAATATAAAGGCCAATAATAATTTAAAAGACAAAAAATTGAACAAGCGCTAATTATAATTATTCAACTAATAAGGAACTTATACTTACCTGTTTTAAATATTATAAGGATCCCTTAGGATATAAGTATTTCTCAAATATTCATGTATAAATCCATATAAATATATATATATATATATATATATATATATATATATATATATATATATATATAATTTTATCCTATCTCATCATGTCCATATAATTTTTATAAAGCTATGTAAATATCTTGTACAAACGTATTTCGTTCATACATATAGAAAATAACTCGCTGGTTAGTGGATGTTCTGATTGCAATAAAATATTCATCTGCGCAGCTGCCAAGTATTAAATATAATTAAAATATACAAATATTATTTCAAATCCTTCATTTATTAAATACATACAAGACGGTATCAGCTAATTTCACTTATATTTAATACATAAACATCAAAGAATCATTATTATCAAATTGGCGGCCTGAACCTGAAGAGAAAAAGAGTTTTTCATGCCCCGGCTGTGTAGGGAGAGAGCAGTCGAAGGTAAGTTGTTATACTTATAAATACATAAATAATACAATTGATTTGATTATTTGATTTATGTTAAATTTTACATAGATAATAAGAGGTATTTTTAATATTGAATCAATATATAAATTTTATTCTTAATAAAGGTGTAAACCAGAAAAAACGAGGAATAGATAATATTGTGTCATTAATTTGTATATAGTTAAAATAAGTGTAGATAAGATATAAATTAGAAAAATAAGAGTAGGTTAAACATTTTATTTTCGATATTAAAGAAAACAGAGTAAAAACAGGAAGGAATTATCTACATACCATAGCTATACAGCAAATAAATTTATAATGACTAAGAAAAGAGAAATTGAAATTTGAAGAAGCTATCAAAGTAGATACTTTTTCAAATTTAAATTTGAGGAGAGTTAAACTGATATCATAAGTTTTGAAATTAAGTTAACGTCACTCAAGACGGAACAGTAGACAGAATGATACATGAACAGAGAAATTAAACGGAAGAATATGATAAATTAGCTGTATTCTTGTTATTCGTGTTTATTACAATATTAAGACACACGATTAAATTATCATTTGAATCAAAAAAACGGTTTGAAATAATAATTGGAGTTAATTAAAAATCCTACCTTTGGATGTAAAGTACCCAAACTTATTATACCATATAACTGCGATCAGCATAGCGACATATAATATAGATGAGTAAGCATAATGTATATTTAGTATCTGAAAAGAAACCAAAATATTAATATTATAATTAGTTATTGATCATTATTATTTTGAATACTACAATTTTAGTGATATCTTATCTTATATAAGGACACATTGATAAAATGGAAACGCCATATTGTATAATGTATAAGCTCGAATCGAGGAATGGGATCAAATGTCAAAACAAGATATCCGTAGGCTTAAAAGAAGCAGGCCACGAAAATGTGAGGTTCTAATTCGTGCTGGTGGAAAACACACATGCTATTAGGCATGAAATTTTCTTCATAAGTTCACGAGGTGGTATGCTTGCATCTTCCACCTTAATTCTTGTAGTTTTTTCGAGTGGGTAAGGTTATCTTAAAAGTGATATGTAGAATTTGTTTTGTTCTTGCAAATGTATTTGAACAAAATGTACTTATTTGTGCTCTTCAAATTATTTTGAGCAGTGTTTAAGAATTTTTTGGGAATGTTGGTAATATTTGATTTTATTGAACATTCGAAAAAATCTCCAACAACTATAATGCTATGAGATCCGTATGAAGAACTGGATATACAAAAATTATCGTATGTAATGAAAGCATATAAAATTTTAAAATTAGTATTTATTTTATTAACTTATTGACAATGTTTCCCTTTTTTGTCTTGAATACATTTTTGATCTTTTCTTTATATTTTGTATTGGGAGGCTTCCAAATGTATAACATGTGCAAGGTAGGTTCTTAGGTCACATAGAAATTTGACATGGACCATAAGCGACAATGTGCTAGAAAGAAATAAGTATAAATTCAGTGTATGTGACTCATGAGCATTCCTAGCACTGCATACAGGGACACCTCGATAAATGAAAAACCAAAGGAAATGTAAATAATTTGAGTTATAAAGTTTTTAACTTACTAAGGGTTCAAGTTAAGAAATATTTAATAGATCATATTTTTACATACTCAGTGAGATTCATTTATGTTGTTTGCTTATTGATTCTTAAACCATCTAAATAAACACTGTCTAGGTTAGGAAAATCAGCAGTTTTTCTTCATTTACATAAAAGACTTTCTCCCAATTCTTGTTTCTTCAATAGCTCAGTTTATTCTTTTAATATGAGTGTTTGTGTACTTTCGTGTATTTCAAACTAAGTTGCTACATATTTTCACTGCTTCTATCGATTTTTTGTTTTGAAATAATTTCACTTAAATATTTTTTATTTTGTCACAATAAGCTCAGCGATGTTTTTTTGGAGAAGTTAAAAAGTAACATTCCTTAGATGTCAGGAACTTTCTACACAGAACTTTTTTTGTTCACGTTTGTACTGATAGATGCTTCAAGTTATTATTTTCATAAAAACATTATTGAAGTTACTGAGGTGCAATGCCGAAATTATTTCTTTAAGTTACGGAGGCTTTGTATTTTAAGTAAAAGAGTTTATAGGCTCTGATAGGAAGGGAACAAAAAAAGATTCTACTGTGTAATATTTGGATAAGATGACACTAGAAACGAAGTAAAATAAAAAAGGATAATAAGTAGAGATTAAAATATATAGGACGTTTCTCAAAATAATCAGTCGTACAATAATTGGAAAGTTTTCAAAATTGCAAAAAATATAAAAAAATTCATTCAATATCTTTTGATTTATAAACATGCATATAGGTTACGCAGATGCAAGTCCTGGACTATAAACGAAACACTAACAAACAACTCCGTTTAGGCCAAATTTTTATGACTACACCCACTCACATCCTGTGCAATAATTATGTACAGAGCGTGTGTGTATCGAGCAGTGGACGAAATTAAAAACATTGTGTATGTACAACCGATGTGTTATTAGATACATTGTAGTCGATTTGCAATTTTGATAAAGGTATTAACAACATTCGAATGGGAAGAGATTTAACCAATAATTAATTACATACAGGGGATAGGAGAAAGATCTTAGCAAAGAATTAATGGATTTTTTAACAAAAATCAATGCGTTTTACAATACAAAGAAAATAAAAACGAACGGGGAGATGTGGAATAAATTCTACAGGCGTTTTAATTTTAAATAATTATGTTTTTTTAGTATATTAGTAACGTTGAATCAAACTATGAGTAAACAGTAGGTATACAGTGATTGGCACATTACACATTTAAAAGCTGAACATTTAAAATAATAAAGCACATGGTCACGTAAATTAAATATGTTTATTGTATTATTGCTAGCGACTGTAAAACTATAAATCAATTAAATTAATAATTAAAATAAGAAGATAAATAGCCAATTTATCAAAAAAACAATGAGGACTTCACATGAGTGCGAGACTTTTCTCGTCTCGTCTTATCAGATTTGTAATAGGAGAAGGGCATGCACGGGTTGAACCGCATTCATCGAACATAAATAAAACTCTTTCTCTATCTAATTTAAAGACACGTACCATATATATATATATATATATATATATATATATATATATATATATATATTATAATTGTGTAATTACTATGGGGATATTTATTTTTATATGATTTATCTTTATTGTATTGTATATTTTACCTTTTTTTACTTTACCTTCGGCTAGCTCCTGATGATAATCTGTGAAATTTAATTTTATTTATAATTTATATGATAGTCGGCAGCATGAGACTCCTCCCTTTGAGTTCTGGACGCATATGTATAACTTTGATACACATTTAAATATTAGTATTCATTTGACTTCCGAGAGATACGGTAGCGTAGTGCCGGAGCTCTGATAAGTTATCAAGTGAACGCAGTAAAAAGTTGTTTAGTGAGCGATAACGATAAAATCAATTAGCATAAATTGTAGCTAAAAACAAAAATGTGCAAACATTGTTATCATCGTCGAAAAATTAAAATACGAGGGTAAATAATGAAATCAACAATTGTGCCGCAAACACAAAACGAAGCGATCTTAATGCAGCATAACCAAACCCTGTTTCAGGAGAATTATGTCAGATCGCAAAACGAACAAATTTTATATACAGAGTGGAAAAAAATGGAACAGGAGAAAATTAATGCCATTAACGAGGTACATAATCTCCAAGTCCAGTTAAATCAAGTGATGATAATGAATGAAGGACTGCAGAAAAAATTTGCAGAGTTAGAGAAAAGACTTCCTAAAGAGGACGAAACCATATCTGAATCAGTTACTTACCAAACTGATGAGGAAGAACTAGCAAAGGAGACAGAGTGGATACGCGCCAAAAATCGAAAGAAGCGTAAAATGGATACTTCATTGACACCACCACAACGAAGCCAAAATGTCCCAACTCCTATCGAAAAAACGAAAAAAGAACAAACCCCTCCACCAATCATCATAGATAATATCAAGGATTTCAATGATTGTCACCAGGTAATAGGGAAGACTGTAAATAGATTTCAGATTAAAATAATTAGTGATAGCAACGTTAAGGTCAATGTAGACAATATAGAAGATTACAGAACACTTAGCAAGCAACTCAACGAATGTAACTACTCATGGCATTCATACGAGAACAAACAAAACAGACCTATAAAGGTAATTGTTAACAAGCTCCACCATACTATTAAACCAGAGACAATAGTAGAAGACTTAAGGCATAGAGGATATAAACTGCTAGATGCTATTCCAAAACGAAGTTATAGAACTAAGAAACCCATAAATATGTTCATGCTAGTATTCAAACATGATGAAAATGTGGACAAAATTTATGGTATAACAGATATACAAGGAATAAGGGTAGAAATATTACCGCTAAGAAAAACAAGATTGGTACCACAATGCAAACGCTGTCAGGCATATGGCCATACTAAAGCTTACTGTGCAAAAGAGCCACGATGCGTACGATGTGTGGGCAAACACCTGACGAATGAATGCCCTCAACCTAAAAATGTACAACCAAAATGTGTTCACTGCGGCGAAGGACATCCAGCTAATTACAGAGGATGCGTAGTAGCCAAAGAAATGCAGAAACTAAAAGACAAAAATACTAAAAAAGTAATAAGGCCTAATCGACCACAGAGAGATAACAACAGAAACCCAGCTCCTGCGACAGAAAAATCACAAAGCAGGACTACTACAAACAATGCGGAAAACAGAAAAACTTACAATATGGCAGTAAAAAACACAACAGAAGATAATAAAAAACAAAACAACCCAACAACCGATCAAATTCTCCAACAAATATTGGATAAACTAAATAAACTGGACGATCGAATTACCAGATTGGAATATAGCAACAAAGGAGCTATCCCCAAGCGACTTGGTAATGAGAGACAGCCTTAGAATATTAGAATGGAATGCTAATGGCCTCATTCAACATCAGCAAGAATTACAGGCCATTCTAGAAATTGAAAAAATAGATATATGTCTCATTAGTGAAACGCATTTCACTAAGGAGTCATTCATCAAGATAAAAGGATATCAGGTATACCATACCATTCATCCAGATAATGCAGCCAAAGGTGGAAGTGCAGTTATAATAAAACAAAATATAGCACATCACCAAGAAATGAGCTATAAAACAGCCGAAATTCAAGCAACCACAGTCAGAATAAAAACAAAAACTTACGAATTGAATGTAACGGCAGTCTATTGTCCGCCAAAACACGCAATCAAGAGGAATAAATACATTGAATTCTTAAATAGCCTAGGGTACAGATTTATCATTGGAGGAGATTTCAATGCAAAACATGTACACTGGGGTTCTAGACTAACTAACACTAAAGGTAAGGAGCTACTAACAGCAATAAACCAAATTAAATGTGAAGCAATCTCGACAGGAAAACCAACTTATTGGCCTGCTGACCCTAACAAAATTCCAGACCTCATAGACTTCTTTGTGGCCAGGAATATCTCGACAAACTACATGCAAATAGAAGAAGCATGGGATATGAGTTCTGACCATTCCCCCATCCTTCTCACACTTAGTGAGACTATAATACAAAGAGAAAACTTACCAAGACTAGTCAACAACAAGACTGACTGGAAAAGTTTCCAGATTGAATTAGAAAACAACATTAACCTCTTAGTCCCGCTAAAAACCAAAGAACAGCTAGATGAAGAAGTAGAAAAACTCAACAAGGTTATTCAGAAAACTGCATGGAATAATACCCCGAGCATTACATCGAGAACAAAGGGAAATAATTACCCAAGAGAAATTAAAGAATTAATAACAGAAAAAAGAAAACTAAGACGGAAATGGCAACAATCTAGAGCACCAGTAGACAAAACTAGATTAAACAATGCCGCACAGAATTTAAAAAGAGAAATACAAAAAATCAAACATGAATCAATTAGTACTTACCTCAGTGAACTAACAAATGACAGCAGTACAGATTATTCCTTGTGGAAGGCTACTAAACGATTAAAGAGACCAATCCTGCATAGTCCTCCAATCAGAAATGAAGATGGAAGCTGGGCCAGAGATAACAATCAAAAAGCCAAAAGATTCGCTGATCACCTAGAAAATACCTTTCAACCTAACGAAGGAGAAGAATTATCAAGAATGGACTATGACCAAGAAGAATTAGAGATAAGACCTGTTACACCAAAAGAGGTAACTGCAGAGATAAAAGAAAACATTAACCCGAAAAAAGCCCCAGGATTTGACCTGATTACAGGAGAAATCCTAAAGCAGCTGCCCAAAAAAGCTATAATAAAACTGACACACCTGATAAATGCAGCTTTCAGGTTGAAATATGTCCCCAGAATGTGGAAAGTTGCAGAGGTGATTATGATACCCAAACCAGGCAAAAAACCTGAAGAAGTATCATCATACCGGCCAATATCATTACTACCAGTAGTTTCTAAATTATTTGAAAAACTTCTGATAAAGAGACTAAAACCAATAATAGAAGAAAGAAAATTGATACCTGATCACCAGTTTGGATTTCGCGAGAGCCATTCAACGATAGACCAGGTGCATAGAATAACAAATATTATAGAAAACGCATTGGAAGAAAGAAAAGTCTGTTCTGCAATCTTCCTAGATGTAGCACAGGCCTTTGATAAAGTATGGCATGAGGGGCTCAAACATAAACTCAGATGTCACCTACCTAAACAATACTCTGACCTTCTGGATTCATATATATCAGAAAGAGTATTCAGAATAAAACAAGAAGAAGCATACTCTGAACTGAGAGAAATAAATGCTGGAGTACCACAAGGAAGTGTACTAGGACCAGTCCTCTACCTACTGTACACTAGTGACATTCCAAACCTAGAACATAATACCACAGCCACATTTGCAGACGACTCAGCTATCTTAGCTGTAGGCAAAAACCATGAAGAAGCAGCAAATAAACTGCAGAATAACATAGATCAGATTTATGAATGGACCAGAAGATGGAGGATCAGATTAAATGAAACAAAGTCAGTGCACATTAACTTCACCAACAAACGAAATCAACATGTACCAATTAGACTAAATAATGCTCAGATACCTTACGCCAATACAGCAAAATATCTGGGTATTACATTAGATGCGGGGTTACGCTGGAAGCCACATATCAAAAAGAAAAGAGAAGAATTAGGACTCAAATTTAGAAACATGCATTGGATATTGGGACGCAACTCCACTCTGTCTGTATACAATAAATTGCTATTATACAAGCAAACTCTGAAACCAGTTTGGACCTACGGCATCCAACTTTGGGGCTGTACCAGAGAAAGTAACATCCAGATCATACAACGATTCCAGAACAAAGTATTAAGGAACATCGTCAATGCGCCTTGGTACTCCCGAAACAGTGACCTCCACAGGGACCTGGAGATGGACACTGTCAGCCAGACAATCACTAAGTTTGCCAAAAGCCACGAGCAACGGCTTTTAGACCATGTGAATGTAGAGGCCATCCAGCTCCTCGACAACACCAACCAGAAGAGAAGACTCAAGAGGACAAAGCCCTTTGAGTTAGTTAACTAGTGACAGTGTAAAGCAGAGCATAGTGCGGTAATTGCACGCTAGTGATAGTGTTTGTTTGTATTAGAGCCTAAGGAACTACTAATGAGTAAGACCTTTAGTTATAAGGTAGAAATTAGTAAATTAAGTTAGATTAAAATTGCTTATTGATCGTATTAATGATCAGATTGTAATTTCAAGAAAAGCCTATTAAGGTTTTTTTTAAATAAAAAAAAAAAAAAAAAACATTTAAATATTGAATTCTGAAATTTTTCTAGTATGTTTTATTCCTGAATAAAATATATACCTTTGTTTTTATCGACTCCAAATATTATTATAGAATGAATGAATTAAGCACCATTTTCCAAATGTATTATGAATATTAAATAGAATTATAAAAAAATACCAACACTTAACGAAATGATTTAATAAATTGTTGAGATTATATTCAAATTCTTTTTACATAAATATTCTTTACACCGCTCCTGCATTCTTGACTGGTCATGCGCACTGAATGCTTCAAATGACTGCGTCGGCGCATAGGAGAAACAAATCCTCGTATATCGTTTCACAACGACACAAAACGTATGGTTCACAGTCGATGTTGTTTGTATGAATGTTTTTATAAATTTAACGTTCTTAAATTCATTGCAATCATCGACATATCATTGGAAATTACACTATACAGTTACATACATATATCAAAATGCGAGTAAAGTGAATGATGAATAGTTATAGAAATCGTTAAACATACATTAGAAGAAATAGAAGTGAAATGGTACTTTACGTGCAATGTTAACAATGATGATGTGAAATAAAAATTTTTTACTAGTAAGTACAAATTATAACTATTATTAAAGTTGCATGATAATCAAAATTACATGGATATCCATGGATATGAAATGATATTCATCATTTTATATTTATATTGTTTTTGGCCTATTTGATAAATTTTAATGTAAACGTTCAAATAATATTTTTATTGTTCACTATTTCTTTCTCTTTGGAATTCCAAATTAAAAAAAACTTAAAAGCCACCGACCTTATTTCCAATTCTCGGCACTGTGGAACTGCTGCTAAGCGTCTCTTTTTCTTGGGAATTTCTTATTAAAGAAATACTCTTTCTGCACACTGCACTTTATTACACTGTTGAAACAAAATTGATATTATGATTTTATAATGGCTTTTAACTTAAAATTATATACTTTTACATAGTTTCATGAAAAATTTTTGTAGAGGAGAGCTACATAGATGCTAACCGTTCTTCCACCAACGCCCGATTCTCAATTCTTTTTTAAATCAACAAACTTTTTCACATATCAAAAACAAAGCCTCCTTATATTGTTTTTTTATTCGATAATTGTCAATTTGAGTGTTTTCCATGAAAATACAAAATTTTTTAATTAAAATTGTCTTGGAGGATAATAACACTTATATAAATGGGTTTATAATGTCTTAGGGAATATATAAAATGTCCTTTACATGTATTACAATCCCAAAATTTGTTGTAATTTCCTTTTTATGCTGTATTTATTTACAATTAAATATACAATTTCTACAACCTAAAATGATTATTTATATATATGGAACTGTTTAGTTTTCAATTTATGAATTATTACTAATTTTATTTTATATAAACTCTTATTTATTTCCAAATTTGCCTTTTATGTTTTATATTCAATTCCAAATCAATGATTTTAGGTTGGCAAGAAAATCACTAGATTTTATTACTTCCTGTTCATTAAATTTTATTTAGTTAACAGATTTCCTTGACATATAACATGGCTCTGTTCCGTATGTCATCTTTCATAAAGTTTTTCTTTTTTTATAAATTCTTTTTCAAATTGTAAACTTTTACTACCATCGTCTGTGAATATCGCTAATCAATTAGTAAGTTGACTATTAATTCTTGTTATTTTAGGTTTCAAAGAAAACAACATTCTACTTCATCCAGATATTGACATGGCAGCGTTCAGATGATTTTGAAAATTGTTGACATTGACTTGACCTTAGGATTTAATTGTGAAGGTAAAATTTTTATACTGAATTATAATGTTATCATTAAAATTTTATTCCTTATCCTTTAAGCCTTTCTTTATAATTGGTTTTCTCAATATTTGATAATAAATTTGGTTACTTCATTCATTCGTTTATGTCAAATTTAGTTTTTAACTAGGTAGTATCTAATGGTACACCCTACGTAATAATAAAAAATCTATTTAATATTCAATCTCATACGTGAATTATATATATATATATATATATATATATATATATATATATATATATATATATATATATATATATATATATATATATATATATTAGAGGACTGGTTTAATATATATATATATATATATATATATATATATATCTTCTTCTTCTTCAAGTGCCGTCTTCGTTCCGAAGGTTGGCAATCATCAAGGCTATTCGTATTTTGGATACCGCTGCTCTAAAGAGGTGACTATTGGTGGCGTTGAACCATTCGCGAACATTTTTCAACCAGGAATGTCTTCTCCTTGCTTCACATCGTTATTTGGTTACACCGTGCTGAAGAGGCAAATGAGCCGGAAACATGCATGTCCGCGGTTACCACTCTGTTTCAGTAGCCCTTTATTTTGCGTGAATTACTCATGAATCTCTTTGTTGTTGTTGTTAACATATCATGCGATATTCCTACATCTTCTTTGTTATTACTATGGGTCGGAATGTTCATGGCGGGGGGGCTATATGCGCCTCCGTGTCGATCTTGGTTGTTGTCCTGAAAACTCGGGATCTTCCAATTGAAGGTACAATTGAGCGTTTGATTTCCCTGCTGAAATCCGTTGTTTTGTGTTTTCCCATGTTTCGATTAACATGTTTGCTCCCAAATTTCACATCCTTATTTGGTTATACCGTGCTGAAGAGGCAAATGAGCCAGAAACATGCATGTCCGCGGTTACTACTCTGTTTCAGTAGCCCTTTATTTTGCGCGAATTACCCATGAATCTCTTTGTTGTTGTTGTTAACATATCACGCGATATTCCTACATCTTCTATATATATATATATATATATATATATATATATATATATATGTGTGTGTGTGTGTGTGTGTGTGTGTGTGTGTGTGTGTGTGTGTGTGTGTGTGTGTGTGTGTGTGAAGAAATGAACTAGATTCACGGGTTGAACCGCGTTGGTAATTTGTAATTTCTCGACGTTTCGGCTTCCACTTTGAAGCCATTATCAAGAGGGGGGGGTTTAGGTTATTCGTTCATTAATCTAGGAAGTGATCCAATTCCGTAGTCTCAACCTGCCTATCCAATGCAACGAATTACCCCCTTCGGCTAATTCCAAGGCCTCAATCTGCCTACTCCTTGGAATTTCACCGAAATAGGACATAACAGTAAAAATAAATAAAAATAATAATAAAAAATTGCTTACCAGTTAAAACACCGTAAAACACTAACACTCACTACTGGCTTCAAGACGACTCGCCGATAAGTTGTCTTGACCGTGTATTATGGGGGACTTATTGGCGGGTATGGGCTTTTTGGCGCGCGCGGTGCGTGTACTGTTGGCGGGAGTGGTAATCGATATGGGACATTCGTAATCCCGCGATATTTTAGGAGGGGAATTGTTATTCTTGGCGCAGGTCATGGTGGAAGGCAGTGAGGTGGTATCGGAGTGGGGAGGGTGGAGAAGATGTTTCCAGGTTGATGGCAATCTCTGGCTGTCTTCCCTGGTATTTAAACAGTTTGGACGTTTTTTTCGATGGCTTCTCGAATTATTCTGGACTTAAAGGAGCGAGTTGGGGCGATAGTTATGGTTTTATCGAAATTGATTATGTGCCCTGTTTGGACACGATGTTGGGCTAAGGTGGACGAAGGATCGGAGTTTCCGACAGACAATGTGTGTTCTTTTGCTCTAACGGAGATACGTCGGTTGGTCTGACCTATGTAGGTGCGGGGACAATCTAAACAAGGGATTTCATATACTCCATGTTGTTCATTGAGAATTTTATCCTTAACAGATCTGATTGGGTGGGAAATTTTCTGTTGGGGTTTGAAGATTGTTCGAATACCGTGGGGTTTGAAGATTTTACAGATTCTATCTGTCACTCCTTTAATGTAAAGAAGGGATATTTTTAATTGACTGTCGATAGTGGAAGGTGATGGAGTTGGGGTTGAATATTTCTGAATGCTCCTGTTGATTTGTGATTCTTTGAAACCATTTTGAAGTAGAGTTTGTTTTAGAAAATTGATTTCTGATGGTCGATTTTAATCGTCAGACAGAGAGATGGATCGGGATACGAGTTTGTTGATGACAGAAGTTGGGCCGGATGGTGATGGGAATGGGCATTGAGAAAACGGTTGGTGTGAGTGGGTTTGCGATAGATGGAGTGTGAGAAACCATTTGGTGAAAGTTTTTTAATCATGACATCAAGAAATGGTAGAGATGAGTTATCTTCCACTTCCATCGTGAATTGGATACAGGGATGTACGCTGTTTAGATGGAGTAAGAAGGAATTCAAAGTATCTCTTCCATGGGGCAAATGACGAAAGTGTCATCAACATATCGTAACAGCTTGGTCGGAGGGGAGAGGAAGATAGTGCCGAATTTTCGAAATGTTCCGTGAAAATGTTGGCCATAACTGGAGAGATAGGGGATCCCATAGGGGCACCTTTCAGTTGTCTGTAGAAGTTACCTTGGAATATGAAGTCGGTGTTGGACAAACAGTGTTCGATTAAGGAAAGGCAATCTGAGGTGATGTGGTGTTTAGTGTCTAAGATAAACAAAGTTTCATCGATAGGGATGGCGAGAATTTTTGACATAGGATTGGGACCGCTCAGCAATTGGTTGAAGGGTTTCAGCTAGATGTTCAGCCAAGAGTTAGGTGGGGTAGTTAAATTCACTGACAATGGGTCGTAGTGGGATATTAGGTTTGTGGATTTTTGGAAGACCGTATATTCGAAGAATACGGGATGATTTTTCTCGTAGGATGAGCTTAATTTTTATGTCAAAAGGAAGTTGGGACTTATTGACGCAAGTTTTTGTTGTCTATTCCAGATATGTGGTAGGGTCATTAGGGATGATTTTATAATCGGAAGTGTTGAGAAGATTATTCATTTTATTCAGATAAGAAGAGGTATTAAGGACGACCCTAGCGTTGCTTTTATCGGCTGGGTGGACCACAATATTTGGGTTGTTGTGAATATATTTGAGAGCCTGTCTTTCTTCGAAGGTAAGGTTAGAAGGAGGAGGTTTTGATGTTCGGAGGACCTGGGCAACATCTTGCCTAATAATTTGGGCTTGATTGGAAGGGAGGTGAGAAATATTTTCCTCAGTTTGGCAAATGATCGTTTCTATTGGAATGGATTTGGGTGTGACAGCGTAATTAAAGCCTTTGGCAAGAGCCTGTTTGGAGTTATCTGAAATAGGGGTGTCGGAGTAATTGTGGACAAGTGTGTCAATGTCAAGGGTTTGTGGAGGAGATTTTTGAAGTGAGATAAGTTGAGATAGCTTGTTTTTTTGGGTTTGGGTTTTTTGGTCAGATATATATTGGGCTTTTTGGTTAGATAGGCGGTCGAAAGTATACCATAATAGTGGATGAACTCTGAAGGAGTGGATTTGATGAAAAGTATTGAGAAGACGAAGATTGATGGTGTGAAGATGTTGTCTGGTGGTATGTATGGAATTTCTCAGAAGAGAGAAGCTGGCTTTGCTAAGGATACGAGATATTGATAATGATTTGGTGTGATGTTTGAGTTGTAGGGATTTAGATATGACGTTATGGTCGCGACATGCTTTAAGGAATGTGAGGTCACAGAGAAGGCGATATTTTCGAAGTAGGAGTGTGCTACAAGATTTGCTAAGAGAAATAAAATCGTCCCCGTAGAGGCGTATGAAATGTTCGGGGATACTTTCAAGGAAAGAAAAGAGTTTTAGGAAACTAAAGCCAAGACCAAAACACGTAGATTCATCATTGAAGGATGATGTAATACAAGCGTTGTTATGTTTACATTTTTAATAATTTTGTGATTTAAAGGATCGGATTAATAATAATATTATTGATTAAATTTTAATATGACAGATGTGGCTGATAGTGCTATGCACATGTACCTAAAATTTTAAGATTTCTGATAAATCCAAACGTTTTAATGAATTTGTATACAAGATGTATGTGATAGCCAACGTTTTATGTCATTTTATTTTAATGTGAATTTTTACTTCCTCAACGACTGGTATGATTTATCATGGATTTGGGTTTTTTTGATCCTGGATAAAGAAGCACTGATGATGACTTATAGTCGAAAGCGCTCTTCTTATTATTATTAAACTTTGCACATTTTATACAAATAATTGTCTTTTTGCATTCTAATTAGTTTTAGGTTAGGTATTGTTCTTTCCCTGTTGAGTTGTCCTATGTCAGTTAGGTTGCACAACAATAGAATGCTCTGGATTGTTCGATCGATGTTTCAGGGGGGTTTGAAATGTCATTCTAGAACATTCTGGAATATTGAAAATGGCTATATAAAGAGGTGCGACGGCTGAGAGTTGGAGGTTGACAAGAGTGACGGGAGTGAAGTTGAACGATTTGGCGAGAAATTGTAAACGTTTTCAAGAGCATTGTATTCTTTGTTTGTGAATAAATAATTTCGAGAAATCCACAATCTTATTACAATTGGTGTCAGCTGTGGGGTATAGAAGAAACAAGGATGCCTGGAAAGAAATTAAGTGAACTATTGGTTGCTAAACTCTGAACATAGCTAGAAGAGCGAGAATTGGAAACCGAAAGTAACCAGACTGTTCTGCTAAGAAGGTTACGGGATTATTTTTTTAAAGAAGGTATCGACCCCGATTGAGTAGAATTCGAACATCCATTGGGCAAGTTATGCCATCAAATATCGACCCAGAAAGACGAGTTATCTCGGCAAATATCGACCCAGAGAGACGAGTTAGCCAGTATTCAATAACAAATAAGTAATCAGAACAACGAGTTACGCCTGCAACTATTCAACCGTTGTGATGAACTGTTTGATCAAATAGTCAACCAAAGGGCTGAGCTCATGGAACAATTGACTCAACAGATTCAAGAAGAACTCACTCGTCGCATGACCGCCCATCGCTAAGAGGTTACGAATCGAATGCAAGAACTTACTCGTCAGTTGACTGTCCAGCGAAAAGAGGCTACGAATCGAATGAAAGAATTCACTCGTCAGATGACCGCCCAGCGAGACGGGTTGCTGATCAATTGAGAGAAGAATTGATTCGGCAGAATAGTGACCCAACCCAGCAAATGAACGGGTTAAATGCTGAATTAAGTAGTCAACAAAGACCAAGAACTCGCCATAGCCAAGGGGACGTCAGAAATTCAGCAGACCACATACCCATCATCAAGCTACCAACTTTTGAGGGAAAAACGTCTTGGCCAAATTATTTGAAGCAATTCAATGCTGCGACTGAGGCCAACGGACGAAATTCTCTTCAGGAGGGCGATACAGAAGACTTTAAGGCCGTAGGAAGACGACTTGAGACGCGTTATGGTCATGCCTATCTGGAGCTGGTCTACAAATGTCAACTTAAGACTCGGAAGTAGAAAGTCGGAGAGTCGATACAAGAATTCGAGATAGATATCGCTAGGATAGTAAGATGTGCCTATCTATCTGCAACAGAAGTCCTATTAGAAAATCTGGCAGTCCAAGCTTTCGTCAATGATCTTCGAAATGAAGAGATTCAACGAGCGGAGTTGCTGGCGCGTCCGAAGACCCTCATGGATGCATTGTCGATTGTATTGGATTTTGAAGCGGCAACGGAAGCTGTACTAGGCCCTGCTCGTGTACAGGAATTTACCAGCCCTGATTTAATGCCACAGGCGTCTGGTAACCATAGTGAACTTAAAGAAGTTGTGGAGCAAGTCTTGAGGGCGGTAGCTTCAAAGAAGAGACGGCCCGTGAGGTGCTGGGGTTGCGGTGAAATTGGTCACATAAAAGGTGCTGGCTCGCATAACAGAAAGACCTGCTGAAAATCCTCAACAGCAGGAAAAACTAAAACGGGTCGACTCCTGGTGGACGATATCGACCCTAGATCATGGAAAAGACCCTCCTATGGTAAAGTTGGCTACGATCAAACAACAAACGGGCAGCTTATACATTGACGGCTAAATCGATAAAAAGAATTATACCATGTTAATAGATACTGGGCCATGAAAACCATCGTACGACCAACCGTTGCCATCCACAGAAGGATGTCGCCTTCCAGTTGAAAATTACGAACCGCTACTGGAGAAACAGCCAAAGTCCATGGCGCAATACTACGGTTGGTGCCAGAGGGAACAGATGTCTGTTAACCCTGGCAAAACTGTAATAGTTCCCTTCACCAGGAGAAGGAACTTGGCGGACCTTCCGCCACTTTCCTATAATGGTGAGGTTATTCCATTTGCAGCGGAAGTAAAATATTTGGGGATCATCCTGGTTAAAAAACTTACTTGGAACGCTCACTTGGAAAAAGTCATCCATAAGGCCAGACTTTCCTTGTGGACATGTTGCAGGATCTGCGGAAAATCTTGGGGCTTGGGTCCCAAACAAATCCATTGGATATATGTGATGATTGTTAGACCAATGATCACATACGGAGCCATTGCTTGGTGGTCAAAATCTTTACAGAAAACGGCCCAAGCAAAGCTCTCTGGCATACAGAGACAGGCTAGTTTGGCTATAACTGGTGCTATCAGCACCACACCGTCAGCAGCCATGGAAGTCCTCCTGGACCTTCCTCCTCTCCACATACTTCTGGAAAAGGAGGCCAGATAGACAGCATATAGAATTGTGCATATTTCTAAATGCACGAAACAGGCTTATACAGAGCAAAGTAGAATGCTAGCGGCCACCGAAAGTCATAGTATTCTGGGAATGACCTCTGATATAATGCCCCCAACAGTAAACTATAATCTGCCTTATACCGTCCTATTTCCAAATAGAGATGAATGGGTCCTCCGCAAGGATGAACTCTCAAGAGCAGACATCTGTTGGTACACTGATGGATCAAAGACACCCTCAGGCTCTGGTGCGGGTGTATACAGTAGAAGACCTAGGACAGAAATCTCAACATCACTGGGATACTATGCAACCGTATTTCAGGCGGAAATGTATGCCATTGCTTCATGTGTGGAGAGTTTGGGGCAATCCAACCTGACACACAGATCAATAAAAATTTTCACGGACAGCCAAGCGGCCTTGAAAGAACTTAGCTCGTACCGTGTAACGTCGAAATTGGTTCTAGACTGCCAAAAAAGACTCGCCTCAATAGGAGAACGCAACAGGGTATCGCTGGTTTGGATCCCTGGCCACTCTGGTATGGATGGTAATGAGAAGGCTGACTCTCTTGCAAGAGAGGGTGCCGTTCATGACTTTATCGGACCAGAACATACAATTGGCATCGCAACAAGTGTTGTCAAACAATAAATACTTGGACTGCAAGAAGAGTTTTAGACTTCTGGCATAATATACCAGGATTGGTTCATTCAAAGGCCTTCATACATCCTTCGAATAATGTATCCAAACAAATGTTAGGCTATAATAGACACGATCTACGGTGCCTAACAGGCTTTCTAACAGGCCACTGTCGTTTGAATCATCATATGCTGAAACTTGGACTGTCGGACGATCCGATTTGCCGTCTTTGTTTGGAAGATGATGAAACAGCAGAGCATATAATTTGTGCCTGCCCCGCCGCGGCGCAAATCAGGTATCTGATGTTTGACAGGGCCACTCTCTTACCCTCGGACCTGAAATATCATTCACTGAACAAATTAGTCGGCTTCGTCAAGAAGCTGAATTTGTTTGGTGAAATTTGAATAGGGATGAGCCACAATAGACTCTCGCGAGTCGCAGTGGAGGGCCTCATTGACCCACTCATTATAAACCTAACCTAACCATGGGGAAATAAAAACGATATTGAAGTTTGGAACCAGTAGTCTAACACATTCGGTATTGTTGGCTGACATCAATGAAGCATCTTGGGTATGGATGTGATGAATAACTGCGAGTTTCGCTTGAACCTTCGACGACGAATCCTCCATATTGGGACCGAAGAATTTTTTTTGCATCGAAAAGATGAAGCCATTGTTCCAATAACGCTGGCAGAGAACGTCGAACTCCCAACGAATTGTGTTGTAGCTGGTCAACCAGATGGTCTGGAGCAAAACAGTGCACCAGCAATACTCATCGGCAAAGCTCCTGTTCTATCAACCTAAGAAGTACCAGTGCCCTTAATAAACCTGAACGATCACTCAGTGTCCCTTCAGAAAGGTACGTAATTGGGCACCCTGGAACCTTTTACAGCCGTGGTTCGTGAAAAGACATTACCGGCGAAATAAAGCAACTGACGGCCAACTTATATCCATCCCTGTCGAATTTAGGAAGAAATCAAATAAGAGATCTAGTCCACCGATGCAAAGCTGTCTTTGGTGCTGGAACTCGAAAGAACAAATGTGGTAAAACACAACATCGATACCGGCGAAATAAAATTTAAAATTACCAATAACTGTTGTTGTATATAAAATAGCAGCATAGAAATAAACGCACTGTCTGAAAATTACACATAGTTTTCATCAATTACCGTAGAATTAGTAAGTCTTATGAAAGTATTATCAAGTATACCCAAATCAAAACCCATTGTAAAGAATAATACGGTAATTAAAAATAACAATTTAAATTCCCGTTTATCAATTAAGTCTTAGTTTTATAAACTAAAAGGTAAAAACGGAAAACAGAACAACTAAATAAAGAATTTTTCATATGTATATTCTTATTTAAATTAATAAAATAGGGAAAGCTTTCTATTAGCAGAATTATGAAATTTTCGCAGAAACAAATCTAGATCTAGTTCAACGGTTATTTTTAAATCAAATACTAAAAAAGAACGGTCTACCATTCGTTTGTGTTGCATAGAATACCTTTGAGGTCGAATGATTGCTGCCAATGAAGAAAACTATGATCCACATACTGACGTACTGCAACTGTTGCAAAAAGTTATAAGTTGATTTAAAAGCTTCTCTGCAAGAGAAAGGTATTATCAAAAAAACTTATAAATAAACTTCGCTCTTTTCCTTCTTCCTCAACATGGCATCCTCGTAGAGCAAATTTGTTGACTGCTAAACACTGAATTCACTGTACATAGTACCGATATTTTTCAAGAACTCGCTGTTAATAAATGTTGAGACTGTAGTGCATGTGGATAGAGTCTTGAGATCCTTTCCATATAACTATTGCTTTTAAATGAATTTCCGTTTTATATATATATATATATATATATATATATATATTAAACTGAAAATTATCTATCAAGATAAATTAAAACAGAGATATCACTAAGTTAATGTGAATCTTAGTAATAGATGACGATAAACCCAATAAATTGCATAATAGTCCATAAGGTAACAATTTAAATATGAGTATAAATATGTGAAGAAACACTTACAAACAAGATACAACTAATATTGCATATAAAAATTGTTATTTAAGTTTGCAATTATTTTTCTTCAAATTATATTTCATGACAAAAAACACAGACGTAACAAATAAATTACGTAAACATTAATTTGGTACATAACAATGATTATCACGGTATAATATTGCATGAATTTCAAAATAAAATTCCATAATTGTAATTTATATATTATAGACACTTTTCAGAAACCCTGTATGTTATGTAAATTATTGATTATTTTGGTATAAACTTCAAGGTCAAAATGTCATCGTAAAATGACGTTCGGTTAATAGTTCGAACGGTGTAATTTCGGAGTGACATTAGGAATGCATAAGAACAAAGTGAACTTATCTACAATAACATAGAAAACAGATATTTGGATTTGAAAACAATGATGTTTATTTATAAACAATTGAAAAATGAAACAAAAATTAAAAACAACTAAAAGTTGTTGATTGAGAGCTGGGGAGACGCGGTGTAGATTCAATAATGTGAGGACGCATTAAAATTTCTCTCCTCTAAATTTTTGTAAATCTCAAACATTTGATATATTTTAAGTTTAAAGAATTAATCATAGTATTTAGAAACAATGATGCTATAAAATAACAGAAACTTTCTATCGAATACATAATAAAAAGTGAAAAGTTAGTGAAACGCCGAGAATTGGTAAGGTGAACAATTTACCTTTATTAATCTGCTTTTCGTTTGCTCATTCACGTATCTTCCGTGAATAAATTGTTGCTCCTGGCGAAATAAATCACGTCACATCATTTTAATATCAAGATTTCGCTTTTATGATCATAGGTGATCGTATTTCTTCCAAATGTTTCATCCCAGAGACAAGAAGATGCCAAGCATAGACTTTTCCTTTCGTGTGTAACATATTTGTCCTATAAAACATCGTTCATAATTTTCATTTGTTAGGTTATATTGTGTAAAAATTTATTCGTTGGTAAAATTATTAGATATAGATATTCAATCTCCACTAGATCGGGATAGAACATTGAAATTACATTAAAGGAAATAATACTCACCAAATCATTGCGATAAATCATCAGTTTGCCTCACAAACACACTTGGTTTTCATTCTTTATTTAATAACTGAATTATCATTACCATAGAATAACTCAACGTCACGTCAACATTAACAAATTATTAGAGTAGAGATTGAATGGTTTGTGGAAGCTTTCAAAAACATATAGAGATAAGTATAGGAAGCGAAATTTATTTGATATGTTTCATATTTAATAGTATTCATAAAAATAAAAAAAACGTACTTACGCAAAGGTTTAATTAATATGATTATACAATTATGATTCAGAAAATGTTCATTATTCAAACAACTATTCACAATTAAAATCTATTTATCTATGTTTTTCCTTTCTTTTCTTTGATATCTTACCTTTCAGTTTCTTGTTACTGCCGATCGCCAAGTGCCGAATCTCATCCCTGAGGTATAGTGTCATAAAGTTACATAACTCATAATTTTGTTACTAAATAAAATTTTGAATTGGAAATTAGCGGTTAGCTAAACCAATTCTGGCGCCCACAATCATTAAAAAAAAATATTTAAAATCAAATCAATTATAAATACATACTCATAAATATAAGATCCATAATAAAGTAGCATCCCAATATAGGATTATTAATAAATAAATAAATGTTATTACTCTAATATTTTAAATACATGATAATATATATATATATGCGGAATTTTTTTCTACAGAAGCCATTTAACACTTTGTTTTGGATTATCTCTTAGAAATTTGCTTTATAGGCTTACTATTGCACTATTGCCGACTCGTGGGTATAATTCCGTATAAATTATCTGCCAGGGCAAAAATTTAGGCACATATTGTTAGACTGTCAAGTCTACAACGATGTCAGGCAGATATATAATGTGAAGCCTAAAAGAAATGCTACGCTCCCCCAGTGAATTATCCAAAACTATACAACTTCTTAAAGTCATTAATATATTTTCTTAACTATGATCATATGTGTACTGTGTCAATGGCACTTGAATTGAAAAAAGATTGAATTATTTGTAAAAGGATAGTTACAAAAAAAATCTTGTCTTACTGAATGATATGAATTAATGAGTAAATAGATGTATAAACGAATAATTTCTAAAAATGTGGCTTTCTCGAAAGTGGCAGGAAACCATGTCAAATTATCTTAAGGTTGATTGATAAAGAAAAATTAGGAAAGTGTGTCAAAGATTTTCTTCCGTTCACCATCTTAATAAGTAGTAGGCACTGAAATCGGTACTTACCTTATTTGTTGTAGAAAGTAATTTGTGTGGTACTGTTCTTAACCCATTAACGCCCAGTGATACCGTATGGTATCGACAAATCCGCGGTAACTATAGGGACAGGCTTTCCAACACAAATAGGAGGGGGTCAAATTTTATTCTCTATTTGGCTTAACCAAAGACCATCAGTTGTACGACAACGATCGCGGTAGAATCTGTGCGGACGTAGCAGCTGTGAACACGTGTTTTTACTGTGGAATTTTCCAACATCGACAAATCATGGACATTCGTTTTACGTAAGTGAATTTATTCCGTTGTCTAAACTTTTTTTTTAACGAAAGCAGTACAATATATTAGGATTGGTGTATACTTTGATAGGACATTATGTACTTAACTCATTTTTTAAAAGTAACATTGTATAGGGTGTCCAAAAGTCGGTGATACCAAATGGTATCACTGGGCGTTTCAACTACTATAAAATACGGTTTTATTTCAGAGGAGGACTAACTTTGTCCGAAGCTTTGGATATGGTTTTTGAGGACGAAAATATTGCTAATGAAGTAGATGAAATATTTATAGAGCCCCCTGAGAGTAACATAGAGACCAACGAAGACTCTGCAGATGAAGACGAAGGAGGTACGGTTCAAAACCTAACGGGAAGACAGCTACGGGCACCGGTGGAAATCAAACTAATAGACAATACTCGAATGGGTAACAATAGTGTCGAACCTATGACGGTAGCTGAGGAATATCTACCTTCAACCGCTGAGGTGATTCAGGAAGGATCTCAAAGTCAGACCGATCAGACAGAGCATGATGTACAACCCAACATTTGGATCAATGACCGTCTTGATAAAAAATTGGATTGCATTTGGACCGAAGGTGATTTAGAAACTGGACGGCACAGTTTTCCAGAGGCAAATTATTCCCAGTATGAGAGCTTGTCATGTGTCGATATATTTGAGATGTTTTTTGACAATGAGATTATCGAATATCTGGTAGAAGAGACTCAAAAATATGCAATTTTTTTAAATCAACCCGATCCAAAAATTTCAGCAGCCGAAATCAAATGTTTCCTGGGTATCCTAATTTTGAGCGGCTATAATACCCTTCCGTCTAAGCGTATGTATTGGGATTTAAAGGAAGATGCAAAAAACATATTGGTTAGTAACTCTATGAGGAGAAATCGCTTTATACAAATACAAAGATTTCTCCATTTCGCCGACAATACTAAAATGGATGTTTCAGATAAGGCGTGGAAGATTCGTCCATTGATGGATAAAATTAAAAAACGATTTTTAGATAATTTTGTGCCTGTTCAGAATCTTGACTTTGATGAGTCAATGATACGGTACTACGGCCGCCACGGCTGTAAACAATTCATCCGTGGCAAGCCAATTAGATTTGACTACAAAATGTGGTCGTTGAACTCGACAGAGGGTTATCTGGTGAATTTTGACCTATACCAGGGCAAAAATCCTCGTGGAAATGAAAAATACGAGACACTCTTTGGGAAATCAGCATCCCCATTAGTACTGATGCTTGAAGAATTACGTCATCCAGATTTACGCTATAATATTCATGTCGATAATCTGTTTACAGGGTTTAACCTATTTGGTTATCTACGATTTTTAGGCTATGGTGCTGTAGGTACCATAAGAGAAAACCGTAAACCGAAATCATGTCCATTACTCAATAAAAAGTCGTTTTCCAAAAAAAAGAGGGGCGAATATCGGCACGTCTTGGAAAAAAATTCTGGAATACTTTTAGTGAGATGGCTAGATAATTCTGTAGTTACCATGGCTTCCACCGATGCAGGAGTATCCCCATTGGGATCCGTCAAACGATTCTCACAGGCCGGGAAAAAAACTATATTAGTAGATCGCCCATATTGCGTCGCCAAATATAATCAAAATATGGGCGGAACCGACCTCATGGATGAGTGTATTTCCAGTTATCGGGTTGGCATAAGAAGCAAAAAGTGGTACTGGAATATATTTACATGGATATTGGATGCTGCAATAAACAACGCCTGGTTACTATACAGAAAACGCAATAGTAAAACCACAAATCTACAGTTTAGGAGGGAACTAGTACAGGTATACTTGGTGCGTTACGGTGTAGCTCCTAAAATGCCAGGACCAGCAAAAACTTCCACTTCCAGGACTCTTCTTCCATCAGTACGTTTTGATGGTATGCACCATTACGTTGCTCCATGTAACAGACGCCGCTGTGCTGGTATGGACTGTAAATCTTTTGGAAGAACCATGTGTACAAAGTGTGATGTTGGGTTATGTGTTCCTTGTTTCGCCAAATATCATACAAATGAGTAGACAGTTACACGTCCTAGGTACTACTTCTATAGATATATACATGTGTCTACATTATTTTCAAAGATAATACACAATATAACTTTATAAATGCAAACGAATAAAGATTTGTTTCTTGGGTTAATTCATTGTACCTTAACCGCCCAGTGATACCACATGGTATCAGCTAATATTTCTGTTTTCAAACAATTTTAATTTTTTTTATTATTTTTTTTATTGTTATTACACTAATCTCAACTAATATAAGCCAGGTAGAATAAAAAAAAAACAAAAAATAGTTCCGGGCGCTAATGGGTTAATATTGTATAAAACGATTTTCAATTAAATATTTTGTGGGTAATATCAACGACATGATGCTTATTTATGATTTTACCATAGATATAGGAATAGAAGATTTTATCCAACACACTTATTTCTGTAAATAGTTATTTCGTCGCCACCTAATCAATTCAGTACGTTTTATCTTTGAAACCAATCTAGTTACGTAAAATGTTGGGACAAATCAATCCAGAAATTCTCATGGAACCATTATTTCGCTGATTTTTGGTTATTTAAAATGATCTATTGGTATATTTCGTATTTTAATTAAGAATTACAACATTTTGTGGAACTAGAAAGATTTATTGCTCTCCTTGGGCCATCTCGCAGATACATGTGGACGCCCATTTCAGTCGGTGTTACCTGAAGGCAGAGGAAATGGACAGAAATTCAACGAAAAAAAAAACATAAATTCATTTCCAAAACGTAAAATGGGAAACAATTGGTTATAAATTTCTCGTGTCGTTTAATGTCTTGTTACTTTTTTGTCGACGAAAGAAAGAGATAGAGAAATCTTTAAAAATTTAATTTCTGTCTTGACGGCCCACGATTTCAGGTATTTTTTTGTGTATCCCACATGCCGCTATGGGTGTATTCCGATAGCGCGCAGCGGTCAGTTTAATCCTTACAGATTATAAGAGGGTTCTAAAAGGGACGGGTCGATTGCGCGCAGACATGATATTAGTACCTGTCCCTAATAGCAAGGGGTCTTTCAGTCTTATGATTGTACACATTAAATTACATTTACTCACTTACATTATTCAGAAGAAGTTTACGTGTAAAGATACCGAAATGGAGACCATGTTAAGTGAGCGCGGAAAAAAATTATCAATAGTTAAAAGTTATACTTTTCGCAAAGATAGAGAAACTATATTAGGTGTTTCATATCGCTGTACAAAGCGAGGATGATGTCCAGCTTCGATTTCTGTGGATAAATCAGAAGAGGTGTTGTTACAGCAAAAAGACAATCACAGTCACGCATTTGATGAAAATTTACACGTTAAGGTAAGTGTTTAATAATTATATTTCTTACTACTAACCTTAGAAATCGTCATTATTAACTCCAAAGCTCGAATGAGAAATAATATTTCTCTCCCTAGGTAAATAATGAACTTTTTTTATATTTTCAATGAAATATAAACAGAAACTCTTATTTCTAATTCTAAACAAAATCAAACTCGCAAATTCAGCACTAGTAGGTACACTTAATTGGTATGATAAAATTATAAAAACTTATTTGAAATTAGCATCATTTCTGCCTTTATCAAAATCTAATTAAATAAAATTTTAAAATATTAGTACAACTCCTCGGTTAATAATGGCTCACTACTCGACCTACGTATATAATATAATATGATTAATTTTATTCGTATAAGTTAAATATTTCGGATATTCATCTAATTTCTTAAATTTGTTATTTTTCAAAAATACTCACTCTTATAAACCTCAAAAATTATAGTAGATATATATTATTTATATATTTTAATGTTGTTTCACAGAAATTACAAAACGGAATTAAAAGGAAGGCTGTAGAAGACATATCGCAAAGACCTTCTGAGATCATCAATACTGAGCTTAAAGAAGCTCCCGCAGAAGTGAATCTCACAACACGGGACCTTGATAATATAAGAAAAAGTGTATATCGATCAAGACGAAGCGTTTTGCCAGTTTTACCTCAATCATTAGAAGACCTCCAAGAAGCTCTAGAATCTATTGTTATTAAAACAAATAAGGACGAAGAATTTTTATTGGTAAATAACACGAACTTAAATGTAATAATATTTTCCTGTCAAACAAATTTACAGTATCTGTGTTCACGACCTAAAATTTATGTAGACGGAACTTTCAGTTATTGCCCGAAATTTTTAACTCAGTTATTTACGATACATACAGTAGAAAACGGACATTATATACCTTTAGTATTTATTTTACTGCCAAACAAACAATCTAATACTTACTTTGAGGCATTTAAGCTTTTAAAAAGTTATTGTGCTAGTATAAATTTAAGGTTTGAGCCCAAAGAAATCGTTAGTGATTTTGAAAAAGCGATACACGTTGGAGTTAAGAAAATTTGGCCAGACATAAATATAATAGGATGTAGGTTTCATTTGACCCAGTCCTGGTATCGTAAAATTCAAAATCTTGGGTTGGTATCTGAGTACAGGGATTCTAATTCAGCAATAGGTCTTTGGTTGCATTACACTTTTGGATTATTATTTCTAAATCCTAACGAAGTAGGGGATTGTTTTGTAGAAGACCTTTACTCAGATATACCTCAGAATGCTAAACTAATTGAATATGCTGATTATTTAGTTGATAATTATATATCTGATGATTCCGTTTTTCCTCCAAAAATGTGGGCTTCTTGTAATAGTGATCAAGAACGTACAACAAATGCTTGTGAATCATTCCACAGTCATTTTAACTCCAGTTTTATGTAGCGCATCCAGATATTTTTAAATTTATTAATGTTTTAAAAGATGTACAAATTAATACATATATTAAAATAAATAGTGTACATTTGCCTAAAGCTTGTAATAATATTAGGTATAAAAAACGCAAAGATTATGTAACAAATTTAATTAATTTATATGTAAATAACCATATTGAAAGATTTAATTTAATTAAAAGTGTTTGTTTTAATTTTGCAAAAAAATAAAAAAAATATATCTTATAATCACTATTTTATATAGTTTTCTTTTCAGGTGTTTTCCTATGGCATGTTACGTGTTAAAAAAATTGTTTAAGACGAGCATATTTCTATAAAGGAACCGTTCGCGCAATTGACCGGTTTACCGATTGTATACCGCGCGCTATTGACCCATAGAATTTCAACTACCTGAAAACATTTCTGACCGCTGCGCGCTACTGACCGTTGCCCGCCGCTATTACGACCACTTGACTATTTTAAGGATGCTTTACAAAGATTTGAAATTTATTTTTATTTTTAGTTCGAAATGAATAATTTCGAAAGCCATATTTTACGTCATAATTAATAGTTTTTGTGTATTTGATGATATACCAGTTGTAAACATACTTGGAGGCGGGTGATTACAAAAAATAGCTTGAACGTCGATTCTGAATTATAAAATGACTAACTGTGAAACAATAAAATTTACTGTTTCGACCTTTACTCTTTGGAATGTACTCATATTACTTTTTTTAAATGAAACTAACTGCTTCTAAATAATTCCACAATATATTGAGAAAATGTTAAAAATTCTAAAAAATTAACAATTGTTTGGATACTGCTATCATCGGCAGAATAACAGAAGTTACATTTCATGTGACGCCTACCTGATGTTTAATAATTATTTTTGGCTAGACCAAGAAGTGTGATTGTGATTGACTTAATATATATGTATGTGCGCGTTGCAAGAGAAGGTTCGTGGTAAAGGTGCTCTGTGATATTTGTGTTTAAAACCTGGTAAAATAAGGTGCAATTATTTTAAAACTTGGCCTGGTAAAGTACAATAGTATCAAGAAATCACAAACCACAAATCATCACTTTGCAATCGAAAATAAGTACTTTAGATCCATTTAAATTCAATGGTTGTTTCAAATCCTAATACAGTAGTTTTGTTGAGGATAATATCAACTGAACAAGTGAATTTGAATCTTCAAACCACTCTATAATGCCAATTGGTGAAGTCAACAAAAAGGTTACTCTAGAACAATTACATGAAATACTTATAGGTCTTCAAACAAGCAATGATGAAATAAAAAACAAAACAACGAAAACAAAAAAGAAGTAACAAAAATAAGGATAGATTTAGAAAAACAAATTAATGAGTTAAAAGAAGGAAATAATGAATTGAAAAAGAAGTAACGAACCTTCTGGAAAAATTGCAAAATATAGAACGGAAGAAAATATAATCTGGTATTGTATGGATTAGAAGAAAAGGAAACCGAAATTGAAGATTTCTAAAACTTCCTGAGTACCATAAACAAAAGGTGCGAAGTAAATTGTACATTTGAAGACATAAGAGATATTCACAGAATAGGAAAGTTAGGAAACCAAAGAATAAGACCTCTTATCGTTGAACTGATTAACTATAAGCATTTAACCAGCATCTTTGAAAATGTATAAAAATTAAAGGGAAGTTCCATCGCGATATCCAGGGACTACACCACAGAAGAGTATAAAGCTAGAAAAATCCTACACAACATCTTACATTGGCAAGAGAAAATAACTTAAATGCAAGTATTAAGAAAAATAAACTGCACATTAAAGACAAAGTCTATTTTGTTGCGGATCTGAACAATATATTCGAAGAGAATTTTGTAAAGGAAATATTGAGTTACGTTAAAAAGGGCGCAGGGAGCAATGAGAGTGAAGGTAGAAGAATTACAAGACAAAATGAAAAATAACTAAATAAAAAATCTTTTTTATTGAAATTTACGTGTCTCGACATCTAAAGGTCATTGACACGTGAACAATATAAAGTACAGTACAGATTAAATAACAATGTAAATCACAACAGTG